>SJYO01049919.1:879495-1479495 GCA_006410555.1 Capra ibex | reverse complement strand
CTTGACTTTTGCACTCGATATACACAGTGTCCAGTCGATCCACCGGACTTATGTTATAGAACTGAGACAGAGTCATGAAGAGAGAGTCTTATTTTCGCGGATGTCAGACGGAATCTACTGCCCCACTCCTAATTACTGACTGGATATCATTTATGAGACTTTCGTAAACATCGTTGACTATGTCGTACCCTGTGAAAATTGTCGAATACTCTTACAAAAAGAGTCTTAAAATAACACTGACACCGAAACGACATTGGGAAAGGGGCCTTCGTAGGAGTTCGGTAAAACCTCCTTCTTAGTAAGTGTGGCACCTAGGGAACCCCATTTTGGTATATTATTCTGTCATTACTAAAGGGATTCTAAGAAATTCGACCTTTCCATAGACAAAAGTTCAATAAGGTTCTAGACTTCCGGTGGCAATGACTTCAGGGGTGAAGTATCAGGGAAAAAATTTTGGTTGTAATGTATAGATCTAAATTTAAAGAGAGAAAATTTGGTTATAATGTATAGATCTGAATTTAAAGGTTGTATAAGTAACTGGACTAGCTTAAGAAAAAATCAACATATCAACGGAATGTTACAACACAATCAAAGATGACATGTCTTTTTACCTTCTCGGTAAGTATGTATATATAGGAGAGGGAAAACCTCTAACTAAATAGTTTTCAAAATGTTCAATTTGATAGTCCTCCTCGAAGATTTTTCCTTTTTCATTTTAGTTATCGACCAATTCACTGTTCCTGAACGACACCCCTTTTTTTATGTTTAATCTCAAAGTAGTGGTAACTTACTATCTTTACATAGTAGGGACTTCGACACACTCCTTAAGGGAGATCCTCTAAGAGTACTATCCTTGGACACACTACGACGTTTTCACGTAACACTAAACAGGAATCCCGTTCGTTTGTACGTCTACACAAAATCTATTTACAGTGGATTTTAAAGTTCAGGACTTAATATTGGTAAAATAGCAGTCTTACCGCATACATCATATAGATCAGGTTTATGGGATTACTACTATAAATAGATATGTTACCATCACTAGATTATCCACGACTTGTTATGACCCATACTGTTAACAATAATTAAAGAGATCTCATCACTCACACTTTCCTACCTGTTTTTTACGTGTGTGTGTTTTTTTTGCTGTTGATTTTACAATGTCTCTTGGAATGAAGACGTACAGTGTACGTCTTCAGTGATACTCTTAATCTGATCTTCCCTTACTTTCCTTCAATGTCTTTCAGATAGACCCTGAAGGGATCACCACGTCACCAGTTCTTAGGCGGACGGTTTCGTCTCCTGTACTCAAGTTACAGGCCAGGTCTTTCTAGGGTCCACGATGTACCGTTGATTTGGACACACGGCGTCAATGACTCGGGTACACGGAGTTGATGACTTCGGGCACACGGGGCTTCGGGCACGAGGTGTCGATCTCGTTCGGGTTGTGTCGTTGTTTCTGGGTCACGTCGGTTTTTATTTATTTATTTATTTATTTAAAAAAAATTTTTTCTTTCATATACGTCACTCCATGTTTTGTGTACTTTGAACCATATCCTCAAAGTTTCAAGTGACTCCTTCTTCATGTCTTTGTCGTACCAACTCGGGTTTGTTTCTGACACGTTCCTTTTTACAGTGACGACTAAATTTCACCTTTCTATACGTAAAGTAGTAAAAACATGGTGATTATTTTTATTTAGGGCTTGGTTTGCGATCGGGTCGTATCATCAAGTTGTAACGACTGTTCTGGTTATTACGTCGGTCATTCTAGACTTTACATTAATAACATTCGGGAGTTTGTGAAGTATTAATTTGATTTAAGATTCGTCTTTACTACACAAACCTCTATCCGGTAATCATAAATTACCTTTCTGTAGACGTTATATTTAATCTTGTCCCTGAACCTCTTTTCAAAAACTTTTTAGGTGTCGATTGAACTATAATCGTCAATTTTAATTCATTATGTCAAGTCACCTAGTAGTTCTTTTTACTTGATATTTAGTTTTCCGTAATTTTATCGTTCCCAGTGATTAAGTGATCGTCAATGTCACATATTATGAGTTCTCTTATCTTTATACCAATATATCTCCACCGTCTTGTTACAAATCAGTCTCAATTGTTCCTTAAAACCTATATGTTTTACATCTTCTTTTTAGGATAAAAACTCATACACTTCGATTCAGTGATAAAAAAATTTCTAAAAGATCTATAAAACAAACATATAAGTTGTCAGAATAGCAATCAGGAAGTATTTATTAATTGGTTGGCATTTGTTTAGTATACTTATATGTGACGTAAGATTTTACTTTACTTCTTTTGGTAAATGTACAATATATCTCACCGAAAGTGATATATGAAACTCTCAAAACGTAACAAGAAGGGGTAATGAAGTTTCTGGGAGGGAGTGACCATGTCCAGTAAATAGTCACTTTTTAGTTAAACTAGTTCAGGACAAATTTACTTTTGATAATTCTTCCTTAGACTTGTATTGGGACTTCTTGATCTTAAATTCTCTACACTTAGTGAAATATGTAAATAAGATTGTACAGGGACTTGTGAAGGAATATTCCATTGAAGAAGTAAAAATTCAGAGTACAATATCTTTTCATAGGGACATCCCTTTTTTTTTTTTTCCGTCTAATTTTTTTAGTACATTTAGTACTGATTCTTACATCTTTGGAAATTTTAATGTAAGAGAGACGTTAGATGTTACCAGGTACCTTCCTGTTTTATTTATATATTGTATTTTCAATATCTCTAATAAAATATAAACCAAAAAATTTACCGCACCTTCTTTTATTGTCTTACCAAAATTTTCAGAGAGACGTAGATAGGTTATTAAGAAAATGGTTTTATTATTGTCCTTATCAAATATTTAAAGAAACTAATTAGTCCAGGACAAAAATAACTGAAATAATTCAAAACTTTTCTCTTGTTCGAGTATACTTGATTTTTCTACCTCGTATACTTAAACGTAACCAAGTTTGAAGTCGTCGCAATATACTCGTTGAACTCTTCGTGTCAATAGTCTTACATAGTTTGTTATCTACTATTGTCCTTCGTATACATATATGTATAAGTACATATGTTTAGATGTATATGTATATGTTTGTCGGTTTCTCTGACTTTTCGTATCAGCCTCTAAGAAGACTGGGACTACATAACGTAAAAGAAAGTGTTCTAAAACATCTATGACGTAACATAGGTCTAAGATGGTCGAAGAACCAGAAAAGAGAGGAGAACAGGTGACTGTGAAATTCGATGACCCGACACACGACACGAATCAACGAGTCGGTACAGGTTGAGAAACGCTGGGTACCTGACATCGGACGGTCCGAGGAGACAGATACCCTTCAGAGATCCGTTCTTATAACCTCACCCAACGGTACGGGAGGAGGTCCCCTAGAAGGGTTGGGTCCCTAGCTTTGGTCCACAGGGTGTAACGTCCGCCTAAGAAATGGTAGACTCGGTGGTCCCTTCGGGGAAATTCGATGATACACTCAGATTAGGTCCCGTCGGACTCGAAGTTTTTAAGGGAAGTAGGGTCTCTCTTTGGATGGTAAAAGTGGCTCAGTGAGTTTCGAAGGGTGACGACCTTACTGTAACTGTAGACCGAGGAAGCGGTGACCAGTATCGCCCGAGCTGAACGAAGTAATCAGTTTTACAGGAAACGGAAGACGTCAAAGACTTTTCAGAGGTGACCTTTTGTTTAGTCTTTTACTCGTACGGGGCCTCCTCAATAAAATTTACGCGTCAGTTTGACTAGAGTGACTTTATACAGACAATAAATGGTCGATACATTGGAACCCGGTTAAGTGAAGTAGTTCGAAAGAAAAGGAGCAAATATTTCACATGGTATTCCTGTTCACTCTATTACATACGTTTCATGGACCGAGTGTCAAATAGGTGAGGGAAATGACTCGAGGTCACTACACTGTCCACGATAGGGTCCACGACTACTACGTCCATACTCGTTGTCTGTATTAAATAGAGTACCCTATCTGTAAATGTTTGTAACCTATTCAATGTTAGAAAAGACACACACACACACACACACACACACACATACACAAGTCAGTGAGTCAGCAGAGACTGAGAAACGTTGGGGGATCTGACATCGGGCGGTCCGAGGAGACAGGTACCTTAAAAGGTTCGTTCTTATGACCTTTCGCCATTTCTTAGAGGGACGTTACGTCCTCTGGGTCCAAGTTAGGGATCCAGACCTTGTTAAGGGATCTCCTCCCGTACCGTTGGGTGAGGTCATGAGAACGGATCTCTTAGGGTACCTGTCTCCTTGGACCGTCCGACGTCAGGTATCCCAGTGTGTCTCAGCCTGTGCTGGTTCGTCGTCGTCGTACCTTAGATCTTTCTACTATGACTACTTGGATAAACGTCTCGTCTTTACCTCTACGTTTGTATATCTTGTCTGAATACCTGTGACAGTCCCCAACCTCTTCCTCTCCCACCCTGCTTACCTCACTCATCGCACCTTTGTACGTGTGATGGTATACCTTTTATCTATCGGTCACACTTAAACGACACACTGAACCTTGAATTTGGTCCTGAGACCACTGATAAGACACTGATCCCCCACCCTACTCATATCAAAGAACAAGTGTTGTTGGAATAGTTCACGTACAATAATTATAATCATAATAAGTGTAAAATGTACTAGATTTCGATTTACTCCAATTACATTGAACAGGATTCGATGTTCACTACCTCGGTGTTAAGTTTAGGTTCGGACGGTCCGAGAGGTCGACCACGAGTGGTCCGATGTGAACTGACGGAGGACGGGGAAGGTAAAAGGACGTCATGTACAATGGGAGATTAGGGGTGAAAGAGGAAGTAGAGACTCCTATTACTTTTACAGTAGTAAGTAGTGATTCTAGGTCCAACACGGGAACTCTTTGAATCTCAGATCATTCCTTCGTCTGTATATTTATTTAGTAAAGTCATGTCACACGCTTTCTCTTTATGTCTTCATTCTAATTAACACGAACTCCCCAGTCCTTTACGAAGTGATCAAAGGAGATGTGAACCCCAGTAGGAACTGAGAAGAGAAAGAAAGTGTAGAGTAAAGATTAAGTAGTTGTTCGGGACAACTGAGATAGACACCTCAGTCATATGGAAATTTGGTATGGGTTCGAAACTGGAGAACGGGGACGGAGGTGACGGCAGTGAGATCAGGTTCGGTGGTAGGAGAGAACCGACCTACTAATATAATCGACGAGTTGAGTAGAGGAACGGAAACGGAACGAAATAGAAGATGTGTCGTCAGTCTCACCAGAAAAGTTTTTATTCAATGTATCCCCTATGGGACCATCAGACCTCTGACCCTGAGGTGCGAAAGTATCGACTCCCGGACCCAAGTTGATTCTGAGACGGTTCGGTGTATCGTACCGGTTTTTTCCCTCTTTTTTTTTCCTTCTCCCTGAAGTGACCACCAGACACCGATTCTGAGGTGTAAGAGTTATCTCCTCCGACCCTAGTAAGGGACTGGTCTCTTGATCTAGGGTATACGGTCTTGATTCTCAAGTGTACGACGTTGATTTCTAGGACACACGGTGTAGATTCTTGGTCGTGTCGGTTTATTTATTTATTTTAAATTTTTTAAAAATTTACTAGAATTTCTTTTATCTTTCATTTTCTTCAGTGTATTATAGTGAGGAGACGAGTTTTAGTGAAGGTAAAAATGAAAAGTAAAAACAACCTTAATTTGACTTTTAAGAGTGGTACCGATAATCCAGACTGTACGAGACGGACGAGAGATGGGAAGAGAAGGAAGAGGTTGAAGTAAAGGAGGATGAAACGGGTAGAGGAAGTGATGTCGGTATCATCGACGGGACTACAAGGAACTCATGTGGTTCGTGTGACGTCGGGGTCCTGAACCTTGAACGACAGGAAAGACGGTTCTTGTGAAATGGGATTCGTGAGTGTGTCGAATGAAGAAGGTCTACAGTCGAACCCATAACAGAACAACTACCTCAAAAGAGGTTGGAAGATGTATTTTATCGACGGGTGGGGTAGTCGGGGTAAGGAAATAGAGGGAATGAGATGAAATGAAAAGAAGTACCATGGACTCACACACGATTCAGTGAAGTGAGTACAAACTAAAACACGTTGCAATATCTGACATCGGACGGTCCGAGGAAACAGGTACCCTAAGAGGTCCGTCCTTATGACCTCACCCAACGGTAAAGGAGGAGGTTCCCTAGAAGGGTTAGGTCCCTAACTTGGCCGTAGAAAATACAGATTGGACGTTACCGTCCTCCCAGGAAATGGAGATCACGGTGGACCTTTCGGGGGTACCATGGATGGGGGACTGTAATCCATGTCAATAAACAAATATTAGGAGGTACTCTTACGTTTGAGGTACTCCCGTCTCTGAAACAAAACAATAGACGACGGAGGGAACATGATTTCTCCACATCGTCCACGAGTTTTTCATAAACAAGTTACTTACTTACTCGTCTACGAAGGTTAGACTTACACTTATATTTCTACAAGTATCTTACGATAATGGATTCGAGGTTCGTGGTTTTCTCACTGTATGGGAATTTTGTAAAACACTTAATCCGTGGAAAATTATCACAATCACCCTTTTTATTAATTTTAATAGGACTGTCACGAATTTTTATGGAGTACCCTTCATCAGTTATAGGAGACTTTGTTTTCTACAATCCTGTTACATGTCAGTCATGACTACCATGGTGGTATGGTTAACACTTTGATGACTTTATGAAGACATGGGGTCAACCATTTCCCGATGACAAGGACTCGAGAGTAGGGGGTTTTGGTGATGAAGTTGATAAGGAAGTCGTTGGTCTCTATGACGGGTTGTACCGTCCCAAGGAGGACCTGGGACAGGTTTCGACTCGTCGTGTCCACGAATTATATAGTAATTTATAAATTATAGTGACGACCTCCATCATCGTTAACTACCTAATTTTCCTTTTAGGATTTCCACCCCGATAACTTTCTCTTCCTTTTGTTTATGTATTTTTTGTAGAACGTTATCGACGGTCGAGCTCACTCATTAGGAAGGACAACGACTGCTGTTACATTTACATGGTTCTATATTTACTCTACAGTGAAAAAGGTTGTCTTTATTTTTCGAGTAATTTAATAATGGTACCTACGTGTGTGGTCACTGATGATCTCGTCTCCAACATTTTTAAATGTAAAAATAGATGCTAAGTGGAAGAGAAACGTGTAATAACAACCGGAGTAAAAAGTCTCAAAGGCCTTACTTTCTTTAATAAGAATACAGTTAGGGAGTTGTCGTCTACTATTCGTCTTTCGTTTTCTCTGGAATGGAAAGGACAATCCACCGGAAAAGAAACAAGGTGTGGAAGTGGTGCGAATTATTTTTACTCGAACCTAAATATAAACAGGAAATTATATGGTAGATTAGTTTACTTAGTATGTTCTATTTGTACATGGTCAAGACCCTTCTCTCTAAAGTAAAATATTCGAATATACTCGTTTACTACTACCTTATGAATTCTTTGTAAGGTTGAATTGCGGTCTAGACGAAACTTTTATGTCGCCAGGAGAATTAAGTATAAAGTGTTATTTTTAATATAATAATATTATCGGTGTAAAATTGACATCCGGTGAATTTTTAATGAACTCTTTATTATTACTCTTCTTCAGTCCTATACGAAACTTTTGTTAGACCTCCTTTTATATAGGTGACAATTGTCACCAAGAGACCGTTTCTCTCTATTCTCGTCTGAAAGTGAAAGTTGTAATAAATTATGGCATACAAGAAAAATAAGATTCTCTTTTTTTCGTTATTTCTCAAAAGTTTCATTCTTTTGTAACTCTCTAACTTTCTAAAGTCAATCATTTTCTGTTTCTCAAGGGGAAGAAGTTTCTAAGTCTACAGAGACTTCGGACATTTAGTTATTGTTTTTATGGTAAAGTGTCCAGGAATTCAATCAGACTTTAGAGAAGTCCCAGTTTCCCTTCAATTATTTCCCAACTGAACTTTGGTAATCACAGTGTGTGTGTGTGTGTGTGTGTGTGTGTGTGTGTGTATATGTGTGTCCTGACCGTACTCGTGGTTGGTCGCCGAAAACTAGAGTCACTGAGTTAAAGATATCGTACTGGTCAGGACGGACGTAGTGGGTGACGTTTTGCTCCTAGAGTTTTTCGGAATCTAAATCTCCAAAAAAATACTCTCTTTACCGATTATAAATGAATGTTTTTTTTGACGGGGTAAAACAATCTAAAAATAGAACGTCATGAAGTATCTCGTTCTTTTCATGTGACTTAGTATTAACGGCTGTAGGTAACTCAAGAAGGGTGTACGTTTTATGGAGTAAATTAGGAGTGTCGTCTATGTACTCTAAGGGTCCACCACGTTACCATTTCTTAGACGGACAGTTCCGTCCTCTACGCCCTCTGAGTCCAAACTAGGGACCCAGTCCTTCTAGGGGACCTCCTCCCGTATTGTTGGGTGAGGTCATAAGAACGGACTTCTTAGGGTACCTGTCTCCTCGGACCGCCCGATGTCCGTTACCCCAGTGCTTCTCAGCCTGTACTGACTAGTTAACTCGTGTGTGTCTGTGTCTTCCCCACTACTATACGATAATCAGAGGGTAAGACGGATCCTCTTGCGACTCCGAGTTTCTCCAACGGGTTTTAGTTGATCAAGTATTCATCCTCGATCCTCGTTACGTCTGTCTGTCTGGACACAAGAACAGATGAGGAGGTAGTATGATGGTTTGGTCAGTAAAGTTGTCGTTACCAACGCTGATGTAAATCGTTCGGTTTTTCCGTATAATGTGTTCAAATTAAAGAAGATGGGCGTAAACGAGATGTCCGAATCGAAAAATGGAATTACTTTACACAAAGGTTTTAGACAGGTTATATAAGACCTAAAGTCAGTTCGATTTTGGTCGTAGTCCCACTTAAAAACAAAGTGTAAAATTTCGTAAAAATAGTCATTGGAATTGGGAAGACGTTCATACACTTCTTGCTCAATTTAAAAGTCCTTCAGTACAAGTAGGTTTAATTCATTTATCTGCGAACTTGTACAAACTTTTGTTAAAGATAGGTTTCCAACTTAGTAGATAGATAACGTTCGGACTTGTTTCCTTCTATAATCACAGACACATAGAAAAGTAAAATTTGTTATAAATGTGTCAGGTCACAAAGAGACTTGTCCTTTGGAAGTCCAGGGGCATGTACCTTGAGGGTAGTGGTACCGTTGATCTTACCGTTACTGACGTGTTACTAAGTAGTACATAGGAATTACCTTTAGTAAACGGCCCTGTCTTTTTGTTGAGTTGCGGTACGAAGTGACCTTCTCTTGGGTCGGTTTCTTATTAGACACCACCACTAAAAAAATTCACAAATAGTTTAAAAATGTCAAAATACGATTCTGTGATAGTTATATTTAAGATCTTCCCATTGATTATATACAGAGGATGTCTTTACAAGTACTTAAGTAAGAAAGTGAGTAAGTTCTTTCAAACACGTGTTTCATCGACAGGAGGTACCGTCCACGACACGTACGATAAAACCCACGTTCCGTATGGTAAAACTTAATCTATTTGTTCTGGTCGAAGTGTGTCGGAGGTCATATTAATTATTCGTTTGTCAATTGTTCGATTGTTATATTATATGTCAACCGGTGGACTGTATACATGGCCCCCAAGACCCATCGACCCCGTGTGTACTTAGGGTCTCCTTCACTACCGGTTCGATTCTGGACTGAACCCTCGTACTGGGTCGGTTAGTTTTCGTCCCGTCCCTCCATTCGTCCGGAGTCCTTACAAGCACCGTCTTTTTCGTTATTCATATTTCCAGATCTCTCATCTGTAGTCCTGTGTAATTTCTGGTTCCATCAAAAAAAGAAGAAGAAGAAAATTTATTAAGGAATTTACGACCCTGAAAAATTTCTAAGTAAAAACCGACTCAGCTCAGAATCGATGTCGTGGGTCCGAGAGGTGACACTGGGTGCCTGAAGGAAGATCAACGCCATGTGTCCGAGGTCTCGTGCACCCGAGAAGTCAAACGTCGTGTGTCTGAGAGATCGACTCCGGGAGCCCGAATCAGCAAGACACCATACACCCTAGAAGCAAGGGGTTGGTCCCTAACTCGGGTACAGGAGACGTGATCCTCAGTCTAAGAATTGGTGACCTGGTGGTCCCTACAGGGATCCTCGGTTTCATCACGACTCACCGACTTTGTATCCCGACATTCGCACCACCACTTCTGTTTTACTCTGACCTCTACACCCCTCCCCGTGTTGTACTTCCCCGAATACGGAGTTCCGGGTCGTTACTGTCTCTTACTTGGTGACAATGTACGGGTTAGTTCCACATTTCTAATGTCCATTTCGTTTTCTTCGAAGTGTTTTCTCATGTATGGTATACTAAGGTCCATATATTTTGAATTTTGATCCGTTTTGATTAGTTACTACTATTTCTAGGTTGTTACCCTTTCCCACGACCGTGACTTACCCTGTACTTTTCCCTGAAAAGGACCTCACCGTCTTTACAAGATGTAGAAGTAGACCCGTCACCAATTTGCCCAATATACATCTGTTTTTAGATAGTTCAAATATGAATGCTAAAAAAGTGTAAACGAAATTCAATACAGAAGTATTTTTCCCTTTTTTAGTTTACACGTTACCATTATCAATTCATAGATTGTTTTCAACTGAGATATGTAACCTTTTATTGGGTAAATTATGTTGGTTTCCCTAGTCACTAAAAATCTCTTTTAATTCTCGAAATTCTATTCCCTTTAAAAAAAAATTATTTTTCCTCAACTCAAAATGGTAAACACTTTACACCTCAATTTCTGTTCAGAATTACCCGAAAGGACTACCGAGGTCCCCATTTCTTAGGTGGACGATTACGCCTTCTACGTCCAAGTTAGGGACCCAGTCCTTCTAGGGGACCTCCCCTTACCGTTAGATGAGGTCATAAGAACGGACCCTGTAGGGTACCCGTCTCCTCGGACCGCCCGATGTGAGGTACCCCAACGTTTCTCAACCTGTGTTGAATCACTGTTTTGTCGTCGTCGTCGTCTGTCCAGAATTAGTATGAAAGGAATATCTCTTTAGTGTATATCATGAAGGGACTACCAGATCACCAATTCTGAGGTGGGAAGGTGATGTCCCCCACTCCCAAGTTAAGGACGGGTCCCTTCTAAGGTATACAAGGTTCTGTACCGTTTTTTTTTTTTTAGTATCCATATGTGTATGATCTGTATATGGTTATCATCCCACCATGTATGTACCTGT
The DNA here is from genome assembly GCA_006410555.1 of Capra ibex. Lineage (NCBI taxonomy): Eukaryota > Metazoa > Chordata > Mammalia > Artiodactyla > Bovidae > Capra > Capra ibex. The sequence goes on along the minus strand of SJYO01049919.1, from coordinate 1,468,229 downwards.
GCTGACTCGGTGACTCGTACGTGTATTTTCCACTCTCTTCCTACTTATTACTCCGGTCAAAAACTGTCTCTCTATAACTTTACAGGAGTTTTCCTATAAAAGTTTTTCGTCAGTTTCGGTGTCAAACTTTGACTCCTTACTCTTGACTCAATTCCTATTTTACCCTTCGGTAGTTGTTTATTGACTCCTAACTTTTGGTGTCTGAAGTTGTTTTGATATCTCTTTTTCGCCCCTCATTCAGGTCTTCTCTCAAAATTTGAAAAAATTTCTAAAAAAATACACAAGGTAAAAATTTCAGACATAATTTAAACAATGTTATAACAAAGACAAAATAAAAAACGAAAAAAACCGACGTTCCCTATACCCTAGAATCAAGGGGTCAGTCCGGAGTTTGGATATGGGGTTCGTAACCTTTCGGGTCAGAATTGGTGTCCTGGTGGTCCCTTCAGGAGTCTTCTCTAAAATCTTCCCTTAGAGTCCTGCCTTCCCTTCTTCAGTGTTGCCTCTGTCTTTCTCCTCGGGTTCTTCATCCTCCTTTTCGTATTCCCGTATAGGACCATCGATTCTTTTTCCTCAAAGTTCTTCTACTCGTACTAGTTGTCAAGGTTTAAGACTATGAGTCCCTTCTATTCCTGATTTTCCTCAACCGTCGGTTCTTCAAGAATCACTGATAATGTTCGCGGTAAAGGATCTTTCCACTCCTCCTTCAGTTTGAACCTATTTAACTTTTGACCGACTTTCCCTTCATGGCTATAGTTGACACTTGAAGAAAAAGTCCTTTTAACCGAGATTTCCCTTCATGTCTCTATCTCTTCGTCGTCCTCCCTCTCTCAAATTCTTTCCTAATAACAAAACAGACATAAAAAAGTTCGACTCTATGTGTTTTCGTAAATATATATTTAAGTACTAGTACTTTAAATTTTATACTATTTCTTTTTCGTTTACATACTTATATAATAATATGTTATATATGTCTGGATAAGTCTTCTTTTGTGTCGTTCCAAGAGTAATTCTATTGGTGGATCAATGTTTACCTTCAGTGACAATTGTGAGTTTTTAACCACTTTCCTTCGTATTTTGACCTACGTAAAAAAATAAGAATAACAATAAAATAAATAAATAAATCCGTACATCCTAGAATCAAGGGGTTGGTCCCTAGTTTGGGTGTGGGAGACGTAACCTTAGTGGCTCAGAATTGGTGACCTGGTGATCCCTTCAGGGTTAACCTGTTTGACGTTTGGTACTTCGTCGTGTAATATCGTCTTTCTATTTACTTATAATTCACTGACGATACTCTTTTTTCTGGGATGGGCCAAAGGAGAAGTCGGAGGTAGGTTATCACGCTTTTTGTGAGAAACCGTAATTTACTTTCTTATCAAAACTCGTAGTTAGCTATGTTCTTTTACTTCGATGATAAGTGACCGAAAAATCCAGATATACGATATGTAAAAGTACTTTTCGTTGGTAATAATTTATGAATGGTCGAAACCTTAAAAGTCCTACGAACAGTCCCACTGTAAGGTCCCGGGACTGGAATTTAAGACGTTCCTAAACAAGTTGGATTTTGTCTTTAATTACTTACTCCTTAGGTTGAACTTACCGTATTTCCCTTTTCATCCCACAGTCAGGAAGGGTTTTTTCGGTGGTACTTGTGGATGGAAAAATAAAACTAAGGATAAACATAAAACTGAAAAATCAGATTCTTTAATAAAAGAGTTAGTGTTTTAAGTCCTTCATAGGTTATTTGTAAGAATAAGTTTATCATCATACGTTACTGTTAACTTGAACGATGACATAAATCTACTACCAGGTTCTGTGGATACTCAAGTCATTTAAATTTGTAATTTTAACCAGTATATCCAAATAGGACGACGACGACGACGATTCAGCGAAGTCAGTACAGACTGAGACACACTGGGGTATCTGCCGTCGGGTGGTCCGAGGGGGCAGGGACCCTAAGAGGTCCGTTCTTGTGACCTCACCCAACGGTAAAGGAAGAGGTTACTAACTTTCACTTTTCACTTTCACTTCAGCGAGTCAGTACAGACTGAGAATCGCTGGGGTACCTGACGTCGGGTGGTCCGTGGAGGCAGGTACCCTAAGAGGTCCGTTTTCATGACGTCACCCCATGGTAGGATTGTTATATATTTTCCACACAAATGTGTGGACTCAAGAAGTTTCCTACAAATCGGTGGAGACAATAAGTTCTACTAACAGGTCAAATATTTAATGGGTGATATTTCAAGAAAGAAGAAAAAAACAGGAAAAGAAAAGATAATTCTTAAAGTGTGTATGTGTGTTTTTCTTAAAGTGTTAACCCCTACCTCCCCAATTTATTTCCATCAGTTTTCTATGTTTAAAGGTCAATTTATTCATAATCACTACATTACATTTTTTACTATGTATATTAATTGTGATGATATGCATCATATCCTTCCCACAATTTTCTCATTTAGGACTCAAGAGTAGTGTTCCTTTTTTAAAGATAAAGAATTAAACCATAAATATATCTACTACCTATAAGTCATTTGAACACCATTAGACGTGAAGTCTGAATGTCATGACATACAGTTAATATAGGGGTATTTCAACTTTTCTTTTTTTACAAAGTGTTAAATCCCCCTTTTTTTTTTTTCCTATTTGAACTAGTAAAACAATGGTCATTTGTCAAACCAATCTCTATAACTGACTTTTTTGTCTCTAAAGGCGGGTTTGATTTTACTCCAAACTCCCGGTAGATACTAAAAACAACCCAAAGTGAGTGGGTAGATTAGGAATAATAGTACTTAATAGTTCTGAACCGAAATAGTCAATATTAACATTACAGTTGTAGTCTTACGTTTTCACCAATACACCGAGAATCATAGACTGAAAAACAACAACAAATCAGTGATTCAGTACAGGTTGATAGATTAACGAAACAAAATTTAGGGTCAAGACGAGACAACCACGTCCGTTCAATATATTAAAGGTACACGGATCTAAAGGAGTAGAAATGTCAAGTACATATTACATTGAGGTCGTGAATTGTGTTTCGGACTAGTGTCATTCTTGAATTATCGATAATTAATTTGTAGTCACCAATTCAAGGAACTTGAGTAAATTGAACTATGACCCTTTTTTTTCGACTCAAAAGACAATTGATTCGTCAACCTTAAGTTTAGGTTATTAAGAAAAACAAAGAACCGACCGACGTGTCGAACACCCTAGAATCAAGGAGTTGGTTCCTAGTTTGGTGTCGGGAGTCTTTACTTTCACTCCTCAGGATTGGTGACTTAACGGTCCCTTTAGGGGTTTAGGGTAGTTGAATTGGTGACAAAATGTACCCGGTCAAGAAGTCCGAATCCTGGATAATCGTTCAAGGTGTAAATGATACGTGCTTAAGTACTTTCGTTTAATGGAGTAAACTCTTAATTTAAGAGTTCGTCAAGTCAAGTTATAACAGTATTCTTAGTACCCTCTTTATAAAAATAGTCGAGGTACAGTAGGAATTAGTTGAGAGTATTTTTTTTTAGAAGCGAAAATGTTAGTTTCTGTCACAATCTATACTCATCCAAATTTCGGGTCTAACTATAGAGACAAGAGAAGGAAATTCATACAGTACCCTCTGGGAACCTTATTGTCCTTCTCTATCTAAAGGATCATACTTGATATCAATACAAAGGAGAAGGACCCACGAGGGAAATGGACAGTGGTATTGGACGATTATCTTGTTTCTTTTAACTCTAACCCTGAACAAAATTTTAAAAAATTATAATTTATAAAATTTCTGAGATTATCGTAAAAATTTAATTGTTCATTAAATATTCATGAGTGTTTGAGAGAAACTTTTCTAAAGGTAGTTATGTCTTATAAAAAAAATTTTTTTGGAAATAAGGACCTGAAAGGACCACCACGTTACCTATTCTTAGACGGACGGTTAAGCTATAGACTAGTCTCTTCTAAGGTGTACGGAGTCTGGTTGATTCGGCCACATGGTGTCGATGACTCGGGTACGGCATCCCGGAGACTTGGTGTTGATGACTCGGACACACGGTGTTTAAGCCTTCGGGTGTACGGATCTCGGACGTGAAGAGTTGTTCTCGTCGGTGTCATTACTCTTCAGGAACTTGGTGTTGTTTCTCATCTGGGGTGAGTGGCGTTGACCTTTTTCTGGGGTTTTTCGTTGCTTCTAGGTCACGTCGGTTTGTATTGTGTTATTTTAAAAATTTTGTGAAGATGAAGGGAAGAGGATTCTACTGTCTTAGGAAGTTCTGTGTAAAAATATGTGTAATGTATAAATACATATATAGAACCCCTTTAATTATCGTGTTTACCTATCTTTGATATGGATATATAGTTTTCATCTCTCAAACCCCCCAAACAACAACAAATAAAGTAAGGATAGGTTAAAAATTTTCAATTCTTATCACGTATAGTCAGATAGTAATGAAAAGTATAAAATGATGGTGTTTTAAATAGTGTCTAGAGGACACATCCCGACCAAGACCCTTTTGATTGGTTATTTCACCGAATCAAACAGAACCCGTGTAAGTTAAATAGAGGACCGTATCGGTGGGGTACAAGGACCACGGTTGTCGTCGAGTACCTGTTGACTCCGGGAAGTACAGTTTCAGATGACTTAAAACGCAAAGACTGTGTTACAGGTTACTAGACCTTTCGACAGACAAGATGACCGGTTATTTATATGGAATTTTTAGTTGTAATGAGTATTAGTTTTTCAGTTTTGTAGGTACCTAATAATATTGGTCACAGTGACTCATATGTTCCTTTACTTGAGTGGACACGAAAGGACCATTCTTAAATTTACAAGAAAATTGTAAAAATCGTTTAAAATCGTTCAAAAGATATTTAGTTAACTCTATATGTATATATTTCGATACTATTTGTATCTATCCTATAATTTTTCGTCTCTGTAGTGAAACGACTGTTTCCAGGTATATGAGTTTCGATACTAAAAAGGTCATCAGTACATGTCTACACTGTCAACCTGGTATTTCTTTCGACTCGTTGTTTCTTACCTACGAAAGTTTAACACCACGATCTCTTCTAAGAACTTTCAGGGAACCTGTCGTTCCTCTAGTTTGGTCAGTTAGGATTGCCTTTATATGGGATTTATAAGTAACCTTCTGACTACGATTTCGAGGTTATGAAACCGGAGTACTATGTTTCTCGGTTGAGTAACCTTTTCTGGGACTACGACCCTTTCTAACTTCCGTTTTCCTCTTCCTCCATCGTTTCCTACTCTACCAATCAATCACAGTAAATGAGTTATCTGTACTCAAACTCGTTTGAGGTCCTCTATCATTTCCCGTCTCCTAGAACCACACGATATGGGGTGCCCCAGTGTCTCTCAGTCTGTACTGAATCGTTGACTTGTTGTTGTTGTTTTATATATTTAGGAAATTAAAAAAAGTATGAAAAGTTAGGTTGGTAAAGTTAATATCCTTAAACCGATTCTCCTGTTAACTTCCATCCCTTACCTAAATCAATATTCTTCCAAGTTACTTATTTTTCAATATGTAAAATTTGTTTTTGGACACACGGATCATTATCCTATAACAATTTCAATTAACATTATCCTGATATCCTACCGTATAAAACGTCAGATACGGTTTCGGAAACTGACACACCTAGTGTTATTCGACACCTTTTAAGACTTTCTCTACCCTTATGGTCTGGTGGATTGGACGGAGAACTCTTTAGACATAACGTCCAGTCCTTCGTTGTCAATCTTGACCTGTACCTTGTTGTGTGACTAAGGTTTATCCTTTTCCTCATGCAGTTCCGTCATATAACAGTGGGACGAATAAATTGAATATACGTCTCATGTAGTACTCTTTGCGACCTGACCTTCTTTGTGTTCGACCTTAGTTCTAACGGCCCTCTTTATAGTTATTGGAGTCTATACGTCTACTGTGGTGGGAATACCGTCTTTCACTTCTCCTTGATTTTTCGGAGAACTCCTTTCATTTTCTCCTCTCACTTTTTCAACCGCATTTCGAGTTGTAAGTCTTTTGGTTCTAGTACCGTAGGCCAGTGTAGTGAGGTACCCTTTATCTACCTCTTTGTCACCTTCGTCACAGTCTGAAATAAAAAACCCCGAGGTTTTAGTGACGTCTACCACTGACGTCGGTACTTTAATTTTCTGCGAATGAGGAACCTTCTTTTCAATACTCGTTGGATCCATCGTATAAGTTTTCGTCTCTATAATGAAACGGCTGATTCCACGCAGATCAGTTCCGATACCAAAAAGGTTATCAGTACATACCTACACTCTCAATCAGACACTTCTTCCGACTCGCGACTTTTTAACTACGAAAACTTGACACCACAACCTCTTCTGAGAACTCTCAGGGAACCTGTCGTTCCTCTAGGTTGGTCAGGTAAGACTTCCTCTAGTCGGGACCCTAAAGAAACCTTCCTTACTACGATTTCGACTTTGAGGTCATCAAACCGGTGGAGTACGCTTCTCAACTGAGTGACCTCTTCGGAGACTACAACCCTCCCTAACCCCCGTCCTCCTCTTCCCCTGCTGTCTCCTACTCTACCGACCTACCGTAGTGACTGAGCTACCTGCGCTGAGACTCACTTGAGGTCCTCAACCACTACCTGTCCCTCCGGACCGCACGACGCTAAGTACCCCAACGTTTCTCAGCCTGTGTTGACTCGCTGACTTGACTTGACTTTTTTTAGAACATCATCTTCTAAAAATTATTAGACTCTTTAAAATATATTTTGTAAGATACTCTTTTTCCATTCGATATTTCGTAACACACTCCATATTTTAGAATTACCAAATGAGTTTTCCTTAGTACATTGTATATACATATATACACATATACATTTTGTTACTCCTTTAATAGACCGTCAGGTCACTAATCCTGAGGTACGAAAGTGACGGTACCCGGACCCAAGTCAACGACCAACCCCTTGATCCTAAGCCATTCGATGTGGTTTATTTATTTTATTTTATTAATATTTATTACCGATTCTAAATGACTCTGGATCACACACGGTCCATGACAAGATTCATGAAATTTATATCGTACAGAAAGTTAAGGGTGTCGTTGAGACACTCCACCCATCATAATAATAAGGGTAAAACGTCTAATCCCTTTGCTTTATATCCTTTCATTAAAAGGGTCAGTGTCTCAATTATTCAACGTCTCGGTCCTAAAGTTGAGTCCGTCAGACTGAGGTCTGTGTTCTGGGGTACCTGATATGATCTCAGGTATCTCAAGAGGTCCGGTCTTATGACCTCACCCATCGGAAAGAGAAGAGGTCCCCTAGAAGGGCTGGGTCCCTAGCTTGGATCCAGAGGACGTAACGTCCACTTAAGAATGGTCGATTCGGTACCCCTTCGGGTATATATTTCTATTTGTATATTTATACATATGTATACATGCACATGAATGAATATGTTTTAATATATATATATATACGTACGTATTTTACTGTACGTATATAGTATCAAGGTTTGTAATTCGCAAACCTAACCGTAAAAAGGAACACGAGAGAAATATAAGGAGTACAGGAATAACTTCTATGTATTAAAATCTTTAATTTAAAATTTTGAATTTTCGAATAGAAAACGTATAGGATTGTCGTGTCATAAAACGAGACACAGTCCTTTATGAGTACACGTTATCCCTGATTAAACTAAGGGTGAACTTCCCTAGAAGAGGTCGAAAGGGGACCAGTGAGTTTACGGGAGATACAGAGGGAGGTACGTAGATTTAAAATTACGTCCTAGCAAAGTGTGGGGTAGAGAAGAGGCTTCAGAAAAGTCTGTAAGAAAGGAATTTGAAACCATTTACAAAGACTTGTCCCTCATAAACAAAAGATGAGTTGTCGTACCTTTAAGAAGGTACCGGAATGCACACAGTAAATAATTAAAGGTTGTGTTCGAAATTTCACATTCTTGACATATGATTCGTTTTCTTAATACACACACAGAGTCAACAAAATTCATCATAGTTTTATAGTTCAACGATTTAACGAAAACCTATCTTTGTCAAGATCAATTAAAAAATCTTATAGTGTGGATCCTTATAAACTTCATTTCTTTTAGGTCTGTTGTGTTTAGTTCATTTCCTTTACAGTGTTATTATCAAAATTTTTCGTAATTCTACAAACATTTACTCTTCCTATGTATATTTTTCTCCTCTTTCTATTACATATTTTCCTTAACTATTTTAACACTACCCAGTAAAGTAAAATCTATTCACTGACAATAGATATGTACGATACGTTACTGTCTTAATCATTTTATATAGGTCTTCTTCCTTACAGTTCTGGTACGGGAATAAGCGGAAAAAAAACTGTATAAGAGGAAAATTATATACAGTGTCATATGTGTCTCTTCATACTAATATTGACCAGTGCTGTTTTACTTTGACAATATTTGTAATATTTATTTGTTACCCTAGTAAAAAAATCAGATAAGTTTTGATTAGAAAGAAACATTTGACTTTTCTGTTATTGTATTGATGTTTTCGGACTTATTTCTCTAAATAAATGTCCTATAATGTTGGAAATGAAATATTGGATCGTATTGTTATAAAAAATTTTTAGGTTTAACACTTTTAAAAGTTTAATTTAATACAAGGAAACTAAATTTATCAAGGAAGTTTTTAATAAACCGTTCTCATATTAAGTTTCATACTTATTGTGTACTATTCGAAAGAGTTAATTATATTCATTTGGTGGGGATTTCTTTTGTTTTCATTGTATAATGGGATTTCTTCTTTATACGTTAATTTTCTTATGATATTGGAGAAAACACACACCCACAAATTGATGTTCCATGGATCCGATTGAAGGAGTCCCACTACTTCTATTTCTGAAGTTAGAAACGCAGGTTATGACGTAAGCTAAACGGTTTGTTTTGATTCATATAAAATAATGAATTGAGGTCGGAATATTTTGTTTCTATTTATCTTTTGATTAAACGAAATTTCGTAAATTATAATTATCAATATAAAATCATTATTTTATTTATAAAATTATGAGCATATTTATATTTTGTTACACTTATATAAATTATTACATTATTTCATATAAAGTATGAGTAGATTTGTTATAAGATTTATGATTTTTTTGACATTTACTTTACAAATTGTTGTTCTCTTATTAGTCAAAACCATGTTATCATTTTATTTTATAACACGTTAGTAATTGGGTACATACTTCTTGGAAATCATCGTACCTCTTTAGGAATAATATTATAATTACCCATTTTTCATTTGTACAAGAAGTTTTTATTATGTATCCTTTCTCAGACCTCTGATTAAATGGTTTGTAATACTTACAATGGAAACCCTCCATTTTAATATTTACTTGAAAGGTATTACACTTTTTGAAAATACTGGAATATTAATAGGTATCCCTGAAAATTTTGTAACAAGATAATATCTAGTTTACTTGTTAATGTCTCAACAGTGTATGAAACAAAGTCTTCGGTGTCAAATTTCTTCATTAAGGAAAATGTGTTAAACTTAATAATTGGGTTTTCCTACAAAGAACCAAATTTATTAAATGCACGAGTACATTCTGATGTATTAAATTACTTTGTAAATTTTTAATGATCTTTTAATTTAAAGTAGAGTTAATGTCATATGTAATGGTATTATTTCTATATCGAATATATATATGATACTTTGTGACGGTTATCGTTAATGTTATTTTAAAGTTTTTATATAAAAATCATATAAACCTTTTGTCAGATACTGGTACACATTCTTATGTGTATAAGTTAGTCTTCACAGGTCTTTTAACTTTCTCCTGTGATAAGTTCATTTCTGGGTTATGAGATAAAATTCAGGAATTGAAAGGGACTCGGTTTTCTCGAAATTTTATTATGTACTAATCCAAAAATCCGTTACACTGAATTTCAAGTTTTACAATTTTGGAATTTATTTTGAACTTTATGACAACACTTTTTATTGTCGTAATAAGTAACGAATGGCTTCTGTCAAGTAGTGTAGGGTCATTACACATCATTAGAAGTCATAGAAGGCTGAACATTAAGTCATAGCGTAGGTAACTCTACTGATTTGGTCAAAAAGAAGGGAAACTTTGTTCTCCGTGTTACTTGACTCTTAATTGTCCTTTGCGGACAACTCTAGACCAAATGTCGTCACACAAGGTTTGCCGTCAATTGATCTAAATTCCGACCGGTGTCAGTTGTGCGGTCGACAGTAGGATCTGGAAACATTTGAGATCAAAAGTAACCGACAAATATGTTCTCTTTTCTTATCGGGTGCACACCTTGACAACGTCACGACCGACCCTAGACATCAAACTCAAATACATTCACTACGTTTACTTGGTAAGGAAAATCTTCAACTATTTGTGATAGGTAAAAATGTATGAGGAGTTTAACCGGTAAAAAAGTGGAGACTATATAAAAGTGGAGAAAAAAATAATTCCTTATCTTTTTTTAAACTTCGTAATACCATTTTAGAATCACAAACAATTTATACTCATCACTCGTGAAAAGACTCACAATTCTTATAAAGTATTAAAAAATTTGTCGAATTCTCATCTGTCCGAAGGTACCACCGAGTCTGTCATTTCTTAGACGGACGTTACGTCCTCTGCCCCAAGTTAGGAACCCAGCCCTTCTAGGGGACCTCTTCCTTTACCGTTAGGTAAGGTCATAAGAACGGATCTTTTAGGGTACCTGTCCGAGGGTCTCCTCGGACCTCCCGATGTCAGGTACCCCAGTGTTTCTTAGTCTGTGCCGATTCGACCGTGGGGTGAGGTCATGAGAACGGACCTTTTAGGGTACCTGCTTCCTCGGACCATCCGACGTCAGGTGCCCCAGCGTTTCTCAGCCTGTGCTGACTCGCTGAAGTGAAAGTGAAAAGTGAAAGTACGTAACCTCTTCCTTTACCGTTGGGTGAGGTCACAAGAACGGACCTCTTAGGGTCCCTGCCCCCTCGGACCACCCGACGGTAGATGTCCCAGTGTGTTTCAGCCTGTGTTGACTTCGTTGAATCGTCGTCGTCGTTGTCGTTCGTTGATTGTGTGTGTTCTCATCTTTCTTTATCTGATTCTAGTAAACTATTAAGTAAACTATTAGATAAGTAAGTTGTTTACAAATGACTCCTGGATAAAAGACGAGTCGTACTAACATCTTTTTCTACACCATTTGTCAAGAATCCCTCGACTGTCACGTTGCCTCCCTCCCTCTGTTCTGCGTATGTTTGTTTGTCCTAATAAATTTTGTTACTGAACACCCTGAGGGGACCATCAGGTCACCAATTCTGACGTGAAGGTTAGGTCCCCTTCTCTCAAACTAGGGACGAAGTCTTTGATTCTTTGATTCTAAGGTGTATGACGTACCACTTCGGTTTTTTTTTTTTTTTCTTACACATGTTTCTATGTCGTTATTTCTATCAATAGTAATGGTTAATTGTTATTACTTCCAAAACATCTTTTTAATTAACAGGTTGTTAGTAAATTTATTACTAGGTGTATGTCATCATATAGTACATCAGTAAAATTACAGTCAAGTTAACCCAAGTCAGTGAGTCAGCACAGGCTGAGAAACGTTGGGCTAGTTGGCGTCGTGTGGTCCGAAGGGACAGGTAGTGGTTGAGAGCCTCAGGTGGGTTTGGGTACAGGTAACTCAACCACTACGGTAGGTTTGTAGAACAGCAGGGGAAGAGGAGGACGGAAGTTAGAAAGGGTCGTAGTCCTAGAAAAGTTTACATCTTTGTATAAATTATGGACCCTTTACAAGTGTGTAACAATCCACTTTTTTTCCATTGTTCGTTAATACATTTGTTAGTGACTGGTAACTCTGAAACGTGTAATGACCCGTATTCAATATAGAGTTAAATTTTTCCTTTTTTATGTTTAAAATTCAAAATCTTCATACCATACTAAGGATAAGATATTTATATGTCGATAAGGAGTTAAATCGTACCCCAAAACTGTGGTATTTGAGTAGGATTTAGTTTTTACGTAAATTGGGTTGATAACTCTCAGGGAACCTGACGTTCCTCTAGGTTGGTCAGGTAAGACTTCTAGTCGGGACCCTAAAGAAACCTTCCTTACTACGATTTCGACTTTGAGGTCATGAAACCGGTGGAGTACACTTCTCAACTGAGTAACCTTTTCTGAGACTACGACCCTCTCTAACCCCCGTCCTCCTCTTCCCCTGCTGTCTCCTACTCTACCGACCTACCGTAGTGACTGTGCAACCTGTACTCAGACTTACTTGAGGCCCTCAACCACTACCTGTCCCTCCGGACCGTACGACGCTAAGTACCCCAGCGTTTCTCAACCTGTACTGACTCGCTGACTTGACTTGACTAGGATGACTTATAGTATTGAATCGGATCGGATGGAATTTACACGAGTTTTGTGAATGTAATCGGATGTTCACCCTTTGTCGTAGATTGTGTTCGGATGAATTATTACTTCACAACTTATAAAGTATATTGAATAATTTATGGACTCATAGTATGGTGTACAGGGACCGGGTCCTTTTCTAGGTTTGACTCTTAAGTCTCATGGTAAAAACGACATGATATAAAGAAAACGTGATAGTATAAAGTCTGGTCTTATGACCTTACCCATCGGAAAGGGAAGAGGTCCCCTAGAAGGGTTGGGTCCCTAGCTTGAGTCCAGAGGGTGTAACGTCCACCTAAGAAATGGTCACCTCGGTGTTCCCTTCGGGTCGTATAATGGAGTAGTTTACAATTTGACATGTCAAATCTCCCTTTTAAAATTTCTTTAGGTAGCTTCGTAAATGTCTTATTTACCTCTCTTCCTCCTTCCTTGTTTTACGTATGCGACAACATCCTTTTTATAAGTCCCTTTTCACTTCTTTTGTCGAAATGTCGTCTCACACGACTTCTCTTATTGTAAACTCTGGTTATGACTTCTACTCCCGGTCTTGTACCTCTCAGAACTCCTAGTCCGTCTCCTGTGACTTGTTCACACCTCCGTTGTCCCTTGACGACATCGAAGAATTCGTACACTGTACAATTTTCACTTCCAAATTCTAATTAGACCACCGACACACGTAAACCTTCTTCCTCTTGACCTTTTGTAACTGTTTATACTGAATTGGTAGTGAAACTTAAATTTAAATTAAATTTAAATTAAAATATAAAAATTACCCGTGACGACAAACTACAAATCAGAGATTTGACACAGGTCGAGAAAACTCTGGGATACCTGACGTCGGGTGGTCCGAGGAGACAGGTATCCTGGAGGGTCCGTTCTTATGACCTCGCCCAACGGTAAAGGAAAGAGGTCCCCTAGAAAAGCTGGGTCCCTGACTTGGGTGTAGAAGACGAACCGTCCGTCTAAGAAATGGTGACTTGATGAACCCTTCGGGAATTACCCGTGATATACGTGTATGTTGTTTTAAAATTTCGATATTTTCCCTACTTTCCATTCCCAGGGAGGGAGGAACCCAGAAGGTCGGTAATCAAAATAAGGGACCTCCATTGGTTCTATTGGTGACGGTTGTTGCAGAGCAAAAACGTAAGTAATATACGTAAATGTGTGTACATATATATATATATATACACACACATACACACATACACACACACATAAATAAAAAAATTAGAGTCAAGGAATCACAGTCTGTGAAGTTTAGAAGTCGAGATTATTCTTTATGATGTGACTTATGAGAGTAAGAATCTAAGAAAGTGAATACAACCGTGTAGAAAATCTTTTCTTTCGATTGTATATGCATTCAGTCATCCCTAAATGACTCTCGGATAACCGATATGTGAATGTGTCAAGGATATCAAAACGTGACAAAAAAATTTCTTGAGACTACTAAAGAAAATAAGAGGGATGTAGGATATTGACTCAAAATGGTTTTAAAAATAAAGTACATTCGTATTCCAAAAGTAATGAAACAAATTAGTGGATTTTAATTCGTCAAGATGTTTATCTTATGTGGACGTAGTATAACACAATAAATAGTATAATAAATGATTTGACACCGGATGTACAAACTGTGGAACCGAGACTTACCAAGGGAGAAATCACGGGAGTTGAGTGTCGTGGAGAATCCTATTTCCATTCCTAATTTTTCTTTCTCGAGTATTAAGTTATTCATGGGTCGACTTCCATAAGAAATACAACACTCCAATGTCAAAATACACCGTAATGACCAATAAAAGGAGTAGAACTATAAAGGTGTAAATAAAAGTGACAGTCTTAAGTCATTTTTCGAGGAAGGGTAGAACAAAATTCGGAGACTCCAAAACAATAAAAATAATTATTATCATGACTTACTGAACCAATGTTCTAGTACAGGGTTTTTATTTTTGTAACTAACATTGTTGAAACGTACCGTTATCTACCATTGATCTGAATGACACCACTAATATATTTTTATAATTTAGTACCCTCAAGGGACCACCAAATCGCCAATCTTAAACCACGAAAGTGACGGAACCGGGTCCAAGTCAGGACTAACCCCTTGATTCTACGGTGTTTGGTGTGTCATGTCGTTTTTTTTTTTTTTTTCAGTTTAGTGATACAACATGTGAACTTTGATTATATAATGACGTACAGTGTTTTTTAAATCGACATATATAAATTTATATATAATCATTTTATTAAATCAACATATATAAATTTATATATAATCATATAAATATACACAAGAATCAACGAAGTCAACACAGGTTGAGAACCGCTGGAGCACCTGACATCGGGTGGTCCGAGGAAACAGGTACCCTAAGGGGTCCGTTCTTATGACCTCACCCAACGGTAAGAGAGGAGGTCCCTTAGAAGGACTGGTTCCCTAGTTTGGGAACAGAGAAGACAGAGGACGTAACCGTCTGTCTAAGAAATGGTGATCGCGGTGGATACATAAAAATGTATTTTACAACTCAAACTATTCAGAACTACTTTTACTTATGTTACACTAAAATATTAGTCTCCTTTTCTTTTAGAATTTTCCTTCACAGGTTGGTATGTAGGAGTACAAAAAGAACAATATTTTTGCCCGAAGGGACCACCAAGTCCCCTTCGATGGACGGACGGTCACGCCCTCTGAGCCCAAACTGGACACCAGACCCTTCAAGGGTGCACGCGCCTCGTGATTCGGGTGCGTGGTGTTCTTGACTCGGACACGAGATCTCGGGCTCTTAGGGTCGAGAACGCGGGTGTGCGAAGTCCTGTATCATAAGATTCCAAAATTGTCTTTTCATCTTCTGAACGGAGGATAGAGGGAGACGGATCTCCGTTTATACCATTTTGTAAATCGATAAAGAAGAACATAAAAAGCGGTACAAAAATTTACTACAAATATGAAGTCTTAAATTCACGTTGTATAACGTGGTGACATAGGTGTGATTTCAGAACTAGTTTGTTATCGTTTTACTGTTCTTATGTGATAGGTCAGGACTTATTTTCGGATTCAAAGTGGTCACTCTGTTAGGCGGGTGGCGTTTCCTACTGAAACCCCAGTATAAACATACATAATGTACACTTACATTATATGTACCATCACCACCACCGAATCAGCGAGTCAAAACAGGCTGAGAAATCTGGGGTATTTGACATCGGGGGGACCGAGGAGGTAGGTACCTTAAAGGGTCCGTTCTCATGATATCACTCAACGGTAAAGGAAGAGGTTATATCACATATGTAATATATATTTTATCAGTTTACGAATGTACATTATGAATTGAAAGTAATAAATCGATATATATTTTACTAGGTTACTGGATATTATAAGTCGAAAAATTTAAATGAATTTGGATATATAAATTTTATGATATAATACTTTTTGACATAATTAAATTCTTATCACGACAAGAAGGTGACATACTCTTTGAGACATTCCAATGTTCATATTCTATAGATGTAAAAGAAGATTTCCTACTAAACCCGCTTTTCAAAGGAAATATAAACTTATATGTATTGGAAGACAGTTAAACCCTTAAGACGAAGTTAGTAAGTATTAAAAATTTTAGTAAAAGTATAAAAAATAAAAAGTTCAACATATTACTAATCTTTAGAAGTAATGAAATTATTTATAATTTATTTTTTATGAAATATATTTATATCATATTTGTGTATTTATTATCCTTGGAAAACCCCCATAACAAACTTTTTCGTTATTATATTCCAATCATACACAAACCTCTTTTCATCTCATGGTGAATAAATAAAGATGAGAAAAGGGGTTTTGATTGAAGATTTGAACGACGTCGTAGAATACCATCCCATATAGAAATTACAAGTGACCCAAAAAGAGAGATTACTATTTCCATTATTTTTAGTACAACCCCGGTAACCGATCATAAAACTTTTTTACTACTACGATCTCGGTAAGGAGGAATATCGTTTCATTCAATGTCTATTGGTTTATTGGGTCTTCGGTATCCTATTTTAATTATTTGTACTGACATGTTTTAAATACGTCTACACATCACCGTTTTTTTTTTATGTTTACACTTTAGTCTTCCATCCATTTATTACATGTTCCTTTTTTTAAAGTGTTAAGGGTATTGTCTGTTTTCAACTCACGGGGTCAAATGTTTTCGTGGTTTTTTAGTCATTCTCTTTCTGATTGTCGGGTTATCTTTTGACCTAATTCCTATACTAAAGAAAGTCTTTATATTTATCGGTAATTTACATAGTTCTTTCCACGTCGGAGTAAGTATTAATACTTTGACGATTAACGAGTTTCTTTCTATGTAACAAATGAAGAGTCTCTCCGTTTTAAAGATTTCAACTATTATGGGTTACGATCTTATCTTCCCTCCTTCGTTTGTGGAAGTATGTAACGACCTATGATGATATTTAGTCACGCACACACTCACGAGTCAACACAGACTGAAACGTTGGGATACCTGACATCGGGTGGTCCGTAGAGACAGGGACCGTAAAAGGTCCGTTCTTATTCCATCACCGAATGGTACGGGAGGAGGTCCCTTAGAAGGGATGGGTCTCTGACTTGAACACAGATGACGTAACCGTCCACTTAAGAAATGGTGACTCGGTGGACTCTTAAGGTCACATTTGACCATGTCAAATCGTTAAACCACTATAAACATTTGAAAATATTTCGTATATAGAGGAACCGAGCTATTAAAAAGAGATGTTTAAATAGGACACCTAAATGTGGTTTTATACAAGGTCCGTCAGTGACGTTTTAACAAACGTTGTCTTTTTTCAACCTTTATTAGTTTTACAGGGAGTTACCCTACCACTTCTTCTCTAGTTACCTACTTGTTTAATACCATAAAAACAATACTTTATGGTATGTTAGTAATTTTTTTTCTCATTCTATCGAGAAAAACACGTCATACCTTTTTAGAGATTCTACTTAATGTTTACTTTTTCTTTCAGATTTTTCTCATACTACAGTAATGGAGAAAACGTATGAAAAAGTATTAAGTATATAAATAACTGGTTTTTTCTTTAAAGGGACACATTCACCTGGGGACGTAAAGTTTCGGGCAAAACAAGTTCCCAGTTGATATACATGTAAACGTGGACTAAAAAAAGAAATTTTTAGTTTATATGCCTAAGGAAAATTCCTTCCCTCGACTCGTCCATGTCTTTCGGAAATTAAAGCCAAATGTAGAGAGACTTGACAATCACACTTCAGTTATATCAGTAGGATGGTGAAAACAAAAGACATACGAAAAATAAGATAAATTATTGAACATAGATAGAGGAATGACCGGCCCAAAACTCTAGAATCAAGGGGGTGGTCCTTACCTTGGGTCCGGCGGATGTCGCCTTCGTCCCTCGGGGTGGGTGACGTGGGCGTCCCTTAAGGGAACCCTACGAAAAATTTTCTTGTTTATATTAAATTAAATGTGTTCGACCAATTTTTCTTTTTTAAAAAATTGAATTTTTTTTTTATGTATATGGTTTATGTCTTTAGTGTCTCTCGAAAAATTGAATCGCTTTCGAGAAGCGTACACCGGGCAGTCTCCGGGTCGGGGTCTTGGTCTTTTTGGCGGGTCAGAGGATGCTGGGTCCGCCGTTAGCGGCAGGGTCCTGATGTCGAGGGTGTTCTGTAGCGCCTTTAACCGCACATTTTCCTCTCTGTTTCCTTTCGGCAATGAAGGCCGGAGGCCCTTTACAGGGAGGCCTTTACGGAATTTTTTTTACGTGTATCTAAAGTCTCGGAAAATTCCCTCCCCCCTTTTCGGTTTTCTCGAGTTTGCCTTTCAGATCTTTTCAAAGGTTCGGGGTCCTCGAGGCTCGCTCTTGTCTTTAATCCGTCGGGTATCGTTAATCCACCCGAGGTGCGCCTGTTGAGTCTCAGCAAGACTGATCGTCGATGAGGCAAAAGGAAGGTCAGATCGCGGTTCAAGACGATACGCCTTGCTTTAGCCGTGGAAGGGGAACGCCAGGAAGCCTTGGGATTGAAGGTTCTACGGTTTCGGGTTCAAGGTCTTTCTGGGACGTTAGCAAGCAAGACTAAAGGGTGTTGTGTCCGGGGACGAGGGAAGAGTTCGACCCCAAACCTGTAGTCGACTCGCGAGACTAATTTTTGCCTTAGAGTAAAGACTAAATCGAGGATGGAGAGTTACAGAACAGGAGTCTTAGACGACGAGGCAAGGTCGCATTATAAGTCACCTTTCTTTTGCCTTGGACGGTTCTGGAATTGGAGTGAGAAAGTCTGGACCAACGGTCTCGTTTTCTTGTAAGACTCTGTCCTTGTCCTATACAAAATTTTTTTTTTTTTTTTCCTTTTCCAGAAAGACAATTTAGTCTGTATTTTATCTTAGACATTTACTAAGCAATTTCCGACAACTTTGTAACGAAACTTCGAAGTCAGTTCACGTTTCACGTCACTGTTTACGATCATTAGGAGAACAATTACAATCACTCCCTGTCTCCTATTTTCCCTTGAGACGAATTAAACCGACACTTGGATTTTGACGAGAAGTTTCAATGAATAATTAAATTTTTTATTTTATTGTCATTGTCCTTCTTATTAGTGGTAATAACTCGAGGATGACATACGGTACTTATTTCGATCGTAAACTTGACACGACACAGACTGAGGTTTCGAGAATCACTTGTATTACGTATTTTCGTGACGTAGTCTAATAAACCGGTCTTAAAGCCGTAAAGTCTTTTACGTGAACTGTTCCGACAATCCTTTGGACTAAACATCATAGTCGAGAGGTGACCGAGGAACAACTCGGCGTGGTGGAGCTAAACACTTCCTCTTAAGTTCTGGTCTCGTTACTAAGAGTTTGAATTTTCACGTGTACTTAGTGCACCTAAACCACTTCTACGTTGAAGACGAAGTCCTACAGACCCTCTCCAGACTCTAAGACGTAAAGACTGTGCGAGGGTTCGACTTCAGGGACAATTAGGTCCTTATCGTTTCCTGCCCTACTGGAGACTCTAGGAAAATTCAAGATTGGGAGTCGTACCTAGTAAGAAAGGGTGAGATTAGAATCGTGGAAACGAGAATTCCTTTATACCTTCCTATACAGTTTTTCCTCTTACTGACTTCATGTCTAAGGATGACTTCGGTTTTATACTTTTAATTTTTATTGACATCTGATATCACAGAGACCTTTCTATGTGTCCTTTGGGTATTCTCATGAATAGAAGTCCCTTCATCTGAACTACTAGGTTTATGTCCTTACCTTCCATTTGTAATATGAAGATATTGAAAGCATTAAAGTGACACACACACGAAAGAGAAAAATTTTTTATTAAGTAAAAATTAATAGTTTACCAAATTATACAGTGAACAATCACTCCGTCTTTAGTGGTCCAAAAATCAAATCCGGAGGACAATAGTGTCTAAAGAAAATTTGTCTTTCTTTAAGGTACTTGTCAGTGAGTTAATACAAACCCTTTGTTCGTGAATTTATAGAGGGACTCCAAAGTCGAAAAAGGGGGAGAAGAGTTTATCTTGATGTCTGTTCATATAACCATTGCACTTTCACAATCAGAGAGTCAACACAGGTTGAGACGCTGGGGTACCTGAATATCGGACGGTCAGAGATACATGTACCTTAAGAGGTCCGTTTTTATGACCTCACCCATTGGTAAGGGAAGAGGTCCCCTAGAAGGACTGGGTCCCTACCTTGGGTCCAGAGGACGTAACGTCCGTCTAAGAAATGGCAGACTCGGTGTTCCCTTCGGTATAACCGTCATATCATCAGTTTATTCTATATTGTCGTTAAAATCCTTTGATCACTGAATTCCCGTACTTTGACCCGGTTTATTGAGTACTCCATTGAAGACCGTCATTCTAGTTCTAATAGACCAGAATACTCAAGACTAATGGTCTATGGTCTGGTCACTGGGAGAGATCAGACCGACGTGTAATTTTAGTGAACCACCCCTTCAAGGACCACCAGGTCACCAATCCTCAGACCCGAAGGTGACGTCCGCCGGGCCCAAGTTAGGGTATTCGGTACACTGGACCGGTTTTTATTAGTGAACCACTTTTTTATATATATATATGTGTGTGTATAAATATGTGTATACACATATATGTAAATGTATGTGTTGTCACGGTTCTGGGAGGAAATCTCGTTAATTTTACCTGAAGGACCCCAACTCCGTACCCATAAAAAAAATTCCGATAGTGGTCTCTAATTTTACACGTAGTTCCATACTGGATCTGGTTTCTATAGTTAGACTATGGTCCTAATAAGGTTCATGTTTACGTTATTTTTGTTCTTTGAAGATTACTTATGAAACACAGGATCCGGGGTAGTAGGAGAAATTATTTAAGTTTCTTAGGTAACCGAGACTATTTAAGTGTCATGTCACATACAAACGGTTTTCCTTGACTTTAGATTTATATCTTATTATGAGTACTTGTCAAAGTTTCGAGTCGTTTTTAGAAAACTCATGAACCGACCATGGATGGTGACACTCTCTATCTTTTCTTTAGACGAAAACGTCAAAGAGTGTCCCTTTTGAACGTAACGTTAATTTCTCTGTTCTTACTTGAATACTGGGTGACTAGTTTAGTCAGGACGGTTTGGTACAAGAATTTTACACTAAAGGAACGGTTACATAATTTAAACCCTCTAAAACGTATTTTGAGGTCTCAGGATAGAAGAGAATTTTTCTAGACTACTAAACCCTAAGGGAACGAAGGGACCATCGAGTTAATCATTTCTTAGGTGGACGTTACGTTAACGGGTCAAGGACCTAGTCTTCTAGACGACCTCTTCCCTATCCGATGGGTGAGGTCATAAGAACCCGAAGGGAGTACCGAGTCTACCATTTCTTAGACGGACGTCACGCCCTCAGGACCCAAACTAGAGACTTAACCCTTCTAGGGGACCTCTTCCCTTTCCGATGGGTGAGGTCATAATACCGGACCTCTTAAGGTACCTGAGATATCAGGTACCACAGTGTTTCTCAGTCTGTGTTGACTCGCTGAAAGTGAAGTGAATGGTAAGGATTACCGTCGTAAAAAGACTTCGACTCGACCCCTATTTATGGAGGAAATCACTCTGGGTACGACGACTCAGATAGTGTCAGAGGTTTGAGAGACAACGAAAGACTATGACTTCAATTATTAGTCAACGGTCCGCAATAGTGTATAAAAATACTATTTCAATTCTCCTTTCACTTTATAAAAACTAGGGGGAAAAAGTTTACATCTCGTTGTTTTTGATCTCGTTCTTCCGGGGTATAAAGTGTAGGACCAGGGATATGTGTAGACTCAAATACGGGGTACTAGATGTGACTAATATACAAGTCATAGGTTTATTTTTTGATATAAGTCCATTAAGTTCATGACCGATTTACGAACACCAGAACTCAGTCTGTCCCTAAGTCAAGGTTCGATGGTGAATAGTCGGTATGTATCCGCATACCGGGTTACGGAGTCCAGATGGAAGAGGTAGACATGTTCCCTTCGCTAGTCTCGTGGTGGAGGGTCCCAACTAAACTCCCAACTTGTCCCATTGTAATTAATTGTACCATAGACCATGGGTCACTGTTGAGGGATTTGTAGTCAATAAAAATAGGACCAATCCTTTACGGTTCCATACTCAATTCCTACCCCGTGTCTTCCTTTACCGTTGGGTGAGATCATGAGAACGGACCTTTTGGGTGTCTGTCTGTTCGAACCGTCCGATATCAGGTACCCCAGTGTTTCCGTCTGTGTTGATTCGTTGATTGTGTGTGTGTTTCACTCAACAACCCCTTGGAAACATCTTCCTACTCGACTGGTTCTACGCACCTTCTATATCTAACAAGTGCACCTCTTTTCTGTTTCGTTCTATCCGGACTCGTCTCCGAGTCTTCTCTACCACTAGTCCCGGACTTATAAATTCGGTGTGGTAACATTCTGACGACGTGACCTCGCAAAAGGAGTACCAAATGAAAACTTGAGATTTCTGATGAAAAGCTAACGAATTACTAGATGTCATCTACTGACATTGTTAGTGACATCTCGAAAACCCGAGAAAGGGTGAGTGCGAAACCGTTCCTAAAGTTCTTAAGTTTGTAGACTTACAAAGTCTCAAGACAATTTCTATGTAATCGACCCTTACCTTACAAACACGAACATGAGTCAGTGGTCCTGACGGGGTACGAACGGTGATCTCCCTGATCTTGGTTTCCTTAGTAGTTCGAAGACCCATGTTAAAAGTGGAAGGATCTAAGAATGAGTTATGAGATCATTGTACAAAAAGGGAACTTTGAATAAAAAAAAAAAAACGTGAAATTTTATGAAATTTTTTAGGTTTAAGAGGACATAATAAAGAAGATGAAACAAGACACATTTTCCCCCTTTTAATTTTTCGATCTTATGGTGGAGGGGGATTTTTTGTAGGTCTAGGACGACACCATATCTTTTAATCTCGGGATGATTGGTAGTAGGGGTGTTTTATCGGTGAATTATTACCATTATTCTAAAACACAGAGGAAGGTCTACAAAAGTTAAAAATATGTTTGTATGCATAATAAGAAAATAAATTTGGGTACTAAACAGGGGACTGATCGTGAAACTAAAGTGGGGGATGGTCCGAGACGGACGACATGTCTGTTTGTCTAGAAGTTTGAACGGTGGGACAAGGTCCTGAAAACGTGAGTCCTGGAAACGTGAGTGATGTAATAGAAGAACTTGGTGAATGAAGAGGGTCCAATAGGAGTGAGTCTCGAGTCAAGTATACAGTAAAGGAGTCTCTCCAGAAACACTATGGGTAGTCCATTGATAAGGGGTCGGGTACAGTGAGAGGCAATGGTAATGAAAATGAAAGACGAAGATAGTGACAAACTTTAATTGGAACAAATAAATTTACAAACGGATGACAGAATAACAAATCAATGAGTCAGTACAGACTGAGAAACACTGGGGTACCTGACATCGGGTGGTCCGAAGAGTCAGGTATCCTAATGGGTCCATTCTTATGACCTCACCTAACGGTAAAGGAAGAGGTCCCCTAGAAGGGTTGGGTCCCTAGTTTGGGTAGAGGACGTAACCGTCCACCTAAGAAGTCTTGACTCGGTAGACACTCCGGGATACGTGATGATTTTACATTGGAGGTACTATTGTCCTTGAAACCGACGGACTACATGAAGGTATAGTGATCATAGAGCTTGTATTTAATCCCTGGATTTTCATAAACAATTAATTTATTTATTTACTTTTCTCACAACATGTATAATAAGACACTGAAAAAAGAGTGAATTGTATAGAACAAGTTCAACATTAAATGAATAACATCTATTCGGAATAAGAAAATAAAGTCAGTATCAGAATTAAAAATTAAGTTAAAGAAAATTCAATCTATAAGTTTTTGGAGTTTTCATCTTTACATCTTTCCATCAGTCACTTTTCAGAGTGTAGGTGAAGATAGATGGTATATGAATCAGGGGTCAGTTGGTCCATTTGTAAATACAATCCAATAACATATCGGAAGGAATACAGTTCGTGTGTACACATAAAAAAATAAGAATAAAGAAGGGAAAAAACGTATTTTGTCTTCGTATTATATATACATATTCCAAGATGTGGAAATAAGAAGATTACGAAGTACCATAAGTATTAAATATACCTGGATATTAAATAAAACGAGTCAAGAGATAATTAACTGAAAACCAACAAAGACTTAAAATAATAACATTAACTACAAAGTCATTAGTAAAAATAAGAATAAAAAATTATATTTAAATGAATAAAATTAACCTCCAATTAATGAAATGTTATAACATAACCAAAACGGTATGTAGTTGTACTTAGGCGGTGTCCATATGTGCACAAGGGGTAGGACTTGGGGGGAGGGTGGAGGGAGGGGTATGGTAGGGAGACCCAGCAGGGTCACGTGGTCGGGGTTCGTAGGTCATAGAACGTTGCTTGCATCTGACCGCTAAACAAAGTAAATACTATAATATGTACAAAGTTACGGTAAGAGGGTTTAGTAGGGTGGAAGAGGGAGAGGGTGTCTTAGGTTTTCGGACAAGATATGTAGACACAAAGAAAACGACAGAGCGTATATCCCAATGGTAGAAAGATTTAAGGTGTATATACGCAATCATATGATATAACCACAAAAAGAAAGACCGAATGAAGTGAGACATATTATCCGAGGTCAAAATAGGTGGAGTAATCTTGACTAAGTTTACATAAGAAAAATTACCGACTCCTTATGAGGTAACAGATGTTCGTTATTTACGACCTCTCCCACACCTCTTTTCCCTTGGGAGGATGTGACAACCATCCTCACGTTTCATCATGTCGGTGATACCTCTTGTCACACCTCTAAGGAATTTTGTGACCTTTATCTTGACGGAATACTGGGTCGTTAGGGTGATGACCCGTATGTGTGGTTCCTTTGGTCTTAACTTTCTCTGTACACATGGGGTAAGTAGTGTCGTGACAAATATTATCGGTCCTGTACCTTCGTTGGATCTACGGGTAGTCGTCTACTTACCTATTCTTTCGACACCATGTATATGTGTTACCTTATTGGTAAAAATATGAACTATTGACATGTCTCCTTATTTAAGGACCCTCACCTTACTGATTTAGATTTCTGGATATATATATAATTTAGTACTTTCTAGAATGGTCTAAAGGAAGGTTCTTCCAACGGAGTTAAAGACGAGGGTGGTGTCATGTTCTCGTGTCGAAGGGGTGTGGGAGTGGTTCAGGATTTATAATATCCGAACTTTTATAAACGTTTAGACTACCTACTTTTTACCAACGATGACAACAAAAATTGACAGTAAAGAGGTGCATACTCACTTCAACTTATAGAAAAGTATAAAAATTTTATCTAAATAACTATACATCAAGTGTAAGGTATATTAAATGAGTAAGTTTCACATGTCAACCTACAAAAAATCATATGAGTGTTCATAGCTACGTCAACGTGTCTCCACGTTGGTAGTTCCAGTTAAAATCGTGTAAACGTAGTGAAGTTTTTCTTCGGGTATAAGATAGTGACTTTTTCGATCTCTCAAGGTCTTTTTTTTTTTGTAGATGAAGTCGAAATAACCGATACGGTTTCGGAAACTGACATTTTGACACCTTTTAAGACTTTCTCTACCCTTATGGTCTGATGGACTGGACTGAGGACTCTTTAGATATACGTCCAGTTCTTCGTTGTCAAACTCGACCTGTATCTTGTCTGACCAAGGTTTAGTCCTTTCCTCACGTAGTTCCGACATATGACAGTGGGACGAATAAATTGAATGTACGTCTCATATAGTACGTTTTACACTCCGACCTATTTCGTGTTCGACCTTAGTTCTAACGGTCCTCTTTGTAGTTATTGGAGTCAAAACGGCTACTGTGGTGGGAATGTCGTCTTTTGCTTCCTCTTGATTTCTCGGAGAACTACTTTCACTTTCTCCTTTCACCTTTTCAACCGAATTTTAAGTTGTAAGTCTTTTGATTCTAGCACCGAAGACCAGGGTAGTGAAGTACCGTTTATCTACCCCTTTGTTACCTTTGTCACTCTCTGAAATAAAAAGTCAAGTCAGTCAAGTCAAGTCTGGTCAGCCAGTCAGTACAGGTTGAGAAACACTGGGGTACCTGACGTCGTGTGGTCCGAAGGGACAGGTAGTGGGTGAGGGCCGGATGAGTGAGTACAGGAAGGGTAGTGACTACGGTAGGTTGGTAGAGTAGGAGACAGCAGGGGAAGAGAACGGAAGTTAGAAAGGGTCGTATTCCCAGAAAAGGTTACTCAGGTAAGAAGTGTAGTCCTCCGGTTTCATAACCTCGAAGACGTAGTCGTAGTCAGGAAGGTTACTTATAAGTCCTTACTAAAGGAAATCCTACCTGTCCAACCTAGAGGAACGGTAGGTTCCCTGAGAGTTCTCAGAAGAGGTCGTGGTGTCAAGTTTTCGTAGTTAAGAAACCACGAGTCGAAAGAAATATTAGGTTGAGAGTGTAGGTATGTACTGATGACCTTTTTGGTATCGAAACTGATCTACCTGGAAACAACCATTTCATTACAGAGACGAAAAATTGTACGACAGATCCAACCAGTATCGAAAAGAAGGTTCCTCGTTCACAGAAAATTAAAGAAAATTAAAAGAAACGTGTCGGGGTTAATAAACATTAGATTGTTTATTGTCGAACGAAGCTGTTCGTCATAAAGAAGAACACTACTACTCGAATAACAGTCCTCTTTGATAAACGGAGTGTCTTATTAAACTTAGTGTTCGTTCAGAGGGTAAGTTGATTACTCTTTTCAGTTGTACATTCATTACGAAGTTGTCGTAAGAAAAGTCTCAATACCGATGCGACATAAAAATACCTATTTTTATTTGCTGGAGAATTAACAGACATCAGTCATCTATGTGACTTTTTTTTCACTAATAGAAATTTGCCTATGAGTTAGTTCAATCAAACTCTCCGTTTGAGATTACGTTTTGAACACATTCTTTACTTTCATTTGACCAAAAAGGTAATTTTAGTTTCGGGTGTCCTGAAGGGACCACCAGGTCACCGATTCTGAGGTACGAGGTTCCCCTCGGTTCCAAACTAGGGACCAGTCCCTTGATCTAGGGTGGTCCGTGTTGATTCTGGGTCACGTCGGTTTGTATATTAATTTTTATTCATTTATGACTCTTTTAACTTCGGTGGAGGGGGAGATGGGGGAGGGGGTTAGTCTTACCCTCTTTCACGTTCCGTATATAGATGAGTCCCTCAATATAAGTCTTATACATTTGGGAATACCGATTTATCATGCATCCGTTTATTGGATTGATTTTGTGACCGTTGTCAAACTTATGTGTAAAGAGGTTTCTGTATTTTTACTGGTCGTTCCTTTATTTACGACAAGTTACTTTTGTACAAGTAACTTTTTTATAAGTTGTAGTAATTAGTAATCCCTTTGTGTTTAGTTTTGGTGAAGTATGGGAGATCCCACCGAGTCTGGTACCACTGTTCTGTTCACCTCCGTTTCTACACGTCCTTAACCTTGTGAGTATGACACAACTACCCCTTCATTACTACCATTCCGACGACACCCTTTGTCGGACTGTCAGTAAGTAGTCCATTAACTTTGTACCAAATGGTGTTCAAAGTCGTTAAGGTGAGGTTGTATATACCCGTTGTCTTGATTTTTTGTATCCGAGTGTGTATTTAGACACGCACTTACAAATATGGTCGTAATAAGGGTTAACAGGTTTACACCTTTGTTGCGGTAACAGGTAGTTGATCACTTCTCTAGTTGTTTGACACCACGTAGGTATGTTATTTTATAATAGAACTTTTGCAATACGATTTATGTTCTTCGATAAGTGATTTTTTGTGTACAACTTACTAACATAAATATACCTGATAGGTCTCGTCGGTTTAGACATGTTTATCTCTTTTCTACGAACGAGGAATCTTATTTTCAATAGTAGTTGGATCTGTCGTGTAATTTTTCGTCTCTGCAATGAAATGGTTTCCAGGTAGATCAGTTTCGATACCAAAAAGTTCATCAGTGCATACCTACACTCTCAACCTAGTATTTCTTTCGACTCGTGGCTTCTTGACTACGAAACCTTAACACCATAACCTCTTCTGAGAACTCTCAGGGAACCTGTCGTTCCTCTAGGTTGGACAACTAGGATTTCCTTTAGTAAGGACTTATAAGTAACCTTCCTGACTACGACTACGTCTTCGAGGTTATGAAACCGATGGACTACGTTTCTTACCTGAGTAACCTTTTCTGGAACTACGACCCTTTCTAACTTCTGTCCTTCTCTTCCCCTACTGTCTCCTACTCTACCAACCTACCGTAGTGGCTGAGATACCTGTACTCAAACTCGTTCGAGACCCTCAATCACTACCTGTCCCTTCGGACCGTACGGCGTCAGGTACCCCAGTGTTTCTCAACCTGTGTTGACTCACTGACTTGACTTGACTTGACTTCGACCTCTGACCCACTTCTCCTCCTCACTGATGACTCCCCGGGACAAGTTAAAATCCCTGTTGACGTCACAAGATTGTATCACCACTACCGAAGTCGTAGTTTGGAGGTGTAAGAATTATCATTTTTTCTTTGGGAACTGAGTATACATACGTAATTTTCCTACTTAAGAATAGAGTGGAAGTAAGAATTCTTCGTATTGACTCTTTTATTGACGTGTGACGTAGACCAAAGGATCCCGTCGTCGTCACTATTACTACACGTCTTCTGACCGTCACTCTCCGTTCCTACCTCCGTCCCCCAATCGTCCCCTTCCTCTGTCCTATGTCGACTCCAGAGAGGACTCTACCCAACCTTCCTTTAGTCCTCCGGTGAAGCCCCTCGTTAATCCATTCTGAACAGTTACGATGTTCCATGTACAAGACAATCCTTTTCAAAGATGAAGAATTTTAATTAGGATATATAAATCTGAGACCGGCGACGTAACGACATCTTCTCTTAAAGTACCACCGTAGTATCTCCTTCTGATCTTTACCGGGTTTGCAAGAAGTTGTCGTCTGACCGATTTATTTAAGACCGAATCGGTTAATTATCTTATGACGTGACGACGACGATTCAGCGAAGTCAGCACAGGCTGAGACACGCTGGGGTGTCTGCCGTCGAGTGGTCCGAGGAGGCAGGTACCCTAAAAGGTCCGTTCTCACGACTTCTTGTTAATGTGAGTGTACACGTCTACCTACTTTACCTTTTTATATACCAATTCAAATTTTTCTGTTTATATTTTTTACATTTACCATAGGGGTATAAAATCCTTTCAATTTTGTCTCTTTTTTAGTACATATAATTATCATGTCACCCCTGAAAGGACCACCATGTGACCGATTCTGAGGTGTGCGAGTTACGACACCCGGATCAAGTTAAGAAGTAGTCCCTTGATCTAGGACGTACGACGTCGGTTCTGGACCACGTCGGTTTATTTATTTTGGTTTATATATATTCATACCGCCTCGTTCTACCGCTTCATCTTCCTGCACGCGAGTAGAAGAGGGATCTCTTACGGTTTTAATGTTGAGTGACGACTTGTTGACAGTTGTCCTTTTACAACCTAGGGTGGTTTTTTCTATGGGGTGTAGGTTCCCGTTTTCTCTTCGGGTCCGTTCTACCATACTTCCCATTTTAGTGTAAATCTTAGTTTGGGGTATGGGAGGTCTCTGTGAACCTCCCGGGTTTGTTTGGAAGAAACGTGGTCCTGGGTCGTTGGGGTGTCTCTGACTCGGTCCTGATACAAACTCACAGAGGACACCTCCATGCCCAGTCGTCACCGGACGACGTCCCGGTTCCCGAGACCCACGTCGTCTGGACCCATACCGTATTCGGGAGAACCTCCTCCAGTGGTAATTGGGGTGGTATCTTGGCGGTCGTGAATGTGTCCTGACCCCTTTGTCTGAGAACCTCCCGTGTTTGTTTTGAGACACGTGTGACCCTGGGTCCTCTTTCCTCGTCACTGGGGTTTTCTCCGACTGGACCTGAACGGGGACTCTTAGGTCCTCAGACACCGTCTCCACACCCAGAACCGAACGACGTCCGACCCCGTGAGTCACGTCGTCACATACGTACCCTAGAAAACTTCCTCTAACCCACCGCGTCTCAGTCTGTGCTGACTTCGCTGAATCGTCGTCGTCGGTAACAGAAGTAATGGAGGTGTTGTCAAACCGGAGTCCAGTTTGTTGTTCCTCCCTTGTGTCTGGACGGGTAGTTGTCTTTTAACCTAATTTCTAAATGACTCGTGCCTGGGTGAGTACTCTTACTCTGGGTCAAAGGGCGAGTCAGTCAGAGAGGGTAGTCCTTCGAAGGTATTCGAAGAATTGGAATAGGTAGTCTCCCGGTTGTCTTACTTTTGGTGTTCTTCTTTTACTATGTTTACCTGAAAAATGTTTTGTCTTTATCGTAGTGTCTGTATCTTTTGTTTGTACCAATGTTTTCACCCTTCCTTCCCCCTTTTAATCGGACCCTAATTTTATAGATGTGTTGACAGATATTGTATCTATTAGTGTTCCTGGATGACATATAGTGTACCTTGATATGAGTTATAAAATATTACTCCCTATTACTTTTTCTTAGATCTTTTATTATATGAAGACACACACGCACATACACAGACATATCGTTTCACTAAGTCAATATGTATGTGTGTATATAGTCAAGTCAAGTCAAATCAACGAGTCAGTACAGGTTGAGAAACGTTAGGGTACCTACCGTCGTGCGGTCCGGAGGGACAGGTAGTGGTTGAGGGTCTCAGGTGGGTTTGAGTACAGGTAACTCAGTCACTACGGTAGGTTGGTAGAGTAGGAGACAGCAGGGTAAGAGGCGGACGGGAGTTAGAAAGGGTCGTAGTCCCAGAAAAGTTTACTCAGTTGAGAAACGTAGTCCACCGGTTGCATAACCTCAAAGTCGAAGTTGTAGTCAGGAAGGTTACTTATAAGTCCTGACCAAAGGAAATCTTACCTGTCCAACCTAGAGGAACGACAGGTTCCCTGAGAGTTCTTAGAAGAGGTTGTGGTGTCAAGTTTTGGGAGTTAAGAAGTCACGAGTAGAAAGAAGTGTCAGGTTAAGAGTGTAGGAATGTACTGATGACCTTTTTGGTATCAGAACTGATCTGTCTGGAAATAACCGTTTCATTACAGAGACGAAAAGTTATACGACAGATCCGACCAGTATTGAAAGGAAGGTTCCTCATTCGTAGAAAATTAAAGTACCGACGTCAGTGGTAGACGGTACTAAAACCTCGGGTTTTTTTATTTCAGACTGGTGACAAAGGTGACAAAGGGGTAGATAAAGGGTACTTCACTACCTTGATCTACGATACTAGAAACAAAAGACTTACAAGTCGAAATCCAGTTGAAAAAGTGAGAGGTGAAAGTGAAAGTAGTTCTCTGAAAAATCAAGGAGAAGTGAAAGATGGTATTCTCACCACAGTAAACGTATAGACACCAATAATTATAAAGAGGGTCGTTAGAACTAGGGTCGAACACGAAGTAGGTCGGGTCGCAAAGAGTACTACATGAGACGTATATTCAATTTATTCGTCCCACTGTCATATGTCTGAACTGCATGAGGAAGGACTCAAACCTTGGTCAGACAACAAGGTACAGGTCAAGATTGACAACGAAGGACTGGACGTATGTCCAAAGAGTTCTCCGTCCAGTCCACCAGACCGTAAGGGTAGAGAAAGTCTTAAAAGGTGTCAAATAACACAAGGTACGTCAGTTTCCGAAACCGTATCAGTGATTTCGTCTTTATCTACAAAAAAGACCTTGAGAAAACGAAAAAACTACTAGGTCGCCTACAACTGTTAAACTAGAGACCAAGGAGACGGAAAAGATTTTGGTCGAACTTTTAGACCTTCAAGTACCAAGTGGATAACGACTTCGCACCGAACCTCTTAAAACTCGTAATGGGACGATCGTACACTCTACTCACGTTCATCGGACATCAAACTCGTAAGAAACCGTAACGGAAAGAATCCCTAACCTCATTTTTGACTGTATGTATATATGAACGACAAATAACTAAAAATTTACAGTGTATTCACAAATTCTCCAGAACGGATGGGTCTATCTCTTCGTACCGTGTGTACTTTATTTTCGTATATATAACACATAAGATGTACGGTTCGTTACAAAACCCCGTAAGACACAAAACTTTTGAGTGAATTAAGAGGTCTTTTTGGACTACTCCGTCTGTCAAGGAAGGTAAAAAGTCTACTCGTTTGAATGTCCATCTTTTCTCAGAACGGACAACAGTATATTGATTCTCTTCGTCTTGATTTTAACGTTAGAACCATCAGACAAAGGACACATAAGAGAATTGGTAGATATAATAGAGAAATAAGTGTACAGAATGTAGAATAACACGATAAACCCGGTCAATTTTATGAATAAAAGAACTTAATTACATAATGAGGTCATGTCTTTTAAAGTGTATTGTAATTTATGTAAAAACACAGAGTCTAAATAGGGAATAGACCGAAACTCTTTTCCCTTACCATACAAAGATAGTAACTTATTGCAATTAATTTGATAGAGAAACGTGTACTATAATAGACAGATAGATAATGGATCATAGATCACTAGACAGAAACGACTTAGCTTTTCTTGTACAAAGATCCTGAATTTATGGATTTGTGTGCAAGTTTCTCGAAAACTTTTCCTTACTTAATAAAAACTAGGTTTCATTTTCGTGAAGACTCATTAATTTTATTGTCTTATAGTCTTTACTAATCGTTAGACTAAAAAAAAATTTACACTGTGAGTAGAAAGATTCATAAAATATCATTAGAAGACTTCATTAACATTTTTAATCAGGTACCAAAATGTAGGGTTTATTACGAGTGGTTGTTTTCTGTTTAAGATAGGTCAGAATTACCAGTTGATAGAAACAAATGTTAATTAGTTATTGGATTATATAACAGGGTGTTTCTCGATTTTTATAGTAAGTTTCTTACTTTACGTTGTTATAAATTAGAGCAAGAGTGAGTCGATTTGTAAAATTTAAAGGGAAACCATTCGTTCTCGACTCCTAACCCAACGTCGGACGAACTTATGTCTACGACGACGACGACGACGACGACGACGACGATTCAGTGACGTCAGCACAGGCTGAGACACGCTGGGGTCTCTGTCGTCGGGTGGTCCGAGGGGGTAGGGACCCTAAGAAGTCCGTTCTTGTGACCTCACCCAACGGTAACAGAAGAGGCACTTATGTCTATCTCCTACAGTTAATATTAAAACAAGTAGAAGGTTTCCTAGTTGGACCTCCAATTACCTTAGTGTGACTTATTACTTCCTTTTACGAGTATAAAATAAAAAATTTTTACTGGAGAATTTTAAGTTGATATATACAGGAGTTACTTTTTCAATTTGAGTCAATATTACTGAGTAGTTTTGTCACATTTTACTTAGTAGGGTCCTGAGATTTAAGTAATACCTTAATAAGACTTTAGACGATTGCAAGTTTTAATACAACCTTTTGGGTAGTGATAATTCAATCGTTATTGAAAAATCTTTTAATCATTCGGTTATAAAAATGTTTCATAGACGGAGTAAAATTTAAAATTATTAGGTAATTATTTTTACTTCTTTATAATACTAAAGAAAGAGAAGGTTAACATCTCTCCATCAGTATAAGTACCAATCTCCGTTCTTTAGTAGTATAGAACGTGTGACTTAAAAGGATTAAAAAGAGGTAAAAGGTGTCGTTATCATAAGAGGGTGGACATCATTCGATAAGGAAATGGATTTCTAACGAGAACAATGGTTAGAAAACACGAAACGAATGAACATATTAATAGACGATGTTTTCAATTTGATAGAGACTCAGTGAGACACAAGGTCACTACTGAAAAGAACGGAAGACTGGACGTATACATAAAACTAAGACTGACCTTTATAAAAGGGTGGAGAACCGGTTCGACTTCGGGATTGGGGATAAGTCCTAAAACAATTCTCTTGTGAAAAAAGAGTTCTTTCGTATAAGAATCCAAATTGTACCGAAAGATACACTAGGAGATAAGAGTTAGTCTAATGTAAAAATCTGTGTCTTAGGTTAATAAAGACATAAAAATTAAGGAACATGGGAGTATACGGAGACAGTGATTCAATATTCCACTGACTCGTCTACGGGATTGATGGTCGTCAAGTGTCCACGGGTGGTGTCTCATACCGAAATTATTATAGATTATTTATTTATAACATAGGAACTGTGAAGATGTAATGACTAAAGTAGTGTATTCCGGGGAGACACTGGACTTGGACGTCGACACAAACTTTATTCATTGAAGTCAATTAGACATACAACCGAAGAAAGTAAAACGACGTCAAACTTTCCAGTCCCGTAAGTTTTGTAAGTTATCATAGGTCATGGTTTATATAAATTGTCCTTGTCTCGTTATTGTGACCAGATAAAAAAGTTTTAAATAACTCCATATCGACTGAATGTTACAACACAACTAAAGAAGACTTGTCGTTTCACTGAGTTAACGTGTTTACATATAAGAAAAAACATAAGAAAAGGTAATACTAAATAATATCCTATAACTCGTAACCTGACCTTTTCCAATCAAAAGTAAGGTTAGGGTTTCTTTCCGTTACGGTTTCTTACGAGTTTGTTGGAGTGTTAACGTGAGTAGAGTGCTCGATCGTCTCATTACGAGTTTTAAGAGGTTGGGTCCGAAGTTGTCATGTACTTGACACTTTAAGGTCTTTTAGACTTTACCAAGGTCTATAGTTCGACCTAAATCTTTTCCGTCTCCTTGGTCTCCAGTTTAACGGTTGTAGACAACCTAGTAGTTTTTTCGTTCTCTCTAGATCTTTTTGTAGATGAAGACGAAATAACTGATACGGTTTCACATACTGATACACCTGGTTTTATTTGACATGTTTTAAGACTTTCTCTACCCTTATGGTCTGATGGACTGGACGGAGGACTCTTTAGACATACGTCCAGTTCTTCGTTGTCAATCTTGACCTGTACCTTGTTGTCTGACCAAGGTCTAGTCCTTTCCTCATACAGTTCCGACATATAACAGTGGGACGAATAAATTGAATATACGTCTCATGTAGTACTCTTTACGACCCGACCTACTTCGTGTTCGACCTTAGTTCTAACGGTCCTCTTTATAGTTAGTGGAGTCTATACGTCTACTGTGGTGTGTATACTGTCTTTCGTTCCTTCTTGATTTCTCAGAGAACTACTTTCACTTTCTCCTCTCATTTTTTCAACATCATTTTGAGTTGTAAGTCTTTTGATTCTAGTGCCGTAGACCAGGGTAGTGAAGTACCCTTTATTTACCTCTTTGTTACCTTTGTCACTGTCTGAAATAAAACCCCCCGAGGTTTTAGTGACGTCTACCACTGACGACGGTACTTTAATTTTCTACGAATGAGGAACCTTCTTTTCAATACTGGTTGGATCTATCGTATAACTTTTCGTCTCTGCAATGAAACGGTTGTTTCCAGGCAGATCAGTTCCGATACCAAAAAGGTCACCAGTACATACCTACACTCTCAACCTGACACTTCTTTCGACTCGCGACTTCTTAACTACGAAAACTTGACACCACGACGTCTTCAGAGAACTCTCAGGGAACCTGACAGTCCTCTAGGTTGGTCAGGTAGGATTTCCTCTAGTCAGGACCCACAAGTAACCTTCCTGACTACGACTTCGACTTTGAGGTTGTGAAATCGGTGGAGTACGTTTCTCAACTGAGTAACCTTTTCTGAGACTACGACCCTCCCTAACCCCTGTCCTCCTTTTCCTCTGTTGTCTCCTACTCTACCGACCTATCGTAGTGGCTGAGCTACCTGCACTCAAACCCACTTGAGGCCCTCAACCACTACCTGTCCCTCCGGACCGTACGACGCTAAGTACCCCAGCGTTTCTCAACCTGTACTGACTCGTTGACTTGACTGACTTGTAAACAACATTTCGACCAAACCACCATGACTTAAGAGAATTGGAAACGAACAGACTTTTCGAAAACTAAAGAGATAGTTAAAACTTACTCCAGAAACGGTCCATGTCATTAGATATAACATTGGATCCAAAAGGGAAAGTCATGAAATTTATATAGGACGGTAAGAGAAGACCGGATATCTCAAAGGCGACTTTCCAGTCGACAATTCACGTACCCCAAAGGGAACGTACAATGTACCAGGAAGAGGGAACGACGAAAATTATAAGAAAGAAACCCAAATCAGAAACAATCAAATTAATCATACACAGAACCGTACAAAGAGGAACCCAAATAGGACATACCCTGAGAAACACGGAGAACCTGAACTAACTGGTAGAGGGAAAGGTACAACTCCTTTAAAAGTTGATATTAGAGAAGTTTCTAAAAGAGTATGAGAGAAAAAGAGAAGAAGACCCTGGGGATAATAAGCTTACAACAACGTAAACTATAACAGGGTCTCCAGAGGTTCTGATAGGAGTCAAGAAAAGTAAGAAAAATGAAATAACACGACAAGTCTTCAATAAAGGTGGTAAAATAGAAGGTCGAATGACTAAGTAAGAAGACGAAGTCTATAAGACGATAACTAAGGAAGATCTCATAAAAATTAAAGTCATTGACACAACAAACAGAGACATATAAATAAGAAATTAAGAAGATCCAGAAACAATTAACTAAGAACGTAAAAGAGGTAAAACGAAAGTTCCAAAAACTAGTAGAAATGATAGTAATAAGACTTAATAAAAAGTCCATCAAACGGATCAAGGAGAAGTAAATAAACCTTAAGACACAAAGATCAACCAAGGAAGTAAACACACTCTAAACACGACTCAAAAACCAAAAAAACAAACAAAAAGGAGACTACCCGTTCCGAGTCACTCCACCATTAGGACAGACGACTACCAACCCGGACATAAAAAAACAAACAAACAAATCTACTCCGTAGGACGTGTCCCACGATGACCACTAACCCACTACACCCCAGAACATAATGTCACCAAAAGAAACACACTCAAGAGTGATAAACTATGGGGGATCCCAATCAAGAGACCATCAGATCCCAGGATCTCAGTCACAAGGGTGAGGTTTCCGAGTCCCGAACTAGAGACCAGTCCTTGTTTTAAAGGTGTTCACCAGACAATACCGTAATTTACTCTAATTTTGTTTATAGGTTTTTACTCTTTAGTTTCTACTTGGGGGATCCGTTTACCGACAATGTTTTAGTCCGTTTATTATTAAGTTTATTACCTTATAGGTGTATATGTATATGTGGGTACTCGGTTCAGTTTTGTCAGGTTGTTTTTATTTCATGTAATCTAACTAGACCGTTTGTTTCCTTTATTTTTTAATATAAACGGTCAATTCTTGTTTTGATTGATTTCGTGTTTGACCTTTTGTTTTGATTTCGTTCCATGGTTGACCCCTTATTTCGTTACTTTTGTTTTGATTGTTGATACAACTCTCCTTTCCTTTTTTTCTTTCTTATCTATACGTTTCAATTTATCTCCATCTACTTCTTCTCAATATATATAATTTCTAATTGACGTTCCCCTTTTCGTTTCATCCTTTCCGTTTGTTTCCTTATTTACATCTTTTTTATCCCAATTTTTAATTTTCAATTTTAATATTTTTTCTCTTTTCTAAAAAAATTTACTTTCTTTTTTTTCTCTTTTTTTCCTTTTGAGGTGTCTTGATGTTTTCGGGTTACATCTATGTCTCCAAATATTGTTGTGATTTTTCACACTGACTTATGTGTGTGTGTGTGTGTGTATATATATATGTGTGAGGTATTCGTTTTAGTTTTGTCAGGTTGTTTTTATTTCATGTTATCGAACTGGGTCGTGTGTTTCCTTTGGATTCTAATATAGATGGTCTTGTTTTCATTGATTTCGTGTTTGATCTTTTGTTTTGATTTCGTTATACGGTTAACGTCATATTCCGTTACTTTTATTTTGATTGTATACAACTCTCCTTTCCTTTCTTCTTTTCTTTCTTACCGATACGTTTCAATTTCCTCCATCTACTTCTTCTAAATATATGTAACTTCTAATTGACGTTCCCCTTTTCTTGTCGTCCTTTCCGTTTGTTTCCTTATTTACATCTTTTTTATATTATCCAAAAATTTTTAATTTTAATATTTTATCTCTTTTCTTTTTTTTTACCTTCTTCTTTCTCTTTTCCTTTTGAGGTGTCTTAATGTTTCCGGGTTACATCTCCGTCTCCAAATGTTGTTGTCACTTTTCACACTGACTTATTTGTGTACATGTATATGTGGGTATTCGTTTTAATTTTGTCAAGTTGTTTTATTTCATGTTATGAAACTGGACCGTTTGTTTCCCTTGGTTTTCAATACAGATGGTCTTGTTTTGATTGTTTTTGTGTTTCACCTTTTGTTCTGATTTCGTTCCACGGTTGACCCCATATTTCGTTACTTTTATTTTGATTGTTTATACAACTCTGATTTCCTTTCTTTCTTATCTATACGTTTCAATTTGTCTTTATCTATTTCTAAATATAAATAATTTCTAATTGGGTGGTCCCCTGAAGGGACCACCGAGTCTGTCATTTCACAGACAGATGTTACGCCCTCTGGTCCCAAGTTAGGGACCAAAATTCTAGGGGACCTCTTCCTTTACCGTTAGGTGAGATCATGATAACGGACCTTTTAGGGTACCTGTCTCCTCGGACCATCCCATGTCAGGTACCCCAACGTTTCTCAGTCTGTGCTGACTCGTTGAAGTGAAAGTTACTAATTGACGTTCCCCTTTTCTTGTCATCCTTTTCGTTTGTTTTCTTATTTACATCTTTTTTATTATTATCTAAAAATTTTAACTTCTAATATTAAATTTTTTCTCTTTTTTGTTTGAGGGGTCTTGACGTTTTCGGACTATATCTCCGTCTCCAAATATTGTTGTTATTTTTTATACTGACTCTTCTTTTTTTTCGAGTTTTCGAATCTCAAGTATCACGGTTATTTTAGTTGTTGATGTTGTCTCCGCCCCCTTTCCTTTTGTTTTTTCCTTTTTTTAGGTTTAGATGTCTTGTGAATACAGTTTTGTATTCTTATTATTTACAAAAAGAACTCAGTGACGACAGCCTCAGGAAAGGGAACGACCCTTAGTGTCAAGTGAGGTGGAGGGATCCTACGGGAGATTGTGACACGACTAGAGACCTGGACGACACTCCCGTCGAGTCTAAGATTAGACACACAAGATGTCTAAGACTAGACAGGATGAGGACACACAAGAACGGAGGTTACAGGTGTCGATAGTCTTGATCACGCAAAAGAAAACACCCTCGAGAGTTACTGGAAAATATATAAAGTGTCTGTGTCTCAGACGGATCAACTAACACACCCAAATTAGACGTCGACATGTCGACCACTCTCCCAAAACCCAGAAGAAGGAGTCAGTGTGACGGAGACCCAAAGTTAACACTAAAATAAAGGTGGAAACCTATGCCCAGTAGGTGACCCCAAACAAGGACTCCGACGGAACCTCCTGAACCGAAACGGGAACACTCCCGGTCCACACCTCCACCACGTCGACGAACCCAACGTCCCCAAGACCGTCGTGGTCCATGAGTCCCCTAAACCTCCGATCCCGTCGTCCTTTATATCACGAGATCTTCCCATACAATTGGTCATAACCGGTTATGTGAGGTCATAAGAACGGACATCTTAGGGGGAGTTACTGTCCCTTTGGACCTCCCGGTGTCAGGTGTCCCAGTGTTACTCAGTCTGTGATGGTTTCCTGGGACACACGCATCCGTGTTCTGAAGAAAACGGACACCGTCAGACAGGGTCACTCTCAACTCGTACTTCCATCGCGTCGACGAACCGAACGCCCCGGGGACCGTCGTGGTTCAAACGTCCCTGTGCCTGACGGAGACGGTGTCCTCAATACCGGGATTGTCTTAGAAAAGAGTTCGACGAACATCGACCGTTAGTCTTCCGGAGAAACCGGTCAGAAAGAGGTATCGAGGCTGGGAAGTCCGTGAATCTCCCGAGGGAACGGACCTCAGGATGAGATATCTAGCCACTCAGTCCGTGAATTTCCCCGTGGGACCCACCCCAGGATGAGACATCAAGTCACGTAGTCTGCAAACTACCCTGTCGGAGAGATAACAAGTCGACGGTCACGATCGCACGACCCCTTCTCTCCGATACCACTACCGAGGTTGGGGATACACACTGAACGAAGGTACTAACGGACCGAAAGGAGGTGTCCGTAAAGGGTGGTGTTAGAGGAGGGAGTGTAGGGGAGTTAGACAGAGAGACGTTAGTTGTCGTCGGGATCGGGACCCTAACGAGGTGTTAGGGTTGAGGTCGAGATTCGGTAACTCGATGGATCCCATACATACTGACACCGTTCCCGATAGGCTAAGAGTAAGGTAAATCCGACGGTGTCTAGTCGACGAAGGGAGTCGGAATTTACAAAGAGGAGACTGAGTCTGTTAACGGGGCCACACCCCTAGCCTGGGGACGAAGTCAAGGGGGTGGGCGACTCCCGTCCTCAGGATGATTGTGAGGGTAAAAAGGGGGTCAAGAATCAGGATGACTCAAAACGACCGTCGGGTGAGGTCATGAGAACGGACCCTTTAGGGTACCTGCCTCCTCGGACCATCCGACGTCAGGCACCTCAGCGTTTCTCAGTCTGTGTTGACTCGCCGAAGTGAAAGTGATAAGTGAAAGTACGTGACCTCTTCCTTTATCGTTGGGTGAGGCCACAAGAACGGACCTCTTAGGGTCCCTGCCCTCGGACGGTAGATACCCCAGCGTGTCTTAGCCTGTGCTGACTGCACTGAATCATCGTCATCATCATATATAAGAAAAGACGACCAGTCCATGAGGACAGGTGAGAGTCGACCACGAGACGTACGTGAAGACACAGACTTTCCCATAAGGACTACATAGGTACCTCTCTCTACATAAGGTGCAAGTGGATGAGGAGGTGGTAGAACGAGGAGGATACATGATGTAAAATATAGTGATTATAGTCCCTTTTCCTTTAGACATCTACTTTAATAATCTTTTAACCAGGAAACTCCTGGGTGGAGATGAACGGTCATACAAAAGAGGACTCGTCAGTTTATGAAGAGTCAACTTTAGGTCAACATTAAATTATCGACACACAGAAACTCCCAAATGTAAGTGAGACAAGTAGGATCGTAAGATACGTTGACAACGATGTGGGCGAGGGGACGGTCCCGAAGTTATGTCCTCTGTTCCACTTCACTTTTCTGGTCGGTAACAGAGAGGTGAGTCGGAGGAGTTCAGACCACAGTGAGACGAAAAAGTCAGAATTATGTGTGACAGTGACGTTTTTAATTTGTCCGTCCGAATCATGAAAGATCCCTACACACACACACACAAAATCAGCGAGTCAGCACAGGTTGAGAAACACTAGGGTATCTGACATAGGACGGTCAGAGGAGACAGGTGTCCTAAAAAAGTTCGTTCTTGTGACCTCACCCAACGGTGTGGGAAGACGTCCCCTGGAAGGGTTGGGTCCCTAGTTTGGACCCAGAGGACGTAACGTCCATCTAAGAAATGGTAAACTCGGTGTTAGATGTGAAATAACTTCTCGAACTTTTTCTTACTACCTCAGGTCCACCCACTTGGACACTGCCACCTTTCTGTTTTCCCTTTGTGTGGACTTTTACCCCGCGAACACGGCACTGGACTCGGTAGAGGTGAGACTAGTGGGACAAGACGTACCAGTCCTCTATTTGTCCGTAACGAACATAAACATGGTGTCGAAAGTTTACATTAAAATAGGATTTCCATTCTAGGTACCTACATTGTTTCGTCGTTATTCGACGACATAAATTTGATATAAGGACGTCCTTTAATACTTTCAAGTCTTAATCTTTCGAATGGAACAAACGTATCGTTGATTCCTGGAAGTCTACGTGACCCAAAATGAGAATTTCTACCCTTCTACCCAAAGTGAGGACTGACCAAACCCTGTTACGAGTGATCCCGAGTCTCCCCTCAGACTTTGTGAAATTTACCGTCCAGTAAAAGAGTTCGTCAAAAGACGGACATTCGCCAAGGACGGCAAGACAAGGGGTGTTATCCTACCCGTCAGTCTGTCGATGACCCCCGATATCTCAAGGTGTCCCTGGGGTGTCTACTACCTTTGGTCCGACACTGGGTTGTCGGTCCTCCCACGTCAGTAAGGACATTTACTCGGGGGTGTCAGAAGACAATGTTCCTATTTCAGTTTGTACTTAGCAGGAGAATCCCAGGACACGACTGTTAGACCAGATGAGAGGTGTTGAGTGGTGGACGGTAGAGGAGGAGTTAATAAGTACTCCTTTCACTCCTTTATGTCGGGAAGGTACCTCGTGTCCCGACACCTTAGGTGTCTTTATAGGGTCTTACTTTTAGTATAGAAGGTACATGATGAAATATTCAACCTTAGTTAAAACCAAAGGTTGACTTACACTCTTAACGTTTTATGTTTTAGAAAATTTTTAGGTCAACTTAAGACGGATTAAATGAGCAATGCACCACCATCTTAGAGAATAAAATTCTGTTTCCTCCCTCGTTTAAAGGAAAGGTATTGACATACACCATTTTGTGAATTTAGTCCGCTTTGTTCACCTATATTTTTGGGTTGAGTTGGATTAGGTTGTGTCGTTTTTTCGGTAAACACGATAGAGATTTGAATCTTTAACTAGAGAGATATAAACTTTAGTAGTACACTTTTTACATTCGATACCTCGTTTACAGTTTTATCACAGAACTAGAGGGACCACAAAAGTCTTACGATTTCGGTTTTGACACCACGACCTCTTCTGTGAACTCTCAGGGAACCTTTTGTTTCTCTAGTTTGGTCTGTCGGGATTTCCTTTAGTGGGGACTTACAAGTGACCTTCCTGGCTACGACTTTGACTTCGAAACCAGTGGACTACGTTTCTCGGCTGAGTAGCCTTTTCTGAGACCGACCTTTCTAACTTCCGTCCTTCTCTTCCCCTACTGTCTCCCACTCTGCCGACCTACCGTAGTGGCTAAGTTATCTGTACTCAAACTCGTTTAAGACCCTCTACCACTTCCTGTCCCTTCGGACCGTACGATGTCAGGTACTCCAACGTTTCTCAACCTGAATTGATTCACTGACATGTTGTTGTACACACACACACACACACACACACACACACACACACACACATCACCAGCAAATCAGTGATTCAACACAGACTGAGGAACGCTGGGGTACATGACGTCGTGTGGTCCGAGGAGACAGATGCCCCTAAGACGTCTGTTTTTATGACCTCACCCCTCTGTCGCCTCGGACGCCTTCCGCCGCCACCGCGCCGTAGACTCTTGGTTCCGGGTCCGTCCCATACCACCGCGGCTGCCGGAACTTTCTCGCCAATGGCGCCCCGGGCGGTAGGCGGCCGTCGGGACTGTACCCGCGGTCGCCGACGTTTCGAGCCCCAGACACCGAGAAGTGGAGCCACCACCCCCCGCGCCGGGTCTCCGCCGTCAGCGACTCGTTCGAAACCACGCTGGCGCTCCGGCTCAGCATGGGGGGAAGCATGAGTGCGCGGCGCCGAGGTACAAGACACTGCTCCTGCCCCTAGACCGAGTGCTTAAGATACTCCTCTGTTAGTAGTGGTTCTTGCCCGTCTTCGCCCGGTTCGACTCCGCCCACGTATTCTTGGACTAAGGAGTCCCGCGGCACTTCGACCTAGGGGGGTGTAGGTGCACCTAAAGGGACACTAGGAGATACTCCACACTCGGACCCCCAACCGTTCGTATTTGTGGGCGACGGGGTCGTTCTGTGGGGGTCCGAGTTCCACACCGAAGGTAACTCCTTGGATCCGACCCCGGTGTTGGCACTTATTTGAGGTGACCGGACTTTGGAAGTCGACACTCGTCCCGTCAGGATGTCACGACCAACCCACAACCAAACATACACCTGGTCTCTACCG
The DNA here is from genome assembly GCA_006410555.1 of Capra ibex. Lineage (NCBI taxonomy): Eukaryota > Metazoa > Chordata > Mammalia > Artiodactyla > Bovidae > Capra > Capra ibex. Next base: position 1,424,450 of record SJYO01049919.1, on the reverse strand, counting down.
ACCTTCGACCACTCCCGACTGTCGCCTCAATGGTCAGGTGGAAAGGGTCGTCAGGGATGTTCCTCGTACCGTCCCGTGTACGACCAGTCCTTACGGACCAAGGACACGGGAACGGACCGGACGTAAGAAGGTTCGAACGGATCCCGGGTCGGGACGATCTCCGGGTCGTGAAATGTTCGTTCCAGATGGAAAAAGGTCGGGGTCCCGTTACCCTCGAGATGTTTTCACCCTCGAAGGAAAGGGAGTGAAGGAAATGGGAGAGGAACCTCGTAAAGTCGGCAAACGATGGAACTAAGGAGGGCACAACCTGTCTCCGACCCCCCATCTTGTTCGGACTAAAAAGGACGGATGGACGGGTAAACAAGGGTCGGGGTGTACCTACCTGTTAAACGACCGACAATTATCCTCATCCCTGACCACACCCTCCAAAGAGGGAGATGGGTCCCGACCGGGCTAGGAAGGGGAGACGTTGATCAACAAGAGGGGTGATGTTCAACTCTCCCGTCTCCTACCCCTAGTCCTTCTCGAGACCTACGGACACGGGGTAGGGTGGATGACATAGATTAGGGGGAACGGGAACGTGTAGGTGGTGGGACACCATTCCGTGTCGTGGGATCCCGACCACGGTCATCGAGACTCCTCGGGTGGTGGGGAAAAGGGATGTCATATGGGGAGGGAAGTCATAGTCAGTTTTCTTTTCATGACCTCGAGGACCTATCCCCGTCTTTCCTCTCTTGTTGGTAATTATCCTAATGAATTTTACACTTTCGGACATTTATCAGATCAGGTACTACAACAACCCCGTCTCAGACTAAAGATGTATCTTTACTAAAAAAAAAATTAAGGAATGACACGTTTGAGACACGAAATTCACACACTCTTTACCGAACGCCTCCCATCAGGAGTTAGATCCTTCCGACAACACAATAAACAAGTGATTTTAATAAACATCTGGGACGTTTTTTTTTTTTTCTTATGACCTTAGCCAACGGTAAAGGAAGAGGTCCCCTAGAAGGGTTGGGTCCCTAGCTTGGCCCCAGAGGACTTAACGTCCGTCTAAGAAATGTCTGTCTCGATACTCCCTTGGGGTACATATATCTATATCTATCTATACATATATATCTATAGATAGGTATATACCTACAACAGTGAATATATGTATAATAAGGTAGGTTTTCATATTATGTGAGAAAAGTTCACATGCACCTTGTAAGAGACACTATGTAATGTACGATCCGGAGTTATGTTCGGAACTATTCATTGTTTTAAATCTTTATTATAGTTAGTAGAGAAGACTGGTATTGTGATACTCTGATCTTTAGTTGTTCTTTTGACTTTTTTCGTGTTTGGGAACCTCCGATTAGGTATACGCTCATTTGTCGGTTACCTGGTGACTTCTTCAAAATTTTTCATTATTTTAATTAGTTTTATGGACCTCTGTTTACTTTTACTTTACTAGGTGTCCAGATACCCTACGTTGTTTCCTCCAAGATTCTCCCTTCAACATCACTATGTTCAAACGGAGTTCTTTGTTCTTTTTGGAGATTGTTAGATTGGAATACGGGTTTCCTGATCTTTTTCTTATTTCGTTTGGGTTTAACTCTTCTTTTCTTTAGAATTTATAGTCTCATAGTTCTATTCATTTATTTTTTAACTTTTTGTCCATTCTAGTTCCTTCGTTTGTCGACCAAAAAACTTCTCACTTTGTTTTGACTATTTGGAAATTTGTCTGAGTTAGTTCTTTTTTTCCCTCTCCCGGGATTAGTTATTTTTGGTTTGTACTTTTTACAATGTTGACCGTGGCGTCTTTATGTCTCCAAGTACTCTTTGATGATACTCATTGATATGTAGTTATTTTATCTGTTCGATTATCTTTACCTGTTTAAGAGACTTTACATGTTATCGGGTTCTGATTTGTTCCTTCTTTATCTTTTGTGGTTGTCTAGTTAATGGTCATGACTTTAAATTGGTCATTAAATTTTGAGGGTTGTTTGTCTTTAGGTCCTGGTCTACCGTAGTGTCTACTTAAGATGATCTGTAAGTCTCTTCTCAATTACGTCTGGGAAGACTTTGGTAAGGTGTTTTTGACGTCTCCTTCCTTGTGAAGATTTGAGTACGACTCCGGTCGTAGTGGGACACCGGTTTTGGTTTTTTTTTTTTAGTGTCTTCGTTCTTTCAACGTCCGGTCATTGTGCCTATTTGTATCTACGTTTTGGGAGTTACTTAATTGTTCCCTTAAGTCCTTAAACAATTTTCCTGGTGTGTACTAGTTCGCTCTAAATAGGGTCCCTCCCTTCCTACCGAGTCATAGGTGGATAATTACACTACGTTGTGTCATTGTTTAGTTTATTTTCGGTAGAGTCATTTACCTACAACGTCGGACCACCTCGTCTCTGGTCTTGGACGGGGCATTGAGCTCCCACGTCGTTTGGCGTGGGAGGAACAGGATCATTCGTACGGATTGCCTGTAAGGACCCCGCCCTGCACGAGAGACGAGGCGAAGTGTCGGATGGGGACGCAAGCAGGGGCACCTTTGTTTTGTTCGATAAGGACTAGTTCTCGTCTCGGACGCGATTAGTTTGAGGGGGCATATCGATCAGGGATTACTACAGTACACTGAAGACGGTTATTTTCACGACCGACCTTCGTCGATAAAACAGAAGGACGGTACCTTTTGTCCTCCGGGGAGACTGAGGGGCGAACGGTTTAATGTACAGACAGAAAAGTAATGCGCGAGCGGTAACAAAGTCCAGAAAGAGTGGGTGACACAACCTTCGCCGTCCACCGCGGGTTTGCCCCTGGACTTCGACCCTTCCTAAGGGCGTTCCCTTTTTTGACTTGCGCTTCTGTCTCTCGCCATGTACTCTGCGGACCTACCTCTGGTCCGGGAGTCTGAGATTCCCCCCTTCAGGGAACAACAGAATCCTTCAGTCCCATTGTTACTCCTTACTAAACTCATTTCCACTCTTTGAACTAGAGGTCGAAAACTTCGTGGAGGCGGTATTACGACCTCGCGTCCATTTTCTCCTCGTTAACTGCGTTAACGATTTTCTCCACCAATCTATATTGGGGACCGAAGGTCTTCTTCCGCGAGATCCATAACTTTAAACCCTGGCTCACCCTCTTTTAAATTTTTGTCGTGTGTCCTCTGCCCTGGTGTATGAGCACTGCCATAAACGCTGGACCCCCGATCACGCTAACCAGGATATGGGAGATGTCATGCTCCTTGGTACACTTTCCGGTACAGGAGTCTCCACCGAGGACAATTGGTAAGAAGGGGAAACGGTAGGTTCGGATTCCCGCTGAAAGGTCGTGTCGGAGAGGTAGCCCAGGTCTTTACAGGACCTTCCTATTCGGCGACCGAGCTAAAGTCGTCTGGTACTGGAGGCGGGAAGTAAGCCCGCGAAACATGTAACGCTTGGTAGAACGAAAGGGAGAACTAATGTCCGGACTGGGGTCATTAGGGTGAGTCCAACAACGTTGGGTACTTTGAAAACTTTAGTCCAAAATTTCCTTAATTTTAGATCACAATCCAACTTGCCCCGGTTAAGGGGGATATGTGTCCTTGATAACCTTTAAACACACCCTCTACGAGAAGAATGATACAATTTTATAATCGGTTTCGACGAATTTCACTAGGGGTTATAAATGTCAAAAAACGGAGAATATGATTCAACACGGTTTTCGTTCGGTTATAATTAAACCGGTTATCTGTATCAGAATGAAAACTTTACGAGTGTCCGTGTTCCGTTATATGGTCAGGTTGTCGGGTTGACTGAATGTTTCCACATAATTACGACGGTTTCCCGCACCGTCTACCATAGTCTGGGACCGTTCGTATGACCAAGTAAACAATTTTATAATCTCTCTGGGCCTTTTCTGAAGTGACTTAAACATCTGGCGGAGAGTAGACGAGAGGCGACAGTTTAATTATCGCCTCTTGTAAAACAATTTTGTTAATCGGATACTTTTACGGTTACTTCTAACATTCCGGTGGGAATTGGGATAAGTAGTTTTACCGTCAGAACGTCTAAAACAGGCTCGTACAGTTTTATAACCATATGTCCGGGTGTTTGTTTGGTACGATCGGGTTCGTTAAACACGACGGAAATTTTTATTAAAATTGAGAAGGGGACGGTTTACGAAAGTTTCACTTTTCGGACCTGTATATTTTTTCCTAACGGTAAGGGTAGGGTTTTGTCCACAATATTATGGAGGTGGATGACCACTGTAATTTTGTGGTCCTGACACAGGAGTCACGGTTTTTCCGTTAGTAACCAGATTAGTTACGTTTAGTTTTCAAGTATTTTTGTCAAGGGGAAATGTCGACCCTTTACCGGTTGCCCCGGTCGTAGTCCGGGGTGTTTGTTGCCCCCGTATGGGACACTCCTGGAGGTCGTGTGGAAAGTCCGATAGAAGTCGGAGAGTCGACGATGGTCGTCTTCACGACCCAACCTGGAGGGTTGGTCTCATTGACAAGTCTAATCACTTAGCCTAGGAGTAAATCGTTAAGAATGACCCTAGGTTCCGGGGTAAGGTGGCCCCTGGCATCCTGAGTAAGACCCGTTTTTACCGGATTTAGAATTCCCGGAGGTTTAAGAAGGACCGGAATAACTGGATCTGATAAGTCCTTTTTTAATTTCATTACCGAGAGAGAGAGACTAAGTAAAGTACAGTAAGGAGTTCCAGTCTCTTAACGAGTCGAGGAAGAGAACGGAATGGTGTAGGGATTGTTAATATTAAGACAGTGGTCTCCCCTTATTCCTAAACCCTCGTGTCCACTAGTTCATCATACGAAATGAGTTGTTTATGAGAGTCTAACCGGGTGAACATTCCAATTTTAAGTTCCTTTTTGGAAGAGACCAAAGAATTTATGAGCCCGACTACAAAGGTAGTAATGAAGAGCAGTTACCGGTCTACTGACCGGGAACTGACTTGGGGTCCCCTTTTGTAGTCCGAACCCTCTTGGGGTTGTTGAACGAGTTTGACGTCGTTAAGAAGGAATGGATCCCGGACTAATTGTTGAGCGGGTAAAGATTGGAAAATAATGTCTGTAAGGGATATTAAATACCCCGTCTCTAGACGAACGGGTTACCGTGGACCAAGAATGGTTGCTCCCTTTCTGTTTAGTATACTACCACTCTTACCCCATGGTTGGTCCTTTTCCCGATCCTTTTTTAAATGTCCCTCTAGGAAGAGGAAATGGATAAGTCGGGTTTAACCTGTCTTTTCCCGATCCTATATGTTAAAAATTTAATCCCGGTAACTGTAAAGAGACGGTGGTGTGCGGTGTGAAGATTGTACCGAATGTAGATTTGGATGAACCCACCTAGTTACCGGAGATCGTTTCCTCTTTGAATGTGGAAATGTTCGGAATCGTCTACTTATTAAAGTTCATCCTGTGTGTCTTCTCTCAGGATCAGGAACCTTATGAGGTCAAAAACGTTTGGGATTTTTGAGTCCGTTTACCTCCGACACAGTACTAGAAGCTCGATAATTACGTCAATTCGTTGGGTACCCCCGGAACGTCGGACCTGAGGGTAGGGGAAGTCGGTCGGTATGGAGTTTTTAACCGGTTGACATCAAGACCTAGAATTTCTGACAAAAATATTTTAGGGAAAACGGGGTGTTCTGTTTCTCTTTAAACGTAAAAGCCACGGGTCATAATTGGTTCTTCGAGGGTACTTTGCCATGGTTATTTTTTACAACGGAGTCCTTTACTACTTATCAGGATACGATACACACCGATCGTAAGAACCAGGGAGATAGGAGTTCAGATATAGAAAGTGATATACCTACTGTATTAGAATCGACGGGGTCTCATCAGAGAGGATTTGGGTGAAAAAGTGGTTCAAGTCGTACTGGAATATACTATCCCTGATGTACATCGGGGACTTTTTTAAGTTTTTGTCGAGGGAAAAAGATAAATCCAATGACCCAAAGTCTTGCGTGGTAATGTGGGGTTTTTCATAGGTAATCTATGTTGTTAGAGTTTTGTAATTTACTAAAAGATTTCGAAAATTCTCTATAATTAACCAACGTGGGATGAAACCCGTAGGTATAGTCAAGTGAATTTGTTGACAAACTCTGAGAATTTCCCCTGAGTCGGGAAAGGAGGGATCTGAGACTGAGGTGTTCGATTTTTCCTTGAACTATATCATTTATAACGGTAAGTTTTACGAGTTGAATTAGCATAAGTAATACTAATAGGATAAGAGTAACAACATCGAAGAGGTCTTTGGGGATGTCCTCAAAATAAAGTCCTTGTCGGATGTAAACCGTAGTGTCTTACCAACAAAGGTGTAAGAGCCCTCCCGTTCTGGGACTACTGTATGCAATGGGAACACAGATTAAATTAATACGTCCCTTCTTTTGCATGAGTGGTCAACTGACCGAAACTAGGAGTTCGATAAGTGCAAGGTAGACTGTTTTGAGTTGTTATCGTTGAAACCGTTTGAACGAATAGTATCGTCCAATGGGAACGACTAAAACACCCGTAAAAACTGTTAGTGGGAGGACGTGTATTTAACAATGTCAAATAAAGGGATTAAGGGTAACACACCGGGTCTCAGTGGTTTCGGCGTGGATAGGGTCTACGAGGATGAATAAAATGTCTACCGAGATTGTTACCGTTTCGTCCGTAATGGTCAGGACTCCTTCCTTTCTGAGATCAATGAGGGATATGGAGGCGAGTCACCCACCTTGACGACGACGACGACGACGATTCAGCGAAGTCAGCACAGGTTGAGACACGCTGGGGTATCTGCCGTCGGGTGGTCCAAGGGAACAGGGATCCTAAGAGGTCCGTTCTTGTGACCTCACCCGACGGTAAAGGAAGAGGTACGTACTTTCACAGGCTGGGAAGTGCTGGGCTACCTGACGTCGGATGGTCCGAGGAGACAGGTACCCTAAAAGGTCCGTTCTCATGACCTCACCCCACGGTAGCGGAAGAGGTTACACACCTTGATCATCGTCATTAATGTCATGAACAAAGATTTCTATTCCGGGGATAATTATAACAATCACTGAGACGGATACAACAACCTTATTGGTTCAGATAACTCTGACGTTTTTAATTTGTACAATGAAGACTCCTTAATAAGGAGGATAAAGAGGTTAAAGTTTTTTGAAGCAAGGGTAAAGAAAGGAAAAAAATTAATGTGTATAAGCTCGAGTGAAGGGGGAGGGTCCCGGAGAGTGGAAACCGTTAAGAGTCCGACTAGAAAATTCGGACGAATGTGGTCATTTCGAAAATTTCGGAAAACGAGAGAGACCAAATAAGCAGTGAGATATCCGTAGGGTATATTAGGTTCGATAGTAACTTGTCCGTGTAACACGAGAATTTTTAGTCGAAAATTTCGTTTTTTTCCCCCTATCGTCCCTTTAGAGGTGGACGTGTAGACGTAAATCGAGAGGATTGGAATTTAAAAAAGTGTTGTCTACTGGTTTTGAGTTGGGGTATACTCTTTGTGGTAAGTGTATGAGGAAGTCACGTTGTGGGTGTCCAGACCACCTTCCGTGATCTTCCACCAGGTACCCTTCTTCCTGGTTGGGGGGATGATTGTACCCGTACTCCTATACCGACACAGAGTTGTCCAGTACCGGGAGCGACCTATGGTTCGTCCATGTAGTTCGGTATAGTACTTGGGGGGTAAACGTGGTGTCCTCTACACCCTTGGGTGTCACTCGTACCGTTACCACTGTGTCTTTGAGGTTACCGACGCGGACCGCCTGGGTGGGGTGGGGGGGTTCGTTCTTGGTGTTGGTGCGTGAGCAGTCCGTGGAGGACACTGGACCCCTGTTGACTTCTCGGAGTCAGTCTTCTCGTTTGTCTTCGAGGACGTGTGAGTCTGTGGATATTGAGGACTCTGGTACGACGACCGATACCACCATAACCAGAGGACACGCCATTGACCCCGTCTACGACTAAACATGACCTGAATACAAGGTTTAGGAGGTAATCGATCTGGGAATTGAACCTTACTGGGAAGGAGAAGTCAAACATGTTTGTTAAGAGTGACCAAGGGACTAGGATTGTCCCGTGAAGTTTTAAATTGTGTTTTTTTCGGGATATAATAATAGGACCTACTGGCACTATCGGGACGTCAGTTTTTCGCCCTCTACAACGTCGGACCACCTCGTCTTCAGTCTTGGACGGGGTACTGAGCTCCCACGTCGTTTGACGTGGGAGGACTAACAGGATCGTTCGTACGGATTGCCTGTAAGAACCCCACCCTGTACGAGAGACGAGGTGAAGTGACGGATGGGGACGTAGGTAGGGGTACCTTTGTTTTGTTCCATAAGGACTAGTTCTCGTCTCGGACGCGATTAGTTTGAGGGGACATACGACGACGACGACGATTCCGCGAAGTCAGTACAGGCTGAGACACACTGGGGTATCTGCCGTCGGGTGGTCCGAGGGGGTAGGGACCCTAAGAGGTCCGTTCTTGTAACCTCACCCAACGGTAAAGGAAGCGGTTACGTACTTTCACTTTTCACTTTCACTTCAGCGAGTCAGGACAGGCTGAGAATCACTGGGCTACCCGACGTCGGGTGGTCCGAGGAGACAGGTACCCTAAAAGGTCCGTTCTCACGACCTCACCCACGGGAACGGAAGAGACTTTGAGGGGGCATATCGATCAGGGATTACTACAGTACACTGAAGACGGTTATTTTCACGCCCGACTTTCCTCGGAAAAACAGAAAGACGGTACCTCTTGTCCTCCCGGGAGACTGAGGGGTGAACGGTCTAATATACACAGACAGAAAAATAATACGTGAGCTGGGACCAAGTCCAGAAAGAGTGGGCGACACGACCTGCCCCGTCTACGTGTCTTTCGAAAGCTGTTTTCAGTTGTCGGTAAATACTATTTTGGACTTTCACATATCTCCTTTGTATGGAGTCGTATTTTTGGTACAAGTATTTATGCGCCGATTGTAGTCTGAGTCGGCACTTTTCTACTTTGTAACGAAGATTCTAGTCTTTGTTCTGACAGGTGGGAACGGTGATAATAAGTTATATCCACACTTTCAGAGTCACTGTCGTTCGTTTCTCTTTCGTTATTTTTCTTTAGATGTGACCTTTAATTTGACAGTGACAAAGGTCCACTTTATGATGGGTGTCTTTTAGGGTTTACACAGTGATGTGCTGACGATTTCGAGTTACTTAAACCATTCCAACGTCCTACGTTTTAATTATATGTCTTTAGACAACGTAAAGACATGTGATTATTCGATAGTCTCTTTAATTCCTTCGTTAGGATAAATGTTAGTGAAGTTTTTTTTTTTCTTCATTGATCCTTATTCGAGTGGATTCCACCAAGTTGTAGACATGACTCTTTTGATATTTCTGTGATCACTTTCTTTAAATTTTGTGTTGATATACGTTTCTATTTGGTACAAGAACCTAACCTTATAAGTTATAACAATTCGACTGGTATGATGGGTTACAGTGGACTCTAAGTCACTTTAGGGATACTTTATAGTCACCGTTAAAAGTGACTGGTCTTGTTCATTAAAACTCCAAAAATACCTTTGTGTTCTCTTGAACTCCTCGGTGTTGTTGAAATTTAGACCTCTATAAGGCAAAGGAACTGAAGTCTGTCATGATGTTTCGACTAGCTTTGTGTATTATGACCGGTTTTTTCCTGTGTGTCTGGTTACCTTGTCCTGTCTAAGGTCTACCTTTGGGTACATCAATGTTAGTTGTTTCCTACGTTCTGATATATTACTCCTTTCTGGTAGAGAAGTTATTGACCTCCCTTTTGACCTGTCTGTACATTTTCTTACTTTAATTCTATAAGATATTGTCGTACATGTTTTTATTTTAGTTTTACCTAATTTCTGGATTAGAATCTTTGGTGTTTTAAGGATTTACTTTTGTATCCGCCTTGTAAACTATAGTCAAGTAAAGTCAAGTCAACAAGTCAGCACAGTCTGAGAAACGTTGGGGTACTTAGCGTCGTGTAGTCCGGAGGGACAGGTAGTGGTTGAGGGCCTCAAGTGAGTCTGAGTGCAGGTAGCTCAGTCACTACGGTAGGTCGGTAGAGTAGGAGACAACGAGGGAAGAGGAGGACGGGGGTTAGGGAGGGTCGTAGTCTCAAAAAGGTTTCTCAGTTGAGAAGTGTACTCCACTGGTTTCATGTCCTGAAAGTCGAAATCGTAGTAAGGAAGGTTTCTTTAGGGTCCCGACTAGAGGAAGTCTTACCTGACCAACCTAGAGGAACGTCAGGTCCCCTGAGAGTTCTCAGAAGAGGTTGTGGTGTCAAGTTTTCGTAGCTAAGAAGTCGTGAGTCGAAAGAAATACCAGGTTGAGAGTGTAGGTATGTACTAATGACCTTTTTGGTATCGAAACTGATTTACCTGAAAACAACCGTTTCATTACAGAGACGAAAAATTGTACAACAGATCCAACCAGTATCTATAAGAAGGTTCCTTGTTCGTAGAAAATTAAAGTACCGACGTCAGTGGTAGTCGTCACTAAAACCTCGGGTTCTTTTATTTTAGACAGTGACAAAGGTAACAAAGGGGTAGATAAAGGGTACTTCACTACCCTGATCTACGGTATTAGAAGTGAAAAACTTACAACTCAAAATTCGGGTGAAAAAGTGAGAGAAGAAAGTGGCAGTAGTTCTCCGAGGAGTCAAGGAGAAGTGAAAGACGGTATTTCCACCACAGTAGACATATAGACTCCAATAACTATAAAGAGGACCGTTAGAACTAAGGTCGAACACGAAGTAGGTCGGGTCGAAATTCCCCCCTTTTCAGCACTCTGCGTTCGGGAAAGGACAAACGAGGCCGTTTAAGGTGAGATAAAGTGTCCGGTCCTTCGGTCGAACGGGGTTCTGAGGCTAACGGGGGTCCCTAGGTTTTCACCCGTACTTTTCACGACGGTAGAACACCTCCAAAAGACATTGATGTTGGACCAGTGAGATCGAGTGTCCGTGGAGTTAAGTGTTCCGGACCCTAAGGTAATTACTGTCGACGGGAGTCCTTTATACGACACCGACCGTGGTCTCTTTATTTAAGATTTGTGTCGGCTGAAAATCTTTCGGTTGATGGCTTCCATTTGACAGGACTGTGGCAAATTCTTTTACTTTTCTTTTTTCTTTATTTTTTTGTGTGGGTTTGGAGGAGGTATTTTGTTCTAAGAGTGGTAGGGATTAACAAGAACCTTACGGTCAGTTTTCCTGTTACCCTTCAGTTAAGTTTTGTGAGTGTTACCGGTTACAGTCTTCAGAGGTCCGTTATATGCGTCCTTTCTCAGACCTCCTTTTTCTTAGGGGGATTTGATAACCACCCTTATATGAAACCGTCGTCGGTCATATTACCTGTCAGAGGTTTACGGATTTTTTATAGATAGTTCTCCCCGATTTAGATCGTAGATTGTAAGGGTGTCGACTCAGATATAAGACTCTTTTAATCGTTAATTTTCCATGTACTTGGGGTTGTCCGTGACATCGTGATTGAGTGTTATCGAAACTGTTTCTTGGGCGTATTTGAGGTGGCTGTCTAATTTCGACTTTGTTCTGCACCATGTATATGCGTTACCTCTCAATGTGTCGGTACTTTTGAGTTCTGACTTTAATCCCTTACCACGGTGAACATCGGTGTCCCTGCCCGGAATCTCTTAGTATGCGATTCCCTTTAGTCAGTCTGTCTCCTTCCGTTATCGTATAATACAGGAAAGATCCTTTATGACCCCCCTTTTTCTACGTTTTCCTACTTAAACGTTGAGTTGTTCTCTGAGACTCTTAAGTTTCAGTTTGTTTCCCTAGGTATCACTTCCCACCCCTTATTTAATTCTCTAGTCCTGATTATATCTGTGTCTTTAGAAATAGAAATTATCTAGTAGTTGTTCCTAATGGGGGGACCCGGGAAGGACTCTCGGACGGACAGAGGGACGGACGGTCAGAAGGTGTACATGTGTCTGTAGAAAGAGAGTCTCTAGTACGTGTTCCTAATAGAGAAAGGAAGGAAGGAAGGATTGAAGGAGTATATGTGTCTTTTGACCTAGACTCTAATCTATTAGGTGTTCCCGGACTACGAGTCGTGACCCGATGTGGAAGATCCCCTTTTTTAACTTTTTTTCGTCTCTATGAAGTATGTATAAATTGTGTACTCAACCCACCAACATATGCCCTGACGTTCCTCTACGTTGGTCAAGTAGGATTTCCTTTAATCAGAACTGATAACTAACCTGTCTGACTACGACGTCAACTTCGGGGTTATGAAACCGGTAGACTACGCTTTTTGACTGAGTAGACTTTTCTGGGACTACGACCCTTTCTAACTTCCGTCCTCCTCTTCCCCTACTGTCTCCTACTCTACAACCTACCGTAGTGGCTGAGTCACCTGTACTCAAACTCATGTGAGGCCCTCTACTACTACCTGTCCCTTCGGACCGCATGACGTCAGGTACCCCAGTGTTTCTCAGCCTGTGTTGACTCACTGACTTGACTTGACTTGTGACTCCTGTTCTTATCGTCATGAGGTTGTGTCGTAACCGTACTACAATTTACTTTGTTTTCTTTTCGTTACGGATGAACTAAGGGAGGTCAGAGGGACTGACCTCGATGATAGGGTAGGGACCTCGGACTTGTCCGAACCAAAGGTGACGACCTGGCCCCACCCTACCTCTGCCGGACTATCCCACGGGAAGTAACTCGGGAAAAATTTGGAGATGACAGACGAACCGAGACCGACCCTAGTCTCGAGTCTCGACCTAGTTCAGGAGCTCCTAGAACCTCCGTTATCAGTGGATCGAAGGTAAAAAGGACCACGACCCCAAGGGTCGAGTTCAGAGGAATGAGTCACATCGGAGGACCCGTGGAATCGGGGGAGTCGACCCACGACACCGGGGGTGACCCTAAGTAGATCCCCAATTCCCACGCTTCAAAATCTCTCTTCTTCATGATCCTGTGTTCGGAAAAACACAAACGCGTCCGTGTAAGGTGAGATGAAGTATCGGGTCCTTCAGTTGAAAGGGATTCCGAGACAAACGGCGGTGTCCTTGGTTTTCACACGAACCCTTTCACGACGGCGGAACACCTGGAAAAGACATTGACGTTGAACTGGTGACCACGAAATGACCGTGGAGACTGAATGTTCCAGACCACCACGACCAAATCGGCGATTCAGCACAGCCCGAGAACGCTGGGGTACCTGACATCGGACGGTCCGAGGAGACAGGTACCCTAAGAGGTCCGTTCTTATCACCTCACCCAACGGTAAAGGAAGCGGTTCCGTAGAAGGGTTGGGTCCTTAGCTTGGGACCAGAGGACGTAACGTCCGTCTAAGAAATGGCTGACTTGATACTCCCTTCGGGACCCCGTGACAATTACTGTCGACGGGAGTCCTTTACAGGACCCCGTCCCTAAATGTTTGTTACCTGATCGATTTTCGGTGAACGGTGACCATTTAAAAAGAGTGTGAGAAATTTTTCTTTAAATATATTTTATGGTGTGACGGAGTACCCTGTTCTACGAGTCGTAAAGATTAATGACGTCCTTACGGTTTGTTTTACTGTTGATCTTTAGTTTGGGGTGGCAAGTGTTACCCGTAGGAGTGTTCAAGTGTTTGTTATTTCCGTCCTCTCTCGGAGCTCCTTTCCCTTGTGGGGTGCGACGGCGACCCTTACATGTGACCGTTATAGGAGATATTCCCTCAGAGGTGTGCGGTCTTTTTTCATAGTTCTCTCGATTTGGATCTTAGACTTGAGTATAAAAGTATTTCCTTCATATCTTTTATTCTAAGAGTATATACCTTTATGCGTGGGTATAAAGTTTGTCTTTTATGTTTTTAAACTAAAAGAATATACCTTTATATGTGGGTTTAAAAGTATGTCTTTTGTCTTTTAAGATAAAAGAAAATACCTTTATACGTGGGTGTAAAGGTATATATTGTATCTTTTAAAATAAAAGTATATACCTATATCCATGGGTACACAAGAATGTACTATACATCTTTTAAGATAAAAGTATATACCTTCACAGGTGAGTGTAAAGTATATACTTTATATCTTTTCTAACTTTATTACGGTCAAAGTCGTTGTATTAGGACCTCCAATAGTTTCCCTTCATTCAGTCTTTGTGTTTCTGTTTATGACATGCTACAGTGGATATACACCTTTCATTTTATACCGTGTTTACTGAAATGGATACTTTCTCTTTGTCTAAGTGTCTATATCTCTTGATTATCCCTTCCGTCTTCACCCTCTCCGTTCTAGTCCCATCCCCTAATTCTCTATGTTTGGTACATCTTTTGTAAAAGATACATCTTTTATTTATTCGATGTTCCTTTATCGTATGTCGTCTCCCTTTATACGGGTCAAAAAACATTATTGAAAGTTACCTGAGTCAAGTCAAGTCAAGTAAAGTCAGCGAGTCGGCACAGACTAAGAAACGCTGGGGTACTTAGCGTCGTGCGGTCCGGAGGGACAGGTAGTGGTTGAGGGCCTCAAGTGAGTCTGAGTGCAGGTAACTCAGTTACTACGGTAAGTCGGTAGAGTAGGGATCCCAAGGATTTTTGTAACTTAGTGATCCAACATGTGAGTTCCTTTTATGTCATTACATTTAATTGACATTAAGTAATTTTTTTTTTTTTGTCAACTACCGATCGATGTTTGTCTTTTTTGTTAGTTATCCTTTTTTATTCCTTTTATTTTTGTCCTTTAAAAAATTTTATCTTCTAAATTAATTCTTTGATTACTAATGCACTAAAAATTTTTAGTGTATTTCATCTAAATGAGAAATAAAATTTCCCTTTCAGCGAGTCAGCACAGGCTGAGAAACGCTGGGGTGCCAGACATCGGATGGTCCGAAGAGTCAGGTACCCTAAAAGGTCCGTTCTCATGACCTCACCCAACGGTAAAGGAAGAGGTCCCCTAGAAGGGTTGGGTCCCTAGTTTGGGCCCAGAGGGCGTAACATCTGTCTGTGAAATGGGTGACTCGGTGAAAGTGAGAAATAAAAACGAAGTGTTTCACTTTCACAGACTGAGAAACGCTGGGGTACCTGATATGGGATGGTCCGAGGAGACAGGTACCCTAAAAGGTCCGTTATTATGACCTCACCTAACGGTAAAGGAAGAGGTCCCCTAGAAGGGTTTAGTCCCTAACTTGGGACCAGAGGGTGTAACATCTGTCTGTGAAATGGTAGACTCGGTGGTCCCTTCAGGGATGTTTCTTGATCAGTTTAGTTCGGTTAATCAGATTGATGTCCTATATCCAAAAAAAGCGAACGAAAACACATACAAGAGATTTTTTGTGAAATAAATTACTATAAAAACTACGACTGTAAAACTAAAGTCAAGTCTTACGGGATTACTTCTTCAGTGAATCTTCAGAAGAAAGTTTACGTTCTGAAGTTACGGGTAATTCTACTTTCACTTTCACCTCTCACTTTTTCAACCGAATTTCGAGTTGTAAATCTTTTGCTTCTGGTACCGTAGACCAGGGTAGTGAAGTACCCTTTATCTACCCCTTTGTCACCTTTGTCACAGTCTGAAATAAAAACCCCCGAGGTTTTAGTGACGTCTACCACTAACGTCGGTACTTTAATTTTCTGCGAATGAGGAACCTTCTTTTCAATACTGGTTGGATCTATCGTATAANAGGCAGATCAGTTCCGATACCAAAAAGGACACCAGTACATACCTACACTCTCAAACGAAAACTTGACACCACAACCTCTTCTGAGAACTCTCAGAGAACCTGACGTTCCTCTAGGTTGGTCAGGTAAGACTTCCTCTAGTCGGGACCCTAAAGAAACCTCCCTTACTACGACTTCGACTTTGAGGTCGTGAAACCGGTGAAGGACGCTTCTCAACTGAGTAACCTTTTCTGACTACGACCCTCCCTAACCCCCGTCCTCCTCTGCCCCAGCTGGCTCCTGTTCTTCCGACCTACCGTAGTACCTGAGTTACCTGCACTCAGACTCACTTGAGGCCCTCAACCACTACCTGTCCCTCCGGACCGCACGATGCTAAGTACCCCAACGTTTCTCGGCCTGTTCTGACTCACTGACTTGACTTGACTTCTACAATTCTCTCATATGCACCAAATCTTCTGAATTCATTTTACCGTGTCGCTAAAAGCAATACCAGGGATCTGACCATACACGTTTAGATGATTTAATCTTGACACCACTGGGTTCCTGCTTTCTCGTCTATTTTGGTTCCTCCTAGAACCTTACGTCCTTGCCTTTTTGGTCTGGGAATAACAGGAAGAGAGGGGGTACAATATTGATAATTACCTAAAGTCCAGGAAGACTCGTCATATTGGACAGAGGGGAGGATGGGGAATTCCTCTTCCATAAACGGAAAGAGAAGGGGGTGGGTCATATGCACGGAGTAGGTCAGTCGTTTACTGGGCGTTCTGGGGACAGGGTGAGGAACGTGCGACCGATATTTTCACCTGATTCCTGGGGACGAGTTACCGCCAAGAGGGAACTCGACGGGGCGACAAGATTGTCGCAGAGGGTGAGTGACGGGAGTAAGACAGAGTACAGACCTTTAAGAAAAGGTCGGGCACGGGTCTGGTGCTGTTCTTGGAGACCAGGATGTCAGACTGTTACACTCAATTATTCGACAGCTGATTTTTTATATCAGTGTTAGACTTTCATGTCAATAAAATAAACCAACCTTACAAATCCTGAGGCTCGTACTCTCTGTCGTAGAATCTTCGAGACTCTTTTGACGAGGTTCCTCCGCCCCCCTTCAGTCCGATATATGTTCAAACGTTGTTTCCCTCGTCCGTCAGACTTGTCGTTTCTAGTCCATAGTTCGATTCCTTAAATCGTAAGACACGTGACCTTCTGCGCCGGGAGGAAGGAAAGTATACGTGGAGCCGATAAGACAGAGTAAGTAGAACGAAGAACGGAAGGGGGTCGAGGAGTCGTTTTACCACAACCTTAGGTTGTGTGTGACGCCCTAGTGTCAAACCACCCCGAGCGTAAGTGTAAACCTCCGGTCTTCAGTGACTGACCCTATAAAGAACGAATAATTATACCGTCCTCTATAAAAGTGAAGTGTTTCGGCAGGTCCACTAAGACTTCGTGTAACTTCAAACTCTCGATAACGGGATTTAGTGGGATTAGTGGGATAGTGGAAATAGTCCACTTTGAGTACTAAATAGTTATCTTTCAACATTCTTATCACAGTGATATTCAATATCATTTTACACCTAAGAGAAGAAATTTCTTGTTATCGTTTCCTCAAGTGAGACGTTTACATATATGGGTATAAAAGTATGTACTTAATATCCTTTAAGATGAAAGTATATACTTTATACGGGGTTATAAAAGTATGTACTATATATTCTTTAAGATGAAAGTACATATTTTATACGGGGGTATAAAAGTATGTATTTTTTATCCTTTAGATGAAAGTAATACTTTATACAGGGGTATAACGGTATGTACTTTATATCTTTTAAGAAGAAAGTACATACTTTACACGGGGTATAAAAGTATATACTTTTTATCTTTTAAGATAATGGTATATACCTTTAGACGGGGGTATAAAAGTATATACTTTATGTTTTTTCAGGTATAAAGTATATACTTTATACGTGGATATAATAGTATGTACTTTATTCTTTTAAGATAAAAGTATATACTTCATACATGGATTGAACCCAGAGACAAGGTAGGGACCTTGGACCCGTCAGTACCACAATTACCGACCTGACACTACCCCAACTTTGCTGGTCTGTCTCACGGGAATTAATTCACTGGACAATGGAGATGACAGACCAAATTAGACCGACCCTGGTGTCAAGGATCACGGGTCTCCTACCATAGGACTGGGAGACCGAAACTCCTGGAGCCTTTTCAGTGCTTCGGAGGTCCAGAGGACCACAACCCCAGGGGTCGAGTTCGGATCTCTCACGTCGGAGGAACGACTCTCCCGTCAGAGGATCTGTGGAATCCGTAGGAGTCGACCCACGACGCCGGGACCAACCCTAATCAGACCCCAACCTCGACACTTCGAAATCCACTTCTTCGTCACTCTGTGTTCGGAGAAATTCACAACGAGTCCGTGTAAGGTGAACTTAAGTGTCGCCCCCTCCGGGCGCAAGGGACTACGAGGCCAACGGGGTCCTTGGTCCCAACCCGTTCTTTTTCACAACGGTGGAACACCTGTAAAAGACATTGACGTTGAACTGGTGGTTCCCGAATGGCCGTGGAGATTAAGTGTGCCGGACTTCAAGACAATTACTGTCGACAGGAATCCTTTCCCGTAACGTCTTTGTTTAAGGTTTGTGTTGGTTGTAAGTTCAGCCAAAGTTCATATAAAGTTATATACATGTCTTTAGACACAGACATTATCTATTAGGTTTTCCTAATGGAGGATGGAAGGAAGGAAGGTATATATGTGTCTTTAGACATAGAGATTGTCTACGAGTTCTTCCTGAACTACAAGTCTTGCACCTTAAACGATTGGAAGACGTTATTGGAGATACCGTTTTCTTTCGTTTTTTCTTGTCTATGCGACATACATTCACAGTTTGACTTAGTCCGTTAACATGTGGTTACCGTTTGTGTTTTGACGTTTAGCTGATATAAGGTTGTATCGTGACCGTACTCTAATTTCTGTTCCCCTTTTTCGTTACGGATCAAATAAGGGACTTCGGAAGGGTCAATCCGACATAAGGTAAAGACCTCGGATTCGTCCGTACACGGAGTACAGACCTGACCCCACCCTAGTTCTGTTGGTTTTAAAATTTTCTTCACCCATTGGGACGTTAAAGCCGGGGTGATGTATGTTACTCGTTGTCCATTAGTTCGATTAACATCTTCGCGTCTACTTACATATAGCTGCTGTCCCCCGTATGTGTGGTGCGCTACAAAGAGTTGGTATTCGGTCATCCTTTCTTACGGTTCAGACCGGTGTCCTTTCTTTCGTCTACTAGTAAGACTCACTTCATTCCCTCTGTCCCTCTAAGTTCATAGTATACTATAGTGAGATCCACATTGGATTTCTACCTATTTTTACTTGAAGAGCGGACCTCTCTGTCGGAGTGTCTGAATCTTTTATTCGAAAGTCAGTGATTCTATATTTCTACACACCACACTTCTTTACTCGACGAAGTCTCATTATATACGTGTGTTGATAAATATTTTATTTATTTACTGGTCCTGGGAGACATACTGGGTCCCTTTGAATGAGGTACATTATTGGATATACCCTTTGTTGTTGTTGTTTTTATATATAGGTGTGCGTAGGCACATAATTCTTTTCACTTTGTTCAACACCATCTTCCTTGTTCCTTTTTTGGGTGTTCTAACATTAAGTGACTATGCGCACGATTCGACGAATTAGTACAGGCTGAGAAACACTAGGATACCTGACATCGGGAGGTCGGAGGAGACAGGCACCTTAAGAGGTCCGTTCTGATAACCTCACCCTGAGGGAAGAGGTGCCATAGAAGGAGTGGGTCCCTACCTTGGGTGTAGAGAAACGTAGAGGACGTAACCGGCTACCTAAGAAATGGTGATCACGGTGGACTGAAGTTATGTTTACTACTCCAATTTTTGTCTTTGCTGTTTTCTCTTTACGACTGAGATGTAGGGAGTCCTTTGTCACTGGATCCGACCGCAGTGTATGGACCTCGGACGAACCGAACCCAGGGTTCAGACCTCTCAGGACCCCGACTCCCTTGACCCTCGCACCTCGTCCGTCACACGGAGGTTTTACGTGGACCTCACGGACAACGGGAGTCGTCTCACGGCTTGGAGGTTTATGTCCACCTTATTTAATTCTCTAACCTTAATTGTACACGTAATTATATATAGTTTGTCTACTAGTTTTTCATGGATGACTTATCGTATCCCTTCAAATAATTGTATGACAATAGTGGACATACGTTTTTTTTGGGTTTTCCCTTATCTATTTGTAGATACATAATTATATTGACTCAACCCAAGGACATTTGGACTTTGTTTGTGTTGTAGTCTTTAGTTGATATAAGGTTATCTTTTATGCCTTTAACGTCCCCCTTTTTTCCGTCACACCGTACTTCTTCACGACGGCGGAACACCGTCAAAGACATTGTGGTGGTACTTTTCGCCTCGACGACCCATAAAGTATAAGTCCTCCTAGGTCAAAAAACATCAGCAAGTCACAGATTCAGGACTGAAAAACACTGGGGTACCTTACGTCGTGCGGTCCGTAGGGACAGGAAGTGACAGAGGGTCAAACGAGTTTGAGTGCAGGCAACTCACCCACTACGGTCGGATGGTGACGGAGGAGAAGACGGGTGAAGGGGAGGGCGGAAGTCAGAAAGGGTCTTAGTTCCAGAAAACGTCAATCAGTCAAGAAGTGTAGTCCACCGGTTTAATAACCACGAAGTCGAAGTCGTAGTCAGGAAGGTTACTTATAAGTCCTAACTAAGGTGTTCCTTAAACCGAGGCTGTGTATGCTTGGTGAAGTCAAGTCAAGTCAGCGAGTCAGTACAGGCTGAGAAACGCTGGGGTATCTGACGTCGTGCGGTGCGAAGGAACAGGCAGTGGTTGAGGGACTCGAATGAGTTCCAGTACAGGTAACTTAGCCACTACGGTAGGTTGATAGAGTAGGAGACGGCAGGGGAAGAGGAGGTCGGAAGTTAGAAAGGGTCGTAGTCCCATAAAAGGTAACTCAGTCAAGAAGCGTAGTCCACCGGTTTCATAACCTCAAAGTCGAAGTCGTAGTCAGGAAGGTTACTTATAAGTCCTTACTAAAGGAAATCCTGACCAACCTAGAGGAACGTCAGGTACCCTGAGAGTCCTTAGAAGAGGTTGTGGTGTCAAGTTTTCGTAGTTAAGAAGTCGTGAGTCGAAAGAAATATCAGGTTGAGAGTGTAGGTATGTACTGGTGACCTTTTTTGGTATCGAAACTGATCTGTCTGGAAACTATAGTTTCATTATAAAGACGAAAAATTATANGAAATCCTGACCAACCTAGAGGAACGTCAGGTACACTGAGAGTCATTAAAAGAGGTTGTGGTGTCAAGTTTTCGTAGTTAAGAAGTCGTGAGTCGAAAGAAATATCAGGTTGAGAGTGTAGGTATGTACTGGTGACCTTTTTTGGTATCGAAACTGATCTGTCTGGAAACTATAGTTTCATTATAAAGACGAAAAATTATACAACAGATCCAACCAGTATTGAAAAAAAGGTTCTTCGTTCACAAAAAATAAAAGTACCGAAGTCAGTGGTAGACGTCACTAAAACCTCGGGTTGTTTGGTGATGATGTCGAGTTAAAAAAATTTTATTGAGTTATTTTTATTCGGTTTCTAGATTTACATATAAAGAGATTTCTGCTGTATCTCTACCAGTATTTCGTGTACTTTTCTACGAGTCGTAGTGGTCAAGAAGCTTTTTCCGTTGAGTTTACATGTTACGTCGTGGTGGAGTGACTAGTCTTACTGGTGTAGTTTTTGAGTGTTGTTGTTTAAGACGTCTCCGACACTTCTCTTTCCTTGGGAGGATGTGACAACCACTCTTACATTTAGCCATGGGTGTGATCCCTCTTGTAATACCTCCCAGAAATTTTTGATTTGTGTCTTCTTAGGTCACTGTGTCCTTGGGGTATGGATCCGTACTACCACCAACGTATCAACGATTCAGCACAGGTTGAGAGCGCTGGGGTACCTGACATCGGACGGTCGGAAGAGACAGGTACCCTAAGAGGTCTGTTCTTATGACCTGACCCAAAGGTAAAGGAAGAAGTACTGGATCCCCATCTATGTCTTTTTTTGTTTTAAAATTTCCTGTGGACGTGGGGATTTCTAGTACGTCGTGATCCATGTTATCGGTTCTGTCCCTTCGTGGACTTCACATGTTCCTGTCTACTTACTTATATCTCTTACCCATGTATTTGTGTTAGGTGTCTACTTGTGTTGGGTGTCTGTCTTACGTGGTGTGTGTTATAACGAGTCTGTATTTCTCCCTACTTTATTACGGTAAAGGTCAATCTTCCTTCTTTGATCTTCACTAGTATCATTCGCTTCATTCACTCTGTCCCTGTCCGCCTAATATGTCTTATAGTGAGGACCACTTTAGATGTTTTTTTACCTACGTTTGTTTGAAGTAATGTTCTCTGTTTGCTTAAGTGTCTGGATCTTTGAATACCAATGGTTTTACCTTTCCACGCCTCTCTCCCCGTCGCTCATTAATCTGCCGTGTCTAGTTATACATAAATTTTATTCACGCCAACAACAAATCAACGAGTCAACACAGACCGAGAAACGTTGGGGTACCTGACATCAGACGGTCCGAGGAGACAGGTACCCTAGGAGGTCCATTCTTATGACCTCACTCAACGGTAAAGGAGACGGTTCCCTAGAAGGGTTGGGTCCCTAACTCAGGCACAAAAACTTTTCAGAGGACGTAACGCCCACCCAAGAAATGGTGACTCGGGTCGTCCTTTCGGTATTTTGTCCACGACTTCCCGAGAATTATCAGTGTTCAAACTGTCTCGAAATTTATTGTGGGCGGGAGTTCTTTGCAGCACCCCTTTAATAGTCTTTTCTTATGGTTTGTCCCGGTTCAAAGTTCTTCGGTCAAAGTTCTCCATTGAATATGAGTGTTCCATATTTTATTATTTTCGTGTACCTTTCTTTGAGGTATAGTTGTTACTAATTTAGTTACGGTTAGTTTTGATGTTATTCCATAGTGAAGTGTGACCAGTGTTGCCGGTAGTAGTTTTCTCGATGTTTCTTATTTCTATTTTATTTTTCTAGACGTTTCTTACATGTCTTTTACTTTAGGAGGATGTTAGAACCACCCTTACATCTACCACTTCGGTGACACCTTTTGTCGTACCTCAAAGGTTCTTTGTGTTCTGTGTCTCCATTGTATACTAGGACGTTAGGGTGAGTACCTGAGTCCAGGTCTCTGTTAGTGGTAAGTTGTACTGCACACGTGGAACTAAGAGTCCCGTCGTGATGAGTATTCTGTACGACGACGACGATTCAGTGAAGTCGGTACAGGTTGAGACCCGCTGGGGTATCTGTCGTCGGGTGGTCCGAGGGGGCAGGGACCCTAAGAGGTCCGTTCTTGTGACCTCACCCAACGGTAAAGGAAGAGGTTACGTCCTTTTACTTTTCACTTTCACTTCAGTGAGTCAGCACAGGCTGAGAATCGTTGGGGTACCTGACGTCGGGTGGTCCGAGGAGGTAGGTACCCTAAAAGGTCCATTCTCATGACGTCTATTATTCTGTATCTTAGGTGGTTTTACAGGTGACTGTCTTCTTACTCCTAACCACCATGTGAAAATGTAACCTTGTGATGAGTCGGTATTTTGTCCTGTTCTATTCCTATGACAGTCGTCGTACCTACCTGATTCCTTAATAGTATGATTCACTCCATTCAGTCTCTCCTCTTTGTTTATAGCACTCAACAGTGTATGTCTACCTTAGATATTTCCGGATTACACGTTTTATCTGAGTATCGGACTCTTTTAGTTTAATACTAATAGTTTTCTTTCTTTCCTCCCTATTTAATTCTATTTAAATTTATATGTGGGATCATGGAAAGTTTGACTATTAGTTTATCTTATCGTTTGAGATGACTTGTTTGAGATTATTAGATATACTCCCCGTTTTTACCTTTTTCTTATCAATATCGAGATACATTTTAGCTTAGTTCAAGACATGTTGATTTTGATTGTTTTGTTACCTTTATTTGAACTGAGGTTGTATTTTGTTTTTAATTCAATGTTTAATTTTATGGACTCTAGACAGACGACGACGACGAAGTCAGCACAGGTTGAGACACACTGGGGTATCTGCCGTCGGGTGGTCCGAGGGGGCAGGGACCCTAAGAGGTCCGTTCTTGTGACCTCACCCAACGGTAAAGGAAGAGGTTACGTACTTTCACTTTCACTGCAGCGAGCAACATCCCCTGTGGTTTGTCTCCGCTGGGACACCTAATCTCTTCCCCACGTGAAACTGCAATTATACTGTGGTGGTTTCCAAAAGTGAGTCGTCTTGTGTCTCGTCGTTGGGTGAGTCTACGTGGACTGGAGTACACTTGCACTGTTCCACTTCTCTTCTTTCTCCTGGTCTCCAAGTGGTCCCGTTGTGGGAGTTAAGTCTACAACCCTTAGAGTCTCCCCTGTTCTGTGTGACTCGATTTCTCATCTAGACCCCAAAGACCCATGGACTGGGAACGTCTACCCCACTCTGGGTGTATTAGGGGTCTGGTACAGGACCCCTGTGTACAGGTGTCAGAGGTTGTACTGAGGTGGACGCCAGTGTTCTGGGAACCAATTTTGTGTTCAAAGACGACCAACCCGGGGATTCCACCTTTGTTCACCCAAGGACATTGGAGGACTCTACCGTCTTTCTTCACATCTCAGCCAGAGGAGAGGGGTGTGAACGGGGTCTCTTCAGGAGGAGAAAAACGAAACCAGGATACACTATAATCGACAAAAATGTCGACAGTACAATTACAGCTTGTGTGATGGAACCAAGACCGTCCGAACCAAGAAACAACAGAGTGACTCCACGACTCTTTTGTGTGGTCCGTGTCCCGACCTTCTGCTCCCGGTCCAGACCAGAGACGTCTCAGTCCTACCAGTTGGACTTCCTCTAGTGTCGTCGTTGGATGGAGTACGGGTAACGGAGAAACGGGCTAGGTAAACGGGACGTTAGTTGGTGGGTCCATGTGGACGGGGGAAGAACGGTACGAGTACGACCACTTTACCTTATTAATGGTCCATCGGGTGGACTTACCTCTTCCGTTACCGTGGGGTGAGGTCACGAGAACGGACCTTTTAGGGTACCTGCCTCCTCGGACCATCCGACGTCAGGTACCCCAGCGATTCTCAGCCTGTGTTGACTCGCTGAAGAGAAAGTGAAAAGTGAGAGTACGTAACCTCCTCCTTTACCGTTGGGTGAGGTCACAAGAACGGACCTCTTAGGGTCCCTGCCCCCTCGGACCACCCGACGGAAAATACCCCAGCGTGTCTCAGCCTGTGCTGACTTCGCTGAATCGTCGTCGTCGGGTGGACTCCTCAGAGGTCCTCGGGGTCCCTCCCACTTGGAACTTCCCCATTTCTCCGTTTGTCCGCGTCCGGACATATTCCACTTATGGTATTTCATAATTAAGGATTTATGTTTACTTTGAGTGTACATAAGTAGGGAAAGAGAAATGGAAACACACACCCCCCCACCCCCCGCCCAGAGGGTCATGTGTACTAGCCCTGGGTGTGTCTACCCCACTCTGAGTGTGTCAAGGGTCTGGAGGGGTGGACTCCAGTGTACAGGGGAGCCGGTCCTGTGGTGCCGACACCAGCCGTCCGGGGACTACACATTTGTTTGGTCCAGGGACCCTGGAGGACCCTGGGATCTTTCTTCGCATCCCAGGTAGAGGAGAGGGATGTTAACGGGGACTCTTCAGTCCGGAGAGGACAAAAGTGAAGTCAAGGTACACTAAAAAACGACCAAACTTTCAAGTACGATCTTAACTTGTGTGATGGAACCAACACCGTCAGAGACAGAAAGAACAGGGTGGTTCTACAACTCTTTCGTACCCTCTCGACCCGACTTTCTTTCTCCTCTCTCAGCTGTCCTTCCTCTAGTGTCGTTGTTTGTGTGGTCGACGGGTAACTGACATACGGACTAGGGACATCGAACCTTTGTCAAGTGGTCCATATGGTCAGAGGGATGAGTTTGCTTCCCCGACCATTTACCCTTATTAATGGTTCATCGGGTGGACTCCTCAGAGGTACTCGGGGTCCCTTCCACTTGGACTGCATCCCCTTTTCTGATGCTTGGGATGGCGTCAGGACTGGGGACTCTCTTGGTACCTTGGGGTGAGCCACCTCTTGTGTTAATGGGTCTCTTTGGGCGGAGTCGAGGTCTGGGGTCTGTAGACTCCCGACTGTAAGTCTGCGTCCGTGCCTCAAAAGGTCGTGTCTCCGGTCCGGCCCGCAGATGGATCCAGAGGTACAGGATCTCGTGTGTCTTGTACCAGTCCAGATTCACAAGAGTGGAATTTTGGTACGTCAGAGTAGATTTGTATTAGTCACCTGTCCTGAACTTTTCACTTTCACAATCAACCAGTCAGTACAGGTTGACAAACACTGGGGTACCCGACATCGGGAGATCCCAGGAGACAGGTACCCTAAAGGGTCCGTTCTTGTGACCCCACCAAACGGTAAGGGAAGAGGTCCCCTAGAAGGACTGGGTCCCTAACTTGGGTCCAGAGGACGTGACGTCCGTCTGAGAAATGGTAGACTCGGTGTTCCCTTCGGGTATCTGTCCTGAATCTCACCAGACTTAGGTGGTACATACTATCTGTCTTCAACCAGTCCAAATTTGATCGAATTTCGACGAGAGGGTCCTCCGTGTCCAGTGTGTGTACGTCTCAGAGAGTAGCAACGTGTCCCCCGAGTGGGTACACACCCTTGATCCTACATGTCAAGAATTTCTTCAGTAGTGATCCGAGGTGTGAAGTGGGTGTAGTCCTTTGACTTTCTTGGAAGTAGTAATTTGTAAAGTTGTCCGTTTTGTTTTGACAATGGTTGTAGACTGGTACGTCACCAGTCCTAGGTCCCCTTTCGGTCCCTAAAGAATTCCAAGTCGGGTCACAGGACATTTCTGTCTCTCCTTCACGGGACTAAGGTAGGAGGGTCCCAAGGTCGTCCTCTGTCGGAAGATCTTTTCCTATAGGTAACAGTCTCATTTATACATAACAACTTTAACGTTCGTGTGATCAATAATAAACAGTTGGATTTTATAAGAATTTTCGACCGGGGGAATAGAAACGTCAAGGTAACCAAGGAAACACGAGTCCAAAAGTCCCATCTTTACAGTAGTAAAGTTCAATCAAAGAAGATAAAGACAATAAACAATAATATAATTACTTTCCAGTATGAAACTTTTTTATGTATTCTTTTAAGGACGTTTTTAATCATTCAGTTTCTCGGGTATTCGATGTACCTGAAACGGAAGATTGTCGAAGTTAAAAGAGGGACTTCTTTGGACTATTTTAACCATGGTACTAAAAAAGTGAAGAGACAAGTTTGACACGATTTTACTTTAACTATAAGTACAGTTCATTCTTAAAGACTCAAAACTCTACAGTGTGGTCCCGTTGTCCACGATTTTGTCTTACGAGGATGTGATGACCATTCGTTTGGTATAGGAATTTTATTCAAATCAAAGTTTAGTCTTAATTGATACTGTGATGTACCAATGTACTTCATACTTGGTTCTCAGATTTATATCGTCCGTTATACATTTCTGTTTAAACTATGAGGTATACACTCCAAAAAGGACATCAGTACATGTCTACACTCTTGATCTGGTATTTCCTCCGACTCGTGACTTCTTAACTACGAAAGCTTGACACCACGATTTCTTCTGAACACTCTCAGGGAACCTAACGTTCCTCTAGTTTGGTCACTAAGGATTTCCTTTAGTTGGGACTTATAAGTAACCTTTCTGACTACAACTTGGACTTCGAGGTTACGAAACCGGTGGACTACGTTTCTCGGTTGAGTAACCTTTTCTGGGACTACGACCCTTTCTGACTTCTGTTTACCTTTTCCCGCGTTGTCTCTTTCTCTACCAATCTACCGTAGTGGTTGAGTTACCTGTTCTCAAACTCGTTTGAGGCCCTTTATCACTTCCTGTCTCTTAGGACCGTGTGACGTCAGGTATCCCAGCGTTTATCAACCTGTGTTGAATTGTTGACTTGTTGTTGTTGCACTCTCATTTACAAAGAACAGTCTGTACGTCGTCCATACGTGTTTAACCAAATCTTATGAAGGGTTGCAACTCATAGAGACGACGACGACGATTCAGTGAAGTCAGCACCGGTTGAGACACGCTGGGGTATCTGTCGTTGTGTGGTCCGAGGGGGCAGGGACCCTAAGAGGTCCGTTCTTGTGACCTCACCCAACGGTAAAGGAAGAGGTTTCGTACTTTCACTTTTCACTTTCACTTCAGCAAGTCAGCACAGGCTGAGAATCACTGGGGTACCTGACGTCGGATGGTCCGAGGAGGTAGGTACCTTAAACGGTCCGTTCTTATAACCTCACCGCACGGTAACGGAAGAGGCGTCTCATAGAGATCTAGACCAATTAACACAGTGTTCACGTGTTTAGTTTTCCACCACATAAGTAAGGTCCTTATTTATCTTACAATGAAACTTGTCAGACAATTTGAATATGTACTAGGTGAGTTCTAAAGTTTATTATTTTGTACATAGACTTATAATAAGTTATGTCTACCGATTGTTTGTGTACTTTTCTGCGAGTCGTAGTGAGTAATACTCTCTTTACGTTTAGTTTTGGTGTCACTTCATGGTAAAGTGTGGTCAGTCTTACCGACGATAGGTTTTCAGATGTTTATTATTTACGACCTCTCCCACACCTCGTTTCCGTTGGGAGAATGTGACAACCGCCCTTACGTTTGATCATGTCGGTGATACCTCTTGTCACACCTCTAAGGAATTTTATGACCTTTATCTTGACGGTATGCTGGGTAGTTAGTGTGACGACCCGTATGTGTGACTCCTTTGGTCTTGACTTTGTCTGTGCACATGGGGTCACAAGTAGTGTCGTGATAAATATTATAGGTCCTGTACCTTCGTTGGATCTACAGGTAGTCGTCTACTTACCTATTCTTTCGACACCATGTATATGTGTTACCTCATAATGAGTCGGTAATTTTTCTTATGTAAACTTAGTCAAGATTACTCTACCTACTTTGACCTCGACTAATATGTCTCACTTCATTCGGTCTTTCTTTTTGGGGTTATGTCATAGTCAAGTCAAGTCAAGTCAACGAGTCAGCACAGGCTGAGAAACGCTGGGGTACTTAGCGTCGTGTGGTCCGGAGGGACAGGTAGTGGTTGAGGACCTCAAGTGAGTCTGAGTGCAGGTAGCTCAGTCACTACGGTAGGTCGGTAGAGTAGGAGACAACAGGGGAAGAGGAAGACGGGGGTCAGGGAGGGTCGTAGTCTCAGAAAAGGTCACTCAGTTGAGAAACGTACTCCACCGGTTTCATGACCTCAAAGTCGAAGTCGTAGTACCTTAAATCTTTCTACCATTACTATTGGGACATACACTCTATCGTTTTCTCTGTGTCTACATATCTTGTCAGAAAACCTGAGACACCCTCTCCCGCTCCCACCCCACTAAACCCTCTTACCGTAACTTTGTGCATATAATAGTATACACTTTGCTTGGTGGTCAGGTCCAAGCTACGTACTATGTCCCACGAACCCCGTCCACGTGACCCTACTGGGTCTCCCTACCCTAGCCCTCCCTCCACCCTCCCCCAAGTCCTAACCCTTGTGTACATATGGGTACCGCCTAAGTTCAGTTACATACCGTTTTGGTTATGTTATAACATTTCATTTTATTTAAAATTTTTATTTATTTATTTTTCTTTCGGAAGGAGTCACTAGTTACATTTCTTTATCTCCTTTTGTTATCTTACCCTTTCTGATCTGTAGAGAAGTTCTTTTAATCTCTATGGTTCCCTTACAAAGTACGTTTCTACCCATGTTAATGCCTGTCTTTACGATACGTGGATTGTCTTCGTCTTCTATAATTTTTCTCCACCGTTCTTATGTGTCTTCTTGACATGTTTTTTCTAGAATTACTGGGTCTCTTGGTGCTACCATACTAGTCAGTGGATCTCGGTCTGTAGGACCTCACGTTTCAGTTCACCCGGAATCCTTCGTAGTAATACTTATTTCGGTCACATCCACTTCCTTAAGGTCGCCTCGATAAAGTTTAGGATTTTCTACTACTACACTACGTGAGTTATACGGTTGTTTAAACCTTTTGAGTCGTCACCGGTGTCCTGACCTTTTCCAGTCAAAAGTAAGGTTAAGGTTTGTTCGCGTTACGGTTAACGTGAGTAAAGTGTTCGATCGTTTCATTACAAGTTTTAAGAGGTTGAATCCGAAGTTGTCATGCACTTGGTTCTTGAGGGTCTAAAGTTCAGTCTAAATATTTTCCGTTTTCTTGGTCTCTAGTTTACCGGTTGTAGACAACGTAGTATCCTTTTGGTTCTCTTAAGGTCTTTTTGTAGATGAAGACGAAGTAACTGATGTGATTTAATTTCGGAAACTGACACACCTAGTGTTGTTTGACGCCTTTTATGAATTTCTCTACCCTAATGGTCCGATGGACTGGACGCAGGACCCTTTGGACATACGTCCAGTTCTTTGTTGTCAATCTTAGTCTGTACCTTGTTGTCTGACCAAGGTTTAACCCTTTCCTCATGCAGTTCCGACATATAACAGTGAGACGAGTAAATTAAATATTAATTAAACGTCTCTTGTAGTACACTTTACGACCCGACCAACTTCGTGTTCGACCTTAGTTCTAAAGTCCCTCTTAATAGTTATTGGAGTCTAAACGTCTACTTTGGTGGGAATACCGTCTTTCACTTCTCCTTGATTTTCTCGGAGAACTACTTCCACTTTCTCCTCTCACTTTTTCTACCAAATTTTGAATTGTAAGTTTTTTACTTCTAGTAACGTAGGTCAGGGTAGTGAAGTACCGTTTATCTACCCCTTTGTTACCTTTGTTACTGTCTGAAGTAAAAGAACCCGAGGTGTTAGTGACGTCTACCATTGACTTCGGTACTTTAGTTTTCTACGAACGAGGAACCTTCTTTTCGATACTGGTTGGATCCGTCGTGTAATTTTACGTCTCCGTAATGAAATGGTTCTTTCCAAGGATATCAGTTTCGATACCAAAAAGGTCATCAGTACATACCTACACTCTCAACCTGACATTTCTTCCGACTTACGGCTTCTTAACCACGGAAATTTTAGACACCACAACCTCTTCTGAGAACTCTCGAGGAACCTGACGTTTCTCTAGGTTGGTCAGTTAGGATTTCCTTTAGTCAGGACTTATAAGTAACCTTCCTGACTATAACTTCGACTTCGAGGTCATGAAAGTGGTAACTACGTTTCTTACTAAGTAATCTTTCCAGGGACTACGACCCTTTTATACTTCCGCCCTCCATTCCCCTGTTGTCTCCTGTTCTACCAACCTACCGTTGTGGCTGAGTCACCTGTACTCAAACTCGTTCGAGGTCCTCTACCAATTCCTGTCCCTTCGGACCGCACGACGTCAGGTACCCCGGCGTTTCACAGTCTGTGCTGACTCACTGACTTGTTGTGGTTGTCGTTGTTGTGGTTATGTTTAGGACCAATCTAAACAAGAAAAATGAAACTTTAACAAAGACAAAGAGAGAACATCACCATAGAAGATTTACGACGGTAGTCATAGTGAATAAAACAGATGAAATATTCCAAGAGAGAACGTTACAGGTGACACATTGGTAGAAGTGCATGTATTTATGAATATATACATATATCTATAGATACAGGTACACGGCCCCAGGCCGGGGACACCTAGGTCCCACTAAGCTTCCACCCCCCTACCGCAGCCGCAGAAACCTTTTTATGTACAAATTAATGTCTATATATCTCTCTAATCTTTGCCTATCACATCATCCTTCTAATCACCTCTTTTCTCCGACTTATTGAACCTAATGCACCTTATCGTAGGTACGAGGTCTACCCTTAAGTCGGTCTTTTTGCTCCTCGTTCTTTCTTGCTGTACCCCCTTAGTCAGAAAGACCTTTGACTAGGCTAAAGAAATAAAACCCCAAACGAATATATGGAAAACAATGCATATCCCTACTTATGTCTCAGTACGTCCCCAGTCGTCAGGACTGGAAATAGTTTTAGTCCACGAAGTGTATTTTTCCAGAATCCCTAAAATACTAGGAAGGAAAGACTATTGGTTTTCGAATAAAAAAGGTTCCCACAAAAAAGAATTTGGTCCGTGGTGGGAGGTTTATTTCAATGTAAGGATATCCCACTCCCACATCACTCAATGTTAGTTCTTTCCTTAAATGAATTGGGTTCCAATTGTCCTAATTAGAATTTCCAATTATGAATAAAGAGGATATACAATCAATATAAGTAATATTCCCGTCCCTTATACCTCTAAATCGTCTTTAGTCGGGTTGTTTATTTTTAGGAAAGTGGTTACGAGGGGAATTCTAGATAAATCAGAATTCTATCACTATTTCAATGTAAAAGTGTATCGTTCCTGTGTCACTAAATATTGTTTCATGTCACTAGATAATGTTTTCTCTTTTAAGTAATTGAGTTTTTCAGATCATAACGATTGGAATTTTTGATGATATAAAGGAAAAGATATAAGGTCTATGTAACTAATTATATAAGGGTCCACGGATTCCTATACCTCCGGACCGCCGTTAGTAACTGAGTTGTTCTTCTTTTTCGGGATACGATTAATTCTGAGAGTTTTATGACCTTTTGAGAGACACGACAANTTAGTCCACGAAGTGTATTTTTCCAGTATCCCTAAAATACTAGGAAGGAAAGACTATTGGTTTTCGAATAAAAAAGGTTCCCACAAAAAAGAATTTGGTCCGTGGTGGGAGGTTTATTTCAATGTAAGGATATCCCACTCCCACATCACTCAATGTTAGTTCTTTCCTTAAATGAATTGGGTTCCAATTGTCCTAATTAGAATTTCCAATTATGAATAAAGAGGATATACAATCAATATAAGTAATATTCCCGTCCCTTATACCTCTAAATCGTCTTTTGTAGTCGGGTTGTTTATTTTTAGGAAAGTGGTTACGAGGGGAATTCTAGATAAATCAGAATTCTATCACTATTTCAATGTAAAAGTGTATCGTTCCTGTGTCACTAAATATTGTTTCATGTCACTAGATAATGTTTTCTCTTTTAAGTAATTGAGTTTTTCAGATCATAACGATTGGAATTTTTGATGATATAAAGGAAAAGATATAAGGTCTATGTAACTAATTATATAAGGGTCCACGGATTCCTATACCTCCGGACCGTCGTTAGTAACTGAGTTGTTCTTCTTTTTCGGGATACGATTAATTCTGAAAGTTTTATGACCTTTTGAGAGACACGACAAATACCAACTCTCCATCATTTGTTAGTAAACCGTCCTCATACCTATTAGGACAGTGTGTTCGATCAGACAGTCGTCTCTCCAAACTGGACTCTGTAGGAACAGGGTGGGTCCCGTCCCTTAATCGTCGTTAATAACTGTGTTGTTTACTTTTTGGGAAGTGGTTATATTAAGGATTGGTTGGGTGATATGATTATTAAAGGTTGAGGGGTTTTCTTAAACGGAAATCATTCAGATTTTGTAGAGTACGGAGAGTCTAACCCTCCGACATTTGTTAGTGTACACCGGTCTGCTTGGATATGTCCACCCGATCTATTGGAAGTCTCCTCAGGTATTCGACTTTGTGAGAACAGTTCGGGTCCTTAAAAATAACGGAACCTCGACGTACAATTGAGGAAGAGGCTCTCTTTGCCAATACCCCCTCTTGTATTTTGTCTGAGATCAAAACCCCATCTACGAGCCCTCGTCCCCCAAAGGACTCCGAACTAGTACGGAAACGCATACGGTTCGGAGGAAGGAGTACTGGAAACGGTACCCGCCTCAAGGAGTGCGACCCGGGGTCGTAGATACACATAGATATTATCTATAAATGTAGACATACATGATCTATAAATACAAAAATACATGTATCTATGAATATAAAGAGAAATACATCCATAAATACAGACATACATTAGTCCGTAAATATAGAGATACATAGATCTGTAAATATATAGATATATGGATGGATCTTAAATCTAAAAATATATGGATTTGTAAATGTAGAGATACATGTATCTGTAAATATAGGGACATGTGAATAATATTTGTTTATCTTCACAATGGTCAAATTGTCCCGGACCTCTTTGCCCTTGCGAGGATGTTTCTCTTAGTCTGGACTAAACTACTGACTTGTTGTTTCATCTTTATGTAAGCCAAGTTATCGGTGGTTATTTTGTAATAAGTAGCTACAATGATGTTATACTTTATTTCCAATTAAATTTGTTCTTACGAGTCCCCCTGAAGGGACGTCAGGTCACCAATTCAAAGACACGAAAGGATCTACTTTATACCTTTTTTAAGGTTAACTTAAATGTGATAAGGACTTTTAAATGAGAAAAGTCCTTTTACATAAATGTATAAGGATAGATTCCGTTCCAGCATTCTTTGTGTCTCTTTTGAAGGTATCCTTTAGTGTAAACAAAGTAGATTTTATTCTGTGTTTACCTGAATGGATACTGCGTCTTTCTTTAAGTGTTAAGGTCTTTGATCACCTACGTATACCCCTAAACCAACACCCACAACGGTCTAACCCCTTCTTTATTTCTCTATTTTTAGTGGTACATATTACGTTCTTTTTATTATCCTATATCATAAGTCGTCTCTCCTTATATCGGTACTAAAACATTATAGAAATTTACCGTATATGAGGTAATTTTGTGACTTAGTGATACAACATAGAGTTTCGTTTATGTCATTACACTTAGTTGACATGGAGTTGACTTTTTCTCACTTACCTATCGGTGTTCGTGTTCTTTATTAGTTCTTACTTCCAATCGTTTTATTTTTACCCTTTTAAAATCCTTATCTTTACGGGTAGTTCTTTAATTAAACCTACCCTAATGATTTTTACCGGTAACCAAGTAGGTGATCTTTCTTGTTATACTTCGTAGAAAGTTTTGGTTTATACCTTCACGGGATCCTTCGTCGTTAGTATACGGACTTGTATGTCAGTCCCTTTTCGTTACAAAAACTTTTGTTTCCATGGGTACGGTAGGGACGATCTGACCAAGGGTATCGTTCCTGTGACACTGTTGGATTCACATGGTGTGTTCTTACTTATCTCTTTTATCCAATATATGTGTGTTACCATATAATTAATCGGTATTCCTTCTTACTTTGTTACCGTACGAGTCCGTGTCCGTTCTTCCATCTCTACTGGTAAAGTGCACTTCATTCTCTCTGTCCCTCGCTGTTGATCTTAGACTACTGCGAAGATCCACCCTTAGATTTTTACCTATGTATACTCGAGAAACTCGGTTCTATTTGTCAAGTGTCCGAATCCTTTTTTGAGAAGAGTGCATGACGATCACCTCTTGTTTCCACAACCCGTGTATCTTTACTCGATGAACTGATTGCATGTGTGCAATCTTTTATTCGGTGGTCCTGGGTGACCCATTGTGACCCTTACTATGAGGTGAAAGACATTATTAGACATTTCCTCGTCAGGGACTTTATGCTGTATATGTGTCGACATAGACTCACTTAATTCACCGATACTCAAATTTTTCTATTTTTTTTTGGGTGACGGAACATTAAGTGGCTATATGAGTTCAAGTTGATTGACCTATTTGTGTTATTTATATCTGTGTATACGACGGAGATAAGGGGAGTAGGGTACCAATGGAACAGACTACAGTGTAGAGACCTCTGACACGTCCAAACCCAGGGTTCTGACCTAATAACACCCCGAGTCCCAGGTGCTACAAGGACCTCACGGAGAACGGGAGACGTCCTCGGGAGTTAGAGATCTATGTCCGCTTCATTTAATTTTATAAACTTAATTACATCTGTGGGTAGTCAAGTCAAGTCAAGTCAGTGAGTCAGCACAGGCTGAGAAACGCTGGGGTACTTAGTGTCGTGCGGTCCGGAGGGACAGGTAGTGGTTGTGGGTCTTAAGTGAGTATGAGTGTATGTAGCTCAACCACTACGGTAGGTCGGTAGAGTAGGAGACGGCAGGGGAAAAGGAGGACGGCGGTTAGGGAGGGTCGTAGTCTCAGAAAAGGTTACTCAGTTGAGAAACGTACTCCACTGGTTTCATGACCTCAAAGTCGAAATCGTAGTAAGGAAGGTTTCTTGTGGGTCCCGACTAGAGGAGGTCTTACCTGACCAACCTAGAGGAACGTCAGGTTCCCTGACGAGGTTGTGGTGTCAAGTTTTCGTAGTCGCGAGTCGAAAGAAGTGTCAGGTTTAGAGTGTAGGTATGTACTGGTGACCTTTTTGGCATCGAAACTAATCTGTCTGGAAACAACCGTTTCATTACAGAGACGAAAAGTTATACGATAGATCCAACGAGTATTGAAAGGTAGGTTCCTCATTCACAGAAAACCCGAAGTCGTTATGCACTTGATACTTGAAGGTCTAAAAGTTCGACCAAAATCTTTTCCGACTCCTTGGTCTCTAGTTTAACGGTTGTAGGTGACCTAGTAGCTTTTCGTTCTCTCAAGGTCTTTTTGTAGATAAAGACGAAATAACTGATACGGTTACGGAAACTGACACACCTAGTGTTATTTGACACCTTTTAAGACTTTCTCTACCCTTATGGTCTGGTGGACTGGACGGGGAACTCTTTGGATAAACGTCCAGTCCTTCGTTGTCAATCTTGACTTGTACCTTGTTGTCTGACCAAGGTTTATCCTTTTCCTCATACAGTTCCGACATATGACAGTGACACGAATAAATTGAAGATACATCTCATGTAGTACTTTTTGCGACCCGACCTTCTTCGTGTTCGACCTTAGTTCTAACGGTCCTCTTTATAGCTATTGGAGTCTATACGTCTACTGTGGTGGGAATACCGTCTTTCACTTCTCCTTGATTTTTCGGAGAACTACTTTCTCTTCTCACTTTTTCAACTGAATTTCGAGTTGTAAGTCTTTTGCTTCTAGTACCGTAGACCAGGGTAGTGAAGTACCCCTTATCTACCCCTTTGTCACCTTTGTCACAGTCTGAAATAAAACCCCCCGAGGTTTTAGTGACGTCTACCACTGACGTCGGTACTTTAATTTTCTGTGGGTATATACATAGGTTATCTACTAGCTTTTGTTAGATGACTTAAAATGACTTGTGTGACATTAATGGATCTACCCTTGTTCTTGAACTTTCTCTTATCTATTTACGAGTATGTAATTACTTAGTTCAAGTGTGTATTTTAGTCTTTAGTGGAGATAAGGTTTTTTTTTCAGTGTGCTTTTACCCGCGCGCCGCGCCCCCTCCCGCCCCTTACACACTCCGACTTATTACGACGGCGGAACACCGGTAAAAGACGTTGTTATCGAGCTTTTCGACACGATTACCTGTAACTCATAAGAGTTCCGGTTTCCCCAGACATACAGTTTTTGTCGACTAGAGTTGTTTGCAGGATCCCCACCAGCAGTCTTTTCTTAAATTTTGTCCCGGCTCATTGTTCTTCGACTTAGTTCTCCCTTGGACTTGAGTGGGAACTTTTCTTTAGCGTACTTTTCTCCAGTCAGAGGGATTTATAATCCTTACGTTTAGCTTTGGTGTCCTTCCTTAGCGGAGTGTCGCGAGTCTTACCGGTAATAGGTTTTGAATTGTTTGTGACTGACTACCTTTTCCACACCTCTTTTCCTTTATAAGGCGGAGACTACGACCCCTATATGTGACCATTCTCTGTGATACTTCCTCGTAAGCTCCTAACAATTTCTTTTACTCTCACTCCAATCTTGTGATTGTGGTATGCACTTTAATTGTGGTCTATTATTTATAGATTTCCAGTCCTCCCTAACATACTTTCAGAATTCCTTTTATATCCGTCCTTTACACTACTATATTTGATGTTCCAGATAAACCCAAACCTACTGTAGTAACGTTCCAGAAAACCTTAGGTAGGGGATTTCGTTACTCTTTATTTGGTTTTGATCCTTTTACACTGGATGAAGTTAAAGTTTCGTCCACAGGTCGTTTCCTTTGGAATTCCTTACTTCTTCCGTCGGGTCTTACGTTTCTTTATAAACGTTTGGTTCTATAGGTGTTTGTTAAGTAGAGACTTTGGTTGTTTGTCGAGTGTTAAAACATTACAAATTTATTTCAAATAAGGCACTTTTATAACTTAGCCATACAACATAGCGTTGTGTTTATATCAATACAATTAGTTGACATGAAGTTAATATCCTTTTATAAACTACATATCGATGTTTGTGTTTTCTTTTGTTCTTCTTTTTTCCTAGTTTTACTTTTGCCCTTTAAAATACGTTATCTTGTTAGTTAACTCTTCAATGAAACCTACTCTAATAATAATTTTTAGTGTATTTGATCTAAATGGTCAAATTAGAAACAACGTTTTTATTGATTAATCAATTTTGTCCGGTTACTTAGATGGTTATTCTATTTATACCTGTTCTTTCGGTACGTTTTCAGTGTAAAATGGTCCGAATACAAGACTATTACTCATGGTAATATTCAATGTATTTTTAACCCTACTAAAAAAGTTTTTGCTAAGTTTTCCACAATTGAGCTCTACATAAAGGGTATAAAAATAGACACGGGGTTTAAAGGTCGGACTTTATGCCTCTTAAAGTGTAAAACCCGGTCTTTGAGACACGGAGTTCAAAGACTCGACTTTATACCTTTTCAAGTAGAAAGTCCGTTCTTTGAGACACGGGGTTTAAACGTCCGACTTTATACCTTTTAAAGTATGAAGGTATGGGAGGTCGGTTTTAAATTTTTATCCCTGAAGGGACCACCAGGTCACCAATTCTTAAGAGAGAGATTACGTCCCCTGTTCTCAAGTTAAGGACCAACCCCTCGATCCTATGGTGTACACGTCTCGTTGGTTCGGACGAGTGGTGCTTTTTTTTTCTCGGACACGCCAGTTTTACCTCTTAATCTTTCGTTCTTGGACTGACACCAATAGGACGGAACGGGTCCCTCCAGTCTTCAGAGGACAGAACCTGTGCAACCCTCTAGTAACAGATTCAAAGATGATGGACGGATCGGGTCATTCACATTTCCCTGCCCTCCTGACCTTCTTTATTTCCTTCCTCGGGTATAAATCCCAGTTCCAGAAGTCTGACGTCATGACCTTCTTAAAGGTCCTCATACAGTGATACACCTTAAAAATTCTTTAAGATAAGGGTCTGGAAGTTGACATGAGAAAGGTACCGTACTGAGTTCGATAGGAAAGGGTAGGGGGGAGTGTTGTCGTAAAGAGTATTGAACTTCTCTTTT
Source organism: Capra ibex (assembly GCA_006410555.1). Lineage (NCBI taxonomy): Eukaryota > Metazoa > Chordata > Mammalia > Artiodactyla > Bovidae > Capra > Capra ibex. The sequence continues at coordinate 1,385,558 of SJYO01049919.1, read as the reverse complement.
CGGAGGAGTGTAGGTAGGACTTATAATGATATCACATTGTCATAGGGTTTATACTCTTGAATTCTACGGTATGTGTATCTGTTAACCTTTACCGGAGTGACTACAAATTAGTTCTACGGTATATAGGAGGAACGAAAGTCGGAAAAGGGTCTGAATTTGTATAGAGATAATTACATGTAGTGACCAAATATTTACTCTACAAAGTCAGAACCTTACGAGATTTTATTCACACCCGATACCCTCACCACTACTAAGAACAAATTGTTGGAGAAAAAAATTTGGGGGTTGATAATAGGTTCTTACGTGACAAGTATTGTCTCACAGACCCTTTTGATTCTTTCGAAGTCATTCTTTATCACTTTTCGAATTTCATCGAAAATAATACTTAAATTCGAATTTTTAAGAGTAGATAAATTGTCGTGATTAGGAGTCCTACACAGTAGTCCACCTTTCTTTTGTTTTAACTCATTGACTTCATCATGTCCAATTATTTAATTCATTCAAGTCAGTGGGTCAGTACAGGTTGAGAAACGTTGGAGTACCTGAAGTCGCGTGGTCCTAGGGACAGGTAGTGGTTGTGGACCTCAAATGGGTCTGAGTACACGTAACTCGGCCACTACGACAGGTTCGTAGAGTAGGAGACAGTAGGGGAAGAGGAGAACGGAAGTTAGAAAGGGTCGTAGTCCCAGAAAAGGTTAGTCAGCCGAGAAGCGTAGTCCACCGGTTTCATAACCTCGAAGTCGAAGTCGTAGTCAGGAAGGTTACTTATAAGTCCTGACTAAAGGAAATCCTACCTGACCAACCTAGAGGAACGTCAGGTTCCCTGAGAGTTCTCAGAAGAGGTTGTGGTGTCAAGTTTTCGTAGTTACGAAACCACGAGTCGAAAGAAATACCAGGTTGAGAGTGTAGGTATGTACTGATGACCTTTTTGGTATCGAAACTGATCTACCTGGAAACAACCATTTCATTACAGAGATGAAAAATTAAAAGACAGATCCAATAGTATCGAAAAGAAGGTTCCTCGTTCCCAGAAAATTAAAGTACCGACGTCAGTGGTAGACGTCACTAAAACCTCGGGTTCTTTTATTTCAGACAGTGACAAAGGTAACAAAGGGGTAGATAAACGGTACTTCACTACCCTGGTCTCCGGTACTTGAATCAAAAGACTTACAACTCAAAATTCGGTCGAAAAAATGAGAGGAGAAAGTGAAAGTAGTTCTCGGAGAAATTAGCAAGAGAAAGATGGTATTCCCACCACAGTAGACGTATGGACTCCAATAACTATAAAGGGACCGTTAGAACTAAGGTCTGACACGAAGTAGGTCGGACCGTAAAGTGTACTACATGAGACGTATATTCAATTTATTGGTCCACTGTTATATGTCGGAACTGCATGAGGAAAGGGTCAAACTTTAGTCAGACAACAAGGTGCAGGTCAAGATTGACAACGAAGAACTGGACGTATGTCTAAAGAGTTCTCCGTCTAGTCCACCAGACCATAAGGGTAGAGAAATTCGTAAAAGGTGTTAAACAACACTAGGTGTGTCAGTTTTCGAAACCGTCTCAGTTATTTCGTCTTTATCTACAAAAAGACCTCGAGAACGAAAAAGTTACTAGGTCTCCTACAACCGTTAAACTAGAGACCAAGGAGACGGGAAAGATTTAGGTCGAACTTGTAGACTTCCAAGTGCCACGTACATGAATGACAACTTCGGACCGAACTCCTTAAAACTCGTAATGAAACGATCACACACTCTACTCACGTTAACACACCATCAAACTCGTAAGAAACCGTAACGGAAAGAAACCCTAACCTTACTTTTGACTGAAAAAGGTCAGGACACCGGTGACGACTCAAAAGGTTTAAACGACCGTATAACTCACGTCGTGAAAGTGTCGTAGTAGAAAATCCTAAACTTTATCGAGTTGAGCTTAAGGTAGTGGAGATGATCGAAACAAGCATCACTACGAAAGTTCCGGGTGAAATGAAGCGTAAGGTCCTACAGACCGACGTCCATTCACTAGTGTGGTAACCCTCAATAGACCCAGCACTTCTAGAAAAAACATGTCAAGAAGACACATAAGAACGGTGGAGAAGAATTATAGAAGACGAAGACAATCCAGGTATGGTAAAGACAGGAAATAGCTCAGGTAGAAACGTACTTTACAAGGGAACCATAGAGATTAAAAGAACTTCTCTAGAGATCAGAAAGGGTAAGACAACAAAAGGAGATAAAGAAATGTAACTAGCGACTCCTTCCGAAAGAATAGAGAGGAACGGTAAGAAACCTTAAGACGTAAGTTTTATCCACATAGATTTATATTGGTCTTTTAAAGGATTCTCATGGTTTAAAAAGTTTTCAAAAATTGTGGTCTGATTTTGGGTATCTATTTGTAACAATCATTAAAGAAAATCCAAGACACACCTAATAATTTATGGTGTTAATATCGTAGAATTATTTAGTGTGGGGTTTATAAATAATAGAATTATGTCCAGTAGACAAACAAAACAAACAACGTATTTTTCAATGGTAACAATACATTTTTGACACAGTCGGAGAACCACTCACAATTCAGTTTTCTGTGTTAGTTCGGTTTCTTGTCTTCCTCCCTAAAGAATGAAGTCGTTCGTTCTTGTAGACCCCAGAAAGGGTTTCGTCGTAAAGGGACTTGTCGTTTTAACCCCTTAAAAATTCGATTCCCATATACGTATAAGTACTTTACCAAACCCGACCATACACGTATAAATACTTCCCCGAACTCGTCTTAAGTCGTATCTTAACTCCGTTCTCAACGACCTCAGGTCTGAAATTAACTAACTTTAGTGTTCCCAGTCTTTTCCAGTTGGAGTAGTGAGGAACATAAATCTGGTCAAGCCCCAGAGTCGTAGGAGACGGACCCACCCCCGGTTTCAAGGACGTCTTGGACTTCGAGACATACCACCGAGATCGCCATTTCTTAGACGGACGATTGTGTCCTCTACATTCTCTGCGTCTAAGTTAAGGACTCAGTCCTTCTAGGGGACCTCCTCCCGTGCCGGTGGGGAGGTCACAAACACGGACCTCTTAGGGTACTTGTCTCCTCGGACCGTCCGACGTAGGGTATTCCAGTGTGCCTCAGCCTGTACTGACTTCGCGGAATCGTACGTACGTCCGAACTTCTCCTTGATCGACGTAAGACAACGAGTACACAGTAAAGAACTGACGAACAGGAAACAAGAAAGTAAGGAAGTGAAGAGAGAGAAGTCTAGTGATTACTGACTCTGGACATTTTCCCGTTCGTCGCACCGGTCCGAATCTGGTGTTTTGCCGAATCCGTTTTTTTACCGAAGAGTACAGTTCTTTCGGCACGGATCAAGAGAAAGAATCCCCTGGAGGATAGGATAGACGAATATGGTCTATCCACATTCGAATGTTCCAGTTTCTTGTATGTAAATAATAACGTCAAAGGTACCTCAGGACCGTCCCAAATTGACTGATAATGAGTCCATGAGTTTCCGACGTTAGTTCCATATTAGACCCCCAGACTAGAGTAGACTCCGATCCTTTAGGAGAGGGTTTAACGATCACCAACGGTCTTAAATCGAACAACATCACTTTGATAAATGGAGTCTGACCATGAACTTGGGTACACGATCTTAAACTTGGACCGGTTTTGGGTCAGAAGGTTGACTCTATTGTCTGGACAAAAGTCCTGGATTACTTCGAATCCAAGAACTACAGAGTAACCTCTTTCTTAAGTTACTCTCTGTTTCCTTGTCCATTCTTCACCTAAATAAGTCTCTCTTTATGTGAGGTGTCTCACACCTGGTAACGTCTCCCACTCACGTCGTCGGAGTTTTACATCGTACCAATCGAAAATACCCGACCCCGTAAAGTATCTGAATACTCACCCTCCTAATAACCCGAAGACACTATCGAGTCAACCATCTCTTAGATGGACGTTACGTCCTCTGGGGCCAAGTTAAGGACCCAACCCTTCTAGGTGACCTTTTCCCTATCCGATGGGTGAGGTCATAAGAACCCGAAGGGAAAACCGAGTCGACCATTTCTTAGACAGACGTTATACCCTCTTAACCTAAGTTAGGGACCCAACCCTTCTAGGGGACCTCTTCCCTTTCCGAAGGGTAAGGTCATAAGACCGATTCTCTTACGGCACCTGAGTGTTTCTCAACCTGTTTTGACTCTTTGAAAGTGAAAGTACTCACCCTCATAATAAGGTTGATAAAACCCCTTCCCCATTTCTAAAGGTCCTTAACCCGGTGGTGAGTGAAAAGCCAGAAAACTACCACTGAACTTTAACAGAACCACGGAGACTCACATAGTAAATCGAACGACTAACTCCTAGTTCCAGATAAACTTCCAGAACAGACGGTAGAACCTGAGTAATTTAAAATTAACCAAATACAACACAGGAGCCTGATCAGTAAGAAAAGTTTAAACACGGGACGGGTGAAGGGAGAACAAAGTCATCCTGACTCCAGGGTCGAAAGAACGACCGACGGTCGACCCCAGGTGAGACAAAGATCCCCGGGGACGTCGAGGAACGGTCCACCAGGAGAGTATTCGTGAGGGTGTCTGTACCCCTGGAATGAAGAAGTTTGGGTCTTTCACTTAGAATGATCAGTCGTTTTTGTCCGAATATCTTACATTGGATTAGTTCCCTTATCGGTGGGATGGTATAAGGGTCCGGGGTGGGTTTACGGTCTCCTCCCCTACTATCCACACATGTCGTCCTGACCTTAGTATCCCCTATAAGAGAGAGAGAGAGAAAAAAAAAAAAATCCCTTCTTATGACCTCACCCAACGGTAAAGGTAGAAGTCAGAGAAAATAAAAATTTTTTCAAATATATAAACTGATACGAACCGGAATCAACACCGTTCTCCCTAGATCAAGGGACTGGTCCTTAGTTTGTGTTCAGGGGATGTTGCCCTCATACCGCAGAAACGGTGACCTGGTAGTCCTTTCAGGGAATCCCCTGTAAAATCTTAAGACGGATAGTGTGGTAAAAATTGAATAAAGATAAAAATTTTACAAATTTAAAAGAAGGAAGATAATGGTTTTCGTTTTAATATAAAATCACCGACCTCGTCGACTAACTAATTAAAAATCATAATCTATCGAAAGATAAAAACGATTCATATATTCTTTTTCTGTTACCACCACAGGTTTTTTTAATCACCTTATTAAAGTAGAAATTAATTACCTACTTTAATTTCCGTTAAAGTAGAAATTTATTACCTTGTCAAAGTAGAAATGAATTCATTAATTAGTATTTATTTATTAAAATAAATTAATAAGGATTTTTTACGGTCTCTGTTTATACGTCTGTATGTAAACGAATCTTTGTGGTGTACAAAATAGTATGGAGATTGAAATATTTATCGTATTAACATCGACATGTAATATAACGTAATAACGTTTAATTTAATATTTTCGGAATTTAAATCTTAGTACAAAATAGTGGATATTAAAATTTTTTAATAAAATATAGTCTTGATTCTACTAAATTAGAATAAACTGACAAAAATCACTGGATAAAATACACAGTATCGGAATATTCAAAAAAAGAAAAAGTTTAAATAGTATACACTTAGTTATTGACTAACTTGGGTGTTTCAGTCCCAAGGACGGAGTCTTTGATCACACGAAGATCCCGTCCCAAAACTGATGGGTCTTTAAAATAGTCAACGGACCTCCATTAATTAGAAGTACTATTGAATTAGAAGTACCATTAAAAGAAATGTGTTCTTTTACTACTTAATTGACTGAAATTAATGGTCGGAATAAAATGGTGATAATAGTGTCTAAATATATCAAATAATTAAATTAATACACCTTCTCAACGTCAGGTGAAACGATTATAAAATTAATATTAATGTTGTTTACAACATAAAAAATTAGGGTGGATTGTGTTTTTCAAAAGAGTACATTTAAGATAATTATGAATGACTTACAGAAGATAGACTTACTATTCGTTATATGAGGGGTTCAAGGTATACCAGTCCTTGATGTACCTTGATATATAAAGATATAAATCCTTGATATATAAAGAGCGGGTACAAATATAGGGTAATACATAGTGTAATGGGTTGTACATTATTTATGAAGTATCATAACTAACTTTCTAACCAACTTCTGATTTATGTTTCTATTGGAGTTATAGGAATTTTTCGAACTATGGTTTACCCACTTTATTATGTTGGCATATTTATTGATGATATCACTATCTAAATACTTTATCTTTTATAGTGTATTACCCAAGATCTCTCTATATGAGTTTTTACTTTTATTCTAAAGTTCATCTTCATTATAAATACCACTTCACCTAACTTTTTATCTGGAGACATTCTAAAAAAAAAAAAAAAAAAAAAATGACTCGACCCAGAACAACCAACGTGTGTCCGAAAGAGGTCAAAGTCCCTCGCTCCCGGCGAGGATAAAGTCTCGTGCCCGAAGAATAACGACACCGAAGAGAACAACGAGTTGTGTCCGAAGTCCTGAGTGTCTAAAGTCATCAGCGTCGTCTCAAATCAACGATTTGTCGTACACCTTGGAAATACCTAGTCCCTAGTTTGGACACAGGGGATGTAACCGTCCTCCTAAGAATTGATGACCTGGTGGTCGTTTCAGGTCGGAGTTATTTCAAAATTCAGTTTGTATAAACAACAATAGACTTGACTATTTTTATCTATCTTTGTAGTTTTTCAAGTCACTTTATAGTCTCCGTCGTATGTTCACTACAATCTACAGTCTCCACAAAGGTTCTTTTGTAGTGGACCAAAGAACAGGTAAAAACTTAAGAGATCTTCGACCGGGTTATTAATATCGTGTCAGACCAATGCAATCCCCTCAAATGACACAGAAACTTCTACTTCGTCACGGGAACATTGGGTGTTCTATTCACGTTTAGAAGACATAGTCATAGGGGAGTCTTCACACACACACAGGGATGAGTCAGCACGGGTTGAGAAACGATGGGGTGTCTAATATCGGGTGGTCCGAGGAGACAAGTATCTTGAAAGGTCTGTTCTTATGACCTCACCTAACAGAAAAGGAAGAGGTCTCCTAGAAGGGTTGGGTCCCTAGTTTGGGTGTAGAAGACACAGAGGAAGTAACCGTCTGAAGTAACGTCGTAAGTCCTAGAAATCGACACCGAACACCCTATATCAAGGGACCGATCCTTAATTTGTACCCGGGGGACGTAACCCTCCCGGAGACCTGGTAGTCTCTCAAAATTATCATACACTCAACTAGAATATTTTTACACTGATTTATAAACAAATAAGTAAATAAAGATAACTCTACATCAACTGTGTATTTTAATATAATTAAAGTTCATATGTTACATTACTAAACTATATACATATATGTCAACTGGAAACTTGTTGTATTCAAACTTGACACACCTAGGTAAAGACGTACCTAATAAAAGTTATTTATACATGATGTTATGATATGTTAGACTCCAACCAAATTAGACGTCTACGACTTAATGTCTTTCCTTCCAGGTTGACATTACACCTAAAAGTTGACATCCCCAGTCCTGGGGTTGGGAGTGCAACAAGTTCCCGACTGACATAACATTTTAGTAGTGGTGCTATTCAGATCAATTGGAGGTAATGGTGTGTGTCAATGACGAAAAAAAAGAACACTACTCTTAAAACTTCAAGATGAAAGAATCTCTGGAAATTTATTTCTTCTGTGACAATCCTTCAAGACCAAGTTCTAACGCTTTATTTTCCTATACACGGGTAGAGAAGACGTTCTCGTGGTTTCATTTGTTGATCGACAACTTGTTGGTAGCTGTCCTCCTACGACCTTGGATGGTTTTTTTTCTATAAGGTGTAGGGTTCTGCTTCTTCAGGAGTTCTCTACAATCCTCCCCGTGTTTATCCTATTTTAGTTTAAGGTATGGGTGACTCATCCGTTGGACATTAGACCTATTGTTATCTTCCAAGATCCGGGGTGTAGTCTGAAGGGTTGGACCCCTAGATCTTTTCCCTGACTCTTAGGGGTCCTTTGTACTGAAACTTCCGGTCACCCTAAACTAATGTCCCGAAGGTGTCCTGACCCCTTTAGTCTCTGAGGTGAGAACCTCAAGTGTTTGTTTTAGAACACACGAGGTTCTGGGTCCCCTTTCCTCGTCACTGGGGTGTGCTTTAACTTGCCTGGATTGAAGATCCTAACTCTCCAGAAGACACTTCAGTGATAGGACACCTCTACACCCAGTCGTCACCGAAAGGTACTCCTACCCATGCAACTATCATCGTCAGGATCTTCTTCGGACATTCAGGAGAACCTCCATGGTAATTGGAGTGGTCAAACAAAGGTAAGGTTAAGGTTTCTCCCCGTTCTGGTTTCTTAAAGGTTGATGACGTGTTGACGTGAGTAAAGTGTACGATCGTTTCATTACGAGTTTTAAGAGGTTCCATCCGAAGTTGTTATGTACTTGGTTCTTGAAGGTCTACAAGTTCGAGATAAATCTTTTCCGTCTCCTTGGTCTTTAGTTTAACGGTTGTAGACAACCTATTATCCTTTTCGTCTTTTTAAAGTCTTTTTATAGGTGAAGACGAAGTAACTGATACGATTTTGGAAACTGACACACTTAGTGTTGTTTGACACCTTTTAAGAATTTTCTCTACCCTTATGGTCTGTTGGAATGGACGGAAGACACTTTGACCATACGTCCAGTTCTTCTTTGTCAATCTTGGTCTGTACCTTGTTACCTGACATGATTCAACGAGTCAGTACAGGCTGAGAACCACTGGGGTATCTGACACATCGGGTGGTCCGAGGAGACAGGTACCCCTAAGAGGTCCGTTCTTATGACCTCACCCAACGGTACGGGAGGGGGTCCCCCGGAAGGGTTGGGTCCCTAGTTTAGGTCCAGAGGGTGTGACGTCCGCCTAAGAAATGGTAGACTCAATGGACCCTTCGGGAGTATTTGTATGTATAGCTATTAATGGAATTGAGATTTACCTAATTTACGTGGTTAGTTTTCTGACCGACCTACCTACTCTGTATCTGACCGACCCACTTACTCTTGTGTACGTATAAACGTGAAAGTAAATGGTGTAGAGAGATGAATTGGGGGGTTTAACATACATTAATAAAATATAACAATCCAATTAGTACAAATGTAATACTGAACGTCAACGTTAATTAAAATTATAAATCAGACCGTTAACTAACATTTTTGACTATTTATAGAAAATGACGACACTAATACATTAATAATAAGTTAATTACGGGATCAAAGTACTAACCAGTTGTCTTTTATCATCTTAAGACATAGGGTGGTTTTAATGGTAAATTATGTTTTTGGATGTTAGTGAAAAATTTAAGGTCTACGTATAGTCCCAATAGAGTCTTAAAAAACTTTTTATGTTTACGGGTCTACAACGATAAGAAGAGATTTCGAGGTCTACATAAAATTACTCGTCGGTACAAATTTTTGTTGACCTGATATAGAAAATTAAAATAGATCAAACAAAGTAAAAAAAGCTAAAGTATAAGTCACGAAGGTAAAGTAAATCAAATACAAAAAGTTAAATACAGAGAAAAGTAACGACAATGACAAGAAAGAAATCGAAAATAGCTCAACATCTTTTCTATATATATATATTACATATTATAAATAAAATCTTTTAAATACGTAAAAACGGATCGATTTTTTTAAATACTGTAAAAATAAGACGAACAAACTGAATCAAACTTATCATACGATCTAAAGATTAAATATCAGTGAGTTTTCAAACTATGTCAAGGTACATAAAACCGTACATCATAATGATGATTTTCAGATCTTTTAAATAATAAAATCACTAAAATTTTTTTAAAAAACTTACTCAGGACTTTGAAGATTAGGTTAATACTCGTATATTTTTTATGATACAGCACCCTTTTTTTATGTCCTTTAATTCTTCACTATATTATAACTAATTTCATGTTTAAAACGAGTTTAAAGTGTTTTAAAATGTGATTATGGGTAATAAACAAAAGTATGGAATAAGTTCTGAGGTCTAACATAAATTCACGTAACTCGTCGAAATCAACGTACGTTGTTTAAGACTATTTAAGAGAAAAGTAAAAATGAGATAATGTTTATCAAAGATTAAAAGGAACAAGACCGAAGAATCCATGTGGATAGTAAATTTTGACTTGTAAAATAAAGGTTTATGTACCCTAAAACAAATTTGATAGAAGTTATAAGTAAAGAGTATAACTATGATTAAAGAGTGAATTTACGAAGGAAGAGACGTTAGTGGGAGATACAAAAAAAGTCAAATTGAATTGACTCTGAAAACTACTGATTCAGCTTCTAGAGAGAACCATTTACAGTGTGACGTGAACTTTTATACACCCAATAAAAGTTTATAGAAAAGTACAACTAAAGATTGTATTAAAGTGTCACTATTCTCTTGTCTGAGACACATTAGAGTTATGGAAATCCGGTCCTTTAAAAACGTGGAACGAAATACAGAGACCTATACACGGTCAAAGGTGATCAAATGTCAGATGCCCTTAAACTTAAACATAGGGTGAGAACACACTTTTAACATTTTTAGAATTAATACGACTTAACCAAGTGTCACGAAAAATCCAGGTGGTATAAGAAGATGAAGAGACATATAAGTAAGATAATTAAAAACTCTCAAACTATGACTTAGAGACAATAATTTGAAAACAAATTAAAAAGAGGACAATTAGACAGAGTATAGTTAAATTAACAATCTGGTCGGACTTCTTGAATCTTCCCATCTCCTTTCAAGAAGGAGGGTTGTGATTGATATCACAACGATATGTAATATAGGGGTCTTAAATAAATAAAATTTTGACCTTCAAACGTTGAAAACTGGTGAAAATTTTCCAATTTTTCTAACTTCCGTCCTCTTCCCCTGTTGTCTCCTACTCCACCAACCTACCGTAGTGACTGAGTTACCTGTACTCAGACTCGTTCGAGGTCCTCAACCACTACCTGTCCCTTCGGACCGTACGACGTCATGTACCCCAGCTTTTCTCAGTCTGTGACTCGTTGACTTGACTTGACTTTTCTAATACACCGACGAAAATCGTTAGATAAAATATACAAAAATATCATCAAATATTTCACAATGTATCAAATATATCGAATATTTTACAATACTATTATCAACAGTGTAATGTGTAATTGTATTAAAAATGAACTCTTTACTTCTGAAAAAGATTGACTTTCACTTAGATTAAAACGACTAATCTAACTATTACTTGTGATCGAATCTAAACGTGAAGGGTCCACCGCGATCACTATTTCTTGGGTGGACGGTGACGTCCTCTAATTCTCTACGTCCAAGGTTGGGACCCAGTCCTTCTATGGGACCTTCCCCCGTGGTGTTGGGTGAGGTCATAAGAGCGGACCTCTTAGGTACCTGTCTCCTCGGACGACTCGATAACAGGTATCCCAGTGTTTCAGTCTGTACTGACTTCACTGACTCGTTCGTGGGTGTGAAGGGTCATGTCATCGGTGATAGGTGTACACCGATAACTCGACAAAGGTACACTGATTCCATTGACTCCTTAATTTAAAAATTAAAATTCACACTTTAGATTCCGTTACATTTAAAATACTATTTTTGACAACTAAACTTAAATTATTATAAATTATAAGATCGAAAACAATCTAATTTGTTCCGTGGAGATTATCTTGTTTTGACCCATGTCAACCAGGGTCTGTAACTATTAAGAACGATTGGACGAGTATTTTACTCCTCTACTTACTTACTAGTGATTCATTGTTTGGGAAATCTTTCAGTAACCTTCACTTTCAGTGAGTCAGAACAGGCTGAGAAACACTGGGGTACCTGATATGTCAGGTACCTTAAGAGATCCGGTCTTATGACGTCACCCATCGGATAGGGAAGAGGTCCCCGAGAAGGGTTGGGTCCTTAGTTTGGTTCCAGAGGACGTAACGTCCGTCTAAGAAATGGTCGACTCGATGGTCCCTTTGGAAATCTTTCAGTCCATCAAAGGTTAAGAAAGGAAGGTTTTTGGGCTCTTTGATTACGAAACCCCGAGAACCCGTACCTCCGGAAAAAACAGAAGGAAAGGAACACCTGTTCTGAGGTCGGAGGTCCTGGAAGATACTGAAAGTTTCTCGTCTTGTCGACGATTAGTCTCTTTTGGTGGACTCCGTTCTAATTTCCCCTGTCTCTCCGAGTAGTCGTAATGTTTCACCTGGAGGATTCTGGGACGTGTGTGAGATTAGAACAGTCGTTGGCATGGGAAAACTTTGAAACGTCTTTCTTCCTTCTGACATTGACGGAACTAGGAATAGTCATGGGGACGGACTGATATATTGGAGAGGGATGAGTGGGTCTGCAACTTTCCGTCCCTATAATGAGATGACTGTTACCAGACACACCAGTTCCGATACCAGAAGGGTCACCAGTGCATGACAACATTCTCGACCTAACATTTCTTCCGTCTTACGGATTCTTAACTACGGAAACTTGACACCACAACCTCTTCTGAGGACTTTCAGGGAACCAGTCGTTCCTCTAGTTTGATGAGTTAGGATTTCCTTTAGTTGGGACTTATAAGTAACTTTCCTGACTACGACTTCGACTTCGAGGTCATAAAAACAGTAGACTACGTTTGCCGACTAAGTAACCCTTTCAGGGACTACGACCCTTTCTAACTTCCGTCTTCCCCTTCTCCCGTAGTCTCCTACTCTACAGACCTATCGTAGTGGATACGTTACCTGTACTTGAACTCATTTGAAACCCTCTACTACTCCCTGTCCCTCCCGACCGCACGACGTCAAGTACCCCAGTGTCTCTCAGCCTGTACGGACCCACTGACTTGTTGTCGTTGAGTAGTCCCTGGCCCTGTGTCGAGAACTCCGTCATCTGATGACACAAGGAGGAATCTGACCGTTCCATTATTTCGGTGAGAAAAGAAGAGGAGGTATTGAAACAGAGGTATAAAGACAAACCGGAACCACGTGTATCTTGGTTCTAAAACCGTGTTTTGATTAGTTTAACTGTCGATAATTTAGTAATTTTTATTAAAAACTTTTATCTTTTAATACATTAAAAATCGTATATTGACCTTTTTTCAAGCTTCTAACCCAATGTATCGTTATTGTCTTAAGGAACGTAAATGTAGATGAATATATCTACCTCTACCTCTTCTGTTACCGTGGGGTGAGGTCATGCGAACGGACCTTTTGGGGTACCTACCTCCTTGGACCACCCGACGTCAGGTACCCCAGAGCTCCTCAGCCTGTACTGACTCGTTTAAGTGAAAGTGCGTAACCTCTTCCTTTACCGTTGGGTGAGGTCGCAAGAACGGACCTCTTAGGGTCCCTGCCCCCTTGGACCACCCGACGGCAGATACCCCAGCGTGTCTCAGCCTGTGCTGACTTCACTGAATCGTCGTCGTCGTCGTCTGTCTACCTCTTCCACAAAGTCCCTACTGACTTTGACTTGGACAGGGTGAGATCATTATTGACTATAAGTTAGTGTCTATAATTTTATTGAAATAATTAAATTTCGAGAGTAAGTACAGTAACTCTATATGAGAATTAAAAAAAGAATTATTCATACATAGTCTTATTATAATGATAATAAAATTGTTCAATATATTATAATTATTACCATAGTCATTGAGTTAGGTCTTATTTCCAAAAATTGTCTCCTTAAAAAATTTTATTTAAAGTTACATCTATATATAAAAATATTATGTCTTCATACTGTACACTAGGTATTTTCTGAAAGGTTCTGAAGACCATGACTGAATCTACCTCATTCGAGAGAGGTAGGATAGAAGGGGTCACTAATGTTCATTTTAGAGACCTGTTTTTATGTCTTTCGTTGATGAACTCATGAGACAAAATTAAATTATACATAAAAAAACCGACGTAGTCCAAAACCAACATCGTACTTTTGACAATCAACACCGTAGATCAAGGGACTGGTCCCTAACTTGGGTCCGGGGGATGTAACCCTCATGTCTCGGAATCGGTGACATGGTGGTCCTTCTGACAACTCCTGAGAAATTTTACATTTGTCATCGTCCGTCTAACCCCTCTCTCGGCTTTCCACTTCGTCTTGTGTAGTTCCTCTCAAAGAGCACAAAAATTAAGTAGAGGACCGAAACTGAGTTACTGTCGTGAATTGATTGAAGATCTCTTTAGGATATCAAGACCAATCTTCTGGTACTTTCCCACAAGGATTTTCGTCCTCTTACACCTCCTTCACCTCCTGAATAGTAGGAAAAAGAAGAAGACCGGGACGGTGTTCGTGTCAGGGTCAGTGTCTCGATGTGGTACTACCGTTCCCGTGTCTTTAAATTTTAGGGTCATTCTTTGAATAGGAAAGTCAGTCTTTTTGACTCTATTTCCTTAGACATTTCTCAATCCCTTTACGGAAAAGAGAAAAAAAAGTGACGAAACGGGGCTTCAATCGGGATTAGTACATCTTGACACACCATCGGACCACGAGGTTCTTTTTTGGTTAAAATTTTTGAGTAGAAAGATCGGTCTTTTGTCTTTTCCACCTGAAGACATTCTGAGACGTAAAGGTGATAGCCCCCGTGTGTAAGTTAAGGATCAACTAGGATCCAACCCTTTGATTCCAGGGAGTACGACGTACCCCCCCCCCCCCCCCCCCCCCCGGTTTTCTTTTTTTTTTTTGTTTTTTGTTTTACACTGGAACCAACGACCTCTCACACCCCCTTTTAGACCTCTTCTCTCTCGACCTCTTCCTTTAGAAAAAGACTAGTCATTTTCATTATTTGAAGACCGGTCTTACTGGTTTTTTTTTCTTTGTCTTCTGTGTTTAATGGTTGTCGTCCTTACTTTCTCCATGACGTCTGGGATGTCTGTCTGTAGATTTTCTGTTATGTCCAGATAGAGTAAAATAACGTGAAGTGTCTAAAACACAAAAAATGCGTAACTTCTAAACTCCGTTGGAACGTAAAAGTCTTCCACCAAACGTAAAAAACCGTCATTTATAAAAATTTCATTTTATGAACACAAAAGAAAACCGACGTAATGTTTGGTACGTCCTAGAATCAAGGAGCTGGACTCTAACTTGGGTATGAGGGACGTCACCTTCGCACCTTAGAATTGATGACGTGACGGTCCCTTAAGGGTCAATAGACAAAATTTGTATCGTCACATATACACAGTCGGGGTTTGAGGGTTAGAGAAGGAAGGTCGGTGGTGGGACCATTGGCATTCAAACAAGAGACAATCGGACAAAGACAAAACATGTATTCAAGTAAACATTAGAAAAAAAAATTCTAAGGTGTACATTCACTATAGTATACTATAAACAGAAGGAGAAAGACTGAACAAAGTTGAATCATACTATTAAAGGTCCAGGTAGGTATAACGACGTTTACCGTAATAAAGTAAGAAGATTACCGACTCATTATAAGGGAACATATACACATGGTATAGAAAAAATAGGTGGACAGGTACCTGTAAATCCAACGTAGGTTCAGAACCAACAACATTTGACATGACGTTATTTGTAACCCCACGTATATAGGAAAGTTCGGTGTAAAAGAGGTCTATATACAAGTCCTTACCCTAATGATCTAGTATATCATCGAGATAAAAATCAAAAAATTCCTTGGAGGTATAACAAGAGGTATCACCGACATGTTTTAAATGTAAGCGTGGTTGTCACAGCCTCCGAAGGGAAAAGAGGTGTGGTAAAGGTCGTAAATACCAAACATAGTCAAGTCAAGTCAAGACAAGTCAACGAGTCAGTACAGGCTGAGAAACGTTGGGGTACTTGGCGTCGTACGGTCCGGAGGGACAGGTAGTGGTTGAGGGCCTCAGGTGGGTTTGGGGACAGGTAGCTCAGTCACTACGGTAGGTTGGTAGAGTAGGAGACAGTAGGGGAAGAGGCGGACGGGAGTTAGAAAGGGTCGTAGTCCCAGAAAAGCTTACTCAGTCGAGAAGCGTACTCCACCGGTTTTATAACTTCAAAGTCGGAGTTGTAGTCAGGAAGGTTACTTGTGGGTCCTGACTAGAGGAAATCCTCCCTGACCAACCTAAAGGAACGTCAGGTCCCCGGAGAGTTCTCAGAATAGGTTATGGTGTCAAGTTTTCGTAGTTAAGAAGCCGTGAGTCGAAAGAAATATCAGGTTGAGAGTGTAGGTATGTACCGATGACCTTTTTGGTATCGGAACTGATCTACCTGTAAACAACCGTTTCATTACAGAGACGAAAAATTATACGACAGATTCAACCAGTATTGAAAGGAAGGTTCCTCCTTCGCAGAAAATTAAAGTACCGACGTCAATGATAGACGTCACTAAAACGACGACGACGATTCAGTGAAGTCAGCACAGACTGAGACACACTGGGGTATTTGCCGTCGGGTGGTCCTAGGGGGCAGGGACCCTAAGAGGTCCGTTCTTGTGACCTCACCCGACGGTAAAGGAAGAGGTTACGTACTTTCACTTTTCACTTTCCTTTCAGCGAGGGTCTTCTTGTTTCAGACTGTGACAAAGGTGACAAAGGGGTAGATAGACGGTACTTCACTACCCTGGTCTACGGTACTAGAATAAAAAGACTTACAACTCGAAATTCGGTTGAAAAAGTGAGAGGAGAAACCAAACATATCTGGAAAAAAAAAAAAAATTCTTATTGAAAAAAAAGAAAATTGAAATCAGAAAAATAATAAACGGTTAAGTTCAATAACAACAAATCAGCGATTCAACACAGACTGAGAAAACACTGGGATATCTCACATCAGACAGTCCGAGGAGATAGGTACCCTAAAGGGTCCGTTCTTATAATCTTACCCAACGGTAAGAGAAGAGGTACATATCTGAAGAACTACTACCGGTAAGACTGGTCATATTCCACTATGAAGTGATATCAAAACTAAACGTAAACAGACTATTCATCACTGCAACTCTTAAAAAACATATGTAAAACCGGAAGACATACAGAAGAAACTCTACCGACCTACCGTAGTGACTGAACTACCTGTACTCAGACTCACTTGAGGTCCTCAACCACTACCTGTCCCTCCGGACCTCACGACTCTAAGTGCCCCAGCGTTTCTCAGTCTGTGCTGACTCGCTGACTTGACTTGACTTGACTACAGAAGAAACCTTTTTACGAATAAATCTAGAAGACGGGTAAATAACTAACCCAATAAACAAAATAACTATAACTCGACGTACTCGACAAACATTTACAACCTCTAAAAAGGAAAAGTCAATAAAGTAACAAGAAAAGACAAACCAGTAAGAAATCAAGATCAAGAAACAATTTGTCAAGAAAAATAAAGAACTAGACATGGAGATAAGAAAAGGGGTCTTGAATCTAGTAAAAATGATAGTAATGAGACTTAAGAAAAAGGTCATCGAACGGATAGAAGTGGAGACAATCGACAAGACCTGAAAATTGTACAAGGAAGTTGATCCTGTATAAGAAGACGGTAGAGTAAAACAGATTAAAAGACACTAACATCAAAGACAAGGTATCCGACGTCCCAAGATATCCGACGTCAAGAACGAAGACGACAGAAGGTGAACCACCTACTCCGACCGACACTCCGAACACGGCCGAAGGACCACCCTCCCTGAAAAGGGACTGGAGACGACCCATTTCGATAGAGAATTAGGAGGTCACCCACCTCGGTACAGTTCCCACACAAATCGCCTGTCGACACACGGGTCCTTCTGAGATTTGTCAGATAGACGACTACCCATCCCGACAGAAAGTGGACTCCTTAAGGTCGTGACTCCGGGTATATGACAACTCACCCCGGTCTAGGAAAGTTCTTTTACCGTCGTACCGTCGGAGGTCCTCTAGAGTACGGTTACTCGTGAGGGGTCTTGATGGTGGTGGTCACAGAAACAGGGGTGTCACTCGGTGTCGACAGGGGTTGAAGTGGAGGTGGTCTCTGAGAGGTGATGATCGTTCATCCAGACTGAGTTAAGAATGTTCCAGTGACGAAAAAGGGGGATCCAAGACCACATGTGTTCTGGAACGTACACGGGAGGTTCTCATCTTTAAGACAAAGGGGGTCAGTACACCTTAAGAACACTAGTTTGGGACAACTTGAAGTTTTGGTCTAAGAGACCCCCAAGGAGAAGGGAAAAGGTCTGGGAATCGAACCCCTAGGGCTGTACCCGAGTCTTGAAACTGAAGATACCCTTTTGAAGAGACCATATTAATAAAAGGTCAAACATCCAATGGATGGGTCGTCCATACTCTAAATTGAAATAACACTGACGTGGGGAGGATGGTAGTACAACACCGAAGAAGAAACAGGAACCTACATCCCACAGAAAAACCATCTAAAGTCGGAAAAAAAACAGTTACCAACAATTCGTCAATCAACACTAAAACCACAAAAGTACTTTCCTTCACTCGAGTATGAGACGGTAGAAGAGAGGTAAAGGGAACATCGGAAAGAAAATTTTTAACCGACGAGACACAGAATCGACACCGTACACCCTAGACCAAGGGACTGGCCCATAACTTGGACACGGGGAACATAACCCTCACACCTCAGAATTGGTGACCCAATGGTCCCTTTAGGGAGGAAATATCGGAAAATTTGAAACGGACATTATCTAAAAGTCAACCATCTACTACTAAGTCAAAGGGTGTACCACGAAACTGTGGTAAGACACCAAAAAAAACTGAGAAATCGAATAAGGTCTACCATTAACCTTGATGACTTTACCTAAGATTTCACTGATAACTGTCGATATATAAATAATAGTAAAACAATGAACAAAAGACCAACAAAAATATCAAGAGACAAGAAAAGGATAAGAGAACCAAAGTTAAGAATACCAAACCACTAAAAGGAATCATCATTGGAACAAGGAAAGTAAGATCAAAAACACATAGATAACATCCAGAAAAAAAAAAAAAATGGTGTGGTACACCGAACACCGAATCAATCAAGGGGTTGGTCCCTAACTTGTACCCGGGAACTGTCACTTTCGTACCTCAGGAATGGTTACTTGGTGGTTCCCTAAAGGAGATAACATCCTAAAAGGAAACACCAATGGTACTTCAAGTACATACAATAGGACATTGGTATATAGATGAACAAAATTTGATCATCAGTGAATTAAAGTTTGTGTGACATTTTCTAGATATAAAAAAAATGAGGGGAGGAGGCACAAAACACAAAAACTACAGTATAAAATGTAGAAGTACAGACAGGGAATTGATGACATCAATGTCAACTAATTTTTTTTAAAAAAAACAAAATTATAATCATGATCGAATAAATTCACCAATTAGGAGTCGGAAATGATATATAAACGGAAATGATAAGCCTAAGAAGGAAAGGTTATCTAATAATCAGGAACATCGGAAAAGAAAAGGTGAAAATTTGTAAAGAAAAACTCAAGTAAATCATAACCACTTGAGCATCAAAAACGAAAAGTCTCTTCAAAAAATAGAGAGGAAGTCAACATTGACTATGAGAACGTACCATCTCAACATCGAAAAAGGGGAAAGTCGTGAAATTTATTTTAGTACGGTGAGTGAAGACCGGACGTTTCAAAGACGTCTCCTTAGTCGACTATTAGCTTACCCCAAGACAATATGTACCAAGAAACAAGAAAAGAAAGACACAAATGTTAAGAAAGGAAGAGACATTGAAAACGGTAAAATTTAATACGATACGGAACCATACCCAGACAAACCCAAGTAGAACAAACTCTCGGGGAGACGGAGGACATAGACCTATAGACAAAGGAAGAAATTCAAGACCTTCGAAAATTGATATTAAAGTAGTTTATATAGTAGACCCTGGGGATAGTACACTTATAACTATACAAGTTACAACAAGAAAAAAAAAAACTGGTGTGTCGTGTACCGTACACCCTAGAAAAAAGGGTCTGGTCCCTAGGTTGGGTACGGGGACGTAACTTTCGCTTCCCAGAATTGGTTGCCTGGTGGGACCTTCAGGGACAAACTACAACAAGACCTCCAGGGAAATTGATCAGAGTAAAATTTTTAAGTAAAAAGTAAAACGACAAGACTAACCCATTCAAGGAAGTATTCGCACGAAAGTCTAGCGATCACGTAAGAAGACATAGTGGATGAAACGGGAATTAAGGAAAAATAAAGTAAATAACACAAGAACTCAAGACTAACCAAGAAAAAATATAAAAGATCAAGGAAAAGTTTTAAGAGTGACACAAATAGGGATAACTCAATCGAGATCATAACTCAATCGAGATCATAACGATTACGAAACTTGAGGGATAGACCATTTAATGAATAGAGATAAAGTAATCAACAAAAAAGTCCCAAAAAGAGAGTAAAAAGTAAACTTTCTTTAAGGGGACGGAGGAGTAAAGAGAATTGAAAGGACACTTTAATTCACTTTGTCCATGAATAGGACCAGAACTTTCTCACAGGAACACACTCTCGTATGGAGATATTACACGGACACGGGTCATCGAAACAGCCCTCTCATATAGGTTGTACTCGTACTCAGTACAGAAGGAGGTACCACAGGATCGTCGATAGTAGAACCACCATCCACCCTTATCTCTACCATCCACCCCGATCTCGTTCCCGTTCCACAAACGACCGTAAGAAGGAGACGCGTCACCGGTCGTGGTCGGATGACCCCCCACCCTCATTCCGAGTTCACCATCTCATTGTCGGGGCTCCGAACCTATGTACGAACAAAGAAGGGAAGATTTACACACGAGAGGGGTGAGGGTTGTGACTATGAGAATGGGATCTTCCTTCGTCACGACCTCGTTCTCCCTGACTCATCCACGAACCGAACCCAACCTTTTTTCGATCCCACCAGGACCGTGGTCCGTCTCAAGATCTGGTAAAGACTTGACGACGGTGGTGTTCACGATCGCTACAGACGGGAGTGGACCGAGTCCAAGAGGAATCCGGACTCGGTCGAGACACGCGATGTTGACGTACGAGAAGAACAGACACCGTCAGAAACAGGACCTCATCTCGGTATAACACCTTGGTTACCCCGACCTCGACGGTGAACTGAGTCGGATCCAGTTCACGATAGTCAACGTCCTTTGTTTGGTCACAGGGTCCGTCAAGGTTAGACAAATGAGACAGAATAAAGTCCTCATTTGTTCACACACGTGTGAGAAGTACTCGTCTCAGATCCAAAGAATGTCGTGATAACATCAGGGTAAACAAAAAATTGGTCGATTCCTCTAAGTTAGGCTATCACACTATGGGGTCCCATCCCACGGGTCATAAACCAAGTTTGAAGAATGAGGGGTCCCTCCTTGAGACACATCTATATTAAGGGGAGGAGAAGGCACAGGCGAGGTTCTCACGTCCAGGGTTGGACTAACAAAAAAGAGGGTAAGTAAGTTAAGACGTACCTAGAAAGAATGTCGAAACCAAAATGTCCCCAGAAAGACAGACGGAGGTCAAACGAAAATCACTCTTAGCGAGGTATATGTCTATAAAAAAAGTACATAAGCACCTCCCTCCATTTGAGGTGTAGGAGGATGAGAGTACAAACAGAGGAGGATGAAATGTAAAGTCACTTGATTTTACCTGATCTTACCCACTTAAATTGAGTCTGTTTGTAATATAGATGATGACATCCGTCCTTAGGGAATCTTCTTTACCTCATCGGTAGTATCAGTTGTTTTCTCAGGTTTTACGTCATCAACCTACGTCAGAGGTTTTCCTGTGTTACTAGAGACAAGCAAAGGTTCCGTTTGGTAAGTTATAGTACCATTAGGTTCAGATAGAGGACTGGTCATTACGACTTCTTCGACTTCAACTTGTCAAAATACTTCTGGATGTTCTGGAAAATCTTGATTGTGGGTTTTTCTACAGGAAAAGTAATATCCCCTGACCTTACGTTTTCATCCTTCAGTTCTTTGTGGACCTCATTGTCCGTTTAAACCGGAACCTCATGTCTTACTTCGTCCCGTTTCCGAGTGTCTCAAAACGGTTCTCTTGCGTGACCAGGATCGTTTGTGGGAGAAGACTGTTGTGTTCTCTTCTGAGATGTGTACCTGTAGTGGTCTACCAGTTATGGTTTTAGTCTACCTAATATAAGAAACGTCGGTTTCTACCTCTGTGAGATATGTTAGTCGTTTTTGTTCTGGCCCTCGACTGACATCGAGTCTAGTACTTGAGGAACAATGGTTTAAGTCTGAATTTAACTTCTTTTATCCATTTTGGTGATCTGGTAAGTCCATACTGGATTTAGTTTAGGGAATTCTAATACGTCACCTTCACTCTTTATCTAAATTCCCTGATCTAGACTATCTGTCTCACGGACTACTTGGTACCTACCTCCAAACACTGTAACATGCCCTCTGTCCATAGTTCTGGTAGGGACCCTTTTTCTTTACGTTTTTTCGTTTTACCGACAGACTCCTCCGGAATGTTTATCGACACTTTTCTTCTCTTCGCTTTTCGTTTTCTCTTTTCCCTTCTACAAGGGTAGTCTTACGTCTCAAGGTTTCTTACCGTTCCTCTCTATTCTTTCGGAAGGAATCGTTAGCCACGTTTCTTTATGTCCTTTTATTATCTTACCCTTTCTGATCTCTAGGGAAGTTCTTTTAATCTCTATGGTTCCCTTGTAAAGTACGTTTCTACCTGAGCTATTTCCTGTCTTTACCATACCTGGATTGTCTTCGTCTTCTATAATTCTTCTCCACCGTTCTTATGTGTCTTCTTGACATGTTTTTTCTAGAAGTGCTGGGTCTATTAGTGCTACTTCTCCGGGAACACCAGTAAGTGGATCTCGGTCTGTAGGACCTCACACTTCAGTTCACCCAGAATCTTTCGTAGTGATACTTGTTTCTATCACCTCCACTACCTTAAGCTCAACTCGATAAAGTTTAGAATTTTCTACTACGACACTTTCACGACGTGAGTTATACGGTCGTTTAAACCTTTTGAGTCGTCACCAGTGTCCTGACCTTTTCCAGTTAAAAGTAAGGTTAGGGTTTCTTTCCGTTACGGTTTCTTACGAGTTTGATGGTGTGTTAACGTGAGTAGAGTGTACGATCGCTTCATTACCAGTTTTAAGAGATTCGTCCGAAGTCGTCATGCACTTGCCACTGAAGGTCTACAAATTCGACCTAAATCTTTTCCGTCTCCTTGGTCTCTAGTTTAACGGTTGTAGTGACCTAGTAGCTTTTTCGTTCTCTCAAGGTCTTTTTTTAGATAAAGACGAAATAACTGATACGGTTTCGGAAACTGACACACCTAGTGTTATTTGACACCTTTTAAGGCTTGCTCTACCCTTATGGTCTAGTGGACTGGACGGAGAACTCTTTAGACATACGTCCAGTCATTCGTCGTCAATTTTGACCTGTACCTTGTTGTCTGACCAAGGTTTATCCTTTTCCTCATGTAGTTCCGATATATGACAGTGGGACGAATAAATTGAATATACGTCTCATGTAGTACTCTTTGTGACCCGACCTTCTTCGTCGTCGACCTTAGTTCTAACGACCCTCTTTATAGTTATTGGAGTCTGTACGTCTACTGTGGTGGGAATACCGTCTTTCACTTTTTGATTTCTCCGAGAAGTACTTTCACTTTGTCTTGTCACTTTTTCAACCGAATTTCGAGTTGTAAGTCTTTTGATTCTAGTACCGTAGACCAGGGTAGTGAAGTGCCGTTTATCCACCCCTTTGTCACCTTTGTCACAGTCTGAAATATAAAAACCCGAGGTTTTAGTGACGTCTACCACTGACGTCGGTACTTTAATTTTCTGCGAATGAGGAACCTTTCTTTCAATACTGGTGGGATCTGTCGTATAATTTTTCGTCTCTGTAATGAAACGATTGTTTCCAGTACCGATACTAAAAAGGTCATCAGTACATACCTACACTCTCAACCTGATATTTCTTTCGACTCACGGCTCTTAACTACGAAAACTTGACACCATAACCTATTCTGAGAACTCTCAGGGAACCTAACGTTCCTCTAAGTTGGTGAGGTAGGATTTCCTCTAATCAGGATCCACAAGTGACCTACGTTTCTTGACTGAGTAAACTTTTCTGGGACTACGACCCTTTCTAACTCCCGTCCTCTTACCCTACTGTGTCTTACTCTACCAACCTACCGTAGTGGCTGAGTTACGTGTACCAAACCCATTTGAGGTCCTCAACCACTACCTGTCCCTCCGGACCACACGACTTCAGGTACCCCAACGTTTCTCAGCCTGTGTTGTCTCGCTGACTTGACTTGAAATGTAAAGTTACGACTAGTAACGGTAAAACGGGAGTCAAGGTAAGACAGTGGGGTTTACTATGTCAAAGAGTCCGAAGGAACACACATCCGGGTACTGTTATCCGGTCTTGACACGTGATCACTGTAATACCGACCTATTAAGAAACAACACTCCCTAACAGGAGACGACACATCTTACAACTTCTCATAGTGACCGCAGATAGACGACTTACAGTGATCATGGAAGAGGGCGTCTCAACACTGTTGGTTTTTACAGAGGTCAACAGTTTATAGGGGACCTCCTTTCCCCCAGTTTTCGTAAAGTCTTGGAAATATGATTTAGTAGTATAACAACAACCTTCGGTCCGATGTAATGGTTTGACAAATAAACTAAACCAAACCTTCAGGTTGTGTCGAAGGGTTCACCACAAAGTATTCCACGTGTCACGATTTAAGAAATCCCTTCATATTATGGATCCAATATTGAGTTAGTTTTCTGTTTTCTTCTACGACACTTTCTTATTGTAGACGATTTGAAAACCAATATCCATCCTTTAAATTTTTCTTCAGTACATTCTGTTCTTTCAGTCGGTTGACATTCAGTCCGGAATCTCACCCTACCCGAAAAACGTCGGTGGTCTTGGGTCTCAGATGTTGGGAGTCCAACATCAAAGTTTTTTACAAATGAGAAAACGAAAATTTAATATAAAAAATTTTTACAAGTAAGATTTTTGTATTATAAAACCGTTCTTTATAAATAACTCCACAGGAGTTGGGACGGTTATTAAAGGTGGGGGTTAGGTAGTTCCTACAATTTTACAACCGTAAAAACTATACGTGTAAAGGTATGAAAAGGATTTAGAGATGTCGCTATGAATATATGTCCAAAGATATATCAACAATATAAACAACAACAAATAAACGATTCAGTACAGGTTGAGAAAACGTTGGGGTACCTGACATCGGACGATCCTAGGAGGTAGACACCTTAAAAGGTCCGTTCTTATGACCTCACTCAACGGTAAAGGAACAGGAACCCTTGAAGGACTGGTTCTTAGTTTGGGTACAGAGGACGAACCGTCCGTTTAAGAAATGGTGATTCGGTGGTCCCTTCGGGTCCATAATATATATCCCCAAAAATTTATTATTTTCCATATGAATAATTTATTATTTTCACCTAGTATTATACGTGTAAAAACACGTTAAATGAAAACAATAAGGGTCACATAGTCTATTTGTAAGGAGTTCTTGTTGGTAATGTCTAGAAAAATTCCCAACGTATTATACGGCGTCAGACATAGTAGTATTAAACTAGTTGTCCAAAAGATAACTTCTGTAGACCTACACAAAGACCTGAAAAAAGGGTTGTTGTACTTACGGTATTATTTATAAGAAAATAAGTATCGGAATCTATAAGTGTGGTTTTTATATACATTTATTTACGATTCCTGATGATCCTACTCTTTTGTTCAATTTTTAGAAGTTTTAGAAGAATCATTAATCACAGATTTCAGATACTACCGGAAGTCATACTATACAAAACAAAAAGAGAGGACAAGATTCGTGTCTTCAGGATTGTGTGAACATCAGAGGACTCACTGTCCTCGCAGAAAATAATAAGTATTCTTCCGAGAAGGTCGTGAGGACTCAAATACGATTACTCCATTATATTTCGTCCAGAATCCCGCCCTGGGGGTTCTATCGAAACTCTACCCCAACCAGTGGTCTTCCTGGTTCATTGATCTCTCACCTTTGAAAAGTCGAGATGAGGACTGGAGGTCTCACTCCCCGTCCCACACGACCTTTGAAATTTAAGATATTTTTGAGAACTTGTTCTTCAAAGTCTACCCAAGGTTCAACTACTTGTGTCACTTCGCGTCCCTCCCACTAAGTGGGGTTGAGGTGTACCTGAAAACGAGTCCTAGAAACACCTGAAACGGGACACATAGAAAAATAGACCGACAAGTACACAGAGGAAACATTCCTATGTTTTCAATTACGAAAGAAACATCTATGTTCATTACGCAGAATAACTCAAGACACTCGGTGGGCTCCTTTAATAACTTGAAATCCTCTCAAAGTGTCCTTGAGGTTTAAGTTGCAGGCGACCAGTCTTTAGATACTCCTGACCCTGAACACTGACCGTAGACTTGACCCCTGTCAGGACACTCTGACTCTGGAAGTGGTCGAGGGTCATAAATTACAGTTTTTACTAAACGTAACGACTTAAAGGTCAATAACAGACTTCTTAGTCTCTAAACCAACAACCATAACCCTTTGTGGTGCATCCGGTCATGTGGTGCGAGTAGAAGAACTTGTTCTATGGTCTTTAGAGTATACAAAATGATTGCAAGAGTACACTTGACACGACCGATGTCTGACTTAAAGGAACGGACAAAAAAATTTCGTGGGAACGGTGGATAGGGATAAAAAGGGGAAAATAAAAATTTTTTATAAATAAATAAACTGACGTGATCTAGAATAAACGTGTGCACCCTAGACCAAGGGTCTGATCCCTAGTTTGGACCCGGGGGATGTAACCCTCCAACCTCAGAATCGATGACCTGGTGTTCCCTTCAGGGACGGGTAGTGGAAGTAAGTTCTTAAGAAAAGGATACACCATCCAAAGGAAATCTAAGTAAATCAGACAACAAGTTCTTTATATACACGATCGAGAGATGACCATGTCTCCACTCGGTCTATTTGTTTCAGGGACGACATCAGCCCCCTGTGTCAGTTACTTTGTGTATTTCTTTTTATTCAATTGTTTATTTTAACCCCGGACACGAGAGATTATATGACTTATTCCTCATCTCTCCTGAACAAGAGCCTTTCCTCCGTGTCCGTTTTTCATACTGTTTATGCGCCGTCGTACATACATAAATAAAGTTCACTAAGGTCCCAATAAGATATGTATATATATTCGATTACGTATGTAGACCAGAGTGAAGGTGTGGGAAAAAATTTTTTTGTTTGATAGGACGTGTGTGACAAAATGTAGAACGGGTTACGTCAAACCTCTAGTAAGGTATACTCTTGCATTTCTCGAAAGGAGTAAAAATTTTTTCCTCTAAACATTATACTTTTCATGATAAATCTCTTATCATTACGGTTTTTATGATTGTTCTTCGAGTTGTGATCTCAGTATGCTCTAGACTTTTTGACTTACACTTAAAGGTCGAAATCCTTGTTTCTTACTCGACTTAAAGTACGTTCATTAAAAGTTGATGACCATTCCGGTCTTCTCTACTCTCAAACAAAACAAAACACTATGTTGAAGACAGAGGACGAATACGATGACCGGTACAGACACGGTAGTCCCGTGTTCATTAGTGTCACTAGTGTGTCATAAAGTACTTGTGGTAGTTCACAGAAACTCCATGTTGTATATGTTTACTTACTTCGTTATTCTGCAAGTATTCGAATGTATACAGAAAAAAAAATTAGACTTTCAAGACAAGGATAAAACTATCTTATAACGGAGAATTGTAAAATATATATAGGATGGTTGCATCAACTCTTCGTTAAACTTTATAAAACACTCTATTCTATTTCACCCCTCTCTTATCCTAGTTCATACTTTCGGTCCTTCCCACTCTACAGATCGATTAATTCGTGATCCTCACATCCTCCCTTCTTTTCTGGTGTCCTAAACAAGTGTCCGACTAATGTCCCGTAGTTAGACTTCCTTGCGAAGTCACTAAAGTTCGGAATATCCGACTTTCTCTAGTAGTGAAAGTCTTTACTTTGTTGGTCGACATTCCTCTCTAAGAGTCAAATTGAGCTCCATGTTTCTGGAAACCCAAATCTACCCTGGAAGGTCAATGTAAAAGTTTTAATCTTGACAAAAAAATTTCCTACTTTGTGGAATTCAACGCAAGAATTCAAGTTTGTCATTAACAGTGACATATCTGTCCTGGGTGAATTTCGAATGCCTGACTATTTGATATTTGAGTGATGGGGAATTCCCCCATCTTCACGAAACAAAGTCTTTGTCTACGGATGCTTCAATCCGAGACCCAGACGGTACATAGTATGCCCAAGAATCAATTCCGATCTACACCTCACTCTCAGGATTTTAAAGTCCTTTTTTTCTCCCTGAAGTTCATCCGTTCCTTAATTATAAAAACCGATGATACATAGTATACCCAAGAACCAATTCCTATCTACACCTCACTCTCAGGATTTTAAAGTCCTTTTCACTTGCCTTCTCCCTGAAGTTCATCCGTTCCTTAATTATAAAAACCGATGATACATGTGGGAAGTGAAATGTAGACCGATAGAAATTAAGAGTAGTGTTGGGATGTTTTATGAATAATTGGTAAAATGTCTTTTCGATTTGAAGAGTGAGATCTTCCTAGAGTTTAAGAATGGGTTTAGATGTACAAACATCGCCGGTTCAGTACAAGTCGGGTCAATAGAAGTATGGTGAGGTGAACTCGGCTATATGAGTAAAATACTTTGGATATCCTCCCTTTAGTGTGTAAACCTCGGTTCGACCCTGGTGCTTCGTCCATCCGACTAGTAGGGAGGCGGAGTTTCCAGAAACGTCCTGCGTGTGTACGGAGACTCCCTGTTAGATGTGGCAGGATGTTCCCTACCTCTCTCCTTCTTTATCGTTATTAGATTTCTGTTTTCGTTTCTCTTTTTCGCTCGGTTTCTCTTCGACACGCTTACCCCCCACCTCCGACTGTTCACTTGGCACGAAAACGGAGATAAAGAGCACACTGAGTCGACCATTTATTAGGCGGACGTCACGCCCTCTGGATCCAAGCTGGGGACCCAACCCTTCTAGTGGACCTCTTCCCTTTCTGATGAGTGAGGTCATAAGACCGGATCTCTTAAGGTACCTGGGATATCAGGTGCCCCAGCGTCTCTCCGCCTGTCCCGACTCGCTTAAAGTGAAGTGAACAGGCAATTGTTTGACTGGCTAATGAATCGTGTAAAGCCCTTCGAATCGGAATTGCGGCGAGTCCTTGAATCATAATTGGGAATCGTATTCAGTTCTTTTCTGTTTCCGTCAGCTCGTTCCGCACGAGAAGTGCGTCTTCACCTTTGAGCGCCGCGTCCCGTTTTGAACTTGGTTGGGCGCCCGTGACTAAACTTCTGATTTTCTGTTCAAACCGACGCTCTGCGCGGCCGGAGGTTCCCCACCCCGGCGTCGTGGGTTCCGCCCCAAAGGAGGCCCGGGTGCGGCGGAGGCGGACGGTGCACTGGGCGCCACAACACCAGGCCGGGCGCACCCACCGCCCTCGCCGCCCTCCCGCCCCCGCTCCTCGCCGCGCAGTGCACTGCCCCAAATTTAGAGGGCGTCGGCCTCGGCGCCCCCGCGGTCACGGCGCTCAGCTCGCCCTCGTCTTCTCCGCTCCCTCCTCCCGGTCTCTCCGCCAACTTTCTACCGCCTGCTCCGCCGCGAGCGGGAAGTCGGGCCGCCGAGGGGGAGCCATCACCGCCGACTCTCCCTCCGGGGCAGCGGCGGACGACCCCTCGGCGAGGCGTTCTCCGGCGCTTCTCTGCCGGGGCCGGAGCCCGCCCCGGGCCCGCTCGGGCCGCCCTGCCGGGGGCTCGCCCTCGACGGCCGCCGCCGGCCGCCGACGGGCCGTCGCCGCCGCCGCGACACCGCCCTCCGGGTCCGCCGCCGCCGCCGGCCTCTTCCTCTGTTACCCGGCCCGAATGTCCCGGATAGGGCCCTCCGCGGTGGCCGGCTGCTGAAGATGCTGCTGCTGCTGCTCCCGCTCCTCCTCCTTCTCCGCCGCCGCCGATAACCCATGGCTCCACGCGTCCCGCGCCCGCCGGCCCTGACGCGTAGGGGGGAGGAGGAGGGCCCCGGGGAGGACAGCCCACCACCTCAGAGCCCGCCCAACTCCCGAGCCCGGACCGAGACGCGGAAGGGGGACGGCTGGACCCGGAAGTCGGCGCGCGGACGCCCCGACTCCCGACCCGACGTCCTCGCCGGGCGCCTGAGCGAGGGAGGGAACGAGACACGGTGGGGGTGGAAGGAGGGGCGCCGGGCGGGGCCGCCGGAGCGCAAAACGCGTCGGCGCCCCGCCCGATGGGAGCGACAGCCAAAATTTTATTCAAAGACAGGGGAGGATGAGGAAATCACATAACGAAAACAATTTACAAGAAGCGAAGAGGCGGAGAGGGGCAGGGCGTGTGAAGTTGGACGTTGAAAAACTGACAGGGAACGCGGTCGGAAACGGTAACGGACGCTTTAAACAACTCCAAAAATCCTCCCGGAAATAAAAGTTTGAACAAAATTTAAAATTTCTCGTATCCACAAATATTTCTGTAATGGGAAGACACCACGTTAATTATCACCCGTATCCTCTCATTATCAAAAAATCTGATGAAACGGCACTTATCACAAAAAGGAGATTAGCACAAGAATATCACCAAAAATGTCATTGACAGAAGCACACACATATACATTGGGACTTTGTGCTTAACTGTAAAAAGACTGTACGATTTCATCTACACTATCAACACACAGAGCAGTAGGAAGTCACAAAAGTATCAAAAATAGATCTATCTATACGGAGAGGTAATAAACATGATTATTTAGGTTGGTCACCTGGTAAACTGATATACATTTCTATTGCACACGTAATCCCTGACCTAATCTTTTTGCTGTGACAAAAGTTCTTTGTATCAAATTATTCCCTTTGCTTATTACGTTTCCATGGAAACATCTAAATCGCAATATATTCTCTTCACACTCAACGGTATCGACACAAACATACTGAAAAACCCATTGAGAAATAAACCATTCAAAATACTTGGTGATAAACACTAGCTATTTAAGTCAGTTCCAACGATGAAAAACACAAAACTAATTCATCTGAATAAAGATCTAAAACTCCTTTGAATCGAAGACTCGTCTTACGGATTTCTCCTATATGAATGACAAGACACTTGCCACACTCAACTAGGTCATCTGTAAAAAATGCGTCCGTCATACTCACGAAATAAGTAACCTTTAACAACGTAGTGTTATTAATGTCTCGAAATATTAAAATCTACGTCTAACAAAGGTGTTGGACTCAATGGAAACCAAAGAAAACGTCTACTGGAAGACAAACCACTACTTTAGTAGTGGTTGCCAAAGGTAAGCACGCTTTCACTGCTTCTACTATCTCGGAGCGTACGCTCAAGATCACTGACCTGAGGTTCTGGAGCCTATCCATACCAAAGTGTCAAATTCTCGATAGAAAAGAGACCATAAAAGAAAAATACAGCTCCTTTTGATATAAAGAAAGAAGGGAATAACAGAACACTACTCCAAGAGTCCACAAATGACTCTAAATTACAGTCGAACCAAAAATCCCCTTCAGGTCATGAAACAAGACAAAAACAAACAATTTGTCGTACCCGGGCACCTTCGACCGGACACATTAAAGAGTTTTTGGTCCAGGAGTGTGAATTTGCCAGGAAAGGTGAACATGGGAGGTATACCTTACCAGTAGGAGGTTTCATAGAACGAAGGAGGAAGTATAGGATGATATTAAAAAGAAGAATTGTGAATGGCGAACTGTTAAAGACACATATTGAAAATAACGACCAAAGGACGTAATCTTATATCTCAGGGAACCCCCGGTCCCTAAAGACTGACTAAACATATGACAAATCAGTTACGGACCTTTTTAAACGGGAGTCATTTATGATTCATAAAACTACCTTACCCTTTCATAAAACTTCATCTCTTATGATACTCTAAAAATATAGCTTCATCATTGTACTGGTAGAGTTTTATAAGAAAAAGAATTACACGAGAGTAAAAAGGTCTTTACGGAACTGATAAAGTTCTATCACTACTAATCAAAGAGAAATCACAAATATAACTGACATAAAAACCAAAAGAATTCGATCCTTGACTAATTCTTTAAATCCCGTTTCTTAATAATTTCGAATCTTGTAATCGTAATATACGTAGTAACGTTTCTGTCCAATTCTAATTTAACTTCTAATAATGACCCTTGTAAAATTTCTGTCATCAATTCATATCTAAAGTAAAAGAAACACAAAAATTACTATTTATCACACCCGAAAGTCCTACCCATTCTAGAAATAACTAAACGTCTCGGGAAAACATGTAGACAACATAAATTCAATATAAAAAAATCCAAAATTGGTCTCTTTAGATTAAGATCATCATTTCAGTGCACTGAGAATGTGTACAACAAATCAGTGATTCAACGTAGACTAAGGCGGGGTACTTGACATTGGTCGGTCCGAGGAGACAGGGACCCTAAAGGGTCTGATATTACGACCTAACTCAACGGCAAAGGAAAAGGTCCCCTAGAACAGATGGATCCCTAACTTGATACCGGAGAAATGGTGACTCGGTGGTCCCTTAGGGAAACTTTATGTATGGACCGTAAAATATCGAGTCCCCTGTCCTATATATCATCACCGAGACACAGAGTCGAGGACTAAAGTAACCCTATATATTGGAATCGAGACTTCTACAAGACTTACTTTGTGGAAACGTCACGTAAAAAAATGAAATGTTTTGTCGGAATTCCTCACGATTAAATGATGAAGTCTTTTATTTACTCTAAAACTTGATGAACCTCACCTAACTAGATCAAGAAAAGGGAAAATTATATCCAGGTATATGAAAACAAGTCGTTGTAGAGTACTAACCGTGTCTAGGAGCTTGCTAAGAATTTCTAAATGATGGTCTTTGTTAAGGAGGCGGACTTAACCTACTATACTGTGACACCGTCTAACAATAATTATAGGAAAGTCTTGGTGGTTTTTCCTTTTTTTCTTTTCTATAATTATGTTAACTTCTACGACACTTTAATGACGTTCTCACGTTT
This sequence comes from Capra ibex, assembly GCA_006410555.1. NCBI lineage: Eukaryota > Metazoa > Chordata > Mammalia > Artiodactyla > Bovidae > Capra > Capra ibex. The sequence continues at coordinate 1,352,546 of SJYO01049919.1, read as the reverse complement.
TTTTATTATCAAGATTGACCTCGACCCCATACATTCTACCTACTCTTATGATCATTTTCCCCCTCCCACATAAAAAAGTCGGAACAGGTTCAGTGTTTGTGTAAAGACCATATCTTAAATAAGAATGTACTATTACCCGTAAACACAAACCTTTGGCGATTTTTCCCTCACGTCGTCGTCAATGATTTAACCAAGTCCTAAAAAATTTGAAGAATCATTGGAATTTTTTCTACAGGAAGATAAATAACTGTGTCATCCATTCACCCTAATTCCATTCTAAAAATGGACGAAATAATATGGTGTCGAGGATTTCCTCTACGTCCCTTAAGACGAACACAATGTCACAGTCCCGGATTACTATTTTTAACCAATAAACGAGTCGGAAGTACCTCTTTGGTCCTTGGATTATGTATACATAACCGTTCATCTCTTGAATCACAACCTTTCCATTGTCTCAGGATGGAGGGGAGGTAAAAAAACAAGGGTCAATGTATCTTCAAAAAAAATTTCCGTGGTATTTGTCTTCTCCTTATGTCTGTCGTCTAACCTTTTTTTTTTCGTGGTACTAACTGAATGCTTCCTAATAATGAGATTACATGAATCGAAGTTAACTAACTTTTATTGTTATTATGTTATCTTTTTTCCGTTTCTGATATCTGTTTTTGTTCTTCCAAACGTCTATTAGTACTTTCTCCGAGTCATAGTCATGAGTCACTTACGTTTAATTCATTATCACTCAAAAATGAAAAAATGGGTAGTCGAATGACTTAAAATTTACAACTATTGTGTGACAATATCTCACACCTCGTAACATTTTTAATATGTAGCAGAGAGGAGGTAAAATTTAATTCTACTATACTAACACCACCGAACTGTAAAAGGTAAACGGGGTGAAAGACAGAGTCAATTGATCAATGAATCCGATAAAGTATAACACACAACTTATGTCTTATACAATGTACCATCACTGTCTTGTCAAAAACCTCATTTCAGCTCAGGACGAAAGACTGGACAACTCAAGTCCCTCTCACAACAAATCGTAATCTACTAGCACTGCTTATCCATACAAAACGAAGGGGCTACACTGAATTTGTAAGCAAAAACGGGACTCTGGTTTTACCTCATTTGCGTCTGTTTTTAACACTTTATCTATTGAAGACTTTAGCGTCAAACTTTAACAGTTCCAAATAAACATCTTTTTCGTGTCTTAGATTTACACAAGAAGTTTTAATTTTTAACGTTATAACATGTCGTATCAAAAAATTCCTTTTAATTCTTTAAATCACAAGGACTTCATTATCTTGTGACTAAATCTCCTCCCACAAAAAAAACCTTTATGAACTGACTATCTTTGAGAACGGGGCGAAAGTTTATTAAACTTTACCAAAGGAACAAAGGGTCAGTTCAACCTTAACGAAATTAAACAACCAATTTACGAATATTTCCAAATTTCAATCGGACTGAATTTTAAGGAATGGGGGAATACTTACCTTATACACCACCTGAATTAATGTGACCAAAAGACTCATAAAATAAAGATAATCTTTAATTTGATTCTATCATAGAGATAAGAGGTTTTCAAAGTTTGATTTTTACAAAAAGTCGAGAACGGATTAACACACTATTCTCCTGATCATTAATAATTCCATCGTCATCTTCTAAATTACCATGTTTAATACGGTACGCATAAAGTCCAAAGACAAAGAACACCTTATGGACTGAAGTCCAGTTCTCTGCCATAAATACGAGCGGAACGTTATCTGAAAGGTCTGGAAGGTCTAGGAGTTCGTTACAAACTATAACTTATAAAGTCTTTTCTAGGTTCTGGTAAGAAGTTCAAACGTTTCCATGATGTCTGAAAAGATCGACAAAGAAACAGGAAGACAGTACTTTTTAATAAAACTTACCGACAGATCATTTAATTCATGATTATGACACCACCTCCTTTTAGTGACTTTATTTTAGTAAAATCAGTCTTTAGGGAAAAAGAGGTATCCCTGATAGTAAACGAAAAGAAGTAAAATACTACCACGAATAAAAGTTTCTTCAAACGTGAAGTGAAATGTAACAGGTCTGGAAAAAATCTCCAAGTCAAGTCAAGTCAGCGAGTCAGCACAGGTTGAGAAACGCTGGGGTACTTAACGTCGTGCGGTCCGGAGGGACAGATAGTGGTTGAGGGTCTCAAGTGAGTTTGAGTGCAGGTATCTCAGACACTACGGTAGGTCGGTAGAGTAGGAGACAGCAGGGGAAAAAGGAGGACGGGGGTTAGGGAGGGTCGTAGTCTCAGAAAAGGTCACTCAGTCGAGAACTGTACTCCACCGGTTCCATGACCTCAAAGTCGAAATCGTAGTAAGGAAGGTTTCTTGTGGGTCCCGACTAGAGGAAATCTTACCTGACCAACCTAGAGGAACGTCAGGTTCCCTGAGAGTTCTCAGAAGAGGTTGTGGTGTCAATTTTTCGTAGTCAAGAAAGATCTCCAATCATCTAGTATATTTTCATCGTAATGACTTAACTTATAAAAAATACCTAGTGTTTCTAATATTGTAGACGAGTCATACAAAATATCATACTCCTCTATACGGACACTAGCTCCACCTCTTCCAAGAATCTAACGTAAAATCAGTCCCAACTAAGACGAGATCTCATAAATCCCAACGAGACAGGTCAAGTCTTCGGTAAACGGTACACCCCGATAACTCATGGATTCACATGACATGACTCTACAATACAATTGTTCACACCTTCTGTATGGTCCAAATCCTGTGGATGATACTTTTTGTATGTTTTATATTTAATATATAAGATATATTACTAATATAATAATATGAAACCTTAACCCAATATTTAACACTTTTAAAGTGTAACAATTACACCAATGATCTTTTAGACTTAACACATATACTAAGTCTACAAAAATAAACCATTGAGACCTCAAATTTCAAACTGCATTGTCAGTAGGGAACCATAGACTCCACCTCTAACCAAATTCTAAGTGAGTCTATCGTCTTAGTCTCCTACGAATTCAGAGAGATATGTCACCATAAACGTATGTCAGATACGTGTAAGAGTGACATATGAACTTCGTAAAGTGGAAAGAAAGACTCCCCCACCCCGATGCGACCCAGTAGTAACGACGGGTTCCCGAAAGATAGCAACACGGCTAGTCCCTGAGGCACCACGCGTCCGAAGAGGGACGACGAGCACAACGTCTCGTGTCCGAGATCCCACACAATCGAAGTTATCAACGTGGAGTACCCAAATCAACGGGGTCGCCGTACACCCTAGAAGGACCTGGTCCCTATCTTAGTACAGAGGACATAACCGTCCCCCTAAGAATCGGCGACCTGGGGTGGTTCCTTCGGGGACAGGGACATATGAATTAGAAGTGTCTGTGACACTCGAAAAAACAAAAGTGTTTAAACTCCGTATTACCGTTGGGATGTAGTTCGTTTAGACATCCACGGTAAAAAGGTCGACGTAACGAGTGGATACCGACACAGTGTGAAACCATTAAGTGTCATAAAGTCTGAAAAAGTAATAAACAACAATACTAGACCCTAGTCACTAGAAACAATTATGGTTCCTACATCACTACCAATCGTAAGAAAAATCGTTATTTTACAAAAATTACTTGCTTACATGTAAAAAAACTCTGTATTACGATAACGTGTGAATTACTTACTGTCATATCATATTTGCATTGAAAGATGCTTACCCTTTTGGTTTTTTTAAGTAAATTGACTGAACTAACCCTATAAACGAAAAAACGACACCAGACCTTGGTTTGAGTACCACAGAGACTCCATACGAACGTACTACAATTATCAACGACCACGTCATTTAAGTTTTAAACCATTTAACAATAACGATTTGAAGTCATACGAACTTTCCCAGAAAACATAATGACTAATAAAAAATTACCCGTATCTTTACTTTATCTTGACTTAAAATTAATTTCCTACTGGAGTTGATGAAAGTTTAGTACATCAGACAAATATATTGATATCCTTTTGGAGGTGGCTAAATCTTATGTACACAATCGAATTTAACTACCTGATAGAATTTATTAAAACAAAACACGTTCACACGAATATTTGTCCTTAATCTTATTTTACCCCTATAATGTAACCTTATAAAATCTTTTACTAAATGAACGATTTTGACTTTTGACTTAAACTTTTGAAAAACGTCCGATGATTCTCTTTAAACTTAGAACGGTCATTAGTTGAACTTTGAATCTTTTGAAAACTTAAAGTATATAGTCGTCACTACTACCAGACAGGAAATCTTATCTGATGACCAAGTGTCACTCGACTCGTTTATTACATTTCAATCAAAGACAAAAAGAAACAGTGTTCTTACACTTAAACACTTCTATAATCACAAAAAATATTTGATCACGATCCCCATGACGACGTTCTGAAACTTCTGGTCACTTTATAATCAATGAACCAAAGAACCTAACCTGAATTCTGTGACCGAGACCGATAGCCTTTAATTGTGAAAAAAGACAGGAGTGACACACACCGGAAGCCCTGGAATCAAGGGACCGCTCCCTACCTTGAGTGCGGAGGACGTCAGACGACACCCGCACGTCTCAGAGTTGGCGGTCTGGGGTTCCCTTGACGTGTCCTTAGTTGTGACCTTCTTTCGGTAGTTCATTGGTCTTTAGTCAAACTAGAACATAGACTCATATTCTCGAACTAAATGACCACGTAAATAAATTACGAGTGTTCTAAAAACGACATTTAAGACACAAGACTCTCCTTTGTTGTACGGGTCTGATTGAAAGGTCGAAAAAGTTTTGAGACAGTGAATTCACATATAATTTAACGGATCATTTCCATCATTAGAGTGTGAACCCCTTTTATACTATTGACTCTTATGTTTATCGTTCCACTCTTTCTAACATTAGAAACAACAGATTCAATGTATTACTCATAAGTCAAAATCGGATTTGACCAAAATCATCTTATAAGAACAAACCACGAAACTGTCCCTGAACTTGAAGTCTAATTTTTAGACTACGAGATGGTCGACTCGTCAGGTCCGTTAAATTTGACCGAAACTATATATTCTTAGATGTCTTCGTTAATTCATAATGAGAATGTTTCTGTCCAATATTTTTACGTGTATTGTCTTTAGACTGTCCCGTTTTCTCTTTTATTCTAGACTTAACCTCGTTCTTACGACGACACGACACGAGTCACCGACTCAGTATAGGTCGAGAGGCACTCGGGCACCTGACATCGGGTGGTCCGAGGACACAGGCACTCTAAAGGGTCCGTTCTTATGACCTCACCCAACGGTAAAGGATGATGTCCCGTAGAAGGGGTAGGTCCTTAGTTTGCACACAGAGGACGTAACCGTCTAAGAAATGGTGACTCGGTGCACCCTTCGGGTCTCATTTTTACCGTCAAAATTAAATAATGTCACATGTCTAAAATACCACCGACCCTCTTCTTTTTCAACCATCTCCGTCGTACAAAGTGAAGAGATACTTTCAACCTCGATTTGTTTACTTGATTAGAAATATTGACGACCAGTATGTTCTAACAACAAGTGAAGAGTGTGATTTTTGCCAATGGTTTTCCTTTCGTAGATCAACGACTTCATGACGAATTTTATTTACCATTATCCATTCTCTCTGACTCAATTAAACTCAGATTTTTACTTATTAATCCTTTTTCGACTTCCTGTTTATTCTTTCCTGTTTCTTACTTCCTATCACAAGTCTTTAATTCTTACGCCTCCTATACATTTAGAACATTATAAAATGATCTAAGGTTTTTCTTATGTACTCATTTTATGAGTCTTAGATTTTAAAATATGGTCAAAGAAGATATGATCCGTCTTTCAAATTTTTCTACTAATGAAACGATCAACACTCTCTTTTACTTAAATTCAACTACACATTCAACTAAATTTGACCCAAAGTCCACATATCGTGTCACTAAGTCAACACATAGAAACAAAAAAAGTCTAATAAAGACAACATCCAACGATATTTTATAACTCGTATCAAGGGACACGAGATGTCATCCAGAATATCCGGTAGATAAAAATAAACAGACAAACGACAACCGACAGGACCCGAAACAGCGACGTGCTCCCGAAAGCGATCAACCTCGTCCGTCCCCGACGAGAAGGTAAAACCGTGTTCCCGAAGAGTAACGCCGAAGACAACGTCTCGCGTCGAGAGTCTCGCGCGCCCGAAGTCATCGACCCCGAGTGTCCGAGACCTCGTGACCGAGTCATCAACGGTGTGTACCCGAAGCGACAAGGTGTTGTACACCCGAGAAGGGTCTGGTCCTTAGTTTGGGCACGGGAGACGTAACCGTCCGTCTAACAATTGTCACCTGGCGGTCCCTTCAGGGCCAATAGACAAAATATATATCCTCACTCATATACAATTAGGGTTTGAGGATTAAATATTGGACAAAGGGGAAACCATTGGTATTCAAACAAAAGACACAGAAACCTAGCCAAAGAGAAATCATTCAATTAAACAATAAAAATAAAAAATTTTCTTCACTACAAACTGTAGACAGAGAGAGACAGACCGAATGAAGTGAAATCGTACTATTAGAGACCCAGGTAGGTAAAACGACGTTTGCCGTAATAAAGCAAGAAAAATACCGAGGTACCACACATAAGTGGTGTACAAATAGTCAGCGGACGACTACCTGTCATCCAACAAAGGTACAGAACCAACAACATTTATCACGATGTCTTGTAACCCCAACGTACATAGACAAACTTAATATCAAAAGAGACCTATATACGGGTCCTCACACAAAATCCTAGTATACAGTCGAGAGAAAATCCAAAAATTCCTTGGAGGTATCACAAACATGGTTAAATGTGGTCGTCACATCCCCCCAAGGAAAACTTTCTTTTACTTAAATTATTATTTCGGTACTTTTGTCCTTTATAACACTTAAATCTGGAAAAACCTTCCTTTCAAAGAGATCTACATAGTTCGGCAACTAACATATATTACCTCTTCTTTGTCTAAAGGAGATCTGACTCTGGAGGTTCATTACCCTTTCCACACATCTTCTCCAATGACCAAGTAATCTCGTCAAAGAGTTGGACGACTGTTAAACCCTACCTATTCAGAAACGTCACTCATGACACGTGACATCCTATAAATCGTCGTTGGTCACCGGAAAAGGATAATTTATGGTAATCGTGGGAGAGCAGTCACAACTGCTAGTTTTTACACAGGTCTACAACGGTCTACAGAGGACGTTTTAACGAGGGACAAACTCGGTGATCACATAGTTGTCACACGGATCGATACCGTGGTGAAACTTAAGAAGATATCCTCTTGTTAATTCCGGTTGTAGTTTCGATATATAAGAACAAGACTTGGTAACAGAAGAACGTATTCCCGAATTTAACTATTACTTAACACCGGTACCAAGAGTCCTCAGGTACTTTTTGTTAGGAAGATATACTCACCGTCAATATTTCTAATTAAGTAAATAGACCACAACTATTTATACTCACTAAAAATAATTCTCAGTCACTTCCACTTTGACTCCAACATATTTTATTGGAAAAAAAAAAATTCCTGACACAAGTTTCTATATCAACGACAGGGTATAACTTATGCCACTTACAAGAAAGGGGATTTCCTTTCCTCTCCCTATATATGCTTGAAGGTTTTTACATATAAATAAGTCATTTAACAGTGAAATAACTATCCATGTTTTGTATGGTCTAATTCATCAATGTTCCAATTCCTTAGAATTTTGGTCGAGTAAACATCATAAAAGGCAAGTCATTTGACAGTCTATGAACTTATGAACTATTGTTAGGGTCACAATCCACCAAGTAGTATCCAAGGTAGATAACATTGAGTAGACCGTTCATAAGTAAAACCTGTAAAAGACGAAAGACAACGATTTTCGCATAACGAGACTAACAGGAAAAAGTATACAAAGATTACAAGATTTAAAGGACTTTCGTTTTAACGATTACCAACACCCACTTATTTTGCATGAGGGTAGTCTTCACATAACCTTTCGATTTAATCGTACGGGTATGAGAAAAGAGGGTGTCTTTTTCAGAGGGTACTATGTAATCATAACAACCAAAAAAAAAAAAAAATCTTACAGAACACAACACACATACCAAACTTTTCTAACTTTGACATCTTTTGTACAATCAACCGGAGAGGGAAACCAAAAGGATAGATTCGAAAGAATTTCCAATGGTATCAGTTTACATAGTGACCAAAGGAAGATCCTTTTTTTTTCTCATTTGGACAAACACACACACACATCCCCCCTCTTTATAATAACATTCAAAGATTATTATGAAATTTTTACTGATGGTTGTTTTAGTGTGAGAAGAGAGATATAACGAAAAAAGGGGGGTGAATTATAAGAACCTTTATCAAAGTATTACCGAGAATTTATATGGAGTAAAATTTCTTTTCCGACGTATCATAACAAAGTATCAACTTGGTGTCATAATAGATTAGTAGACAATTACCGATAGATCTCAAAAGTTCCGTCAATTTTGATTGACAAGAAAAAAACAATAATTATGATCGCATCTACTGACAAAGAATGATGAACGGTACACATATAGAAACTTAGCGGACAACAAGAATCATAAAAAAAAAATAACTCTAAGAAAAGAAGCATGACTAAACACTCTTGAAAAAAACAAACGTTACGCCTCGAACACCCTAGAACCAAGGGACGAACACCCTAGAATCAAGGGACTGGTCCCTAACTTGGACCCGGGATAGTCATTTTCAACGCACCTCCGGACTTGTGACCTGACGGTCCTTTAAGGGTTCTTGCACATAAAAAAAAAATTACTAAATAAAAACCAACATGACCAAGAAACAACGAAAGATGTCTGAAAGACATCAACGTCGTTCATCCCCACTGAGAAGGTCACGAACCGAAGAGTAATGCCACCGAAGAGAACGACCGTCTCGTGTGCGACATCCACGTAGCCGAAGTCATGAACGTCGTGTGTCCGAGTCATCAACACCACGTACCCGAATCAACGAGACACGATAAACTTTAGAAGGACAACATCCCTAACTTGGGTACACGAAACGCAATCGTTCCCCTAAGAATAAGTACCACGGGAGTCCTTTCAGGACTCTTGTATATAAGAACTGCACAACCACCCACTAATCTTAAGCAGAGGTCATTAGGGTACACCCTACACGTTACACTTTTTACGAATTGATCTATTCAGAGTTATCTGACTAAACGTTATGGATTATATTTACCATGAAGTGGACTTCCTTTTTGTCCCTTGTACTTCGACTCCCTAGTCTTTAACGTATCACCAATTCTCGACGTGAAACCGTAGTTTTGACCCAAACTTACTATCAAGACGATGAATGACCGAAAACACTGAAAACCACAATGAGGACACGAGACCGAAAGAGTGGACGTTCTACCCCCATATATACAGATCTTTCCTCCAAGTTGTCTAGAAAAGACATGTCCGGGACCATCATTTACATTGGACGAAACACCGGGCGTACCCTTGAAACAGTATGACACAAGAAAAGGACATGTCAGGAACTTTTACATTTTTAGGGCAGGAGTCGGGTCAGACGTCGTAATAATATTTCGCGAGGACAATATGGACCCTGTATGTAATTCATAATCACTTATCGAAGTGATTAACTTTAAGAGAATACAATCATATCCCCGGTCGTTTGATGTCGGAATCAGGTCTACACCGGGTGACGGACAAATAAATGTTGATACTCGATTTTGAATTTACCTATACTTTTTTTTGTTTTTCTTAATATGAAACGTAGTACACTTGTAATATACTTTAAGATTATAGTCACTGATATTTATCAAAGTGACCTTGTGTCGGTACGAGTAAGTGACTGTACAACGGACACCGACGAATTCATGATGTCACCTTCTGAACTCACCAACATTATGCCTGGTATTTCTGTTCTCTGGTCTACCGGACGTTTTGGAATTTATGAACGATAGACCATAGGGTCACACCTTTTTCAACTCATTCGGTCGAAAAATTACCCCTTTTTTCATGTAAACAGTCCACTGACTAAATGTTCAAAAACTGATCCTTTCTATGACTCATCAGATGCTAAAACACCTTACTCACTTTGTTCTGATCCCTAATACTTCTGAAAAGTAATGAGACCAGTCAACCAAAGTGAATGAAAAACCCTGGAACCTTTTAAATTTAAGATCAAAGAATTGTTGAGAAGGATGATAGATAACTTTATCACCGTATAGTTTGAAACCACTCAGGAAGATCAAAGCTCCCCGACGTCAATTGTGGGGACGGAAACTGACCTAAGAGTAAGTATAACCATCTTTAACACTCTTCGTTTGTTCGTCTCTCGTAGAGACCTCTTTTTGGTAATAAGGATGTACTTTTGAGTGACACCGTTTTTTCAACCAACGATCACCGGTTAATGACCTAACAAACGTGTAAAGACCTGTATCGAATATTTTCGTCGAACAGTAAATTATCGTAAAGTTCGTAAACCAGGGTCAAGACGAAAGTCAGATAACATTTACCTAAGGACACCGTTATTGTCACCAGGTTGGGTGTACTGACCAAGGAATTATCCTGAATTCCTCTAAGTCTAAATCCTACCGGACAGAACGAATCTTGTCTAGACCTTACAGTGTTAAGGTTGTCCTTCTTAATTAGACCTAAAATGGACTTTTAACATAGAGGACGGTCGGTTAATCAAAAAAAAATTAAACAAAAAAACCAGACACAACCTAGAAGTAACGACGTACATCCGAAAGAGATCAACCCCGTCCACCTCCGATGAGAAGTACCACGGAGAGTGATCCCCGACGAGAACAACTCCTCGCGTCTGAGAACCCGCGCGCCCGGCGTCATCAACACCGTACACTCGAGTCATCAACGCCGAGAGTAGGAGGATCTCGCGACCGAGTCATCAACGACACGTGCCCGAATCAACGGTGTCCTTTAGACCCTAGAAGACCTGGTCCCTAACTTGGGTACGAAGATGCAACCGTCCACCTAAGAGATGGTGACTCGGTGGTCTCTTCGGGAGTTAACCTAAAAATTGTTTAAAAGGATCAATTCCCTAACCCTCGAATCTTTTAAATTTAAGATCAAAGAATTGTTGAAAAGTATGAGAGACAACTTTATCACCGTAGAGTTTAAACCACTCAGGAATGAATCCCCATCAAGACAATTTTGTCAGGAAAGTCTCATTTAAAAAGAGTATTAAAGTCTAATATAGGGAATCAACCTTACGTTATGAATATAGATCACTAAGTCTGTACCAGGTGACGTATAAACCTTCTTTTATCTGTTTCAAAGTTTATTGGTAATTTGCATTCGGATGTTTTATTTTGTTTGGGAAGTATTTAATAAGGCTTGATGTCCTTAACTAAACATTTAGATTCATGATTTAATGGGGACTTAACAATCACGCAACCTGTACTTCCCTTTGACCTCATGTCTCGACTTAGATCATAGGGTGTTTAAAAACAACATTAAAAAAAATTGTTAAGATCAAATAATTTAAGAAAAGTCTTCAAATGTCAGTGGTGTCTAATAGTGACGACTTCGAACTGAGGAAAAACGGTCGTGGTCATAACCGGGGACGTCGGAGGGGCTGAAAGAAGTAAGACAAGGTTGGAAGGAAAGCGACAGAAGAATTGCACAAAAAGAGGAGGAGGTCCGGTACTGAACGTTCGGACACAAACCCGAATAAGAATAAAGGTATTAGGGCCCTTAAATTTTAGTACGGTTTCGGTAAACAGAACGGTGGTGGTTTTACCCAAGACTCAGGTTTATGTTCCCACTGTAGACCATACCAAAACATGTAAAACCGATCTAAAAAAAAAAAAAAGGACTCAAAGACAGAACCCATGATAAAGGATGGGTACCACTTCCAGTAGCTACTGGCAAACAAAGGTGACTCCATTAGTTAACCAGTATTTGAATCATGAGACACAGAAGTAGTAGAAGTTCGTCAGTCCCTCCTCTTCTCGATCACAGAGTGTCCTAAAACAAGAATTAGGAAGGGAAAACTTTTCCCACCCGTCATTCCGTGTACTTTGAAGTAAGATCCCCCAGCTCAGGACCGTGGGAACTATGACGAGTCGGAACGAGACTTCCACCCGTCGGTAAACAAGAACATGACGGTGGTACGACAATAGGACCGATGACAAGACAGGCAACGGATCTTATAATATAAACTATTTTTTTTAAAATTGTCGACAAAGGTCTCCCCTCTCAACATTCCACGACCATAATCTTGTTTCGTTAGACTACTCTTTTGCCACCAATTGTTTCGTGTTGGATCAACAGGTTTGTATTACACTGTATTACAAAAAATATTTGTAATCGAAAGTATTTGAGAAGTGAACAATGAAGAAAGATATACGTAACAGAACGAACTTAACGTCTCAACAAGTACTTGAAATACTATTTTTAAACCCTCCGTCTTAAGAACCCAAAACACATACAGTGTAAAAGTCGTCGTATACCAGTACATACACTGGAATATTACATTCCAGTACATTATCTGGAATATTACTCTAAATATTACTCTGTACGGATAATAAAAGTAGATTTCCCATAGAACCATCCGTCAAAAAATTTGAACTTGATAATTCATCTAATTTTCAATCTCAGTACATCTTAGAAATGACAATTTGCAAAAACATATTACAGTCTTGACTTCTGAGGTTGGGGGAAGGGTCAAAATATCGAACAAAGATAGGAAGGACTGAACAAATTTACTTTCATAGACACGAAACGTATATTAAGGGTAGAAACGAAGAAATGTGTTGTTGTTTTTGTTTTGATGTGTGTGACCACTGATTGAACTGAAAAAAGTGTACAGTGCCGGTAGAACGTCCCGTGAGGGAGTAAGCAAAATTACCGACGTGATGGGCGACAATACCTACGTGGTACAAAGATGTCGGTCAGGAGACAACCACCTGTATACCAACATAGATCAAAAAACGATCGTGAAATCATCCAATCTCCGACATTACTTACCATTCCTTCATCCATCTTCATGATGAAGCTACTTTTTTCATCTCTTCTTTGAAGGAAACGGTATCAGTGAATGATTTACTTTAAATTATTTTTGTGACAGTTTTCAACTCTCCTGGTTTTAACTATGAAAAAAAGACTAGAAAAACGGTACACATATAGACTTAAGAAACAAAAATTTCTTCTTTGTCGTAACTTCGTAATAAACCCCCCTTTTTGTGTGTGTGTTTTAGGTCGTTGAGTCGTAAGTACTCGTCGAGATATGATATGGTCATACACGGACACGTCACCTTCCTTTTGTCAAAACCATTCCTTAATTTGGAAATCGAAAGTTGAAGGTTGTCCAACTATAAATATTACTTACTACTTAGTTTTTGAAATTTATAATACAACTGTCACGGAAAAAATCAAAATTTTTTCTTCAGTGGTATAGAGATCATAAAAAATAAAGTTATATTTGAAAAGGGAAAAGGAAATGTTTTTTTTTTAGACTTAAACGTCGGTTGTTTTTAATCTGGATATAATTCCATACATAAAGAAGACTGAAAATAATTTTATCGTAGTAAGTATTCTCTACAAACGTCCAGCTAAAATAGGAAAAACTCTCCGACACAAATGATTAACGACTCAAAATAAACATAATATCGTTGTTAGGAAAACACACACAACGTAGGTAGATCTACGAAATTCTAACAATACATAACAAAAGATTAATAGTAACCATCAAAAAAACAACAACAATTTGGATTTGGACACTGTAAACAATTGTGAATTTACAAACAAGACGAAAAACGTAATAGATCCTTTATATAGGACCTGTTAAGGTTGGTAGAGAAACAGTGTTTAAGTATCGGAACAGACTATTCCTTCCTTTTGATGAAGCGTTGATATGAGTCTTGTATCTATGTGACCTCGTCCAACGTCCTTAGGTTTTCTATTAAGTCACGGTACCAATCATTTGAAGTCTTAACGAAAAGAGTAATATAATCAAAACATCCTTTTTAATCCTAATCATTCATCCGACGGTAAATCCTTACCTCTAATTCGGAATAATAAATTAGTACAATGGACTAGTCCACATCTATTCCTTTCATCTGACGTTTTTATGTTTTGGACTTTATGACCGGAGTCGAGAATTAACATAGGTTACAGTCTACAATTAAACCTAAAGTTTTCTACATCGTCAACATATATGAATTCAAAGTTTATGACACGAAGCAGTACACACTGGGAAACGTTGGGGCACCTAACATCGGGTGGTCCGAGGAGACAGGTACCCTAAAAAGTCCGTTCTTATGACCTCACCCAACAGTAGAGGAAGAGATCTCCTAGAAGGATTGGATCTCTAGTCTGGGTGTAAAGGACGTAACCCCCACCTAAGAACTGGGTGACTCGGTACTCCCTTCGGACAATGTAAGAAAATTTATTACAAAAAATAATGTTTTCACTATAATCGATACCTACTTTTTTTTGTACCGTAGGACTCCGTTAGTTTCCTTGACGACTACTCCAGTCTACATGTCTTAAGTCTTTAAACTTCTGAAATTTTGTTCAAACTTATCTGAAAATAACATAGATTTGACAAAGACTTTTTTTTTTTTTGACAATTCGATTATGTTAGCATTGGAAGGTTTAGACGTCAAAATCAGGACCTCCTCAATCATCATAAAATAATTTTCTCATCGAAATCCTTCCCAGTAATATAGTTATAGAGAAAACACCTTGGAGAATTTTAAAGATTTCAGAGGTCGAAAAGATCATAGTCTAAATTAATATTGAATAAATTCTTTACCTTTTTAAAGAAATTATTTCGCACATAAACAACCAACAAAAATCCAAGGAAACGTTGTCGTAGAACGGACTAAACATTTATATTTCAACTGACACTTCGACATGCTCCTCTATAAAAATTAGTCCATTAAATAGTGGGTATAGAATCCTAAACACGAACAGAGACTAGACAAAGAAAACGGAGTTAGGAAAAAAAAAGGGGGACTTTCATAAATACACCATGTCTTTGTAGGTACTGATACCCCCTAATGTCTCTTCATGGGTTTTTGGAAAGTAATGGACTTCAACTTTTGACGGGAGAAAAAATTTTTCATAAATAAACTGACGCGGCCCAGAATCAACACCTAGAAACAACGTCGTACACCCTAAATCAAGGGACCTGTCTCCGCCTTGGACCCGGGGACGACACCCTCCCGTCTCAGAATCGGTGACCTAGTAGTTTCTTCAGGGGTATTAGAGAAAACTTACTACTTTAACTGAAGGATTTGTAATGTTTTATAAAGTACATACGAATAACGGTTTTTTTAAAATTCTTCTACCGTCTCGTATTTTTGGTAGGTCTTTATTTTGAGTTACACGTATCGATATATATTTTAGTATATTAATACTCTTCTATCGTATAATCTTACCTTAACATAAAATGTATGAAGGATGCTAAAACCGACGCACGTCTGGAGGAGATCAACGTCGTTCACCCCGACGAAAAACAACACCGCACGTCCGAGAAGTGACACCATCGAAGAGAAGAAGAACGCGCCGAGACACACCGTCCACATCATCAACACCACGCACACGAATCAACGGGGTGTCGTACACTAGAAGGACCTGGTCCTTAGTTTGGGTGCAGGAGACGTAACCGTCCACCTAAGAATTGGTGGACTGGAGGTCCGTCAGGGTTTGAAAATTTCCAATTCTGAGTACATGTACATATGTGTACAACGAAAAAGGAGAATTAAGAGAAATTACAGTTTACACCCAGATATGTCTATAATCGTCGTCTATTATCGTGTTAACATAAAGTAACATACAATCACTTTATTCACCCCCACAGTAAATATCAACTACAAATCCAAAATAGGTCAAAAGAGATAAATAGGTCAAAAAGACAAAAGAAACTATTTAAACTTTACTAAAGAACGATTCACACCTTTACAACTGTTAAGATTGACCCTGAACCGTAAGAGAAAGGGAGGAGTTGGTTGTAGACCTTGTGTATCCACCAAGGAGCTACAGGATCTACGGGTCGACTACTTGGCGAACGATAGTACTTTGGTCTCTAACAGAAAAAACCACTTTTAAATGGTCTTGTCAAAGTATCTCGGTACTTCATACTGTTTCTACTTCAACTAGAAGAGTAACAATAGCCTAGAAGGGACTTTCATTCTGGTCATCGTGATTAAGGTTCATTCAACCATTACTAAAAATCTCTTGGTAAAGATATATAAAAAGGTACCCAACACCCATACATCTCGTATGAGGTCACTAGACAAAAAGTAATTCTCATCATTTCTCGGTTTGAAACCAAAAATTTCCACTGTATAAGAACAAGTACTTCTAACTAATTAGACTTTAAAGTTACCCTTATCTCCCAAAAGTTTTGTCTTATTGTTTCCCTTTGTCAAGTTGTATTGAAAAGTCACCCTACACAAAAATTACGCCATCCGCAATCGTAGTCGATTAAATGTATATGTAGCCTTTGTAATTTTTATTAGATAAAATTAGAATTAAACTCGGACAACGATTACAAAGTGTAAGATCATTCAAGTCTACTTATCGAACTATGACACATTCATGAGTACATTCTCTTAAAACCCTGAGTTTTACTAACAAAATCATTCTTATTGTTAGTATTCGTAATATACATCTAGTCGAGATTGTTTTTCCCACACGTACACATATTTTTACGAACTTATGTTGACTTAAGGGACAATGAAAGTTCTTATAAAGAAATTGGGTACGAGGATATGATGTAAAAAAAGAGGGACATCACTCGTTCATTCCCCCTCCTTCTATCTCCCCGATTAAGTCAACGTAGTGAACACGGTATTTTCACTCCCGTCCCCGTCTCTTCTCTTATAGTTTGGGAATTGCTCTCTTAATCTGGGAGTGTGGTCGGTTATCCGTCGATTTGACGACGAAATTATCTTTGATAAGTTCTTCTAATATCCTATTAAACATTGATTTTTCTTTTACAGATTCGAATTAAAAAAAGATAAATTTGTATCTCGTCTCTTGAAGACTGTTCGAAAGACACCTCATCATATTGTACAACCACTACAATCCGTGTTCACCTCTCATCTAACCATATATGAAATATAGTCTTCGGTAAATTCATCTCTTTTGAGAGTGGATGATTCTCGGTTCTTGAAACGTATAATTCAGTGAATGAGGAGTGACGTTAGAACACCTCGTCATCAATGGGATAATATGTCTGTCCCTTTGTCCCTTTGACTTGTGTCTTACATCTGCAAACTCCGTTCTCCATTAGTTCACGATCTCCTTTAAAACTACGAGTAGATAACTGAATTATCACACTACCATATATTATCGAGCTAATCTCACCGCAGAAGAAAACCATAACCCTTCGTAATCCAAAGAAGACCGAACGTCCTTGAATAAAGGGACTGGTTCCTATCCTGGGACCGGTACCGTCACTTTCGTCTCCCAGGATTGGTGACTTGACCGGTCCTTTAAGGCAATTCTCAAATGTATGACGCAAACAAAACCAAAATATTCACGTGGAGGGAAGAAAAGAGAATTAAGAATAAAAAAAGTGGGATTAGAATCCAAGGTATGGGGTACTTCACGGAGTCTATGACTAATTATCCCTTGGAAACGGAGTAGACGTAAAACTACATCTCGAAGAACCTCTGACACTGCATTAATAATTGCTTGACACAGTATCCAATCCACCGCTTATACGGTTTGAAACGACATTGGGACACTTCGAAAGTCTTTAATGACTTTTTGGAGGAGCTTATGTTTTTCTCAACCGTGTAAACAGTCTTAACGGTGGGTGTGGGGAGTTATAAAGTCTTCCGAGTTCAAGTGGTCTTTCTTGAAGTGGTGGTCTAAGAAGTCACTAACAGCGAGAAAATCTGGTTCTTTGTTTCTCATTACAGCTACTACGACTACACAGACTTAGTTTGCTGGTACCGTGTCTTTTTCGTGTCCTCCCCGTCTGAAGATGATCTTCGTGACCCTCACGACTGCTTGTCAACCTCTCAGGTCTAAACTTCTTACGACAGAGGCTAAGACCCCTCTTTTTACTTTCTTGAAGTCAACGACTTTGTCACTCTTTTACGACCGGTCGGTCTGAACGTTTCCTCGTCTAATCATTTGCGGAACTACCATTCTTTCCGACAACCCGGTAAAACTCCCATATTGATAATAAAAAAAACATTTAAATACATTAACCTCCGATTAATGAAAGGTCATAACATCACAAAAAACGGTATGTAAGTGTACTTAGTCGGCACCTACAAGTACACAAGGCGTAGGACTTGGGGGGAGGGTGGAGGGAGGGGTAGGGTAGGGAGTCCCAACAGGGTCACGTGGTCGGGACTCGTGGGACGGAGTACGTAACTTGGACCCGACCGCTAGACAAAGTGTATACCATTATATGTACGAAGTCACGATAAGAGAGTGTAGTAGGTTGGGAGTGGAAGAGGGTGGCTCAGGTTTTCAGACAAGAAATGTCCTTAGAGAAAACACCAGAGCGTATATCCCAGTAACAAGGGCAGAAAGATTTAAGGTATATATACGCAATATAACATAACCACAAAAAGACTGAATGAAGTGAGACATGTTATACGAAGTCAAAGTTTCCTTATAAACGTCCTTCACTCGTTAAAACCGTTCGATCAATCACAATTGAAGTACGTCCATTTAAAATTATCAACTAACACAAATCTCTTTGATTTAAACTCTAAAATTCGATCTTTTTCTATTTGTCATAGAAGTTATTATGCCCCTTCTTTACCACAGATTGTCACACGAGACATGGAACTCAAAGAGATCCCTCACTCTTCAATTCGTAAATTGACCCTGATGACTCACGAGGGGACAAGAGACGATTCTCGAAATCTACCACTTTTACTGTTCTAAACCCACGAATGCCTCCCAGTCACTGAACTGTATAAAAGACAAAGTCATAGACTAAAGTCAATCCCTGCTCTGATAAGGAAGAGTCCATGTCCACCCTTTTGTTCCTGGTGTCTCTAATTTATGGGACAGGTTCCTTTGTTGACCTCACTTCTTCTCGGTCCATCTAAGGTCCAAGACAATTGGACAACGACAAAGTCTAGATCCTTTGTAGACCAAGAAGAGGTGACTGATAGTCTTTATCGTAGACGAGACAAAACTGAGTACTTTTCAGGAATGGTTAAACATAATTATACCTACTTTATTGAAAGATGGAAAATTCTGGTAACACGTGTTCATAATTGGATACCACTTTTTGGAATTCTGTCTTTTAACACGAGAATCTACGTTGTTAGAACAGGACGAATTTTGAGAGAGTGAGTGGTATGTAACACTTTTGACCGTTCTTTAAAGTCTGTTTACATAACACACAAGATTAGTAAACGGTATTTATTTAAAATCAAGTCAACTTATTCGGAAACCCATAAAGGTTTGATCCTGACGTCGTTCAAACCCTTTGTGGGTAGGTTCGTTGACTATAAACACATATTAATGTTTTTACCCACTTACCCCCTTTTTTTTTTTCCACTCTTAAAATTTTCCATCTACGATGAATCACCCGTGATCCAATATCTTCCGAATTGACATTCAACCACTTCAGAAGGTGCCCCTTTTGGTCTTTTTCGTATCTTATGAATACGAATAGTTACACCGTTTTCAGTCTTCATCTTTTTAACGACAACTAAATCAGTCCATTCAGAGACAGCATATGTCTCAGACGCGCACACAAACAGGAAACACAGAACTGAGCAAAAAACTGGGGTACCTGATATCGGACGGTCCGGGGAGACGGGTAACATAAGAGGTCCGTCCTTATGACCTCACTCAACGGTAAAGGAAGAGGTCTCAGACGAATCCGTGAGTGTTATAAGAAACCGAGAAACTGTCTACCCAGTTTACATATTTTGAGACGGGGTCTTTTAACCATATGGAACCAAAATAAGACGATTAAATCTGGAAATTTCTATGTCCGAAGTCTTAAACTGACGTAACAGTCTAGATGGAGAGTATCGTAACACTCGTAAACTTTTCTATTGAATGATAGTACATTCTTAACTTAGCGGTCAGATACAGACTGCGACCTATGTCGTACGAACCCCGACCACGTACCCCTACTGGGTGTCTCTACAATACCCCTCCCTCCACCCTCCCCCCAAGTACAAACCCTTACGGACATTCTTAATTTCTAAAATTTTAATCTTTATTTTTATTTCTCCTGTGTAAAACAAGATTTTTTTTTAAAAATTTTTTTACTTTTCTATTGACTACTTACATTTTGAATTGTGAAAATTGACGAATTTGGTTTGTTGACTGCAAATGAGTAAAATCAAACGCTGGTAAACATCACTCCAGTCCCGACTTTTTCTCCTTCAACCTCGTATATTCTTTATTTTACACTTATAGCATTTCCATTCTAACGGTCATCCTGTCTTTGTCCATGTCCCATGAATTTGACTCTTTATCTAACAAGTCAAGAAGTCCCCCGGTCCCGTCTTACTTGACAAAAAATTATTTGGACATTTTCCCGTCCTGTCGGTACACGACCCTGGGGAATCTTCTGACCGAGGATCCTACACTAAATCTCCTCTCCCAGGACAATTTTTAGTGTTCTACACCACCAGACGGTCGTCGATCTTACGTCCATGAGTTGAGGGAAGAGGTTAGTGACTGTGTGGTACACCAAAAGTACCACGTTTTGTACCCAATAAGGTCTCACTCTTGACCTAGTTCTATCCCAGGATTTTTTCGACCTTTCAGTAAAACTTCTCTTTGAATTAATGAGGTCTACTTGATACGTCATGAGTCGAAAACACTTAGTCAGACCCGAGAATTCTCGGAACTGGACCCTCTCTCAGTGAGACCGAATCCCCTCTCTCCCCTTCCGAGGAGTGGTACTCTCCAATTTAGAATGTGACGCTTACGATTAAACCCTCCCGAAACGTTTTCTTTCGAATTGTCACGAAATTGACAATCCTGAAATTGACAAATTGTGAAATTGTACTATCCTGAGTATCTTTTTATCGAAGACTAAGTCTCCCACCCACCACCGACCTATAAAGTAGAGTTGTTTAGAGTTTCTTCAACCAATTCATTCGGAGTAACTTGTACCGAGAGATGTTAAAAAAAAAAAGTATGAATGGAGTATCCCAAACTTTTAATGAAGTATGGGTCTACTCCTTTAACTCCGTATCTCTATTGTGAGGGTTAAACGTTTCAAACACTCACCGTCTTGATTCTAAAGATGGGTCATGACTCACGAAGACATCGAACAACAACTCTTTGAGATATATTATTATCGGAGATCATCACTATGAGCCTCTTCCGTCACCGTGGGGTGAGGTCATGAGAACGGACCTTTTAGGGTACCTACCTCCTCGGACCATCCGACGTCAGGTACCCCAATGATTCTCAGCCTGTGCTGACTCGTCGAAGTGAAAGTGAAAAGTGAAAGGACGTAACCTCTTCCTTTACCGTTGGGTGAGGTCACAAGAACGGACCTCTTAGGGTCCCTGCCCCCTCGGACCTCCCGACGGCAGACACCCTAACGTGTCTCAGTCTGTGCTGACTTCGCTGAATCGTCGTCATCACTATGAGTCCATTTTCCAATCTTGGATGCGAACAGGTTTGTCGTGTTAGTATGATTCAGAATCTTTTGACCTTTATTGGGTAAAAAGAGGATAATGACATAAAGTCTATTAGTCATAGACAAAAATGGTGGTTTGGCAATGTAAAAGGTACCGCGACTCCATATAAGGCTGAGACTTCTACTACAGAATAGGAGATCAAGAACGCCGTCATTGTCACTATCACCTTGTACGGTCTCAGGTTCAAATCTTCTTGGGTACCTCCTACTTTCACTCTTACTTCTTAAAATGTTACCAAACCTTCTACTACGACTATAATTACTCTCTCGGCCTCCTTGACATAAACTTCGACTACCTCCACTAGTTCTCCGTCAATTACTTCGATATAGGCACTTTGTCCTTCGTTGTACGTAATTGATAGGTAGTTTGTTTAGTATTATATCATTAACAGGTCCATGTCTTTAACAAGGTGGTCGTAATCCTAGAAATCGTACAGTTTAACTTACAAATGAACACTTGAGTTATCTCGTTCCTTTGGTCTTTCCATATTATAAATATCTGACCATTTTGTCTAAAGGGGGGTTACCCATTAAAAATTGAAGAATAAAGACACGAATATGTGAGTTTGTGATTGAAAAAAAAAATTCCATGCATTCATAGAAATCAGTCGATAACCTGATCTGAAACAATTTCCAAGTAAACATACTATGT
The DNA here is from genome assembly GCA_006410555.1 of Capra ibex. Lineage (NCBI taxonomy): Eukaryota > Metazoa > Chordata > Mammalia > Artiodactyla > Bovidae > Capra > Capra ibex. Next base: position 1,330,233 of record SJYO01049919.1, on the reverse strand, counting down.
AGCTGTACATATATATTAAAACAAAAACGGATCACTCAAAGTTGTAAAGTCTCAGAAGTTTTTCGGTAACCTTACAATTTAATTACATTTCCCTTGTCGAATAGATCTGGTTTCTTACCATAAAAGTGTGAAAAACAACATTGTAACTTACCAAACTTTAGGAGTTTAGACAAGACGCTTTGCAAACTAAGAAATAATCGTGTTAATGGATAAAAATTTGTGACCGTAAAAGGTTTTGAACACCGTCGATTGAAAAATTTTTAGAGTACTGTACGTTACACTCTTCCTTCAGTTGATATACACCCTCTCGTGAGTCAACAGAAACGAAAAAATTTTACTTTGAACCACGATTGTCAAAGTCTTTACATAGCAAGTTTACTTCTACCGAAAACATGAAGGACACCTGTACATCATTACAGATATAACCGAGTATTTTGATTGAATTTTTTATTTACGAAACCTTTACAAAGTCAACGAAATCTTTGTTATCATGGACGGACCCAGGGGAATCAAAACTCTTATAAACGGTAACAACAAATTTGTGGACAGTGACACCATCTCGAACGTAACTAGGAAAGGTGTTCATAATTTGACGGTTACAGTTAGACGTTTCGGAAATACTTAGTTATTATTACCATGAAGTCGACCCCTCTCACATTATAAACCCCGACAACGGAAAAAACGGGTAATTGCTCTCGTTGTCTGGGGCCAATGCCAAGGTTTCGGTCATTCATGTACAAAGGACAGCCCTCCTGAACCACAATTCTTTGTGGTTTGTATGATCGGATCATAATACCTCTACTTGCACTACATTGAACATTATCGTCTTATCAATTACTTTGATCAAGGATATTACAGAAGTAAATTTTCGAATCGGACGGAATTTTGATCTCTTGTTGAAAAAGTCGACGTCTTCGAAGATCGGAAAGTTGTTTTCAAGTATGAAATATTTTGACGTGTCATTACTAATTAAAAGGTCTGGAAAGGGGTTGTAACGAAAGTTTTTCACAAAAATACAACGAAATCATAAATAATGTCAAATTGTTCTTTCCAAACTTTTTGTCGACAAGAATTCGAATTTTATAGGTCGATCCTGGTAATGACGGTCTCTTTTTTTAAAATAACTTACCGGTAAAGGGATGGATTTTCTACAAAGTTAGACTTAAACTGATGTGATTTCTTACGTCATATAAATCAAAAGGTAAACGTACTAGACACAAACACGATATCTACTATAAAATTTAACTTTTTAAACAAAATTTAATAAAAATGTCACTTCTGACAAAAGTCGAGAAAAATATAACATGTATCAGAAAATACATTAGATGACCGTATACAAAACATCTGACAAATTACTGACCTATAGAAGGAGTTAGAAAACTTTATGTCTTGGTCACAAAATATGAACATGTGACAAAATTTTCAGATAATTTTAACAGTAAACTGAAAAAAAGACAATCGAATGTAACAAATTCCATTTTTGAAATTTTTAACACGTCGAAAACATGTCGAAACTCCCGATAATCTACGATGTAAAAAAAAAAAGTCAAATATATGTTGTCAATCATGATTTTATCATGATTTTCACGACCAACATCATTGACCACTTTCACTTCAGTGAGTCAGCACAGGTTGAGAAACACTGGGGTACCTGACATCGGATAGTCCGAGGAGGCAGGTACCCTAAAAGATCCGTTCTCACGACCTCACCTAACGGCAAAGGAAGAGGTCCCATAGAAGGACTGGGTCCTTAGCTTGGACCCAGAGGACGTAACGTCCGTCTGCGAAATGGTAGACTCGGTGGTCCCTTCGAGGACATCATTGACATGTAGTGGTTTTACAGGACAAGATCTGGTCCTCGGAAGGGGGGGGAGTGATTGGGACGGATTCTTATTGACCCTTTCCAACTTCCGTTCTCCTCCTCCTCCGTCGTCTCCTACTCTAGACTCGTTCGTCGTCTTGGACTCGTTCCAGACCCTCTATGACCTCCTGTCTCTCCTCGGACCGTACGACTTCAGGTACCCCAACGTCTCAACCTATACTGTACTCGGACTCACTTGAGGCCCTCAACCACTACCTGTCCCTCCGACCGCACGACGTTAAGTACCCCAGCGTTTCTCAACCTGTGCTGACTCGCTGACTTGATCGCTGATTTTCTTATCGATTAAAAACTGTACTTTGTGAACTGTTTCCTGATCCTGAAACCTAATCCCTCTACTCCATTACCGCCCTGACATCGCTTGAGTTCTGGTTTTCCTCGTCTGCTTTTTACTGAACTAGTATAAACCACACCGGAAAGAATCCGATGGGTCTTTAGATCATAAGTCCTCCCATCTTTGCACGGGGAAATCTCTACATTACTTATTTACACCGGTAAAGGACGGAAGCCCAGAGAAACTTCCCTTACTTTGTTAGGTTTTTTGAGAGACGGGGACATATAGAACAAACATGATCTTTTTTATGGACACTTTAAGGTATATACGTGTTTTATCCTTTCATCAAGAATTACTCCCACAGTAAAGTTTATTAACTTATGTATCGTTTTGGACTGAATTTCGGTACCTAAGTTACGAGAAAGGTGAAGCCAACCACCCACATAGTATAAGGTCCCTATGTGACAAATTAGTCGTAGGAGGAGTCACCGTGTTTTCTTACTACATGGAAGTGGGTGGACGATTTCGTAATAGACTATGTAAAATAAACTTTGTTCAAAGTTAAGGATTAGTTTCCAAGAGGGGTGAGGAATTTTCATTTGTCAGTCGGAATCCTACGATCCTCTTTACCAGAGTACTGTGGGGACGACGGGGGGTGGGGGTTCGATGAGAGTTAACCCTAATTTTCATTGGACCACTTAAAACCTTTCATTGGACTCGACAGTGGAGAATCTCTACCGTAGATTAACCGGTTTCTACTTCAAATGTATGATCATTTGTCATCGGGGTCCACTATACTCAATTCTTCAGTTTCATTTATATCATTCTGATATCATTCTCAACTCTTCACTTTCCTTAGCCCACTCAAGAAAGACGTAAATTGGGAGGTAAGTCACACCGACCGGGTTGTCCCTTTGATTCCATCTGTATGTATTTTGTCTGCTTAAGGGTTAAATAGGGATCATTACAATGGTTACACTCACGTCCCTCGATGACTTGATAACTCTTTCCTCTGACCCCTATCCTTCTCCAACTCTCGTTCTGGTAAAATGGAGACGAAAGTCTCTTGAGTGGTATATGTCCCCTTCTGACGGAATCCGTATAATGTGTAGTAGTAGTCTGGAACAAGTTGATTTACGTCACTTTTAGAATATGTCACGTCCGTTTTTGTACAATATTCGGTTAGGGACACGTCTCCGACCGACCCCAAGTGTCAAAACATTTGATGTAACACCAAAATAAAGTACGGTTAAATTTCCAAACAACATAACCAAGATGACGGAAGAGACTTGTTACCGATAACCAATTTTAATGTTGACTGAATTTCTGTAATTTCTGTTAATAAATGTTAAATCACTTGAGTCATAAAACGGATGAAAGATTAGATAGTTAAGTCAAGTCATCGAGTCAGCACAGGGCTGAGACGTTGGGATACCTGACGTCGTACCGTCCGAAGGGACAGGTAGTGGTTGAGGGTCTCGAATGAGTTTTGAGTACAACTCAACCACTACGGTAGGTTGGTAGAGTAGGAGACAGCAGGGGAAGAGGATACAAGTTAGAAGGGGTCGTAGTCCCAGAAAAGGTCACTCAGTCAAAAAGTGTAGTCCACCGGTTTCATAACCCTCAAAGTCGAAGTCGTAGTCAAGAAGGTTATTTATAAGTCCTGACTAAAGGAAATCCTACCTGACCAACCTAGAGGAACGTCAGGTTCCCTGAGAGTTCTCAGAAGGGGTTACGGTGTCAAGTTTTCGGTAGTTAAGAAGTCGCGAGTCGGAAGACATACCGGGTTGAGAGTGTAGGTGTGTACTGATGACCTTTTTGGTATCGAAACTGACCTACCTGGAAACAACCGTTTTATTACAGAGACGAAAAATTATACGATTCAACCAGTATCGAAAAGAAGTTCGCAGAAAATTAAAGTACCGACGTCAGTGGTAGACGTCACTAAACCTCTGGGGGTTTTTATCAGACAGTGACAAAGGTAACAACGGGGTAGATAAACGGTACTTCACTACCCTGACCTACGTTACTAGAAGTAAAAAACTTACAACTCAAAGTTGTCTAAAAAGTGAGAAGAGAAAGTGAAACTAGTTCTCCGAAAATCAAGGAGAAGTAAAAGACGGTATTCCCACCACAGTAGACGTTTAGACTCCAATAACTATTAAGAGGCACTTTGGAACTAAGGTCGAACACGAAGTTGGTCGGGTCGTAAAGTGTACTACAAGAGACGTATATTTAATTTATTCGTCTCACTGTTATAGGGACTGCATGAAGAAAGGACTAAACCTTGGTGAGGCAAAAAGGTACAGGTCAAGATTGACAACGAAAGAACTGGACGTATGTCTAAAGAGTCCTCCGTCCAGTCCACCAGACCATAAGGGTCGAGAAAGTCTTAAAAGGTCAAACAACACTAGGTGTGTCAGTTTCCGAAACCGGTAAACTAGAGACCAAGGAGATGGAAAAGATTTAGGTCGAACTTGTAGACTTCAAGTGTCAAGTACATGACAACTTCGGACCGAACCTCTTAAAACTCGTAATGAAACGATCGTACACTCTACTCACGTTAACACACCATCAAACTCGTAAGAAACCGTAACGGAGAGAAACCCTAACTTTATTTTTGACTGGAAAGGTCAGGACACCGGTGACGACTCAAAAAGTCTAAATGTCGTGAAAGTGTCGTAGTAGAAAATCCTAAACTTGATCGAGTTGACCTTGAGTAAGTGGAGGTGATCGAAACAAGTGTCACCACGAAGGATTCCGGGTGAACTGAAAAGGTCCTACAGACCGAGATCCACTCACTACTGTGGTAACACCAATAGACCAGTACTTCTATAAAAAAACATATCAAGACACATAAGAACGATGCAGCAGAATCATAGAAACGAAGACAATCCAGGTTTGGTAAAGATTAGATATTTCGGACCATAAAAACAATGAAAATTTTTCGTCGTTTGTCGTTAAACTTTTTGGAAGTTACCATAAAAAAGGGTACTTAGAGGGACGACAATTAAGATGACATCGGGACGTCATTGTCCCTCCTTTTCTTATGATCTCAATGGGTTTAATACGGAACGTGACAACACAAGGGTCTATTGTCCAGTCCGGAACAATTTTGTGGACAAGTTACTTGAGATGGACAGAATTAGGTCGTACCGACGATAAAATGTCTACTCGAAGTATCCTTTATCTCCAATGATTTTTTGGACTGTGTGTGTCGATACAAAAGTTACCCTTGTTAGTTATCGGAGTTCTTTACCTACACGTACCTTTGTCGTATTATGGTCTTTGGACCTTCTGAAAATGACCCTTTTTACAATGAAATTCCTGTCAATAATTCCGAAAATAATTTTCGGATAATCTTTTGTGGTCTTGAAATTGATCACTTTTCATGTACAGGTGTTAGGGAAAAGGTTTTGGGAACCTGAGTAAACGTAAAACCTTAATACTTACAATTTTCTTAAAAATTTCGTGTGTCACATCGTCGGGTATGTATAGACCCGTCGTGGATCTAGCTTGTGTTTGTGTGATTGTCACGGTGTCATTCTATACGTTTATCAGGGTGAATTATAGTATTTGTCGGAGTTGTTGACTCCAGTCCAAAACGATGTTTTACTACATTGAGGTGGGTTTGGGGGCTGGGGTCGGTTACAAAACCTAAAATCTTAATGTCCATTCCTCTGAACCCTCGAAGATAATTTGTCTTTTAAACATACCCTTACCCTTGATAGCCAGGTTTTAAATTCTCTGGAAGGGAATCTATAATGACAAAAACTTCTTAAAACTGAGAATATACTCTTGGTCACTTTCAAATTTATAATTCGGTTATTTGGAAATAATAAATTTGTCAAAGTACCGTAAATTTTTTATTTAAATTTTTTATTTATAAACGTAATATCGTCTTTCAGTGTACACAACGTAGTGAATGACAATGTTAAATTACTGTCCTCTATTGATTCGTAGTCGTGGTATTTTGAATTTTCTAAATAGACAATTCTAAACAGAGAATTTTAAGTTCATTTACTAAGACTTCGTGACTTTTAATAGAAATTTATGGTTGGACGTCGTAGTTATCAAAATTTTCGAAATTGGGTTACTAACCAAGAGTATCATCAGTTGCTAACATAAAAGTCGTTGACCTGTCTCAAGAAAGTCATGATTTATAATTCGAAAGACTGTTGAAGGGTAAATAGTTTAATATAGAGTTCTACGTATTTTTCTTTCTTGATATACAATTAGTCCATTTAAGATAAACATTAAATCTGAACGTGTTCCTGTAATAAGATCATTTTTTCGTTTCTGACATAAAAGGTGGTACGATTAAAAAACGGAAGTATCTAAGAGTCTTATTCTAAATTTACTATTAAAAATTGGGAAATTTCATTAGAGTCAAGTTCATGTTGGTCTCTTTGACGTGACCATAGTCTTGTATTGATAAAATAATGTTTTGAAATAAATGTTTTACTTTTTTATTAGCTTACTGATAACGTCCGGTTTCAATTTCCGAAGAGTAGGCACTAACCTCCTTTTAATTCGTTGTAAAAGTACGTGAGTGTGTGGTCTAGTAAACACTTTATACGCTTGAGAATTTTAAATACAATCATTTTGGAGTTACATCAGTGTTATGAACATACAAATAATCTTCTACCGTTTTTTTTTAGGTACCAAGACATGTCACAAATTATAATTGTGTCAAACAAGTAAAGAAAATTATAAAAAACCGAAGGTACTTATAAGTAACGTAACTTGTAAAACGTTCATTCTTAATATTATCATGGAGATAGTGGAACGACTTAAGTAGTGGTGTTCTTTTTGTGCTTATTAATCAAATTACAAAAACGTCATTTGACTTATCAACATTGAGGTTTCAATATAATTTGACTTCGGAAGTAACACTAGTTATCGAACTTAGTCAAATCTCGCATCTCAAAGAAACAGACATATAAAACCTTCTAGGTCTTCTAATTTTGTCCATACCCTTTGACCCTCTATAAGGAGTGGTGGAGGACAACTGACCTACTGATCATAATCTGAGAAGTATGGTTCTTATCCTTACGCTAGTGATGGACAGTTTTTATGACGGTTCTTTTCTTAGTAACTCACTTGGTTGATGAAAATAGTTGTTATTTTCAAAATTTATTGTTACACCTCATAGTTCAATGAATTTGTTAGTGAGTATCGTTTCGAAATGTCATTGTAAACGAGATTCCACCTTCGGATAGGGGTCTTAAACACCTTCGTACTAAGACTCTATGTAGGTTTGTCATAAAAAAGAAATTTTCACATTAGAATTGTAGTCGTGTGTCTTTCCGAATTATATACAAACTATGTACTTACTGATGACAGGAACTATTTTTGTAAAACTCTCGGGGAGAAAAAACTTTTCTCATTGGTAAATCTTGATAAATAAATTTTTTGTACGTCAAAACTAATACTAAGGAAAGGATAAACAAAACAGTAGAAGTTTGTTTAAGTATGAACCTTCGGTTTTAATTACTGGACAGTAGGATACTATACGTTTGGTCTGTGTCTAATCCGTAATTCAAGTCCTTGTCCTTCCAAGATAAAAGATGTGGTTGATGGTCTCAAAAGTAAGACTTCGTTTCTTTTTTTGACTTCTGACTTTTGTCAATATGACGTCTCTAGAAAATTTTGGATTTCTGACCTAATTTTTTTTAATGAGACTTTTAATTTTTGTCCTGGAACTTATTATGTCTTTTGGGGTGGTTTCAATTAGTCAATCAGATTCAAGTTTTCAAGTCATTAATAACTTTGCAAAAAATAAGAGTATTTTGTTTATGAATGTGTTTTTAACAAAAAAGAAAAGGTTACCATTAAGCACTTTATGAAGGGTCTTGTAAAAATAACATCCTACAAGACGGGTTATAAGAGGAAACATAAGACACAAGATTTTTGTTGTATTGGAAGATAATTATAATTCCCTATAGTCAAAATAGAACTTAGACTATTGACCGAAGGAATCGTGTCTTTCAATTGTGATAGGTTCTCAAACTTTGAGTACATTAAGTCAATTAATAATGAAGGACCCATAAAACGTTGAACCTTGATAATCAAGGTCTCCTTTCCTTTCTTTTATACATACTTAGACGTCTTTGTAGAGGGGATGAGGGTTAAGTTTCTTGTATTATACTGTCATTATAGTAAAAGGCTTCATTTATAGATTTCCTATTTGGTTTAATGATTTTCCGATTACCTGATAATTTCAAATTGTACCTTAATTAATAGAGACTATTAGTACTTCAAAAGAAAGATACTTAGTTCAGTATGTTTAATAAAACATAATAAGGTAGAAGAGAAATTTTGTAATTACCAAGATTCTCGTTGTGATGGTTACCAAGATTCTCGTTGTGATGGTTAAAAGACACAATCAAAGGTTCTCCGGGAGTTTCTGGAGACGAAGGACGATAAGTACCGGTACAATACAGGGGAGGGTGTGACTTGTCTGAACTGGAGTAATCCTGTCACGTCTACACTCTTATGTCCTGAAGACTCCGATCTAATATTTTTGAACACGTCGAAATCGAAGAACCAGTGAGTGAGAGTCCCCCTCGATCGACGGCAAAGTACCTCTGTAAGTTTGTTGGGATGCCTCTCCAGGAGTACGACTCTAGGACTCGGGAAAGTCTCGGTACACTCACTCGGTAGAACCTTCCCCTTAGGATAGGAAGTCGGTAGAAGTCTACTGATTTATGGTCGACCATAAAGTTGACGTTGGAGTACTTTGTAGAGGCTCAAATTTTAGTGACCTGATTTGGTGAAGACTAAAAGACTGGGTGTCTTTGATACACTCTGTTGTTTACAAGTAGAAACCACATTGAACGTTGTTTTGTCGTTTATATAAAGAGTTTGTGAGGAGGAAAGAAACAAGTAGCCTCATTTAAGATGAATAGGAAATCCAAGTCTAATTTACAGTGGATTAAGTAAGTAACCGAGTAATCTGTTTACATATTACTCTAAGTCAGTTTCAGACCTCAGGACCCCTTTGACGTCACTTGTTTCAAGAGTGGACCATCTCTAATGGTAGTTCACTCTCCGTAAGGGACAAACACATCCAAGGCGGAATATATAGTAAGTGATTTGAGAAGGAAATATAAGTAGTGTCAAGTTAATAAATTACAGGTCGGAGGAATGGTCTCCTGTTTCTGGTACAGAGTTCGAATAAATGACGACAGAAAGATTAGAAAACGTATCATAATCCGTAGATCATCTCCGAGTCATTTATAAATAAAAGTCCAAGAAGTTAAACCTCGAGATAAACATCGGTACTAACATAGTTACTGTTGAACTCTTTAGGTGTTGTATAGACGATAATTAAATGTTTGTCTAAACCTCTATTACCGAACTTAAGATCGTTAGTCGATTTCATGATTGGACAAACTTAACTTCTGATACTTATACAATCACCCCTTTACTTTCCACCAACCGATCAAAAAAACAAAAAAGGAAAAAAATTTGGTGTTCTACCATGACCCCTTTACACGTCAGGATTACTTCTTGTGAATTTCAGTGTTTAGTATTAATCACTTTAATATTACTTAGTCTAGTCACCTTCTTTGATTCATATGATACATGTGATTTTGTATGAAATTTTTTTAAAGGAGAAGGACTTACTAATGAAGATAGTCAATATTGAAGTCTCTTCCAAAATTCATGAACGAGTTACGGGAAGATCCGAGACCCTTGTGTCGTCACTTGTCTGTCTGTTGTTAGGACTGTCGTCACTTGATTCTCTGTTTTTAGGGCGGCAATATCACGAATGTCACTCACCCCTCATTCCCCGTCGTCTGTCATTTCTGTTAATTTATTTTAAAATAAATCAGTTTAAATCTCTTCTTTTTTCTCTTCCTTCTATCCCCCATACATACACACACATGTATACGTTACAAGTCACCCAATAGGTTACTTCTAGAGACTTTTCTATATTTCTGTATGTCTTTCACTCTTGTTCTATGTAAAGTTTAATAGTTCCACTTCTCTTAAGATCCGTGTCTTTTGTTTTTCCGGTGTCCTGATTTCACAAAGACCTCCCAAGATCCGGGTCGCTTCTTCGGTTACTCCGACTTCGTCTCACTCTCCTCCTTACTTTCTACTCCGTTCTTCCTATTTGGCACATCCTAGACTCCGTACTGTTAAGAATTTTCAGTAGAAAGAAGAGAAATCGTTTAATTAAATGGAGGACTTTCTCTAGAAGTTAGAGGAAGGACCTCCTAAGTTCGGACCGACGGTCGAAAGACTCACGGTCGGAGTCAAGATGTGCGAAAGGGTCTAAGATCTCGGAGAGAGGTCTCAAGATAAAACGGTCCGTCCGTTCCCCTACACTCTCCAGATCATTAAGGAATTTAATCAAAACTTCGTTGACATAACGAAAGTCGGGTTGGGCCATGGGGACCATTGTACTACACGATTAAGGACACTGAAAGTGTTTAAGATGTTACACTGTCCGACGGAGAACTGTTTAGATCAGGAGACCTCCGAGTCTTAAGTTAAAAGAAACAAGATTCAGTGATTAAGTGGATAAAAGGTAGAAGGTTTTGACATAAAAGAGAACGAGTGACATAATATCCCCTCCCCTAATCGGGATACAAAGGAAATGAAATTAAGATTACTCTAAAACCCTCCCTCGTCTCTTTTTACAAATAAGGTGATACGAATAAGCCTTCAAGAAAAAAAAAAAAAAAAAAATTAATTTTAAAAAAAAGGAATTTAACAATGTGTCATTTTAACTGTAAATACACACATGTCAAGATGTTTAAAATTTGGTGTATATGTCTATTTGGTGGTGATTTCCTGTCAGTTGTTAAGACAGAGGGACTTTTTGAGAGAGTACAACGGGGAGACGACAGTGTGAGGGAGGAGTAGGGATCGGGGACAGGTTGTGTCACGAACCGAAAAGTTGGTACAGTATGTTTACCTTAACATACCATATATTAAGAGACTCTGACTGAAGAAAGTGAGTCGTATTCCAGAGTCTCTGGAGAGTCCACCACTTACATAGTTCTCACGTAAGTCAAAATTACGTGTTATCGTAACAAAATTTTTTGAACATCAGTTTATGTATATTGTGCTTGTACGTATGGTAGTTATGGTCTTTATGTTGGTAGTTATTCAATACAAAAGGAAAACGAAAAAGTAGATTTGTTATAGTGTCTAAACAAAAGGGGATGGAAAAGGTTAAGGAAGGTTAGTATTAAACACAAAGGTTATTGGTAACGAACATCAAGTAATCCGACTTTCTCGACTTCCTGAAAAGGAGGTGTCTGGAATACTTTCGGGCGTACTTTTCGTAGTTTATTCCTTCGGTGACTAAATAACTTATACATTAGGTGTATTCGTAGTTGTTTGAGAACAGATCTTTACTTTTTCGTGTGTACGTGTTTTATATTTTTTTTAAATTCTCTTATGTATAATGTCAGAGTAATTTGGAGACTCACAATGACATGAAAAACGTTAAATACATGTTTTGGCTCTTTCGTACTCATCCTAAGTTCCCTGTTCTAGAAATACTTCTTCAGATAATAAGAAAGATATATTTTTAGACCATGTAAATCCTCCGTACATCTGTTGAAGAGTAAGTGTGGGTAAGAATCGAATGAAGATTCACTTTCTACAGGATTACCTTCTTACTACTACGATTACCGATAGTTTTGATAAAAATTTAATAAGTGTTTAATAAATCTTAAATATGCATAGTGAGATTATGTAAGGATTTTTCATATTACAATTTTTTATTATTCCCTAAAAAATTTTTCTCTCTCTTGAAACCCTAAACCTGACAAAGTGTCTAACATCAGACGAAAAGGAACCCAAAGTTTCCTTAGACTACTTCGTTAAATAAATTTTTTAATTTTTGGGTTCTCCCCGTAATTCATAAGAAAGTCCTATTGGTAATTTCTGATGTTCACTTGAAAGAAATTTTCACATACAAATGTATGTATATTTATGTGTATGTCTACTTGTGACGACTACGAAAAGAGGGACAATACTATGTTTTCCTTTGTCAGTACTTTTTTCTTTTGGGAAATGAGTCATTAATCTTGATGTCAAAATGAGGGTAAATAAGACGACCGGTGTTTGTGAAATACGTCGATAGACCAATTTGGTTATTAGTCTTACCCACGATCTCCTAAAGTTATAAAATGTGAGAACAATAGGTTTAATTTTTCCTACTAAGATATTTACCCTTATGACCATTTAAATCAGTAGATGTCTATTGGTGAAATCGTTTAAAATTTTATTAATGTTTGAGTGAAATGTTTATCTTTTTTTTCCAATTTCCCCCGGTAATATTTTATTTCAACCACCGGGATTCCTTTTTAGTTATCGTATACGAATAATCACATTCCAAGAATATTCTTCTTTGTCATTAAAGTATTCCGTATTAAAATATTAAGTTGATAATCTTTCAGTTTAAATATGATGATTATCAATTCAGAGGATTCATGTTTTCCGATTTCACAAAATACACGATTGTAAAAACGTAAGGTGTGAAAGTAATACGTTGATCCTGACCACCATTTTTCTAGTTTTAATAAATTTAATGAAGATTTGATTTATTAGATACACTTTATTATAAACAATCTTTGAATTTTCTTAATCACGTTGTTGCCCTTGAACTTTTCGACTTTTTTAGAAAGATATAGTATCAGTTTTGAAAAGTTTTGGTTAATAAAAAAAATTTTTCATCTTTCTGGATTTTAAAAAGGTGTAATAAAATTTTTGTCGAAATAAAAATGGTTTTTTTTTTTATGTAAAATTTTACAGTTAATCATATCAGGATTGTCGGTTGTAAATGACTCGTGTATGTGCACGATCCATGATAAGATTCGTAAAAATTTAATAGCGGAGTAAATTAGGAGTTTTATTGGGGTACTTCATCCATATAGTAGAGTGGAATTTCTTTTTTTCTGACTCCGTACCTCTGTGGTTGAATAATTGGATTTCAATGTGTCGAAGATTCATTGTCTTAGTCCTAATATTAGTAGACCTAGTTCAGAGACCTTTAAACTTCTTTTGATAAACAATTGAGACAGCAAGGAAGACCATAGATGGAAGTTTGAAGTTGTTGTCTCAAGACAATAAGGAACTCGATGTTAATAATTGTAATAGACTACTTGACTTATGACTTATAACCAAGTTATAAGTAACAATTGTACAAATACTGATATTTATGATTTAATCCCTCACAAGATGTTAATGAAAAGACTTTTTCTTAAAAACACAGGGAGTCCAACGATGGAGTAGGGGTTGAAGTTGTCTTTACAGTTAGAGGAAATCTAAGTGAGTTTATATGATCCAACGTAAAAAAAGGACTCTTGTAAGGAGGACCTCGGGAGGTAGAAGGAATAGATTACGTTTAACTATCAATAAAGATTTAGAACATGTGTGGTGACAAAGAGAAACGGAGAGGAGAAAAAATACTAGGAAAAAAGGAGTAAGAACCAAGTTAAGGAACAAAACCATCCTGTATAGGAGTCATTGAAGAACTCTTTTAACGTAACCTTCATTTAAGAGACTCTGAGACGTACATATTTTTGTAAAAATGTATAAACATACATACCTACACTCTCGACCTGATAATTTTTTCGACTCACGGCTTCTTAACTACGCAAACTTGACACCACCACAAACTCTTCTGAGAACTCTCAGGGAATCCGACGTTTCTCTAGGTTGGTCAGGTAGGATTTCCTTTAGTCAGGACTTACAAGTAACCTTCCTGACTACAACTTCGACTTTGAGGTTATGAAACCGGTGTACTACACTTCTCGACTGAGTGACCTTTTCTGGGACTACGACCTTTTCTAACTTCCGTCCTCCTCTTCCCTTGTTGTCTCCTACTCTACCAACCTACCATAGTGGCTGAGTTACCTGTACTCAAACTCATTTGAGGTCCTCAACCACTACCTGTCCCTTCGGACCGTACGGCGTCAGGTACCCCAGCGTTTCTCAGTCTGTGCTGACACGTTGACTTGCCTTGACTTGGTGTGTGAACTATCAAAGTTATATCTTGAGATACAAATTTTATTAAAAGAGGGTCTTACAACTAGAGGATTGAAGTGACAATTAGAAATATTTAGACTATAATAAAACTAAGAATTAAGAAACACATACCAGACGATAAGGTGGGGGTGGGGGCCGGGGCTTTCCAAAGTGTTAAGCAAAAAAAAGTCCAACACTTTAAAGTACATTAAAACGGAACATTAATACAAAAAATAAAGTCAAAGGTACGACAGTTAGAACTTTCCGTACAGTAAGTCAAGACCTTTAAGATCCCCCATGGTAAACTGTTTAGAGTCAGTAAGGTAAAGAAGAATTATAATGGAAGTACCTACGATGAGAATGGTCAAACGCCTATGACTGAAGTTAAAAATAACCGTAAAGAAGTAGGACGTGCCAAAGACAAAGAGACCGTAAGACAAAATGACAAAACCAGAAAAGACTTTACAGATGATAAGAAAGTAATAAGTAAATGTAAATTTTCAATCCGTCAAAAGGGTCTCTTCTTAGAAGGTTATGTGTCACAGCTCCTCCTCTCTCGACATCTGAAGGTGAATTAGAAGTACAAAGTAAAGTCACGAAACGGATTGACAGGAGTTTAGGTGTCAAGGAAATCAAACTAGTCATTTAGAGGTCAGACGGGTCGACCTCTTCCTTTCAACGATCCGGTACACACGTGATACCCTTTACCCAGAGATTGACGAAGAATATTGTCGGTTAGCAAGACAAAGGTCAAAGGGGAATTTTAGGCATTTGAAACATTGGATAAAAAATAAGAGTTACGGACTTGATAACAAGACGTTATACTTGACAGACGGAAGTCCCGAGGATCAGGTGGAACACGAAGTCGAAGAAGACCGACCGACTTCAATCCACGGTGGCCAAAGATCGAAGGCTTTTACACAGACAACGACAGAGGAGAAGGAAGAGAACCAAGAGTAACTATTAGTAGAAAAACAGGGAAATAATTACAGAATTGTCCTCGTTTTCCTTCTAACTAATGCAGGAGTGGTAAGTTTCTCATTTAAATAGACTCATTTTTGAATTCTGACACTGTATAAAGATTTATGTCTTCTTTTACGGATGACTTAGAATAATGATGGTGACTACGACGATATTCAGTGAATGGCTAAAACAAACAATTGTCGACACAGACGTGGTAAATCTTGGTCAAGAAAGTGAAGACAACGTGGTTTCAAAAGTTGACACTAGATAATTAAATTTAAAAATTTTTTTCAGTTACAGTCTGAGTTTTGAATAATAAAATTATTGGATAATATTAGATGGAAAGAGAGTAATTACATTCTTTATTATACAAACTTCATTTTAAGACCATCGTATTCGAATAAACACTTAAGACGTACTTCGGTGTCGATCTTTAAAAGTAGAAGAGATCGTCAAACTTTAGGATGGAACTGATTAATGGTTAATTGTTCCAAAACCAAACAATTATTGTCCTTTAACTCGTTAGTAGGGTACATTTTGAAGTCTTCCCAGTGATGTCCTCATTTTATAATCCTTTCTACAAAAGGAACCTGTTCACTATGTGAGGTTCAGTCTTACGTAAGTTGAAATCTTGTCGATACGTAAGAAGGGAGTACTCTCGACGGTGAGACCATAAGGAAGAACAACGTAAGAATTGATGTCCACCAAGAAGGTCAAACGGTAATTAAACCAAATAATTCTCAGTAAATAAAACTTTAGAGAATAAAGGGAATGATCACACGAGTAGAAGGATATATACAATAGTAAGGGTGGAGACGTAGAAAAGAGAAGGATAAGGGAGAAAAAAATCGTTATAAGGAGATAATGAAAAAAATCATGGACAAATGTTTTGTGACGTGATCCTCACCCCACTATTTTTTACTTATTTAGGGACGAGACCTTCAACGATGGGTTATTTCTTCCACTTTACACTATACATTTGTTGAGTAATAATATCATTTTATTTACGATATTATCTCTGTACTTGTTTTATAATAGTCTGGTACCTTCTTTCTTTCGAATGAAGATTTGTCTCTTTCATATTTTTTGGAACTCCTTCTTTACAGTAAACTTTTCGTAGATTTTCCTACTCATTCTAATCCTCTCCTATCTTAAAGACTGATTCCTGTCCCTAACTTGTTTTCCTGTCTTGCTGGTGTATAGTTTTTTTACGTACGGGGATTTTTTGTCCCTTCCATTCCGTATATTTTCTTATGACACTCTGTACTGTCTTGAATCATACTCACCTTCCTATGTTACCTTCAATCTTTCGGTCTAATGTTTACTAAACTTCGGGTAAGATTACGATAATAAGATATTCATCGTTTCTCGACGACTCATACAGACCCTTTCTTTGTTGTCACCCTTCCTTACAAACTTAATCGTTTCTAGAATGATTTATAAGTGTTTGAACCACTGACTATGCAATTTCGAATCTTAAGTTACGAAGTCAGTTAACTCTACTAGTCATTTCTAGGTTTCTTTTGACGGTCCCAATAATTCACGTAGTTGACTTTTCCTCTTGATTTTAAAGTATCATTTATACTTAAGTTCGTCCTGTAAAAGAACCTTTTTCAATTTGTAATGATTTTCTTTAGTTGGATAAAGGGAAATTTAGATAGTTTAAAAGAACATTGACGTGATACGCGGTTAAGAATTTTACTGGTTTCTTACCTGTTTGTAAAAACTCTCCCCGTGTATTACAAAAACCGTTTGACACACTGTGTTCTTATACGATAGAAAGCAGTCAAAACTGACATTTTTGTGTTTCTCCTGTCAAATTCCCATACACCGCCCCCCACCCCCCCCTTGCCGTGTGTTTCAAAAACTTTTCTTATCTGTCCTTTTTTCTTTTTGACTTCCAAAAATGGTAAAAGGGTTCTCAGATTAAATGTCATAAGTGTATCAATGAAGACTTCACGGAATAGTATTAGGAACGACTAAGAAGAGAGGAAATTAACAGTTGATAAGATGAAGACGGTCTAGGAGTGAATAGTTACCAAGACGTATTTCTGATCTACTAAATAACTTGTAGGGAGAGTGACTTAATTTAAGATGTAGAAAAATTTCTAAACATTAAAGTAAAAGGTTTATTATAAAGTTACATAAAGATAAATATAATGTAACGTAGGTTCTCATTATGTTTTAATCGTTCCTACTTACAATCATATTTTCCCTACAGACTCACCCTTAATCAGAAAATCCACCGTTTAAGTAATCACCTATAAGAGTACAATATTATTGGAAACGAAGAGATTTATAAGAACACTAACGTCTGAGTTTTTTACTTGTGAACTTATTTCTTCTGGGGAACATAGACATTTCTAGAAATCATATTACAATTTGTTGTGTCCGAATAGGTCAGTGTCTCGACCTATGTTTATGAAAGAGACTTTACACTGGTGACAAAAGTCAAAAGAGTAGACATTTTATTCCTATTATTATGGCTAGAGAACCCTAATACTCCTAATTTACTTTATTACATACACCGATGGTATATCAATTACGAGTTATTTACAATCGATTTCCTAAGAAATTCTTAAGGTAAGTAGTTTTATTTTTGGTATTCCGTATCGACTATTTATTTTCCCTACTACTTGTTAGTTCGAGATGATGAGATACAGAAAGGTAGAATGGCATTTTAATTCTGTTTTACAGAGAAGTTGTAGTAGAAGCCCTATCAGGTCATTGACGACGTACGAAGACTTTTTGTTATACATACAACGAAACTTCATTTTATATTAACACATAAAACTGATCGAATGGATACTGATCCATAAATAAAGAGTAAGTAAGAACCAGTTTAGGAAAACGATTAAACATGAAAATACAAACAAAGTCTTACCACCCACATGTTCGTTTATATATTTGTTACAACTTCCTTTTTTTTTATTCCAAAAGTAGAGAAGGAAACTTATGTTTCCGGTACATAGGTGGGTAAAAGTTATGAACAAGAATATATATTAAAAATCCCGAAGGGACCACTGAGTCTACCACTTCTTAGACGGACGTTACGTCCTCTGTACCCAAGTTAAGGACCCAGTCCTTCTCGGGGATTTTGCCGTTGGGTAAGGTCCTAAGAACGGACTTCTTAGGGTACCTGTCTCCTCGGACCACCCGACGTCAGGTACCCCAATGTTTCTTAACTTGTGTTAACTCACTGACCACTTAAATATTTGTTACAACTTCTCTTTTTTTGATTTCAAAAATGGAGAAGGAAACTTATGTTTCCGGTACATTCGTGGGTAAAAATTATGAACAAGAATATACGTTAAAAAATAAGGTAAATTACATTATTTATATTTCTTTGATGTGTTGGGTGGATCCTTATTTCCATTAATCTTCATTTTCAGGTTTAGTTAATAAATTGATGTAAATTGTTTGTAATGGAAGGATTTAAATAATAGACTATAAGTGTTTCATAACAATTTGATTTTTAAATCGTGTACCGAAATATGTATATTGAGAAAGTCATCTTTTAAGAGTGTTACCGAAAAAGGAAATAATCTTCCCGATAACCAAATAAAACCTTTAAGTTGTTCTTGTTGTCTTTGTATTAATAAGGATTTTTCTTTTGAAGACATGTAGGGGGTAAAGGATAAAAGATTTGGGGTAAGAACGGTGAAAAATGTTGATTGGAGGGTTGTAGTCCCTGGTCAAGAAAGTTTAGAAGGTCCCTACCGAAGAAAAAATCGTCAAAGAATATATTTCGGTTTCCTTTTACCTCCAGGTGTTATCATTTTAATATTTAACGATTAGGTGTCTATTGTGGTTAGTTCACCTTATTTAGTGACAGAAGTTTACAGACTTTTATGTCTTTTTTATTTACTTATTTTTCTTTTTTCAAGTAAGAGTAAGGATAGAGGGACCCCATTATAATAACAATCATAAAAACGTGTAAAAGTAAGTTGCATAAAAGATCCTCTCTGTTTTAATTTTAGATCAACTCTAATATGATATGTATATTAAGGTGTAAATTAAAAGGGGGTCTTTATATTAGTAAAAGTATAGTGACTCGTAATATAATTATTTACTTTTCTAATGATCTTGAAAAAAAAATAATTTTTTTAATATGTGTAAGTTTTAAACTTTTTATTTTTCGAATACCTTCTTTTACTTAATTTGTGGACATTGAGTTAGTGAATCTTTGTGGTCCCTGTTACTAAATTTTTTAAAATTACATAAAGGTAGATGATATTCAAGTCTTTTTATTATATTTTGTATAATTTTCAAAAGAGTAAGAAGATTAATGTTGTGTTCATAAAGAATACAGTAATGAGAAGATCTTGTACTAAAAATTACCGACTTATAATTAGTGTATTTTCATAGTAACCGAACGATTTAATCGATAATTCCGAACGATTAATCGATAATTATTGATATCAACCTGTAGATCTACTAATTTTATAATTTTTGTGACGAATAAAGGAAGTCATTAGAAATTTCTTAATTTCTAAATTATTAAAAATTTCTTAATTATATACCAGTGTCCTTTAAGACACTCGTACATTAATTGTCTTCTTTAAAAATTTAATCTAGACCCCGAGGTCTGTATCAAGTAAGAGATAGATCAGAACCACAAAAGTTCTATTTTCGTCATAATTAGAGTATTGCAATAACACTCCTAATTCTCCTTATTACATACAGTTTACGAAAATCGTATCAAGAATGTCGTGTGTCATTTCCGAGTTATTTATAAGATTAATCGATCATTACAAGTTTTATTCTACCCATAGAAAAAACGTATATGTATATGTATGTATATATATATAAGTCCAGGTGTCAAACCTTATAAAGGTATCTTCTTTAAGACGAAACGTTCCTTCTTAAAGTTTCAGTTTCCTTACGATTCGTATGGTATTTTTGAGAAAAGGAGGTGTTGACAAGATCAAATATGACGGTAACATAAGGTCCTTTTACTGATAGAAAGGTGTAAAAGTAGATACATGTGTGTATTTTATATAAACTCAATTTTTTACCGTTGCACAAAGTGATATATAAAAACTGATGATCACTATGACTTTTAATATCTAAACACACACACAAACTATTCAGAAAAACACGTGAACCGGGTAAATAGAAAGTCCCCAATCACAAAAGAATATATAAATATAAACTTATATAGTATACAATGCCAATGATGGGACACAGTATAAGTTATGTATATACGGAAAATACAAAACAATAGAGTATAAAAAGTAACCGGTCTAATTAGAAAAAGAAGACACTACAGGGATGTAACACAAGAATTTATCAAGTTTTTCAAGAATTTATCCCGTCTGACTCATACACAATTGTAGAGAAGAAGGTCTTTAGGGAGATCCACTCTTTTGTCCTTATTTACCGTATTTAAGTGTTCTTTTTTCTTATCCCTCCTCAAAGTTGTCGTACTTTCTCTAAAGTTATAGAGTTTTATACTTTTTACTTACCGACCAAACTAAACCATTTCGTCTTTTTTTACCTTGTCATCGAACATCTCTTTTCGGTCATTTTTTTTTTTTTTTTCGAGTAGATACGACATCCGAGTCCTTGACTGTCACGGTTGGATAGGGACACTTCAGTCTCCATGAGGTCGATCGAGTCAATCATTTTGTTGAGACTCTCAGTCGATAGTCTCTCCCCAACTTTCATTCTACGAACTGCCCTCTCCGGAAACTGAAAGATCTTTCCTACTTAGCTTCTTCGAGACCTTAGACTGTGTTGACTACGAGTCCCAGGACGAAGTTTTTGTTTCCCTAGTTTACCTTCAGATATGTCACTTGTTACCCTTAGGATCGAAGGGAAAGGTCACAGACCTTGTGATGATCTTGTAACTGTCGGTCCCGATGTTGGAAGGGACATTTGAGTTTCCCATTTTTTGAATGTATACGACTGTATACGTCCAAGTAGGAACTTTCTGGAGATGGATTAGTGAAATGCTCGCCCCAGGCAGTTGTATTTACACGTATACGGGCATGTGTTTTCATAGATCCATCGTAGAGTCACAGTGTAAGATTTTATTATTTGGTGGTTCTTAATGTTCCTTTTTTGTTTTCTTTGTTTGTGTTCTTTTGACCTACTCATTCTTTGTTTTGGTTATTTACTAATTAAAATTTACCGATGTAAAATTTTCTTATTTTAGTATTTGGAAATATCCTGTATTACCTTACTTTTGGTCTTTAGTTGTAGTCTTCCTTTATACCCTTTAAGTGTCTCTACACCTCTAATTTGTTGTGTGAATTTTTTTGACTAATCAGTTTCTTCCATGGTGGTGTTCCCTTTAGTCTTTTATGAACCTGAGGATTTTTATTTTTGTGTAGTATGTTTTTGAATCTCTTCTGTCCCTTTCGTCACAAGTTTTTCTTTAAAAATATCAACATTCGTAGATTTAAATTTTTCTTTGTTATGAAGTTTATTTATTGAATTGAAATATAGGATTCCTTGATGTTTTCCTTCTCATTTGGTTTGAGTTTGGACCGTCTGTCCTTTTTATTATTTCCAATTTCACCTCTAGTTGTTTTAATTGTTTGGAGATGATCTTACTGGTTCTTTTTTTCTCTTTTGAATGATCTAAGTCCTGACTTTCACACCTGTAATGATGATTGAAATATTTTTATTTTTCCTAATATTCTGTTATTACTCATTAATCCGGTGTTAATACTTATTGACTTACGGTGGTTTTGTCTATTATATCTACTTTACCTATTTAAGGATGTTTGTGTGTTTGAATGTATTGTTCTTAATCTTTTGGATTTCTTTGAAAATCGTTCTCTAACTTGGTAGTTAGTTTGTGGAAGGCTGTTTTCGGACTCTGGTCTAAGATAGTTTGTAAATCTTCTTAATTGTAGATAGTTAGAGTTTCAGAAGAATCTTTTCCTTTTCCTCTGTCAAGAATTGAGTAAGATACTCCAATCCCTATGGTACTATTGTTTTGGTTTTTGTAGAAAGTGTGTGTGTGTTTCTTTTGGTATTTCGTCATAAGGATTATTATTGTCTTATTAACAGTTGTCTTATGATCGTTTGACTTAGGTCGTCGTATATTTTTCTTAATGTGTGGTACTGGTTCACTTACCGGGTCCTTACGTCCCACCAACTCGTATTCCTTTAGTTGGTTACATTATGTAGTTAGTGTATTACCTTACTTCCTTTCTTTGGTGTACTAGTGGAGTTGATTATGTCTTTTTTTTTTAGACTTATTTTAGATTGTGAGAAAGTACTATTTATTTGAGTTGTTTGATTCGTATCTTCACTGAAAGGAATTGTACTAAGTTCCTTAAATACTTTTAGGTGTCGACTGTAAGGTACGTCTAGTCCTTTTTGACTCTTCGTACAGGTGAGAGTGATAAACGTAAACTTTTGTATAACTTTCAAGATCCGTCCCGTTAATCTATTCTTTTTCTTTGTCTTCATAGGTTTATCCTTTCTTTCTCATTTTAATTTGGATGACTTAAAATATCTACTGTGCTAGAACATTTATCTTTACGATTTCTCAGGTATTTCGTTTGATAATCTATCTACATTATTTACTTAAATCATGTACTAGTTGTGTCTTTTGTTAGTCGACATAAAGATGTGTAATCGTTACTTGATTTTGATTTTAATTCTTTTGTTGAGGTCAATGTCGTCGTAGTTTTTCTTGTTTTATTAATCTTTATTTAAATTGGTACCTTCACATTCTGAACATGTGACTTTTGATGTTTTGCAACGACTTTCTTTAATTTTCTGGATTTATTGACCTTTCTATAAACTACAGGTATCTGACCTTCTATGAAAGGTTTGACTACATGTCTAAGTTACATAAGAGATAGTTTTGGAGTTACCGGAAAAAAAAAAAAACGTCTTTACCTTTCGATTGACATTTTAAGTATGTCTTAACGTTTCCTAAGGATTATCAGTTTTCTTAGAACTTATCCTTCTTGTTTCATCCTCCTGAGTGTGTAACGTTAAAGTTTTAGATGTTTTCGATATCATTTGTTCTGACACACCATGACCGTATTGTTGTCTGTATATGTAGTAGACTTATTTTGACTCTCGGGTCTTTATTTAGGTATATTACTATCTGTTAATTAAAAGTTGTTCCTACGGTTCTGATAAGTTACCCCTTTCTTATAATCAAAGAAATTGTTGCCACTCTGTTGGTCCATAATTGTATGTCTCTTACTTCAACTTGAGAATGAAGTTTGGTATCAGTGTACTTGAGTACTATATAGTTTCTGAATTTATATTGTCGTTTTTGATATTTTGAGAATATTCTTTTGAGTCCCCATTTAGAAGTACTGGAACTTAAACAGGCACCAAAGAATCAATATTGTGGTTTTTCGTGTTCGTTGTTATATACTTTGTGTAGTTCTTTTCTGAAGTGGTTATAAACTTTGAAAACTATAGTTTCCTGTAATAGTTCTTTCACTTTTCAATTAAGTGTATCACCCTCTCTTATAAACGTTTAGTACATAAAGAGTTTCTAGGTCATAGGTCTTATGTATTTTCATGAGAATTTTGTCGTTGTTGTTATTTTTACTGTAAAACGATTTCTTCCATATGTTTACCGGTTTACGTAGTAAACAGTCGTCCCTTACGTTTGACTTAGTGTTACTCTATGGTGAAGTTTGTATGGTGATATCATTCTTCTTTATTTATGTACGTATTTTATGTAAAATTTTATATAAAAAAATTTTTTTCTTTCATGGTTTACAACTGTGACCTTAGGAGTATATAAGGATTACCTTTACATTGTGCCAAGTCGGTAACACCTCTTGTTAAACCACCAAGGAGTTTTTCAGTTTGTCTTAATAGTGTTGTGGATTGTTAAGGTGAGTATTCATGTATAGGTTTTATTGACGTTTGTTATTGGACGTATGTTCAAAAGTATGATCATGATAAGTCACCATAAAGTGGTTTTCTCCATTTGTTGGGTTTTACAGGTAGTTGATTGTTTGCTTATTTGCTTACACCATCTCGATATGTTGTCTCATAATAAGTCGATGTTTTTCCTTATTTCATGACTGTGTACTATGTTTACCTACTCGGAACCTTTGTAATAGGATTTACTCTCTTCAGTCTATGGTTTCCGGTAATTTGATATACCAAAGGTAATTGTCGTTTATAGTTTTTGTCTGTTTAGGTACCCTTTTTCCTATCATTTCGTCACTGACAGACTCCGACTTTCCCATGTCCCTCTTTAACGAATACAGACGTCAAAGTAAAACTCCACTACTTTGTCTTAGTCCATCACCACTCCCGACGTGTTGTGAGAACTCACATGATTTCCGGGGACTTGACACAGACATTTTTTAAGAATTTCCCTTCTTGAATCAATACAGTTAAAATGGAGTAATTTTTTATAATAATTTAATTTTTCTTGTTTACCGGGAGACGTAGGAGGGAGGAAGGATGTGGTAGAGACTCCACCACTCATGTGAGTCGTAGGTGTTGACCTATAAGATTTATGGTAAAATATGAATTTCTTCGGTGCCGGGAATCTTCTTTACCGATCACAGTCCTGATCCCATACCTTTTGTGTTTTGGTCGTACCTTGTAAAAGACATGGTTTAACATATGGTTTACATTTCTTATTACTTTCTTTTTACCCCTGTACAGTTTTTCATGTGATTCATCCTCGGTCGAGATGACCCGAGGATAACAGGTTTAGTTCTACATTGACTTTTCCATTCTCTCTAGGTGAGGGAACTCAATAATAAAGTGAGAAGAAAGAAGAAGTTCTAAGGTTATGGGAAGGGGGATGAGATTGGAAGATTGTTTGTACGAAGAGAGGATCCCATATGAGTTTCCCGTTTTTTGGGACGTTTTGTCAATTTTGTCTTGATGTCAACTGGGGACTTGTAGAGTCCCCAATCCTTGCGACTAGGGGACACGTCGACTTTTGAATTCATATTAGAAGATCAACCAGAAGATAGACGTCTAAGTTGGTTGACTCCTATCACATCTTAGTGTCATATATAAACAACTTTTCTTAGACGTAGATTCACTTTTATGTGTCAAGTTTAGAGATAACAAATTCCCAGTTGACATAAAAGTCAATAGTATTATAACCAACTTTCCAACTATAACGATCCGTCATTACATGTTCAGACCTTGTAAAATAGTATGGTTCATGTGGTCCATCGTTCCTTTAATGAATTTTCTCATAATCACGAGTCTGTGAATCATCACAGGCTGAGAGACACTGGAGTACCTGACGCCGTCTGGTGGTCTGAAGAGACAGGTACCCTAATGACGTCGTTCTTATGATCTCACCTCACAGTAAGTGAGGTCCCCTACTGTGACCTCACAGTAGGAAGGAGGTCCCCTAGAAGGGTTGGATCCCTGACTTGGGTACAGAGAATGTAGAGGATGTGACCGTGCTCTTAAGAAATGGGGATCATGGTGGACCCTTCGGACTTATAATAATAGACCCTTCGTTTCATAATTCTGACATAGGTTTCGTGAGTCCACGGTTCAACTTCTCGAGAGGACTGTTTTTGCCCTATTATAATTATTTCTATTATTGACGTTACCTGACTTCCCGAAGGGACCACCGAGTCGTCCTTTGTTAGGTGGCCTCTACGTTCTCTACATCCAAGCTAGGGACCCAACCCTTCTAGAGGACCTCATCCCCTACCGTTGGGTGAGGTCATAAGAGCGACCTTATTAGGGTGTCTGTCTCTTCGGACAACCCGCTACCAGACACCTCAACGTTTCTCAACCTGTGTTGAGTTCGCTGACTCGTGTCGTATGTTGTTGCCTAACTTTTTGTAGTTTATACAAATTAGGTACTTATATGTTATTATAAACTTTTGTTTTGGTTTTTTACTTAACAGTGGGGACCTCATACGATTACTTGTCTAAGTAAGAACACTTTTTATTCATTGATGTCTCTCTCTTACATTTTGTAGGGTATACTTGACATAATGATTCCTAGTTTATCATCTACTCCTTTAAAGGAATGTTCATTCATAAATTCGATGTTTTTACTTTTTCTTTACAGTCTTAATTCTCATCGTAGTAAAACACTGGGGATTATTTAAATCGGATCCGTGACTAGTAGTACTGACGATTGTAGTGTTCCTGTCAGAGGACCTTCTTTACTGATTTGTTATGTAGTTCTAAAAATCTTATTTATCATGTATTAAGTTTAAAGAAAGTCGAGTTATCAAGATGTTTGACTTGGTGGGTAAAGTGAATGTTAAAGATTTAGTCCCCGGTCGTTTGAAGAAGACATTTTATAAAATCCAAAACAACCGGTGTCCCCGAGACAGTATTGATGGGTTGAGACGGAGACGGTCAAAATCGATCCTTCACCTTCCGACGAGTAACCATTTCTTAGATGGACGGTTACGTCCTCTATGTCGTCTGCACCCAAACTATGGACTCAACCCTTCTAGGGGATCTTTTCCTTTACCATTAGGTGAGGTCATAAGAACGGACCTTTTTGGGTACCTTGTCTCCTCGGACCACCCGATGTCAGGTAACCCAACGTGTCTCAACCTGGACTGAATCACTGACTCGTACGTGCGTGTC
This sequence comes from Capra ibex, assembly GCA_006410555.1. Lineage (NCBI taxonomy): Eukaryota > Metazoa > Chordata > Mammalia > Artiodactyla > Bovidae > Capra > Capra ibex. The sequence goes on along the minus strand of SJYO01049919.1, from coordinate 1,303,585 downwards.
GTTGCCTTTTATCCATTCACTCGTCCGTGACTGAAATACGCTACCCTTCTTGAATCTAGTACTTTACAGCAAACGACGTATCAATAGAGACGGGATATACTATGTTCTCTCTTTAGTTACTAGGGATTGTTATTTAATTAAGAGGGGTCTTACTTTCGATTAGACCATCGATTAGTTACGAGTTTAGATTGAGTCGTCTTGTCAGTTGTAGTAAAAAGTCCGACTGGTAAGGAATTAAATAAAACGATTAAACTTTACACACTGTTCGTATTAGACAAAGCTACTGACAATTCAGGTTTTCAATTACCAAAAATTTTAAATTTATTTTGTCTAGACACTTACAATCCTTAGATCATTATTGAGGATAAATAATGACTCAATGTGACTTTATATATCCCCACACACACATAAATAAATGTTTTCATTAAATCTACCGACCTGAAAAATGGAATAGTCTTTTGGTTTACTCAGACCTTAGAAGCATTATGGATTTGTACGGTATAAATCCTAGGTTATTAAGGGAGTACTATTCGTTCTTTTTAAGGAACGCATGGGGAGGACGTAGTTGTCGTAGAAGAGGTTGTTTATATTGGATTTTCTCCTATTACGTTTGTGACTCACATTTCTTTACTTTTCATATAAGATCTCTGAGATATTGTGTAATAAATAATACTTATTTACAAGTCGTTAATTATCGATATTAAAATTCATATAAAAATAATTCTAAGTTTCTATGATATTTTTATTTGTCCTTTTGAAATTTGTATAAAAGACTTACTTTCAAGGTTAATATGTTGTCTTTTACAATTTAATGGAACTCACCGAAAAACATCAGATATAAAAAACAAAAGGATTCCTGAAGGTAACGTAGAGGATGTTATAAAAGGGATGCATGGTGATCTTAATTCGTTCCCAAGTGTCTAAGTTAGTGACCCTCTTTTTCTCTCCTCTGTAAGACAGACACCCGGACCAGTTATCGGTAGATCTTTTGTTTTTAATTTTTAAATTGTTGTTACGATACTTCTTCGATGATACTGACCTATTCGATTGGAGATAAATATCGATAGGTGTCGGGTATCCTAACACTTCTCAACTTGTGCTGTTTCGTTGACTTGTTATTTTTGTTGTTTAAGGACATAATAACTTAAGTGTATCGTGGATTGTGTCATAAATTGTGTCGTAGTCTCGAATTGTTTGATATAAGACTCCTTTTTTCATAGGAAAACTTTAAAAACATCATTACATATTGACTACTATGGTAATTTATTCGTACCTTGATATTATTATTATTTAGACTTGTTACACCAGAGAGTTTTTCATTGATCCTACCTCTCACACCTCTTTTTCTTCTGTCGTAATTTTGTATGGAAAGGTGTCTTATTCTTTGTCGGACCAGTTGATTTTCCAAATGTCTTTCAGTAGATAGTCTAGCTAGTGGTGCGACAACAATAATCAGTGATTTAAGACAGACTGAGAAGACGTTGGGGTACCTGATGTCGGATGGGCCAAGGAAAGACGTGTCCTAAGGGGTCCGTTCTTATGACGTCACCCAACGGTAAAGGAATCTAAGAAATGACGACTCGGTGGTCCCTTCGAGTTTCACTAGTGGATAACACGAGTGTGAGGTTTGTAAACCGAAAATGGTTAAATTTCGAAAATGAAAAAAAGGACACTAAAAGAAACACAAGAACAAGATTTTACTTTATAGGATGTAACTTTCGTGGTTCATTGACAAAATTGTTTCTGATGATTTTTTTCGATCGTTAGGTTGACAACCGTATTTTGGAACGTTTTTATGAATCAAAAAAGGTAACTACTTTTGTCTTTATTCGTGTCGAGATTTTAAGGAGGAATATAATAAATAACAAATTTTGATACCTTCTTAAATCTTATAGTTTACGTAAATAAAATTTCCTTATTTTTGACGATTGTTTTGACCCTGTCCCCATTAAAAATTTTCGTAAAAATCTTATAATTCATGGGTTCCGGAGTAGAGTAGGAAAGAATCAGGAGTCGGAAATATCAGACTATAGACATAGTCTCCTTTTTTGAGTTTTGGAAAAATTAAATGTTCAAGTTTTCCATTTCATTTTGATAACATAAGGAAGTATAAGTGTTACATTTGATCAAAAATTTTAAGAGTAATATTTCCTTTTTTATGAGTTGTATTCATCCCCCTCCTTTTCTCGTTTCTCCTCTGTTGGTTGGAGTTCTTTTGTGGAATAATAATGATTTTGTAAGAAGTGTCTTTAAAGTATGGGATGAGGGTTATACACTAGTTTACGGAGGATGAAATTGTAGTAGAGTAGAGATGAGTGAAAGTGGAAGATGATTCATGAACATGAATTCATGTATTCATCCCTTATATATTATGTTATATTATATATTATGTGCTAAACTTTGTTTGGTTGTAAAATAGTTCCTTTGTTTAGTTTGACAAATATTTTCGATGTATAAAGACACTACTTTCTAATATGGTAAAATTTTATATTTTACTATTTTTAGATTTAAGATAAAGGAATATAGGATATATATAATAAGATAAAGGAAAATTTATATAAATTCATAGGGAATATTCTTACGTGTTAAATGTAGGTTGTCAGAATATCCATGATTTCTATGAAACCACTTTCATGGAAACGTTTTCTGTCTGATGTTTCCATTTTTCATAGGGGTTTCTGTAAAGTTTATAAATGAAATTCTTTTGTGGTGTCTGTTAATTTTTTGATGAGAGTTCAATTTGGTCATGATATGTTGTAAAATGGACGTAGACATTCTGACGTAGACAAACATTGTCTCATCAAAAACGAACCCGCAGTTTATGTTTACCTATACACGTCTAACATTGTCCCTATAGACGGTTGACCTTTATTTTAATAGAATAATCATGTTTGACCAAACACTGTATAAAGAACATCCATGACAGTAAAGAACACATTTCAACTAGTATAAGAACCAAATAAACGAAACACAGTAAGTCCTTAATATGACTATTAATCTACTTCATGATCTTATTTCTTGGGATTAAGGGTTAAACCCCTCTCTTAACATATGAATCCCTGGGTATTTTAATATTTAATGTCCATAGCAAACGAGTTGGACATAATTTGAGCTTCAAAGTCACTTGATCTAACCTTTAAATAAGATTTAAACCCCGAGGAGACAATTTATGTCATGAGTCAAGAATATACAATCGCGATGAGATCGTTGACTCCGGTTACTATTCGTTAGATGAATAAGTAAGTTGTCTATAAATGACGTACGTTATCCCACGGTTGTAAAACACTCGGGGTTTTAAACAAGTAAGTTGTATGTTTTATTCGTACTAATCATGGTAATAAAAGACAGTTGGATGTTTCGACTAGTTGTTATCAACTAGAATGGTAATAGTCTATAATCAGTGGAATAGCTAATGAATAGGATCGTCTACTTTATCACTAACTGACGGTTCAAAAATTGTCCGGTCTTTTTATGTTTCTCGATACTTGACGGTCAGTGTCTAGTCGATCTCCTACATAAAGATGGTACATAGGTTGTTTCGTTTTAAAGACACGATCAAGACTGTCTCAGGGAAGAGGAATATTCCGAAGGGCACTTCTGTTATGTGGCACTTCGTTGAGAGAAGAAAAATTCAAGAATCTTTCGAAAAATATAATTTAGACTTAGACGTAAAGATGTATAGTGAAACAAAACATAAAGTGAGAAGTAAGACGGGGACGTCCCTTCAAATATACCAAATCTCTGAAGCACGAGGGTACAAGAGGGATTCAACAGAAAACAGGAGTGATTTATACGGGTCAAAAAGGTTGGTAGGTCTTTTATTATACCAAAGGTTGAGAAGATGTAGGGTTGACGGTAAAAATTTATATAAAGTTGAACAGGTCCGGAGAAAATTGATACCGGTAGTTTTTGTTACTTCATTAAGTTATCACGGATTAGATGTGTCTTGGGTTCTAATAGCTAAGCGACAAGAGTTGTACATTCTGTTGTACGACTCAATATAATTAGGAATTCATTCAATAGTAAGAACCGATAAAAAGTACACTGGTAAACTGGGAGGTGGGACACAGACACAGTGATTGGTCGATAACTACTGAAAGGATCTCAAAAGTGATAAGACTTAGATCTTCTGACTCTGTCAAAGATTTCAGGAGTAGTCGGAGTCGTGAGAAACTAAAGTATTAAAATATACGACGAAGATGAACTCCCACTCCTTCGTTTGTTACAACCCGGATATTAAATTTCGATTAAGATTTATACAGTGACTAAGTTCACGACCCTTTTTTTCGTTTCATTTGTTGTTTTGGATTGCAGGTATTGTCTTCATATTATGTTTTAAGGGTTCACAAATTTTTTCCACCAAGCCCTAACAACTAATACATTCGGTTTTACGATCTTGGAACTTTCAAATAAGTTAAAATACTGGTTCAACTTATAGTTCATAGTCAAATTTTTGACTTCGATTAAGATGAAGAGATTGTATTTTATAAAGGACGGAAGACACATCCGGAAACAATTTAAAATGTTCAAACGAAAAAAAAATAAGACTCCTGTGATATTTAAAATAAGACTTTCTGAAATTCTCCTATCCTTTATAAAATTTTGTTTGTAACAACTTTCCGTAGTATAGCCACATTACAATTGATTTCTTTTTTCCCAGATTAAAAGAAATCCTTTAAGGAGACTTTACAATTATATCCCGTTTAAGATATGTGAGTAAATATATATATATATATATATATATATATATATATATATATATACAAAATGCCAGTGTTTTTTCTCCTTCGAACCCTAGAGGTTAGTGAATTCTGTTGTGTCTCATATAGAATGAGACTTGTCCTCTGAAATAATGTGGTTTGAATGGAGTCAATTAGGTACCAACTGTAGGATTCTGCCGTCACGTCTTACATTGTCATTACTCCTTTCTCGTTACAATCACAGGTTTAAATTGGTAAAGATAAGTTTCATCGTAAAGTAAATAAGACGATGTCATCTTATGACTTAATTACTTCATCTGGTTCTATGTAGATGTTGTTTTGAATGGGAAAGATGTATATGGAATATATAGATTTTTACATGATTCTTGAAAGAAAGTCTATAGAACACTAGTCTTTTAGTAACTCCGAACTTGTATTACTTTAAACCAAAGTCGTTCATTCATGCAGTAAACGTCTTAAATTCGTCTTGTCTTTTTGATTAGAATGTTGATTAAACCAGAACTTCTTTATTAAAATACCGGGTTAAAGAGGTGAACCTTTTACCCTCTTTTATAAGGAGTTTCTGAACCAATTAGAACTGTTTTGCAAACATTTCACAAATCATCTAATTTCTCGATGTACCTCTTTTATTCGGTATTCAATAAGTAGTCTTTATTGGTCACTTTACGTCCATAGATTTTTGATTCCTAAGAAATTGTAATTTAATCGAATTTTATCCTTCATGTTCTGTCCCCTATCCCCAACGGTTCATCTTTGTTCTTTACTTCTCTCTCTCTCTCTAAGTATTTCCTATATTATTACTTTTAATATTACTTTCGAATGGTAACGTGACTTGTCTTTATGTGTTGTGAAAGAACTTTTTTCGAAAGCACATACAAATCTCACTTCTGAGTTTATTTCCCAATTTTAGAGGTTTTCATACAATGATTTAAACGTCTACCATGGAACATATCACTCCTCAATTAGAATGGGTTTCTCTAGGAGAGGGTCATCAGACTAAAACGGGACCTTCTGTTGGATATCCTGAAACCTTAAAGTATGGAGTTGTCCTCATAGTGACAAAAGGACCTCTGAGACCCTATTCATCAATAGTCAAGAATGAGGTCTTCCCAACCGTTCATTTCCGGTAGGGTCTATCCGTCATACACTACCTCGGAGTTGTTTTTGAGACCCGTGGTTCCGAGATCTCTCGACGAACCAACCGTTATGAGACACACATAACTGTGTTTGTCTACGATCCTTTCATTGAACAGGTACTGAGGAGTCCCTCTCCTTCTGTTTTCGAGTCAGAAACCATGGAAACGGTCTGAGATGGGATTCGTGAAAAGGGGAACCGACTAAAATTAGACTTGAGAGAGGAATATTATTGACATTTACAGTTACATTGTCAAAGGTTAATCAAGACACTTCAAAACATCGTTTAATAACTTGGACTGTTACCAAGGTCCTTAGAAGGTTGGAGCGTTGATCATAGTCTTCATTCCCGTCAGAAACACTTGACAAGGACATTGACGTCAACCGACCTAAGAACGTATACGGAGTTCCCCATAGTGACCTTCGAAATGATATAATCGTTTGTAAATCCCAAATAAATGATATAACACGGTTTATTTTGGTTCTGTCATATTCGTATTCATTTATACTGAAATTGAAGGATAAGACTCTTTCTATTTATAAATGTTAGCGAATTAATTTTTTTTGAGACTCATGGTTTAATAGTGATGTATACACAGGGTTACCGTCACGATCGTCTATGTAATATCTTCGACAAGACGTCTTTTTCGGTAAATCTAATGTGAGTCAAATTAATTTCCGTTAAATTGTCCTTGTGGACTTTATGAACATACCATGATTTATATAGAACACCCTACAAAAATTTCAGGATGATGTTGATTCTTCCAAACTCATTCTTTGTGGAAAGTTGTAAAAAGACTGATGGATACCGGTTAAACTATTGATACAAAGTATGGACCATAGTACCTTCTACCTAGAATGATAATTATTACTTTGTGATTGGATATACATGAAACAACGATGTACATTTATTTCTACGATCCGTATAGTAAAACGTAACCCTTCTGACAGTCTTAAATGTCACGTTGATTTGGTATTCAGACTAACATCTCTCTCTACATTCGATCTTCTTTATACTTTTTTATTACCCTACATCTATTGAACCCTTTTCTTCTCTCTCATATTCTATGGTTCGTTTTACTAAATGGATCCCTTCTTCGTAGTTTCCTTTTTGGTCTAATTCTAGTGATAATCTTTAAAGTTAAATTCACAATTCTTTGGATTCTGTTTTCGAATTTGTGACTTTTGTTTCATTTATGCGTGTTTCGTTCCCATTTGAGGAGACCCTTCATAGTCCTAACATTCCATCAGTGATATAATCAAAGCTCAGATTGACTCGGTGGTATCATAAAGGTTCCCTTTAAATTTTCTTTTTGTCACCACCACCACCGTCCCCGCCCCCGCCATACCCTGTCCTATGACCGTTTTATCCACGCCAGTTGACTTCCAGGTGACGACTTTTGGGTGGCATAGTAAATTGGGTGTCAGATGAGAACCGAGGTTTAGGTGTATGGATTCATGATAGACGACCGACAAACATCTGGCCTCCGGGACTTTAATCCAGTTCTATACGGATTAAAATCAATGGGTTACAGGATCTTTGGACTGACTCTTTCCGTACTTCCTTACAAGTTTCAGTCCCAGAGTGACAGACTTCGTTTGAAGTGATTCCGATGAAATTTGTAGTTATCACTTACTATTAAATGAATTAAAATCTGGTTTTTTTTTACGTTAAGGAACCGTGCAAAATCAAAGTTGTATAATGAATACCGTTTTGTGACATAGCAACGACCACCGTAGTAATAAATTCCCACATTGTGTTAATGAGATTCATATTTGTCTCCTACGACTTCAGTGACTTCATTAAGTTTATTTATACTTCACAACCACTGATCTCTTTTTATATTTTCTATGAAGATTTTGTACTTCTTTTACTTTTTATATGTTTATATTGAACCATTAAGTTCCGTATTCCTTAGTCAGGTTCTTAGGTGTTTTATAATTACGGTAATTTCTAATGTTCCCCTGAATCTTTCGTTTACTCTTGTAAGACCCTTTATAATATCGATGTTCCAAATATTACGTTCATAATTTACATAGTGTTTATAATTTCATACGTTTACATGAAATTAAAGAAGTAAAGTAATTTACTCCTTCTTCGAGTTTGGGTCCTTCATGGTCGACCAGAAGGGTCCACAATGTAGTCCGATAGAAGGGCCAAACGACCACTCGTACAGTACAGTAATCGAGTCGTGACAGGTATCAATTTCATATTTTGGAATTGAGGTCTCTTGCTTATGTCATTACTGAATATTTGTGCCGTTTTAATTATGACTTTAATGTCAATACTGAATTTTTATATATTTCATATTATAGTTTCTGATTTTTAAAGTGGTAAATAGTTTATATAAATTAATCATGAATGAACATAGACTGTATCTGTATGTGTCAAGAACTTTATTTACTTATGTGTGAAAATTTTTACGAATTGAACTAAGTTAATATTGTCCGTTTCTGAGTCGTATCTTGAAAAATATGTAAGTAGTTAAAAATGATCTATATATAACTATGACATGTCATTGTTTTTCCTGTTCTTTTCCTTCTTTTTTCATCGTTTTTCTAATCAACATTGGTGACTTCATAAAAACAGAAAACTGATACGGAGTATCGAACGCCCTTGGATCAAGGGACTAGTCCCTAGCTTGGGTCGGGAACCGTCACTTTTGGGCTTGGTGACCTGGTGATCCCTTAAAGGGTGATTTCATAAAAATCTTTGTTAAAATCTCGTTTCAATTTTCTTCATTCGTTTGTTTGATTCTTATCATAGATCTTTCACCCCCTTTTTTGTAGTTTATCTTCTTCTATTTCTCTTTTGAGTGTATGGGAAAATAAAACGGTCTTTGATAAATGACATCTCCCTCTTTTTGTCTATTTTTCGTTTTCCTTAGGTTTCACCGTCCTCATCCTCCTAGTTCGTTTTTGAAGTGCCTTTACACATCTCCCTTTGTCTACTTTCTTTTATCCTCTCCTAATCCACTTTTCAATCAGAGTCGGCATGTTTTCCTGTAACATTCCCCACGTTTTTTAAGTGTCTTAATCAAAAATTACAAATCTCTGTTCCTTTCGTATATGGACTACGTAAGAATTTTCAAATGTGGTTTACCCAAAAAAAGGAAGATCAAGATAACTTAATATTTACTGTATACCGAGACACAATCAAATTCCAAATATATGGACTACCTAAGAATTTTATGAACTGACCCTTTCTTTTAGACTCTTTTTTTTTTAGAGTTGTCTGATATCGTATTTCTCTTTATATTATTTTCGTTATATTATTTCCACTTTATTAGAACAACGTCACAAATCTTGTTCCAATTCAAAGTGTATGTATACACATATATAAAACAGAGGGACCACCGAGTCTGCTATTCCTTAGACAAACGTTACTTGACTCTGGACCCAAGTTAGAGACCCAACCCTTATAGGGGACCGCCTCCCGTACCGTTGGTTGAGGTCATAAGAACGGACCTCTTAGGGTACTTGTCTCCTCGTACCGCCCGATGTCAAGTACCCCAACGTTTCTCAGTCTGTACTGAATCGTTGATTCGTGTCGTGTCGTGTCACGTATATAAATGTATATATTTTGTGTACGTATATATTTATTTTAAATATCTGTAAAAAATATTAAGTATCAATGATACAAGATAGTTCCTTATAATATTTGAAAGTGTGGTTTCCTTACCTTAATAAAGTTCTAGTATTGAGAACAAGTTATTATAATATGTATACATACACATATATAGACAACCAATATATTTATGTGTATATGTATAGATATAGTAGTGTTTTATTGAACCTAGAAATCCTATCTGAGAAATTTTGAAATGATTGAAATAAATGTTCCGGGTATACTACAAGTTGGATCGCAGTTGTAATCATTACGTTCATACTTAAAATAATTTGTCAGAGTCCCTTTTTTTCGGAAATCACAAAAGGTTTTCTGATCTTCTTGGGTTTAGTACCCAAGATCTAAGACTAAAGATTCTACACTAGAATTTAGGTGACACGGTTAATTTCTTGTTCAAAGATGACGGTGTTGGTGTGTAAGTTATGGTCAGACAGATATTTACCTCTTTTTCCTTTTAGTACGCCAACTTTCTCCTCTCGTTCATGTCGTTGAACCTTTTATAACTTTATTCTACCGGGAGATGACAGAGGGAGAGTGGTCTATTGTCACCGTAACTTTCTCAAGGATTCCTTTAAGTTAAACTATAGTAGTGTCAATATGTGTTTCTCTTCAAACCTATATTCGGAGATTCAAATTTTCGTTTGTAAGTTTGGTGTCCCAATGGTGTTTCGTGTTCTAATAACGATGGAATTTTCAAGATAATCTGACCGTAAAAGAGAATTGCACAAGTCTTAACAAAATGTGATGTATGATCCATTTTTAAGTCTACAGTTTCCTGTAGTCTAGATTAAGTGCCACTAGGTTCTCCTATATTGAGAGGTCCTCTCTCACTTTACAAATCATTTCATTCAATCTGTCTTTATGTTTATGATATATTCAATGTACACGTTAGATTTTTTACGATGTTGACTTAGATACATGTCTTGTCTTTTGTCTGAGTATATCGTTTGTTTGAATATCAATGGTTTCCCCTCCCTCATCCTCCTTGTTTAATCCTCATCCCCTAATGTCGATATTTGATGACATGTATTTTGTCTATTCGTCGTTCCTAAATAACATATGGTGTTCCTTAATCTAAATTATTTTTTCTTTTTGTGATTTTTTTCACAACTCTACTATATCCTTGGATTCACGAGAATACAATGTGAGGAAAGAATAGTATTAGTCCAACACTCGCCTCTAAGGACTAGTTCTGTTGTATTAGTAGGAGGTATGATTTATTATTGGAGTAAAATTTTAAACATCACAATATGAATTAAATGTTTAAACAATACCGAAATCTTAAGAAAATTTTCGATTCTTGGTCCTCAAATCTTGATCAAATCATAAACGTATGTAAATTTATTCTACCAGTATTCGTCCCATTCACTTGTAATTCGAAGAATTTCCTTAACAAAATAAAATTTTCCTCAGATATATAATTACTTCAGAGTTTTTGTGACGAGATTCTGGATCCAATGGTTCCACCATACAGTCGCAAATGTACTTTTCAGAATCTTATTTTTTTCAAGTAACAGAGTTAGTAGTCACAGGGAGTTACCATTTATTAAAATTGAGGAAAATGTTATTTATAAAAATTCGGACTTTAGAAGTAAGTGAGTTTCTACTCTATACTCTGAAGTTTGTTCAGAACGTCTCCCTTTTAATTATTGGAGTTCTTTATACAAAAAAGAGGACAGAATCCTCAAGAGACCTTCTTCTGATACTTTTCGAAATAGATCTACTCTTTAAATCAATTTTGTCCCTTCCTTTTTCCTTTATAAATAAGTATCGAAAGGTCTTCAGTTCCTAAAAGGAAGAGTTTTTTGACGACAGGGAACTGAGGTCGATATCGAGATGAAAAGAATGGGGGAGGAGAGTTCACATCTTGAGACACTTTCATGACGGATACTTACGACAGGGGATAAGGAGTGGGGATCTAAAGAGAATTCGTATTGAATGGATCTGACCGTAATGGTCACTGGAAGTACTTTGGTTTGAGTGACGAGTTAAGGTACCAAAATGGGACAAAGAGTTGTCGTAAGTTATGTCTAAAGAGGAAGGGAAAAAGTCAAAGGTGTTGTGATGAGATCAAAAGGAAGATGGAAAGTAGAGTAAACAACAAAAGAGAGGAAAGGAGTAAAGTATAGGTAGTTATTAAGAACACGGAAAATGGAGGTTCTCCATGAGTTCTGGTAAATAAAGGAGGAAGGTAATATATTGATGGTTGGTACCGGTTTGAGTAGTAAAAGAGAGGGGATTGGATGATTTTGATAGAAGATTGATCAGAGGGAGACTTAAAAACAAGGTAGGGTGAGTAAGGTTGGAGGTGTGTCGACTATCCCATCAATAAAGTCTTATATTTAATGTGACATGTTATAGGTGGAATCCAAGTGGTCGTAGGTTGTCGATTAGTATTGTGAATTCTATTTTAGACATAAAGACTGGAATTAGATGACTTGAAACGTACTAGACCGTGGACGGGTAAAGAGACTGACAAAGAGTCTTGAGAGGGGTAAGGGAATAAAAATCGTTACACACACGAGTCAGAGACAATACATGTTGTAAAACGTTGTGGTCCCTGACATCGGGCGGTCCGAGGAGACAGGTACCCTAAAGGGTCCGTTCTTGTGACCTCACCCAATAGTAAAGAATGAGGTCTCCTAGAAGGGTTGGGTCTCTAGTTTGGCCACAGAGAAAACAGAGAACGTAACCATCTACCTAAGGAATGGTGACGCGGTGGAGCCTTCGGGTAAAATATGACCGGAAGAAGATAGGAAGTTTGTGAACAAGAGCGGTTTCCAGAAAATGATCTATGAGTAAAAAGGACTTCAAAAGGAACGTGACTAGAATGTATCGACGAAAAGAGTAAATCTAATGTCTAGTATGAAGTAATCTTTTCTGAGAGGACTAATGGGTTGACGTTCTTTGGTAGGTCAGAAATAATGGAAGAGAATAAAAGTAGGAGATATATCACATGTAATAATCGAAAGATACCGTCCCCTTCTTCCCACACGTAATGAACTAATGATAAGTAGAACGGATGATCTAATATTCAAAGTACTCTTGTCCGGAATAGGTAGACCGAGTCGTGACATAAAGATTATGGATTTATTCACGAACAATGTACACAGAAGTCAACGAGTGAGTATGGACTGAGAAGAGTCGGACAGTCTGAGGAGACAAGTACCTTAAAAAGTCCATTCTTCGTACCTAACCCCCACGGTAAAGAATGTGGTCCCCTAGAAGGGTTGAGTCCCTGACTTGGGAGCAGAGAACGTGGAGGGCGTGATCGTGTACCTAAGAAATTGTGATCGTGGTGGACCCTTCGGACAGACAATGTGTCTTCTAAGAATGATTCAAAAACGACTTACTCGTTTACCCATCTGTATTTAGACATTCAACCAACATTTGAACTGACTCGGAGGATCACTGAACCCTTTTATTAGTTGTTCAGACAGGGTTACTTCTAGATTCATGGATCCCTTCAGAAACGATACAGGATCTTTCACAAGTTCTACAAGACCTTCAGTGGAATAAGGATATCCCTTCTCATGGGATTTTTCTCGTATTCATTTGACGTGACGATAAGTTTTTGATGACATGAAAGATTCCCGGATGTTCTGTATATACTCTGTGATATTTTTCATGTCCACTTATTTAACTGTCTCACGGATAAGTGTTCCTCGAACGTCAACCATGGATCGTTGGTTAGTTTCCGGAACGATCTTAAGTCAAGTCAAGTCAGTGAGTCAGTGCAGACGGAGACATTAGGGTACCTGACGTCATACGGTCCGAAGGGACAAGTAGTGGTTGAGGACCTCAAATGAGTTTAAGTACAGGTAACTCAGTCACTACGGTAGATTGGTAGAGTAGAGACAGGGGAAGAGGAGGACGGAAGTTAGAAAGGGTCGTAGTCCCAGAAAAGACTACTCAGTCAAGAAACTTAGGTCACCGGTTTCATAACCTCGAAATCGTAGTCAGGAAGGATACTTATAAGTTCTGTCTAAATCCTAACTGACCAAACTAGAGGAACATCCCGTTCCCTGAGAGTTCTCAAAAGAGGTTTAATTTTTTTTTCAAAAGAGGTTGTGGTATCAAGTTTTCGTAGTTGAGAAACCGCGAGTCGGAAGAAATACCAGGTTGAGAGTGTAGGTATGTACTGATGACTTTTTTGGCATCGAAACTGATTTGTCTGAAAACAGTCGTTTCATTACAGAGACGAAAAATTATACGAGAGATCCAACCAGTGTCGAAAAGAGGGTTCCTCGTACGTAAAAAATCAAAGTACCGACGTCAGTGGTAGACGTCACTAAAACCTCGGGTTCTTTTCAGACGGTGACAGGGGTGACAAAGGGGTAGATGAACGGTACTTCAGAACCCTGGTCTACGGTACTAGAATCAAAAACATTACAACTCAAAATTCAGTCGAAAAAGTTAGAGGAGAAAGTGAAAATGTAGTCCGCCGGCTTCATAATCTCGAAATCGTAGTCAGGAAAGTCATTTATACGTCCTGATTAAAGAAAATCCTAACTGACCAAACTAAAAGAACGTCAGGTTTCCTGAGAGTTGTCAGAAGAGGTTGGGGTGTCAAGTTTTCGTAGTCAAGAAACCACGAGTCGGAAGAAATACCAGGTTTAGAGAGTAGGTATGGACTGACGACTTTTTTTTGGTATCGAGACTGATCTGCCTGGAAACAGTTTGGAAACGAAGAACTGGACGTATGTCCAAAACGTCCTTCGTCTATTCCACCAGACGATAAGGGTAGAGAACTTCTTAAAAGGTGTCAAACAATACTCGGTGTGATTTCTCAGAGAAATCAAGGAGAATCGAAAGACGGTATGTCCACCACAGTAGACGTATAGGCTCCAATGACTATAAAGAGGGCCGTTAGAACTAAGGTTGAACACGAAGTAGGACGGGGTGTAAAGTATATTACAAGAGACGTATATTCAATTTATCCGTCCCACTGTTATATGTCGGAACTACATGAGGAAAGAGTTAAACCTTGGTCAGGTCACAAGGTACAGATTGACATCGAAGAACTGGACGTATGTCCAAAGCGTCCTCCATCCATTCCACCAGACGATAAGGGTAGTGAACCTCTTAAAAGGTCAAACAACACTAGGTGTGTCAGTTTTCCGAAATCATATCAGTTACTTGGTTTTCATCTACAAAAAGACCTTAAAAGAACGAAAAAGTTACAATGTTGCCTACAACCGTTAAACTAGAGACCAAGGAGACGGAAAAGGTTTAGGTCGAACTTGTAGACCTTCAAGAGCCAAGTGCATGACAACTTCGGACCGAACCTCTTAAAACTCGTAATGAAACGATCGCACACTCTACTCACGTCAACACGTCATCAAACTTGTAAGAAACCGTAACAGAAAGAAACCCTGACCTTACTTTTGACTGGAAAAGGTCAGGACACCGGTGACGACTCATAAGGTTTAAACGACCGTATGACTTACGTCGTGAAAGTGTCTTGGTAGAAAATTCTAAACTTTATCGAGTTGACCTTAATTGTTAGTGGAGGTGATCGAAACAAACATCACTACGAAGGATTCCGGGTGAACTGAAACATGAAGTCCTACAGACCGAGATCCACTCCCTAGCGTGGTGACACCAATAGACCCAGTACTTCTACTGGAAATAACATATAAGAAGACACATAAGGACGGTGGAGAATTGTAGACGAAGACAATCCAGGTATGGTAAAGACAGGAATTAACACTTGTAGAAACATACTTTACAAGGGAACTTCTCTAGAGATCGGAAAGGGTAACATAACAAAAGGAGATAAAGAGACGTGCCTAGTGAATCCTTCCGAAAGAATAGAGAGGGACGATAAGAAACCTTGAGACGTAAGTCTACACCTGTAGAAAAGAAAAGAGGAAATGGAAATCGAAGAGAAGAAAAAAGTCGATAAACATTCCGGAAGAGTCTGATGGTAAAACGGAAAAACGAACGAAGAACCACTACCAAGACTAGTGACGGAGGACACATTACAATACATGTAGGCAGAACATGTATGCAATACATGTATCAAGAAGTCCATAAGATAGTCTAGATGAGGAAACTGAGATAAACAGTGAAGGTAACATATTAGTATTTCCCAAATTGAGTATGGACTTACCAGATCACTAAAAGGGATGAAAGAGGATACATCCAGACTTATGACGTTATTCCTCAAGTACTAGACTCGGTGTCAATCGAGGACCAGAACAAAAACGACTCATAAATCTCGAAGAGGTAGAAACTGATGTTTCTTATATTAGTTAGACTAAAACCATGACTGGTAGACCACTGCACGTACGTATAAGAAAACACAACAACCTTCTCCCACAAACGATACTGGTCACGTAAAAGAACCGTTTTGTGATAATCGGAAACGGGACGAAGTAAAACATGAACACCGGGTTTGAACGGACAATGAGGTCCAATAGAGAACTGAAGGATGAAAACGTGAGGTCAGGGGATACTAATTTTCCTGTAGACAAAAAAAACCACAATAAAGATCTTCCAGAACATCCAGAAGTATCTTGACAAGTTGAAGTCGAAGAAGTGGCAATTACCGACCTCGTGTCTGAACCCAATGAGACTAGAAGTTACCAGACGGAACCTTTACTTGTTTCTAGTAAGGCAGTAAAAACTCTAACGTGGGTTCATGACGTAAAACCTGAGAGCAACTTATACTCACGATGAGGTAAAGAAGATTCCCTAAGAGAGGGTGTCATCATCTATATTACCAGTAGATTTAATTTAAACGGGTAAGACCAGGTAACTAAGGATTTTGCAACTACAAGTAAGACCGGTAGAGGACTAACTGGTGAAGGTTAAATGGAACTGAGTACCTGGATTGTAAAGTCCAAGGATACGTTATAACGAGAAATATCGTGGTCTAAAATGAAGGTAGTAGTCAGTGTAGGTGTTGACTCACCACAAAAGCGAAACCGAGTCGGAGAAGTAAGAAAGACCTCAATAAAGAGGTGACAAAAGGTCATCGTATGACCCGTGGATTGTTGCACCCTTCAGGTAGAAAGTCACAGTATAGGAAAATGGAAGGGTATAACAAATACCCCAAGAGTCCCATTCTTATGACTACCCGTCCCGGTTCGAGTCGTTTAGAAATTAGGTTAAAAGACAACTACCCACCCCGACACAAGGGAGGGAGTCCGGTTTAATACCATCCCAATTGACACCATTGAAGGAAGTTTTCCTGGTGTTGAGGGTCCTGACTACATAAGTCACGGAATGTGTGGTGCCGTCCGGCGATAACTGGGTGTGGAGGTGGTTCTGAGGACCTGTCAGTGTCCGTTCAGACTGAGTCAGAGAACACCCCAGTGACGAGGAAAGAGGAAAGATCTTGACGATGTACGTATAATAGATTTCATAGACGAAGTGTCTACTTTTTCAACCGGAATTCATATAATGTTTCCAATCGTTTATTCTCATAATTTGGACAAAACATAGATCGACGAATAGGTTAAGATATGACTTTAAAGTGTACTCATTTAATTTCAAAATATTCTGATACAGTAATAAAAATACAAAAAACCTAATGTGTCTAGAAACCTCTAGAATCAAAGGACTGGTCCTTGACTTGAGTGTGTGGGACCCTACCTTTCAGAATTGGTACCCTAGTGGTCCCTTCAGGGATACGATAATAAAATTATCTTGTAATTCACAGATCAATAATCTCTGAATCGGTGTACCTTTCCTTATACATGTGAACACCTACATGTGGTTTTTTGACTTTAGTTTAATTTATGTATTTTCTCCCCCCTTTTAATTCTTAATTACCAGCGTGTCGAGAGAAGACCATCAAGACTCCGTGACTATAGTTTTAAAATTATGTAGGAATCTCAAATTCATAGTCGTGAGGTCATAAGAGTCGTAATCTCTTAATTCTCTGTTGGAGTATCTTTTATTTACTTTGAATTTTAGATTCAGTATAAACGTAAAAAGAAAACCCTTGCGTACATTCTTAATTTCTAAAATTTTAAAAAAATTTTTTTTCACATTAGATACAGAAACCAAACCGAAATATATTTTCGACTTGTGAATGAATATTTGGGACTTATTATATATATGTCGACGATAAAACGTTATACAAAAATAAAATTTTTACTCAAGACCTATTTTCGAGACGATAAAATTATTATGCGTCAACAAGTGAAACAATCTTGTTTACTATGTTTTTTTTTTTCTTGAGTATTTTACGTTATTCATTGTATGGTAAGGTATCCGGACGACAACCTGGGTCTACTATATTAGTAAGGCATACAGATAGTTAAGAACATGAAGTACATATATTTTAAATAGTATAACTTATTAGACAGGTCTAAAGAGTAAATGGATGTTTTTTTAATTTTATATTAATTGTAATTTAAATTGGTCATGGATTCTTTCTCTGACTTTTCATAAATTTACCTTTTTCCAAACTCTAAAGAATCGACAAAAGAGAAGGATATTTTTTATTAAATGACTCACGGATGGTATACATTTTACGATCAATTCACGATACTCTTTATGTTTCTAAATATTCTACACTATAGACATAAATCATGGAGTTTTAGTTCAATTTTTTTTTAAATACATTGTGGTGTACTCGATAGGGTAATTTTATATATATATATATTATGTTTGATCTTTGATAGTTCAGAAGACTAACTCTTACCTTGAATTTATTATCATTCTTATCGATTTCGGGGTTTTAGACTTACATTTGAGGGGGAAGTAGAAACCGATTGAGAATTTGGTACTTTCGTGTTCACTCTGAACCACCCCCTATGAGGTTGTCTTTCGTGGTTGAAAGACTCTGATGAGTCTCGTCTAAAGTTCTGTTCGTAAAGGTCTCCTTTTTACCGGGTAAATTATTACGATTTTATTAAGTAAATAGTTCTTCAGTACTGTTAGGGTCCCGAAGAGACCATCGAGTCACCATTTCTTAAACGTACGGTCACGTCCTCCGGGCCCAAACTAGGGACTAGGTCCTTCTAGGGTGTGCGCTACCTCGTTGATTCCGACACCTGGTGTTGACGACTAGGACACGAGATCTCGGACGTTCGACGTTGATGACTTCGGGTTCGTGGGTCTCGGCTACAAGGCGTTGTTCTTTTCGGTAGGGTTGTTTTGATCTCTCATTGGCGGTGGTGGTGGGGGTAGGGTGGGGGTGAACGGCGTTGATCTCTTTCAGGTGTTCGTTGTTGTTTCTGAGTCCAGCCAGTTTATATTTATTAATTAATTATTAGTATTTTTGAGTTGAGGTCTCATTAATGTCTAATCTGACCGAACTTAGGACTTTGATTGTTGGTGTGTTCTATATATGTTTAAATGTCCTTATTTAAATCGAAAAGGATAAAATGTCTGTAAGTTTTAAACACTCTGTATAAGTTTTGAACACTCTGTATAGGTTTTAGTCTATTCATTTATTTTGTTTTCTGTGTATTTTTTTCAGATTCTCTTTTTTGTTAGTTGTCTCGGTCTGAGTCTCTACTGGATCTCCGACGTCATTCATCTGTCCACGAAATCCTTCCATAAAACTTGAATGACTTTTATTTTTGTTTTGTGTAGTTTTAAACACCTTACGGTCATTTCGTCTCGTATCTTCCTTTGACTATCGTAAATTGTTAGTACCATTTTATTTTCCAGATTTTAGTTATCGGATTATTCGAAGTCGAGTCCTTAAGGCACTGCCAGATCACCAATCCTGAGCCACAAAAGTGACGGTGTCTGACCCAAGTTAGAGTGGTTGACACACCATAACGGTTTTTTTTTTAAGAGTCGAAATTCTTGGATCTTTTACTAGTTTAATTCCTGTTAGTTCATCTCCTTTTCTTTCTATTCTTTATGTTTTGTGAAATCAAAAATTTAGATTATAATAATTATTTATAAATGTAAAAAGTTTTCTTTTCAGGTCCGGTTCTACCGAAGTGACAACTTAAGATAGTTTTTAATTATTATGGTTAGAATTTGAGTCTTGTTTCTCTTTCTCCCTAGTGAAGAATTAAGTAAAATACTGCGATCCTATTGGAACGACGATTCTTCGACTACTCTTTGTTTTAAATAGGTTAGTTGTAGGGATTACTTGTGACTGTGTTTTGGGAGTTGTTTTATACTCGTTTAATTTAGGTTGATATATATTTTATTATATTTTACAGATTCACCTCAAATAGGGTCCTTACTAATTTAATTGTGTTTACTTAAAATGATGTAAAGTCCCTTTTTTATATTATTAAACAAGTAGAGTTGTCTACGTCTTTTTTTTCGTAGATTGTTTCAAGTTGCAGGGAAGTATTATTGTTGAGAGTCGTTTGGCCCTTATCTTTCTATCCTTATCGAAATAGAAGTGTGTCTATTTCGAGTGGAATTTTAGTTTTGTTTTTGAGATGTCGATTATAGTACGAATACTCATTTTGTAATTTTTGAAAGATTCTACTTCTGAATCTGTTCTTAACAGGTGACGTTGGTAAATATAAGTTGTGACGTGACCCTTCAGAATCGGTTAATTTATACCTTTCTTTTATAGTACTCACATATGTATTTTTTGCGTTTACTTAGATCCTCTCTTGATGATTAAATGGTTCCAGTGTCTCATGTTCCACTTTTAAGTTGACTTAAAGAGGTGTGCTCGTTGTTTTGACTTAAAGAGGTATGGTGATTGTTAGTTTTTATTAAAATTAATATTAAATGTTATCGTATTTTTATAATTTTTATCTCAACTCGTAAATATTGTCTTTGGTGTGTCAAGTGTTTCATGTTTTGTAATGATAGATTTGAAAGTGTCTTTTTCAAATGTTGAGAACGGAATGTCGAATTGAGAAAGACGACGATTTTCTCTTTCATTTGGGTCGTTAATATGTGTTTTTGAGTAACCGAAAAGGAAGAGGTTATAAATACACAACAACAACAACAAATTAGTGATTCAACACAGGTTGAGAAAACACTAGGGTACCTGACATCAGACGGTGTGAGGAGACAGGTACCCTAAAGGGTCTGTTCTTATGATCTCACCCGACGGTAAAGGAAGAGGTCCCCTAGAAGGTCTGGGTCACAAAGGACGTTTAGAAATGATGACTCGGTGGATCCTTCGGGTTATAAATAGACGTCTTTGCTGATTTATCTATGTAATTGGTAATGTAACCTGAGAAATTTTTAAATTACTATGAACAACTTTTAGTAGGTGTAGGATGACTGGAGACTACATAAAAAGAAATAGACTTTATAAATAAAATTTTCCATTTGACGTTAAAGGGAGTGGTCATCGTTGGTCACAAGTGTTGAAAATATAGTGTGTCTATACTGTACAAAAAATATTCTTTACGATACAATCTTACACACATATAAAGGGGAGCCAACACAGAATGAGAAACGTTGAGTGATCTGACATCGGACGGTCCGAGGAGACAGGTACCTTAAAAGGTCCGTTTTTATGACGTCACCCAACGGTAAAGGATGAGGTCTCTAGCTTGGGTACAGAGCACACAGAGGACGAAACCGCCCACCTAAGATATGGTGACTCGACGGACTCTTTTGGCAGTTCAATCTTATTTTTGATCGTTAAATCTTTAGTCCAAAGTAAGTCCTTGTTTAAAGTCAGTTTGAATTCTGAACCCCCCTTTACTACCAATTGTCAATTAAGTCAGTGTTACTAAATTATTGACTTCTGTTTTAGTCAACAATCAGAAAATTTTTATCTTTTTATAAATCCGTGACTTATCTTCTGGCTAGGTTTTCTGGACATATGTCTAAATGTATATTTTAGTTGTCAAATTTTTGTATATTTATTTTTATGTAAACATACCTTCCATTTTAACTGTTCTGTAATAAAAGGAGTCCTTCAGAAGAAATTAAGAAAACTCAATACACGGGAGGGTACACAAGAGTGTCGTGGGAAGGAAAACGAATTAGATCGTGAATGGTACGATATAATATTTGTTAATAAATAAACATAATATGTTGACAAGATGTAAATATTAGAATTGTTCCCTTCTTTAGTGTAGAAAAGGAATATTGACGTAGTGATTACAAATATTGACGTGGTATTATTCGTGTGTCATCCGTGAGTCATTTACAAACATTTTAGTTAAAATTTTTAATGTACTGTCTTCAAGTTTTGTTGCATGTGTAAGTTATGACGACAGATTTTACATTTTTTATCTTTGATATATACACACTGGTATTACGAAATATATAATTAATGTCAAATCATGAGAGTAAATATTTGGACTCAAGTCTCCACCATATACCATACATTTGTATACGGAACAAACAAACCCAAATTCCCAAGGAACCTTTTTTTTAACAACTATTAGTGACTGAATCTCCTAATCGTACTATACGTCGTGAATTCGATCAGTCTAGTTCAGAAAAGAAAACCGTATAATCATAGAGATACTATATGACACACTTTTGAGTCTTTGATGATTTGTTGGGTTAAAGAACGGTCGTTTAAGTAAATAGACCATTGTGTAAGTAAGGACTGTCGTCCATGGTTTTAATAGAAAGAACACTACGGTAAACCTCGTGAGTCTCACTAAAGATTAAGTTTTCGAAAGGTTTCCTGTACTGTATTCCCTCCTTGTTCAGTAAATATACAGGACTTTTCTAGTCCTCTTTATGTCTGGTCAAGATGTCAAGAATTAGGACAAGGTCCAAACCAGTCCTTCCTTTGGAGAAATCCTTTGAAGAGGATTAAGAATTGATACCTCGTCTCTCTTCTTTATATATGTCGATAGTCTGTATTCCATAGAAGATTTTGTGTTTAGAGACTATTCGTTAAATCCAAGGTGATATCTACTTTTATTTAGTAGGGACTGTTAATAGACTGTCCAATCTTGGTTCATTTTAAAAGAAGTTTCATTCTCCATTTTCTTTCCATTCACTGACAGGATTCTTGAGAGTGATTCTCTACGGATTCTTTGACTATGACAATGATGGGATGAAAACTCATACATTGTTGAAGTTTGTCCATGAGTTAAAGGAGTACTAGTTTATTTAACTCAATTTTTGGTGTCAAAGGGTGAGTTTGCCACCACCATTGTTTTAGAGACGGAATACTTACATGTCATAAACATAGATATAAGGTATTAGATTTGTTGTGTAGTTAGGACCCTTTGGTCGTCCGGTAATAAAGTTAGGAATAAAATATCCATTGATAGACGTATACGCTATTTCTCTTTCTTCTGAACAAGTTTTAGTGTAGCTATTCTTCGTCGTATCTACCTTAATCTTAATCAGAAAAATTGTTAAGTTACGATAGACGTTAATACCTTCATATTCTGAGGTCTGACTCCGTATTTTGTTTTGGTTTAGGGGAAGATTTGTTCAATATAATAGTATCGATGACTATATCTTCATGTAATCTTTGTAGTCCCTGAAATCTTCATATAAACATAAAGTTAAGACGATGAATGACCAAATACTGGAAACTATGAGTCTAAGTCGCCGTTCTATATTGATATTTTTCAATTTACTCTCTAAGGACATTTCACGAGTGTACTTAATTACATGTTCTCTCCAAAAATTAGAACCGATGGAGTACATTGAAGTATATTGAAAAACTCGAATAAAAGGAAAGGGAAAGTCGATCGTTATTAAATCCTAGGATCAAGGTCGTACCGAGGTAGTCTTTCCAGAGACCTGTGTCTTGGAGTATCCCAAACGAAGTTATCTCTAACTCTGAAGACTCAATCCGTGCAATTCAATGATCGACTTCAAGACAGACATTAATACTTTCTGTTAAAGTATTAAAGGAAAGGAAAAGTGAACACCTTTAAGGTTAAAGGAAAGGCAAGTGAACACCTTTTTCTGTCGATTCCTTTTTTTTAAAATTCTCCATTATTTCTATTCGTCTGTTCCTCCTCCCCTTCACTTGTTAATTAATGAACCCTTTTTCCAGGACGACTGTTTCCTATCAAGTGACTTTATCATCCTTTTCTCTCAGGTCTCCTTTCTTTCTTAGATTAGTGAGTGAATTTAGGATCCGTTTTCCGTATGTCTTTTCGTCTCTGGGTTTAGTACTTCTGTCTTCTAGTATTATCGTCAAATGACGTCTTAGGTCAAATGGGATTTCACGACGTTCTTTCGGAACCTGACCCCTTCCGTTTGTATTCTTATTGAATAAAGGGAGATTCCTTTTTTTACCGATAGTATCGGAGTCGATATCATTCTCTTTACTGAACAAAAGATTTCTCGAACCTTTATGATTTATGATTTCTTTTTTTCAAGTTCTTTGTCATCTCTTTCCTTGAAGTAATTTACTTGGTCCTTGAAGTAATTTTCTTATTTTTCCTTTTTTTTTTTATAGCAGGAATACCCGAGAGAGAATGTCTCTTGTGTTCCGAACGAAGGAAATGGGAAATAGTGATTGGCATTGTCGTTCGTTCTTCCCAGACTTTTGTGATTTCTTCGACAATTCCTCTCCTTTGATTTCCAAGTGCACTCCAAAAGTCAGTAAGATCTCCGGTCTTTGTATACAAGGAGGGAATCCAGTACAGAAGGTTATATCATAGAATTATAGTTTACCGTCTTGTCTCTATATGGATGGTCGACAGTCCCTACAGAGTTTTGGTAGAAATTACATTGTCGACTCTCAGATGAAGAAGTATATTGAAACTTGACGATGTTCATATTTCCCATGTAAAGAAGGTGACCCTTCTTCCCGTCCTTTCTTGTTATCCGTTTAATTACTTAATATATACCAAGGTTAAAGTTACTCAGTAGACAAAGTTCACAAGATGAAACTAACTTCAGTAATCATCGGTTATCGTCTTTCTTGTACTCAAAATTTGCAAGTGTTAGTATTCATCCTACTTTAGAGAAAACATAATACAGGTGTATATTTATTGTTCACATAATAAATTTATTGTTTAGTACAAGAAGTCTTTTTTGTATTCCTCTGAGATTAAGTAATCATACGATAACAAGACGGGTTGATATCTGTTCAATAAGTATTTACGGATTGTTTCAGTTCATTGTGGTTTCGAGATTTCGTATATAAGAAAGAAAATTTCCTTTTAAATCTATTGAAGAGGTTTAAGGATATTATAGAAAATACGGTTAGATTAAGACATTATATCAGTACAATTTTATTTGTAGTAGTTAGACAATCACCGTTACCCCCTTCTCCTTTTATTTACTTGATGACCTGTATGGGATACATTATAAAGATTTTGGAAATTACGTCATACTTCTTTTGACAACTTTTAAGAAGAGAGTCTTCCCCCTTACGGCTAGAACATCTCAAAGTTTTCTACATGGTGTTGGAGGAATTTTTCAAGATGTTAGAACTCCTTATCGCCTCCAAGTTCATGACTGGTGGTCAAAAGACAATAATTTCCCACTTGTGTGTTTATTTTATTTTAAATTTTTCAGTGTTAAAAGTTTTAGTATGACTAAAAAGGATTTCGTCACCGAGAATTGGGAAACTTTTAGAGTTCTTCTATGTACATTATACTATAAAATACATTGTAAAGATCCCAACTATCTATGATAAGGTGTAAGTTTAATTTCTTATGCCAAGATTTTCGAGAGTTTTCGTTTTTATTTTTTCCAGATAATTTAAATGTAAGGACCAAAACAGTCGATATAATTTTTGAATTGGTGATAGGGAACATAATTTGGTCCACAAAGTTTAACGAAATATTTAATCATCAAATTAAAAATTTTTGTGATTTTTTGACATAACGAGGTTATAAATGTTTAGAGAGGTTGAAAATGGAAAGTTGAATTTCAACTTTACACTTCGTGGTGGACTTACGTTCCATAAGGATTTATAGTTTATGTCTTTGACTTATTACATCTCATATGGTACAGACAGAAAGGGGTACAACTGATGAATATTGATAATTGATGTTTACACTGTCAGAACACCTCCTCTGTCTATCCTTATCCTTTTGAAGACTGTTGTACCGTTCTTATGTGAACACTCAGGGACGAAGTGAGGAGATTGGTGAGTGACCGAGTAAGGGAGTCTAAGGTCCTGAGATTGGGGACGAACAACTAAGGAGACGAGTGAGAGTCGGATTTTGAAAAACATGACTAAAATAATGAGCATACATAGAGTCTGACTGTATCGATTGTTTATGATAATCCTTCCTTCCTTTCGTGACGATGATTTCCATCGTCCGTTTGATATTGTCGGTTGTTTATCTCTGTTTTAGATATGTCAATCTTTTTAGTTTCACTCTTTTCAAATACGGTTTTTGGGTCTCTTTATTCTAGTTTACTTCTCACCTTAGAGTGTATCTCTCTGTAGTCTTTTAATCGTTTGTTCCGTTTCCCGATTATTTCAAGTTCCCCTAAATTATGGGTCCAAACAAGTCAAAATTGACAAGGGAAAGGAAATGAGAAATTGTTATTCTAGTGAGACCTCACTTACTCCTTCAAAGACAAGTCACCGGGTCAGTACAGATTGAGAAACGCTGGGGTACCTGACATCGGGTGGTCCGAGGAGATAGGTACCCTAAGAGGTCCGTTCTTATGACCTCGCCCCACGGTAAATCTCTTTATACTTCTTGTCAAAAATAGAAAGGACTATAACAGAGGTGACAACACAAACTAATTTTAAAATTATAAATTGTACGAAACGGAGGTTGTCGAGATTGTTGATCGTAGTCTACTGATCGTTTTTCATTACTTGACTTTTTGTCTAAATGGAAAGGGACTCTGTTACAGTTTTATTAAGTCCCATCGTTTTAAAGTTTGTCGTTTTTTCATTCTTGAATTCATCGTAAAAGTAAATTTCTTTTTTCCAATGTTTTCTTTTTTCATAATTTTAAGAATGGTTCATGAAAGTCGCCGCGGAAAAGATTCAAGTGTTCTCGACATGGTTTCCCTTAACGATAACACCACTTTAACAACCTTAGCGAGTAGTCCCCTGTAAGACCATCTCATTCTATTTTAGAGTTACGAAGTTGTAGTCCATTCCTCGATCAGTCAAATCCTTATTCTAAGAAAAGGTTCGATCGACGGTGGATGTAAAACTGTTTTTCATTTTAGATGAAGTAAATTTTACTTACGTATAAGTTTTTTTTTGTCTTTCTTTTTCTTTTAGAATGTGGTGTCCTTTGTAATTTACCACTTCCCTTTTCCTTTTTTCTTTGGTAGAATACTACGTAGTTACTTACATGAGACTTCGTGTTACCTTTAATTACGGGTGGGTTATATTCTCTTAGAAAAATTTTTTTAATTAAATAAATAAAATTAACCTCCGGTTAATGAAATGTTATAAAACCACTAAAAATGGTATGTGACTGTACTTAGTCGGTGCCCCCATGTACACAGGGGGGTAGGACTTGGGAGGAGGGTAGGGAGACCAACAGGGTCACGTGACCGAAATTCTCAGGACAAAGTACGTAGCTTGAACCTGACCAGCAGATAAAGTGTATACCATTATATGTACAAAGTCACGATAAACATTTTCTTAGAATTTTGAGAATGTATGTTTAGAGTTAAATTTGAGAGACGTAGTTGTCGATACATCTGAATTGGTTGTACCATTACAATTCACTAATTCCCAGACGAGACTTGTAGACCTTTCTAAATCTCTGCAGACTGTTGATTTAATGTTTGTCAAATTTTATTATGGACTAAATTTAAGAATGTAATCAAATATGTTTCTGTAGTATTATTTCATATACTTTGATATTTCAATTAATCCGTTGTTTCGAAATCTTATTGTACCTTATTTTTTGAGTTGTCCCTTGTATTATGTTTATGTTTTATGAAATTTTTGTTTGGACGACTCTATAGACTCCTACTAGTCCAACATATTCAAACACCTTATTTTCAGATCGTCGTAAGTATAGTTGGGGACTTTTAGATCACGGACAAGATATCACTAGTAGTAACGATAACAATTTTTTTCTCTCTCTCTTTTTACTATTTTATTTGAAATTTAAGTAAATAAATTACTGTAATAATAAATTATATTATTTAAGTTTTTTAAGTCATATTGTTTCTTAACAGTGAATGGATTGTCGATTTTTTGAAGGTAAATCTGTTGGTCTACTTCTTTTACAAGGTAGTTAAAGTGATTTTTCTTTAAATTTTTAGAGGTTTAGTGTTTTACTCTTTAGACGAATGGAAGTAAAAAATTATTTTTAATTTGATTATAAATTACGATGTCACGTAAGGAGGTTAGTTGTAAGTCTTATTTAACCTTAAGATATTTAATGATGTCTAATTCATTTAGAACTATCTCCATAATGACAAGTTGGATCTGAGAGAACTTGTAATGATAGTAGGAGTCTAAGTGGTTTATTTAGACTACAAGGATTTTTTTTAAAAAAAACATTTTTGTTCGTATAAATTGAAAGAATTAAGGTGTGTCACCATTTAGATTAGACCTTTCAATAAAAAGACTTCTGATGAGAAGTGCGACAATTCTTTTTGAAATCAAACCCTTGTATTAGATCTTGATTTGGTGTCGACTAGTCGATATTAGGGAGTAGGGTTTATGGATGTGGTGGAAGTTGTTGTTGTTGTTGTTTTTAAATTTCATGATTTGTTCAGGTAGACGTTCGTTTTATAAGTTCTTCCTTCATTATGAGTTAAGAAGATCCTTATGTCTACAATTTTCTTTCACTGGTCATATTTCGGTCTTCCTTGAAAAAACGTTTGGGTTAGAGATTTCACCGATATAAATCATAAAAATCTTGACGTATAAGAATATACATATAAAAATATAAACTTTATATATTGTTAAAATTTACTCTAGAGGATTTTATAGGTGATAATATCTTTAAGGTCTGTAAATTTGAAAACATATATTTGGTAAGTCATTTACTATAAATTACTTTATAAATAAATTTATTTTTGAAGATTCATGTCCAAGGAGATGGTACCTCAACTCTCTAAAACAGAAACACATCTAAAACAGAAACACATCTATTTTGTAAAGAATGAACCGATAGAGATGTCCTTTAGAAGGTCTCCCCATCGACTCGGTAAAAACTTAATCTCGAAGTAAGTGTCAGGTCTAGACGAAGCTTCCTAGTCCTATAGATTTCAGTAGACCACCGGGTGTCAAGATTTCAAATTTTATTCATCTACTCAAACTCCCTTCTCCTAGTATATGTTTCGTAACACGTAGACCTTCAATTAGAGACGATTTGTGGACTTTTGTTTTGAACTTTTTGTTTGACTTTTGTTTTTGAACAGTTTATCTAGACTTTTATAAACATCTGAACTCCTTTTTGTAATTCCGGTAATGAAACATTGTATATTTTTTATGATTATACTTTAATAGACTCGAATAAATTTAATAAGTATACTAAAAATAATGGACCCCTAATCTTATTACACTTTTCGAAACTAGAGGTGGACTCTTTTAAGAAAAGTGTGTCTTTATAAGAAGTCTTAGACATTATTTTTATTTTGTAATTTTTTAAGTTCTAAATATATATATATAAAAATCTCGTAGTTTATATGATGACCTGAATGTTAGGACCCGAGTTACTATGTTTACTGAGTCTTACAACTGGCTGGTTCAATTACCTTGTAATTTACTAGGGTGTTCGTGTAGGTCGTAAACGATTCGAAAAACCAACCAGAAAAAAAAAGGACAAAGATTCGAAAGAAAACCAAACAAAAAAGTTAACCTCCTATTTAACGAAATGTACATAACCAAAGACAACATATCAGAAGAAAAACTAGACGTATAGTTTGACTGTAAAAAATTAGATCTAGAAATAATAGAGTTATATAAATTTTGACTACTACTATATTTTTGACTTAGTTTCCATATTTTCTATCGAGTCTTCTTTTATTTTTCATTCTTATAAGTAAAACCCCTTAAGGGACCACACCAGTCTGAGTCGTAAGAGTAACGACACCGGGTCTCAAGTTAGGGACCAACCCTTTGATTCTAGGACGTTCGACACACCCTGTACCGGTTTTTTTTTTTTTCCTTGTAAGTAAAATTTTTCTTACTGTTGTTTGTTCTTTGTTCGTAGTCACATACAACTTAGAACTCATTACGTTTTAAGAAGAGAGAGAGTTGTTTCGATATCCTTTCATTTCACTGTGTGTGTCGAGAAATAATCTTTGATAGTTATTGTAGGTTTGGTCCAGGTTTATATATATATAATTATTTGTTTAAATCATCTTTATTTTCTTCTTTGTTACTTCAGGGAAAAGTTTTTCTGTAAGTTTCGGAGAAGGAGAAAGAGAAGAAATAGAGTTTTACCTTTTTGATAGATATGATAATTGTTTTTGTGGTGATCTGATGATAAATATTCATAGTGTATGGTACATACCGTTTTGGTTATGTCATAACATTTCATTTTATTTCATTTTTATTTTTTTTATTCTTTAATTATGTCGTAACATTTAGTTAATATGAAGTTATTTTTATTTACATATTTTATATGATTAAGTAGTAAATTTTTTTTCATAGTGTATAGTTTTGTGATATCGGGGTGTTGTATATATTAAATTCCGAAACAACGAGAACAACAATTCAGAGATTCAGTACAGGTTGAGAATACGTTGGGGTACCTGACGTCTGGTGGTCCGAGGAGAAAGGTATCCTAAAGGGTCTGTTCTTATGACCTCACCCAACGGTAAAGGGGGGGGTCCCCTTAGAGGGGTTGGGTCCCTAGTTTGGGTGCAAAGGATCAGAGGATGTTACCGTCCACCCAAGAAATGATAACTTGGTAGTCCCTTCGGGTTGAATTCAGATCAATAAAGGTTTGTATTAGGTAAAGACAAAAGGATCAGGACTGGGAGGTGAGAAGTCAACTGATCTGATTAAGAAGTGGACATAATAAACACTGGTAGTGACGATGTCTTAATATTTAAGAATTCCTTCCCTAGTGTAGAATTAAAGGAACCTAGTAAGGGATGATAATTGGTGTTACAAAATAAACATTTTTGTGACTCATTTACAAATTATATATTATATTTTTAATGGATCGAATCTTTTATGGTTATTATTCTCGAAGTCTCTAGTCTTGTAATTACTGGTTTAAAAGGTGTTGTTCTTACAAGTTCCGGTTTGTAAAATTTCTTGTCTAATTTTCCCATTTAAATTTCATAATTCATTTGGTTAGTGAGTTGAATTTTAGAAAAGAGATGTAGTAGAAGTGTTCAGGTGTACTTAGTACGTGAAAGAAGTTTTGTGACTCGTCCTACAATAAGTAAACAAAGATTTTCCACTAAGACGGGAGAAATTTATTAGTTGTTCATTTACCTATCTGATGTCATGTACTTATCCAAAGACCCCCGACACTTATCGTGGTTTTTAATAAAAGGAATTAAAAGAAAATTAATGTTGAGATTTTTGCAGACGCCTTGGATCAGTAAACAGGATGTGTCGAAGGACGTCTAACTAAAACCACTCATATAGGAACTTCTAAGATGAGCATAAAAGGAGTCAGAAGACATATAAAGACATATAATCATCACCCTAGATCTCTCCTAAAGTAATCTAATTAATGGTTAATAAAACTGTTTTAATAATGTACCATCATCTGTTCCGATAAGAAGTAGTCCTTCGTGTATTACATACCGACACAAGGAAAAACACTACAATCATTGGTGACTGTGGGTGTCTGGTAATTAAGTAACACCCGACTTTTTACTATGTGATTATAATGAAGGAGTAGAATACCAACCTGGTAGTCGTAGGGGAATAGGTGGTGTAACGGGACATTATCCTTTCTAATTACGAACAAGAAAAGGTGAATAAATGCTAACGAACCGAAAAACTTAAACGTAAAGAGAAACTAATATTGAAAATATACAAAGAATCATTGGAGCTAAAGGAGTGACCCTTAAAGGTAATTGATGGAAATGATGTACAGATTTACAAACAGGATAAATGATCCATAGAATGATAAAAAGTGTAGTTATACATACTCATGAAACCGATGATAGAGTCCAAAATAGACAATGTTTGTAAAAGGGATTTAATAAATTAAAGTTGAGTCTAAAGAAAAAAGGTAATTTAGTTTACATAAACAAAATAAGAAATACTGCACAAAGTAACGGTATTACGATTCTTTCCAAAAAGGGTAGGAGTTTAATGTCTTAATAGAATTCTTGAAAAAATATAAATTGAAATTAGGTAGATATTAAAGGAAATCTTATATAACAATCAAATCCTAGATTTGACTATAAAAGGATGGTTAAGAGTACACAACTCATTAAGAATGGGGAAGAGGTGTATAAATAATCACTACGGGACAAAATTTCAATACTTCTGTGATATGGAGAAGATGGACATTGTATGTTGGGAGTTGTTGAAACCGTGAGGAGAGGTGGGGTTCACAAGAGTTTCAGGGAGAGTATTGAAGGTGAAGTATTCCAGGAAGGATATTGAGGTTCTCGTTGACGGTTAGTTGACGTCAAACTTGGACTTCGTTTTGGATATATGTTACGGTTATATACCTAGGAGGAGAGGGAGGGGTGTTAAAGGGAAATTGACATTATTAGACTTACAGACAAAATGGTTGTTAGACTAAATTGACAATGTCAAAATGTTATATGTAACAATATAGATCCTCCCGATCAAGTGGAAGAGGAATGAGAGATGTTTGATGTGACAGTCCTTTTTTACTCTTCTGAAATTTTATCCGAGAGGACTTGAGGGCAGGGGTAAATAACTCAGAACAAATCCCGGGGGAAGTCTTTATATCGATGGATTTTCCACAGAGACTCGATAAATGTTAAGACATTTCGTATGATAAATCCTCGTTATGACTGTCTATGTTGGTAGATACACGGAAACTAAATGTTCCTTTTCATCAAAGACTACTAGAGACTTAGGGAAACGTGAGAATCCTGAATAAGTCTTAGGGTTTCCCGAATTTTCGTGATTATGTATGGTATAGTCATTAACTTTTAATTCTCTAAATTTTTTATGAGTAACTAAATAAACTTTTACTTGTCCTTGTTTTCGTAACGCATAATTGTGTCTGTTGTAAAATCATGCTTATACCTTCAGTAGAATTGGAGTTCCTGAGACTGTGTTATGGTGACGGGAACTTTTAGATGGTCGAACAGGTCTTGTACCTTCTCGTATTGACTTCTGTGTCGTACGATGCACTTAAAGTAGACGGAACCAAATATGAACTGACACTTTTTCCAAAAGTCATACAATTTTAGAATCGTTTCAGGTGAAGTCAAAATTCCCACACGAGGGCACGGAAGTAGATATACAACAAGAAATGAAAACACATTAGACGGTTTCTCGTTTTTAAGACGTAGAATGATCTTATTGAAAGATATGTACAGTTAAAATAACAGAATGTAATAAATGCCCCTTTTTTTCTTAGTTCTGAGGAGTGAATACTTATTCGATTTCAAGAAAAGTTAGTGTAATGGTAAATGTAAATAAAACTTTACAAAATTAGAGTGAAGTCATTTTATCCATTGGTCCATAATAAAGAGTTCGTAGTATCCAATGTAGAAAATTATTTCAAAAGGTTAGAAGAGAGTGAAAAAACTAAAGACAGAAGGACAATACCCTACTTGACACAGGGGACCAGTTCAAATATACAACTTCGGCATTCGGGGTCATGGAGTCTTATACTGACGTAAACCTCTGTCCCGGAAATCTTTCCACTAATTCCTTTTTACTCTGACAATCCTTCCACAGGATTATGTTGTAAGGACAAAGGAAATATTCTTGTTCTTCTTTGCGGTCGTTTTATGTATGTGTGTTTGTGTGTTAATATGTCATTCTTCCGTCGACAAGCGTTCGACAGAAGCATTCTTGTCCTTCTCTGTGGTCGTTGTGTGTGTGTCAGTATGTCATTCTTACATCGGTAAACGTTCGGTTCCTCTATCCGAAGTCTTCTTTGGTGTGGACGACTGTCCCATTATCATCTGAAGATCGGAGGTTTTGACACTCTTTTAGTTAAAGACGACAAATTCGGTGGGTCAGACACCATAAAACCGTCGGAATCGTTTGATTGTGTGAAGTGGTTTAGTATAGGATTTGTATCTTTTTGTCTTGAAGGTCTATGAAATATGCACAATCACTTTTAAGGAGACTCTAAAGGGTCTCTCCGATACCTCTTAGTCTCTAGACGGTAAAGTTGTATATTCTTCTCTACGATCTTTATTAATGCGACTAAACTACACAATGATAACAATTCTCAACGTACCCTTCTCGACAGTTTAGTCTTCCAATGTAAATATACCATTTACATTTATATTTTAAAAGTGAAGAGATTTAATTATTTATAAAGTTTTACGTTAATAATATTTAATAAGATTAAATGTACCATTTGTATTATATTTTTAAAGTATTCAATTATTTAAAGTTTTTCACAAACAAAATATTCTTCAGGTACCTCTAAGTCATTACAGTAACGAAACCCCTTTGTAATAAGTTTTGAGTACTTATCAAGACAGTTCAAAAGGACGTAAATACTTTCAAGGTCACCACTCACCATAGTCAAGATTAAAGTCAATAATAACTTGAAAGTAAAAATAAATGTAGATAGTAGAAGATCCGGTCACTAAAAGTTCACCCCAAGATGTTTTTATATCTACAGATTTGAACTGGGGACTAAATGACTGAGAGAAAAGAACTAAGAGAACCACAATAAAGACCATAATCCAGAGTCCTAATAGTACAACATTGAGTTCCGAAAGAAGCAGATATTTTTCATTATAAATAAGTAATACTCTATATTCTTAGTGACTGAAGAAACATTTGTCCGAATTAGTAGTAGTAATCTTTGTAAGAACAAATTTTTGGAAAAACCTTATATCCGTATTGAGTGAAATGACACAAAATGTCTATAACACCGTAAATGTTTAATTACTACTAAAAATAATAGTCTGTTACCAATCGTAAAAAATCATTATTTTATAAAATTAATTCTATGTATATAAAAAATTTCTTTATTACGATGTCATGTAAATTGTCTGATATCCTATTACATTTGTATTGAAAATATACATGGTTCTTTGGTTTTATAAATAGACTGAGTGAATTATCTCCACAAGACCTTAGTTTACCGTTATAGAGGTTTTATACGGACATTACACGAGACAAACAGTGTTTATGTTGTCTATGTTTAAAGGAACAATTTAAATAAGAATAATACCTGGGAGTAGCATAGGAAGGTGAACTGTTAATGGTCATTATTTATTCGCTGTTAATAAGATTCGGTGACAGATGATGACTTATCAAAAACAAAATGAGAATACGAACAGACTTTCGAAAAGACATTCAATGTCCGGTCTCAAACATGATAGCTGTTTATTCCTGTCAGAGTCTCAGGACACTTTTCCTGACATAGACCATAAAATTTAGTAAATATACAGTTCATCTGTGAACCCGTGTCCAAAAACTCCTCTGTACCGAACCTCTTGAAAGTCTTCTGTGGTCACCTGATGTCATCCTAAAGAGTATATAAGAAAAATTCGACTATTCGGTAAAATACCTTGACTGTTAGGTTCTATATATTACAAGTTGAAGCAAAATTAAAAGACAAAAGACCTAGAGGGAATGTCCCTCAGTAAAGAGGAAGGAGATTTCATTTCATTAAGTGTAGTTAAAACATTTGAGACGAAGTCATTCGACTTTACTTTACAATTTTTTCAAAGAGAAGAGTGAAGTCGAACGGTCATAAAGGGCCTTTCCTCAAATATAGGAGTGCATCACGGGACTAAAAACGTCGTCGGTAGATCGCTTGTGGAGATCTAGTGGGTTGGGACCTCCAGATTACCCCGAATACCGAACTCCTAGGGTGTCCTGATATTAGTTACCTCTTTCTGAATTGACTGATGGTGGGGTCCCGTGTCGTTCTTCGTTGTCTGCCCACAGGTTATAAAGATATTTTTTCCACGTAATCAAATGGATTTTCTCGAAACCCTATCCTCCTTCCGAAGATTAATTTAGGTATAGATTTCCGGATGACATTAAAAGAGTCTCTAGAGTCCTCTCGGGATAGACATATGACAGGGAGATGATGTGTCCCCTCGAACATAAGGGTAGACCATTAGGGTAACACCGATAGTGAATTACTAAGGGGAAGTGACAGACCAAGACCACCTGTCGACCCAAACATAGGACCTAGGGTACCCTAAAATTGTTGATCTCTTGTCAGGAACCGACCGATGGTGGGAATCACGTGTTGTACTTATCGTTCACCTTATATGGGGGCAAAAGACACTTTTCCGGATGTTCGAACAGGACCTCGAAATCGTTGGATGACTTCACTAGAGACCCTTGTCTTCGATCACCTACGGTAGAGATGTGAGAGGGAGATAGAACGAAATTCAACGATCTGAGGACGTTTCCTCGGACATGGAAATTGCCCCGGGACTAAATGTGTCGACGACGGGTTCTTTGTAGAGATCCAACGGACCAAGACGGTCGGTGACACTGAAAGTGAACGCCAGGGTGTTCTACTATATATAAACAAATGAATTTTCGACGACGGACTCTCAGACCGTAGGTTAGTCGGACTTAGATCCATGAACAACTTTGAAAGGGGAAACCCTTTGACTATCCAGAGTGGTATATGAGTTGATTGACCTTCGGTGATTTTTATTCTGTCTGAAGGACCTGTCATTGTTTTCACACTCTCTGTTTGTTCTCACTGCCGTCCCAACTTGATATAATGTTGTGATGTTATTAGTTTTGCCATACCATGACCGTAATTTTTATTCTGTACCTAGTGACCTTGTCTTATCTGTCGGGTCTTTATTTGGTTTCGTGTATACTCGTCAAATAAATTCTATTTCCTCGGTTCTTATGTGTTACCCCGTACGATTCAGTGAAGTCAGCACGCACTGAGAAGACTGTGGGATAAACACGTACGGTCCGAGGAGACAGGTACCTTAAGAGATCCGTTCTTATGACCTCACCCAACGGTCCGGGAGGAGGTCCCCTAGAAGGGATGGGTCCCTAGTTTGGGTGTAGAGAAATACAGAGGACGTAACGGTCCACCTAAGAAATGACGATCACGGTGGACCCTTACCTCTTCCTGTCACAAAAGTTACTTATCACGACCCTTTTAACCTGTCGGTGTACGTTTTCTTACTTTGACTTGGTGAGAGAATATGGTGTGTGTTTTTGATTGAGTTTTGTGACTTCTAAACTTACATACTGGATTTGGTATTTGAGAATCTTCTTTTGTATCCGTCGTTCGAGGAACTGTAGTCAGAACTCCTACTGACAAACTTAAACTGGTTTTTCATTTCCATAGTTTTCGTTTTTATTCGTTGTCCTGACGTATGCTTTGATTTTTTAAAGATGTCTCGTTTCCTTTAGTAGTAGTACGTAATTTCTGGTTTTGTAATTCTAGTCTTTGGTATTTTGATCTCCTCTTGTCCGTCTAGTGAGAATCTGTATTTAGCGTCGTTGAGAAAAACCTAGACAGAGGATTCAGTTCCTTTGTTTTCACTCTTATTTGCCCTGAATTAATCTGAATTTTCGAAAACGTGTCGTTCCCTTTGGTGACTGTATTGTTTTTCTGGATAATCTACCGTCTTTGTAAACGTTTACTATACCGGTTATTCCTCAATTATCGGTTTTATGTATTTGTCAAGTGTAATAAGTTGTAATTCTTTTGTTTGTCGGACCAATTTTTTTTTTATCCGTCTTCTGGACTTGGCTGTAAGAAGGTTTCTTCCGTATGTCTTCCAGTTGTCTGTTTACTTTTCTACGAGTTGTAGTAATTAGTAGTCCCGTTACGTTTAGTGTGGCTTTATAGTTGGACAATGTAACCGATAATGGGTTTTCTGTTCTTTGTTTACAATCACTTCTACACCTCTTTTCCTTTCGGAGTACATGACGATGACCCTTACAATTAACATGTCGGTAATACCTTTGTCATACCTCCAAGAAGTTCTCTAATTTTTATCTTGATGGTATACTAGGTCTTTAAGATGAAGACCCATTTTGTTTTGTAGTTAAACTTCTCTACATACATGGTGGTACAAGTAAAATGTTATCGGTTTTATACCTTTGTTGGATGCAAAGGTCACTACCTACCTACCTATTTCTTTTATACTCTACACATATGTAGAGTATGTATGTGTGTTTATTATATATGTGTCGGTATATGTACGTTATCTTATAATCGGTATTTTTTCATTTATAACGGTAAACACCGTTGTGTTTACTAAGGTTTCCCATAATACGATTCACTTTATTCAGTCTTTTTATTTGTGATATGTTGGGACGAATGTGTACCGTAGATTTTTTGTTGGTGGTTTACTTTTATTCGAGTATCCACTTCTCTTGTGTAATCACCAACATATATAACGTTTACTAGTGGTGTTATTCAGATCAATTATAGATAGTGGTGTCAATGTTTTGGTAATACTTTGACAATTCTGAATAAGAGAATCGTTCAAAGTTTATACTGATCTTTAAACATAGAAAACTCGGGGAAATAGGTGACACAGACGGGGATGGGGGTCGGTGGAGACCGACCCCGAGTTTTCCATGTTTAAAGGTCAGTATAAAATTTGAACCATTCTCTCATTTAGAATCAAAGTATTGTTCTTTTTTTTTAACATTGATACCACTATCTACAAATTGATTTGAATGACACCACTAGTAGACATTATATTTAGACATTGTTTTATATCATTCAGTTGATTTTTTAACAATAGACTAAGAACGACTAGGGGTCTTAAGTTACTCTTAAGTTTGTATGATCCAAAGGGAAGAAAACTAACATTACAACGACAGACGTACCCAAGTCATTCTCATACAAGGGGAAAAATGATCAAACATGAAGAAAGTATTGACCAACTTGTTAGTTAATATATTGGTTACCGAATGGACGTTACAGTATAAACTCTTACTACCGATAATTTAGTCTATGTTCAGTAAAATTCCTTATTTCAACCGATATGAATACCTCAGTTACAAATACTACGAAGTACGGGTCATTTTCTAATGAAACAGTCCAGACCCTGTAACAGTACCCTTCTTGACACAAGAGGGGTTTAAGAATACAAAATTCCGGATTAAGGGCCTCCGAAGTCTTTCACTGGAATAAGTCTTTATCCCAGTGACGTTTGGATTAATGAATTTGACTTCAGTATAAACTCATCCTACCAGGTGATTATGTTTTACTGACCACAGAAATATATTCCCGTTTTAAACCTGTGTGTATTCGTGTGTCCCTCTTACTTCCGTCTCTGATGATCGGTTCCTTATGGTCTGACGGTCGTTTGGTAGTTTTCTATTCTCTGTGTACCCTGAGAATGTCGGGAATCTTCCTTCGTTGTGACGGTTGTGGAACTAAAACTTGAAGTTCGGTATTCCTGACACTTAGTTATTTAAGCATGACGAGTTCGTTTGTTCAAACACTATAAAATAATATCGGTGGGATCGTATGTGTAAGATTTCTGTCCAAATGGGAAACGGGTCAAGGTTCCTCTCTCAGAGTTTCAGAACCCTTATAGGATAATTCACACAAAAACAAATGGACACCGGAATAAATACCATCTCCGGTGTCTGAATAGAAGATCTCCCCGATTCATTTATTTTAAGTGTAAATTAATCAAAGATAGGATGTGTCGAAATCATGTCATGTTTCATTAATAGTCGGTATTTTAACACCATTTTATGTGTATCATCTTTTAAAATGACAAAATTGGTAATATTTGAACACCATTTTATGTGTATCTTTTAAAATGACAAAATTGGTGAAATTTCACAATTAAAGACCGTAATTCATTTAAGTGTCACAATACGTTGGTAATAGTAATAAGTAGAGGTCTTATAAAATAGTAGGGTTTGTCTTTGAAACATGGGTAATTTCTTCAGGAGTAAGAGGGAAGAGAGTTCGTGGACCATTGGTGACAAGAGAGTAAGAGATATTCAGACAAGATCCATGGAGTATATCTCCCTAGTATGTTATAAACAGGAAAACACAGTCCTAATAAAGTGAATCGTATTATTACAAAATTTCCAAGAAGGTACGACACCGTACATGGTTTTAGAATAAGGAGATATACTGATTTTGAGTTAATGTACGTATAAGGTATAAATAGATAGATAAGTAGACAACTACGTGTTTACTTAACATATGGAACGCCGATGACACACATTACTCTGATTTGTCGTCGTTATTACTGATGGAACTCTTAAGATAAAGGAAAGGGTGAAATTATGTTTATTAGAGTTTCATACGTCAAAATTTCCGATGTTTTACGTGGAGATCCACTGATTTGAAGTACTTGTCTTTATACTTTAAGGAATGTTATGGGTACGACGAAATTTACTGTTTTAGAGAAAAAATCCAATAATTATCACGGAACACCTTTTTTGACTATACTACTTTATGGTTGTACAAGGGTTCATGTATTCTTTTTCTTACTATAATAATTTTATTTACGTCCAATGTTTGGTTACTTATTGACCTTCGTTCATTTCGGTATAAGATTGTGTTTTAGTTTGTTTTTCTTCTTTTTTTGTCATAGTATAAGACTGTGAACAATTTATTCTTATATTGACTCTATTGGAAAGTCGATGTTTTTTTTTTAGAAGTTTCCATTAAGTATAATTTTTCAATACCTAGAAAAGTTTACAGTTAGAAGTACCGTCACTTCTAGATTTATCAGAGTTCAGGGTATCGAGTCTCTTTTTAGGGTTTCTTTTAGTTAATATCTATTGTATTTTTTATTAAGACTCCATATCAAGTCCTACCATTTCTTTCATAAAATTTTTCATGTAAAACCAACGTCGTATAGTCTGTTCACTTACTCTTTTGTCGTAAACTCATGAAGTTTAAAAAATCATCATTTAATTATAGTCACTTTTCTATTGGTCGAGATAACTTTCTCATTGTTTTTTATTTAATATGTAAACCGATTTTGTCACCCTATATTTCCATTTAAAATTTC
The DNA here is from genome assembly GCA_006410555.1 of Capra ibex. Taxonomy (NCBI): domain Eukaryota; kingdom Metazoa; phylum Chordata; class Mammalia; order Artiodactyla; family Bovidae; genus Capra; species Capra ibex. The sequence continues at coordinate 1,263,286 of SJYO01049919.1, read as the reverse complement.
AAATTATAAAACTTATTCATTATATATGTATACAAGTTTAAAGTCTCTTTATCTGTTCCAATATAGACAATTTCAGAGTATATATGGGTTCTGACAATTTCATTATCGTATGTGGGTTTTCTTGACTTTCTTTCTAGAATTTCTTTATAAATATGTGGATACAAATATCGTGATAAGTGTCGACAACTTTCCATCTTTGTTAGGTTTACAGGTAGTCGTTAATCATCTATTTTACATCAGACGTGTGTGTACGACAATTGTCGGAATGATAATTGTGAGTACGACACTGTGCCTACTTGAAATTCCTGTAATTGCATTCACCTATTTTATCCGGTTATTGTTTTTCCGTTTATGACGTAGTAAGGTGAATACTCCACTTTGACTTTCACAATCAACGAATCAGTACAGGTTGAGAAACACTGGGGTACCTGATATCCGGTGGTCCGAGGAGACAGGTGCCCTAAGAGGTCCGTTCTTATGACCTCACCCAACGGTGAGGGAAGAGGTCCCTTAGGAGGGTTGGGTCCTTAGTTTGGTCCAGAGGACGTAACATTCGTCTAAGAAATTGTACACTCGATGGACCCTTCGGAATACTCTATGACTCAGTTCAGTTTAAGACTCTCTGTCTTACGTCTTACTAACGGTCGATCACCCTTCTCACTTACCTCTTAACAACAAATTACTTGTTCTTCAAAATCAAAACGTTCTACGTTGCTCGAGACTTCCATCGACGTGTTGCTACATTTACAGGAATTGTGATGACTTGACTCGTGAAATTTTTACCAATTCAAGTATTTGAAACAATTCACATAAAATGGTATTAGTTTTTATTTTTTGGTTTTTATAAAGGGAGGGTGACCAGAGATTAATGGTAAACCAAAGGTGGGAGACTTTGGTGAAAGTAATAAAATAAATAGAACACAAAAGAGTACGTATACGACGACGACGACGACGATTCAGCGAAGTCAGCACAGGCTGAGACACGCTGGGGTATCTACCGTCGGGTGGTCCGAGGGGACAGGGACCCTAAGAGGTCCGTTCTTGTGACCTCACCCAACGGTAAAGGAAGAGGTTACGTACTTTCACTTTTCACTTTCACTTCAGCGAGTCAGCACAGGCTGAAAATCACTGGGGTACCTGACGTCGGATGGTCCGAGGAGGTAGGTAGCCTAAAAGGTCCGTTCTCATGACCTCACCCCACGGTGACGGAAGAGAATACGTATTTGTTCGTTTATATTTATTTGATTTGGTGTCATATATCATAAGGCATAGAACGATAAAAGGGATTTGTTACGTAGAACCTTAAGAAAGTAGAGTTTACATCTTTTCAAATGGAGAATTCTCGTTGTAAAATTGTTGTCAAAATCGTACACGACGTTTCGAAATTTTATTTTCTTGAATGGTTTTAGACCACCTGTGACGGGTAATATTCCTTTGGTTAAAGGAAAGTGTCACTTTCCTGAAAAGGACAACGAACAACTTGGTCAAGGGTCGACAGGTAATGGTGGTTCAGGTTTTCTTATTTAAGCAGGACTACTTCCTTGTTTTCGTCTTCACACGACGGATCTCATTTTACTGTCTTTTGGAGTCTGAATTACAATGGAAAGTACATTTATATTTTTATTAGATGTAAATCTTTTCGTGTCACTTGTAATGACCATATTAAAAAGGGAAGTTTTCATTCAATTATTCTGGTATTCTCAAAAGTTCAAAAGACACGTTTTAAAATAGTTATCGGAATAAGATATGACTTACTTAAGACATGGTGTGTCCATCTGACGAATTCGTACCAGGTCTTTTAAGGGTGTTTACAGGCTTAAATTTTTCTGGGTCGAGACGTGACTATAGAGAATGTGACATACTAAGTCGTGATCTCCGTCGTAGATTGACGATAGGTTCCTTTAGTCGGGTGGTTGAAGAGCGAGTCCAAGATCGAATTTCGACATAAGACATTCCCGGATGTGGTACACCCATAGTGAGTTTTCGAAATCCCGTTCTTGGTGCGTCTTCTGACCATGTATATTTTTACATACCATTCTGTTACAAAGGAGAGAAGTTTTCTTTTACTAAGAATACATATGTGTGAGTCTAAAGAGATCTCCATGGTCTCACCTTCGTTTGTTTAATGTTTGGATTCTTTAATGTTTTGACTTCGATCGCTTTTGGGTGATTAGGACTTAGACAGGTTGAGGGAGACTCCGAAGTAGTCATATATAAATCCTTACCCGATGTCCACTGGTAGGTCGAGTCCACAACACAAGGGGTTTCAAAGTACCTAAGTTAGTTCAGACCGTTTAAGAACAATAAAGACATTTATGACAGAGAGAGGGTACATCAGTTACGAGAAGAACTATTATAATCTGTTTGCAAAATAGAAGGGTTGTGAGATTGTCAGAAAATTGAAGAGGATTTATAGGTATAGGGAACACTGATTAAAGGGATCTAGACAAAAAGTATAATAATGAAAAGAGAAATCGTCATACAGGTTGGACGACAAAGGTAATCGGTGACTTAAATTTTTTAATTGCTGATACAAAAGAGGGTAAAGAGCAAGAAGAAAAGTTTAGTAGGTCTGTCAATGAAGTGAATTTTGGGAATTATGTAACATTTTGTATTATGTATATGTAGTTAAGTCCTGATAAGACTATTCAGGGTTCGGATGAAATCCTGTCAGAACACCAATGTTTAAGACTCCCTTCTAGGTTTGTTCTTTGATTCGGTTCCGGTCTTTTCAGAGGAATTTGGTCGTTCTCTTATAAAGTGACACCTGGGAAGGGTACTCCACCGAAATGACCCTCCTCTACCAAAGTGTCCGGAGTGCTGGCGGAGATGGTGAAGAAGCCAGCATGGAGGATAAGGTTTAAGGGAACGGTAGACACCATATGACGGATATTTTTGACGGTTTCAATAAGGTAAGGGATATGGGTAATGGGAATGTTGTACTGAAAACATCCCCAAGGGTAGTTCTACTCCTTAGATAAAGAGGTACAGAATTTTGACCAGAGACCGGATACCGAACGAAACTTGTCTTACTTCGTCTTTACTGACGTACTCCACTGGGATTCGGATTGTCCACCAAAACGTAAGAAATGGAGAGAGAAAACCATGAGACGATATGATAATACTCGTATTGACTTCCTATTATATGTTAGCCTTCGTCTCTATTCGGTTGGGTCGATTTCTGGGGTGTCTGATGGGTCGGGGATAGGTCTGGTAGTTGACCTAGTTGACTCAAGTCGATTCTACTCTTGACGGGTTGTTTCGAGTCGAGTTTAGTGATTCGGTGTCTTAATGATCGATTTATCCATTAATACAGTCATTAAACCCCTAGCAAACAGTTCGTTTTGTTCGATTATGTATGTAATGGGTCTAACCGTTTAAAAAAGTCTCATCGAGGTCTCAGTCAAGTTTGATTGTCCATAATAAAAGTCTAAAGGAACAAAAGCGGGTCACCTTAAGAGAAATGAAGGAACGTTTGATTAGATACGATAAATGAATCTTCCTGGAAAACTAAGGTGTCAAAAGTTCAATAGATCGGACAGTATATTGACTTTTTGATTCCTCTGAGATTGTTGGTAGAGTAGAGTCTCGGTCTACTCGATTTCAATTATTTTTTAAAAATTTAGTTCCTATGTGTAAATTGTTTTATTTGGTGTTTACTTGATCATCTTTCCGATACTGTTTGTGTCTGTCGAAGAATTTTTCTTTTCTTGTAGTGAAACGACTGTTTCCAGACGTGTCAGTTTCGATACCAAAAAGGACGTCAGTACATGCGTACACTTTGACCCTGGTATTTCTTCCGACTGACTTGTACCTTCTTAACTACGAAAACTTGACACCACGACCTCTTCTGAGAAACCTCAGGGAACCTGTCGTTCCTCTAGTTTGGTCAGTTGGGATTTCCTTTAGTTGGGACTTATAAGTAACCTTCCTGACTACGACTTCGACTTTGAGGTTATGAAGTCGGTGCACTACGTTTCTTAACTGAGTAAACTTTTCTAGGACTACGATCTTTTCTGACTTCCGCCCTCCTCTTCCCCTGCTTTCTCCTACTCTACCAACCTACCGTAATGGCTGATCTACCTGTGCTCAGACTCGTTCGAGACCCTCAATCACTACCTGTCCCTTCGGACCGCACGACGTCAGGTACTCCAGTGTTTCTCAGCCTATACTGACTCGTTGACTTGACTTGACTACGTTTCTCTGCTGAGTGACCTGTTCTGGGACTACAACCCTTTCTGACTACCGTCCTCCTCTACCCCCGTTGTCTCCTACTCTGCCGACCTACCGGAGTAGCTTAGTTACCTGTACTCAAACTCGTTTGAGACCCTCTATCACTTTCGGACGGACCGTACGACGTCAGGTCCCCCAACGTTTCTCAGCCTGTGTTGACTCGCTGTCTTGTTGTTCGTATATTTTGTTTGACGACACCGACTTCCTCCCGAATTGCAACAGGTCAAGTGGAGGAAGTCCTTCATCATGACACTATAAAATTTCCTTGCATAGTTATTAAACTTTTAATGACGAGTTATGATCAAGTAATTTAAGGAGGTGTATGACCAGATGATTTCCACACCAAGAATTAGGACCGGTGTAAAACCTTAGTGGATCCTCACTCGGATCCGTTGTTATGTATAATGATTTTTGAGAGGTTTCCCAATGTCGTATCTCAATCTCGGTGACTTGTTTGTATTGATAGACTTCAGGGTAGGGTATAAACTACATTATCAAGTTTTTGTCATACTATGATATGATGACCTTAAACTTGGGAAAGGAAAATCTAATAGAGGAACTACTCAAGTATAAAGACCATAGGGAACCGACGAAGGAAGTTCTTCAAGGACTGTTAATAAACAATTCCTTTATTATGTATCAAGAACATTATGGTTGATGGACGTTTAGTTTGACCACTTCTATAGTTGACTGTAAGGGAGACATCTATTCAAGAATGTAGAGATAGTTATATATTGACTTTAAGGAGGGGGTTAGGTTATCAATTTATTTATTTTAATCTTTCTTGATTCAAATGTCTCGATTCTTATTGACAAGTTTAGTACGAGTAGAATTGATACTTCTTAATGTTTTGACCTAATTGTCATTTATTGCACTATAGAGTGTCCTCTGAATAATTTATAAAGTAGTCTTTTTTAATGAATTTTTATAAATATTAGAAAATTACTTAATACGTACTTCAACTTGTTCCTTTCAACTTGAGAGATGTGAAATGACTTATATATAAGTACATATTGAAGTTGTCAGATTATTTGTAATACGATCATTTGTAAAGACGGGTGAATGTACAACTCGAAAATAAATGGAAAATGTTGTCTAGGACTACTTCCGAAACTGTTTAATAAGGGTATCTAGTAAAAAGTTTATGTACCAGTTTGTTTGTTTTGACTTGTTTCTTTGTCCCATGTGACTTGAATAGGGTCGTATTTCTTGTTATCTTTGTCTGACGATTTCTAAAGTCTACAACTTTAAAAGTTTGTGTTCTTGGATCTTATTAATACAAATTATCAACGAATTACAGGTTTCTTTATTTCCGGTTCCGACTTTTGACTGGTTATCGATCTTTATAATTTAATTTTTTTTTTTGAAAGTCTAAAAAATTTTTTCATACTTACTTTGTAATTCTGACTTTTTAGTGTTATTAGTGTTAACTCTAGAATTTCCAAATTGTTTTTTAGGTATATCATACTCTTAATCACTTGACTTCGTATTTAGTATTTTTATTAGTTCTTGCGTCGTTTATCTCCGTTTTTACACCTTTCAATTCTCTCTTTGATGTTCCACCTCACTCTGCTAAATTATGTGTAGGTTAGTCCCCGAAGGGACCGTCGAGTCACCATTGCTTAGACGGACGGTTATGTCCTCTGTACCCAAGTCAGGGGCTAGACCCTTCTAGGGTGTACACCATGTCATTGATTTGGGTACGTGGTGTTGATAATTCGGACACGAGGTCTCGGGTCTTCGGTGTTGATGACTCGGTGTTCGACGTTTATGACTTTGGGAGTTCGGGATCTCGGGTGCGAGACGTTACTCTCTTCGGTGGTGTTACTCTTCGGGTGTGTGGTGTTGATCCCCCATCCGGGGTAAACGGTGTTGATCTCTTTTGGAGTACGTCGTTGTGTCTGGAGCATCTCGGCATTCATTTATTTATTTTAAGAAAAATGTTTATATGTAGGTCCCAGGATACTCCTTTCCTTTTCGACATAGCTTTCTCTATTTCTCTAATCTTAAAGGGTATTGACTAGTTTCTATAATGAAGTGTCTAAGTTCTTCGGGTCATTCTTTTACTCTTTTAAGTAAGAAATTGTTTATTTTCGTTGTGACTTCTCTGTTTCTCTTTTCTCTGTTTAACAGAAGTTTCCTCGTTGTATGGTTGTCGACTTAAGAGTTTAGACTTCGGTTTTCTGTCGCCTTACAATAGAATTTTCGCGACTTTCGTTTGCGGTTCGATCTTAAGATATTGGTCGTTTTAGTAGGTACTTACTTCCACGTTATGTCCGTAAAAATTTATACGTTTCTTTGTCGTTGGACGTTTAGATGTATTTCTTTTATGGTCTCCCATCAACGATTTACCTTTTACTATGATTAATATTTTTAATTTCTCTTTTCTTCCCTCATTTACGTACATGTCGGTAAAAATAAACACGTGACTAATATACTGACCCCAAATTATTATATACATCTTACTTTCAATCCTTTCCGTTTACTTCCAGAAGTTGAGGACCCTTTCATAATTGTATTTAATTTCTAATTACAATAAAGATCTCGTTGTTAAATTTCAAAGGTTTAAAGGTTTTACCCATATCAATTCAAGTCACCGAGTTATCACAATCTGAGACGCTGGGGTCGGTCCGAACGGCAGTTAGTGGTTGAGGTCCTCGAACGAGTTTGAGTACAGGTTTCTCAGCCATTATGGTAAGTTGGTAGAGTAGGAGACAACAGGGGAAGAGGAGGACGGAAGTTAGAAAGGGTCGTAGTCCCAGAAAAGGTGACTCTGTCAAAAAACGTACTCTACCGGTTCATGATGTCGAAGTCGAAATCGTAATCAGGTTACTTATAAGTGCACAGGTTACTTATAAGTCCTGACTAAAGGAAATGCTAACTGACCAAACTAGAAGAGTGACAGGTTCCCTGAGAGTTCTCAGAAGAGGTTGTGGTGTCAAGTTTTCGTAGTTAAGAAGTCCCGAAAAAAATACCAGGTTGAGAGAATAGGTATGGACTGACGACCTTTTGGTATCGAAACTAATCTACTTGTAAACAGCCATTTCATTACAGAGACGAAAAATTATACGACAGATCGAAACAATATCGAAAAGAAGGCTCCTCGTTCACAGAAAATTAAAGTAACGACGTCAGTGGTAGACGTCACTAAAACCTCGGGTTCTTTTATTTCAGAGAGTGACAAAGGTGACGAAGGGATAGATAAACGGTACTTCACTACCCTGGTCTACGGACTAGAATCAAAAGACTTACAACTCAAAATTCGGTCGAAAAAGTGAGGAGAAAGTAGTTCACCGAGAGGAAGTGAAAGACGGTATTCCCACCACAATAGACGTATAGACTCTAATAACTATAAAGAGGGCTGTTAGAACTAAGGTCGAACACGAAATAGGTCGGGTCGTAAAACGTACTGCATGAGACGTATATTCAATTTATTCGTCGCACTCTTATATGTCGGAACAGTATGAGGAAAGGGTTAAAACTTGGTCAGATAATAAGGTACAGGTCAAGATTGACAACGAAGGACTCGACGTGTGTCCAAAGAGTCCTCCGTCCAGTCCACCAGACCATAAGGGTAGAGAAAGTCTTAAAAGGTCAAACAACACTAGGCGTGTCAGTTATTTCGTCTTCATCTACAAAAAGACCTTGAGAGAACGAAGAAGATACTAGGTCGTCTACAACCGTTAAACTAGAGACCAAGGAGGTGGAAAGGATTTAAGTAGGACTTGTAGACCTTCAAGAACCAAGTACATGACAACTTCGGATGGAACCTCTTAAAACTCGAAATGAACGATCACTCATTCTACTCACGTTAACACGCCATCAAACTTGTAAGAAACCGTGACAGAAAGAAACCCTGACCTTACTGGAAAAGGTCAGGACACCGGTGACGACTCAAAAGGTCTAAACAACCGCATGATTCACTTCGTGAAAGTGTCATAATAGAAAATCCTAAACTTTATCGAGTCGACCTTAAGGTAGTAGGGGTGATTGAAACAAGTATCACTACGAAGGATTCCGGGTGAACTGAAACGTGAGGTCCTATAGACCGAACTCCACTCACTTCCCCTATTGTGGCAACACCAATAGACCCAGCAATTCTAGAACAAAACATATCAAGAAGACACATAAGAACGGTGGAGAAGAATTATAAGACGAAGACAATCCAGGTATGGTAAGGACAGGAATTAACATAGGTAGAAACGTACTTTGCGAGGGAACCATAGAGATTAAAAGAACTGTTCTAGAGAATCAAAAAGGGTACGATAAGAGAAGGAGACAAAGAAACGTAAGTGAATCCTTCCGAAAGAATAGAGAGGAACGATGAGAAACCTTGAGACGCAAGTCTACCTATATAGAAAGGAAATGAGGAGGACGGAAAACGTTAAAGGTTTCCTTCCGAACCCACTATTTGACGTTAATTAAAACTAATTAAAGTCGTGAGACGTGTCATAATCGATGGATGGGGAAGTGGGAGTTGGGACACTGTCGTCAATAGGTTACTAGGTCCTCATAGAACCTGTTTCGAACACCCTCGGTCTCGTCCGATATACCTAAGACAGGAATATATACTCTAGTCAGGAGACAAGTAACTAACGTCGAAAACTAATGTCTCCTTGTCTGTGTTTTCCTCCTATTCAGAGAAGACATTGGGAAGACTCGTGACAGTGTTCGGATAAGAGGTCGACTTCTGAAGGTCCTGACTTTCCCGACCACACACACAACAACAAAAAATTAAAATAGAAGAAGATAAAAGAAGGGAAATAAAGAAAACGGGGAAAATTTTCAGTCAACAAATTCTAGATCCTGTAACTTTACATTGGCTTATATTTCCCCTTAAATCTTTCAGTAAGACGTACGGGTCCTTTTCCATGTCAGAGTCTTTTCTCGACTCTTCTGGAATCCGAATGTCAAGTCAGACTAGGAACCGTGTCTCTGTTAGACATTGTTAGTTTTGTTTTGTTTTTATTCGTTTGGGATCTCTTCTTCCTCTTAGAAAAAAGGTCTCAATGGTGTAAAATCCAAGTTTCCAGGTGAAAAGTTTTTCTTTTTTTTTTTAGAGTCTCTTATAATTTTTAATGTTTTCGTACCGGGTTAGTTTCTTTTTTTATTTAGTTGTACCCTTACGTTTTACTATGTCGATAAAACCTTCCGTCAAACTATCAAAGAATGTTTCGATTTGATAATATTATAATAGGTCGTTTTCTCGAGAAGTAATAAATAGGTTTCATCAATTTTGGACACAGATATTTTTTGAATTTGTATCTACGAGTATTGTCGAAATAAACATTGACGGTTTGGAATCTTCGTTGGTTTTAAAGGAAGTCATCCACTTGTCTATTTGTTTGTATAGATCTGTCACCTTGTAATAAATCGTAATTTTTTATTAGTCGTTGGTTTAATACTTTTTTGTGTCTCCTTGGTATTTACGTGTAATGATTCATTTTCTTCTGTTAGACTCTTTCGATGTTTCATACATTAAGGTTGATACTATAAGACCTTTTCCGTTTTGATATTCTCATTTTCAGTCACTAACGATTCTCAATCCCACACCCCCCCCTACTTATTCTTCTCGTGTTTCATAAAAATCCCTTCACTTTTATGAGATATATTAATGGTGTTCCCACCTACGTGTAGTTATATGTAAACAAGTTTATCTGTCTTATTTGGGATTACATGTTATGCATATGAACGTTATTAGACAGTTACATCATTACTTTTCTTTAAAAGTGTATGACTCCATACCCTTCAGTAAGACCGAGTGTGGATTCTATTGTGTTTAAATTGCGATTAATTTGTCGACCAAACACCGGATAGTTTGTATGTAGGATATGGACGAGATTAATAATTTCTTTTCCTGTGTTCCTGGTCTTTATTTGTTACAGGTACCATTTTTATTTTTAATTTAGGGACGAGGGAATGACCCTACGGTTAGGACCGTGAGGAAGCTACTATTTTCTGAGAGAAGGGTCCAAGTTCCGGTGTCCCTGAACGACACATGTACAAGTATAGAGAAAATCTTTGGGACTTCCTTAGATAAGTACTGAACAAACTACCCAGAAACAAGACTGTGCTATATTTTGACACGACTTTTCATACGAAAAGACCTCGTCAAGGAGTCAATAGACTCTTCGACAGAATTTCGAGGAAAGAAAAAAGGATAATACCTGACAAATTAATGTTTAATTAAAAGAACACTTGGATTTTTACGACATTTTTTTCAGATGAAATCTTTTTACTTTGTTGGTCCACTACTTGGAATTATCTGATTTTGTTAAAGGATTTCAATGAGTTTATTGATTTCTTTTTGTACTTTTGTCAGTTCTTTTGTCATATACTTCTTTTACTTTTATGGTTATTTTTTTGTCTTTCGGACTTTTGTTTGGTTTTCGTTTAATACCTCTACTTGTTATGTTATTGGTTTTGACTTTCAAGTCATCTCCTTAAGTTTCCGTCTAAACTCGTCTTTCTTTTGCTTATTCCCTTAAGCTTCTATTTTGTCGACTTTAATGATTCAGAGTTCCCCCTTTTTTACCTCTTTTCCTTTGTCTTGCATTCCCTGGATACCTTGTAGTACTTAACGTGGTTTTTCCGTGACATCCTCAAGGTCTTCCATTTTTCTCTATTTCTCTCTAGTAGACTTCTTCATTATTGGTTTTTCACAGGTTTAAACTACTTTTTGTGTTTATAGGTTCTTTGAGGTTCATCTTATTTGACTTTCTCTGGGTATGACTCTGTGTAATGTTAGTTTAACAACTTTCTGTTTCTCTCTTTGAACTTCCTTGGTTCTTTCTTCACTGAACAGTGTATGTTCCTTAGGAGTTATCCTAATGGTCGTCTAAAGATTCGTCTCTGAAACGTCTAGGCTTGCGTCATCCGAATATATAAGTTTGATGTCTTTCTTTTTGGATGGTTGGTACTTAGACTATGAGGGAGTATCAAGTTCGTCATTTCTTAGACGGACGTTACATCCTCTGGGTCCAAACTAAGGACCCAACCCTTCCAAGGGACCTGTTTCTTTACCGTTTGGTGATGTCATAAGAACGGACCTTTTAGGGTACCTTTCTCCTCGGACCCTCTGATGTCAGGTACTTCAACGTTCTCAGTCTGTGCTGAATCGTTGATTTGGTGGTGGTTTTAAGAGGAAGTTTTTACTCTCTCTTTAATTCTGTAAATATCTATTTTCGACTTCCTGAAACAATAGTGGTTTGAACAGGAAATTCTTTATGATTTTCTTTAGGATGTCAACTTTACTTTCCTGTGATCAATGAGTTTCGACATAATTTTTTTATTTCTAGAGTCATTTCCGTTTATACCCCGAAGGGACTCTCGGGTCGACCATTTCTTAGGTGGACGTTACGTCCTCTAGGACCAACTAAGGACCCAACCCTTCTAGGTGACCTCTTCCCTATCCGATGGGTGAGGTCATAAGAACCCGAAGGGAACACCGAGTCGACCACTTCTTAGGTGGACGTTACGTCCTCTGGACCCAAGTTAGGGACCCAACCCTTCTAGGGGACCTCTTCCCTTTCCGATAGGTGAGGTCGTAAGACCGTGTCTCTTAAGGTACCTGATATATTAGGTATACCAGTGTTTGTCTGTTGCTGACTCCTTGAAAGTGTTCATTTATATACCCACTAATATTTTCGATCATGATAAGATTGAAACCCGAAAAAGGAGGTTTAAAACAAAAGATGTCTTAAAATCTCTGATTACGTATTTTAATAATTAAAAAAACCTGTGTGTTCCATACATTTTCAATAGAACACTGTGGTTATTGACTTTGGTTCACCCCTGTCTCAGTATATCCTTGTCTCAAAAACATACAATAACTTTGACTGAAACATATTTAAACTCAAGCACACATTGAAATCCTATAATTTACATTAGGGGTACCATTGGTGTGTGTGTGTTTTTTTATCGATGTCTTATATGTCTTTTCCTTTATTCCTTTCATTTTGTAAAGTGGGGTTTTTTATTTGTGTTTTCTGTCATTACATCCTTTTAGTCGTTTTTCTGTATGTTACTTTTGATTTTTCATAATGACTTTCTTTAATTTATTTACCTTTCTAGGGTGTAAGTACCTAATTTTCTGAATTATAATAATTCTACAGTTATGAAGACTTCACTAGATGTCTGAGTTACGTTAGGGATAGTTTAACACCTTTATGTTTAATTTTAGTACTAATTCCGGTGATATATAGGTTCTTTAATCGTTTTTAAAATTCCACATTGTTATGATTTAACTATCACTACCCTTCCATTTGATTTGACCACATTGGTAAGACCAATTTTCCTATTGTAATTGGACATTTTAAGTTCATATGAGATACTAGGACCCTTCGGGACCACCGAGTCGTCATTTCTTAGACCGACGATTACGTCCTCTGTGTCCAACTTAGGGACCCAGTCTGTGTAGGGGACTTCTTCCTTTACGGTTGAGTGAGGTTATAAAGACGGACCCTTTAAGGTGGCTGACTCCTCGGACCGTTCAATGTCAGGTGCCCCAGTGTTTATCAGTCTGTACTGAATCACTGACGACGACGACGACGACGACGATTCAGCGAAGTCAGTACAGGCTGAGACACGTTAGGGTATCTGCCGTCGGGTGGTCCGAGGGGGTAGGGACCCTAAGAGGTCCGTTCTTATGACCTCACCCAATGGTAAAGGAAGAGGTTACGTACTTTCACTTTTCAATTTCACTTCAGCGAGTCAGCACAAGTTGAGAATCGTTAGGGTACCTGACGTCGGATGGTCCGAAGAGGTAGGTACCCTAATTTGTTGTTGTTGGTTGGGTCTTTAAAGTAAGAATGATATGTGAAATCTTTGTAATTTCAAATACATATAGTTTATTATTTACAAGTTTCGTTTTAATAAACGTTAACGGGTTTTACCTTTATGGGTTCTCAGGTAGTCATTATCTTACTCGTTTATTAATATCTTCGTATGTCAACTCATTTTATCGTCATTCTGGATTGCTACCTCTTGGTACCGATATGTATCTACCTATTAGTGTGTGTACTACAATTTTTTTCTTTCTTTTCCTTCAGTGGTTTCCGATGGACGTCGTATTAAGACACATAGACTTAATTGACAACCTTTTGATTTAATATAATATATCTCTATATATGATCGACCTTTTTTTTAATTCGATTCACCAGTTTTGGTTCAATCAGTTCGTTTCCTATAAAACGGAGACCCCTGGTTTCCATTTCGAGTTAATGTTTCGAGTCTGAGGATAAATGAGGGTTCTTGACCCCTACCCCTTTAGTCATAAGGTCAAGTTGAAAGTGGTGACTAATTAGAATACAGAATTCATTAATCAGTCAGTTAAACAAGTGAGAAATTTCTTTTTCCACCTGTCCGTTTTCTTTTTTTCTGATATTGAAGCTCACATTACAGTGTACCTTGTCGTGACAAGTTTTTCCTTACTGGGTGTTTACAATGGTGTCGTTTTCACCTTCTTAGATGTTACAATGGAACGTACGATGACCGTATGAAATTTGTTTGTTCAGTTCCCGTTTTAGGAAGAACGGTTCTCTTAATTACACATGTAGTTCGTTTTCCATAGGATTCTCGGTTCTGTCAAAGGACTTTGCACTTATTTTTACTAGTCCCTCTTTTTTTCCTTCGGTTTGTCTTTCCATGAGTTCAAGTAGACTTTACGATGATTTCGTCGTATGAGACACTCTTGGTTACCTTTCCTCGGACGACGACCTTCAGTAAGGGACACTTAAACACCATATTATTATCATTATTAATTTTCTGGGGACCTAACAATTTTTTTTTTTTTTGAATTATTAACCCAATATCTAGTTTTATATATTGGTGAAAAGATATTGGTGAATGGAAGGTGTTCGTTAGACTCACTGTTACGAAGGGTATTCAAGTTTTTGAAAGGAACCCAAATAAAGTACTGACCATCTCAATACTGGGTTGACTGGTATGGGAGGTCGAGGTTTTCATTTGTGAGGTGGAAGGATTTTTCTTCTGTCTTAGAAAACACTAATCTTTCGGACTATTTTCCTTTATTAGAAGTCCTTTCATTCAATTAGAAATTATATTGATGCCTCAGTTAAAAGAAGATATAACAGAAGAATTAAATTACCTACTATGCTATCGATGGAAAAGTTCCATTATGTAGAATTTTGATTTTCAAAATCCAACCATAACGACTAATAAAAGTGTATAAACGAAGGTACCACCGAGTCTCCAATTTCGCAGACGGGCGTTACGCCCTCTGTACCCAAGTTAGGGACCCAGCCCTTCAAGGGGACCTCTTCCTTTACCGTTGGGTGAGGTCATAAGAACGGACCTCTTAGGGTTCTTGTCTCCTCGGACCATCCGATGTCAAGTGCCCCAACGTTTCTCAGTCTGTGCTGACTCGCTGAAGTGAAAGTGAAATCTTCATAAATACCAGTAGTAGTTTGGTTACTACTGTTACTACTGTTATTACTACTGTTTCAGTAGTAATTTGGTTATGATAAAAAACGTGACGGAAAATGATAGGAGTATAAGAACAGTTTAGTGTCTTTTAAAGTATTTTGGATTTTTACCATAGTAAAAGTTAAAGGTTTCATGGAGACGTTTCTTTTTATTTTCACACATATTTGTCTCGTGGGTTTATATGGATGAGAATCGTATCACAATGACTTGATATCTGTTAGAAATTTTATAAATAGTATTTTATGTATTGACCTAATTTCCATTAGAAAAAATTTTTCATAAAGTACTACTGTCAAATTGTTTTCGTGTCATAAAAAAGTCAAGTTAACGAAAAGAAGTATCAACGTCGATACATTTGTTTAAATCGATAATTTACTTTCCTCTTATTCTCATAAATATGTCTGACGATACAGTCCTTTAATTAAAAAGACAAATTTTAGAAAAATAGTACCCTTTAAAGTTGTTTCTGTGTTTTCATTTCTGTTTATATATATATACATACATAGATGTATACTTAATAGTGTATTAGTAGTGAAAGTTGACCATTTTGAATCTGTTGGGACCAAGTAACTATGGGAAGGGTGGGGGAAAACCCCCCATAAAGTTTCGTCTTTTGACACGATCTCCATGAAATTTGATCATTTGACACCAGTTGTTTAGTAAAGCGGATATTTACACGTACATAAGAGTTACCATTCATTGAGATTTTCTATTTTTATATATTATGTTATGATGATACGACGACGACGACGATTCAGCGAAGTCAGCACAGGCTGAGATACGCTGGAGTGTCTGCCGTCGGGCGGTCCGAGGGGGCAGGGACCCTAAGAGGTCCGTTCTTGTGACCTCACCCAACGGTAAAGGAAGAGGTTACGTACTTTCACTTTTCATTTTCACTTCAGCGAGTCAGCACAGACTGAGAAGCACTGGGGTACCTGACGTCGGATGGTCCGAGGAGGTAGGTACCCTAAAAGGTCCGTTCTCATAACGTCACCCCACGGTGACGGAATAGGCTGTGATGATGATATGTGTTTTTTTAATATTAAAGGAAAAAACCTGTTTTTATCGTACCCCAGCGTTTCTCAGCCTGTGCTGACTCGCTGACTTGACTTCAAAATAAAGAGTCCAAAAAAGTAGAATGATTGTAATTACTGAATTCTAGCACTTATAAATTTTATATGTTGTACTGTATATATATGAGACACCTTAATAATGATGTCAGTTTAATTAATTGTGTAGATAGTGGAGTATATGAAAAACCCCCCTCCTTTTTCGAGTCTAGAGGAGAGTCGTTTAAAATTCATGTCTTATGACATAACAATCATCAGTGATACAACATGTAATCTAGGAGTCTTAAATTTTTAGAACATTGTCTTTCAAACATGGGAAACTGGTGTATAGGGGTAAAAGGAGTACGAGGTGTGGGACCCTTGATGGTAAGATGAAGAACAAAGACACTTAAACTGAAAGATAAGGATTAACGGAAGGGAGAGTGAAAAAAAATGTGTTAAGGTACATATTCACTATGGTAATTCATGAACAGGAACGGACCGAATAAAGTGAATCGTATTACGGAGGTCCGAGTAAATACGTCAATGTTTACTTTCGTAAAGGGGAAAAATACTGACTTATTATAAGGTCATATACATACGTACGGGTGTGTGTGTACATGTGTAGTGTAAAGGAAATAGATGAGTAAACAGTCACCTGTGAAACCGAAAAATTTATAGAACCGATAACACTTGTTACGAAGTCATTTTACTCGTATCAATAAAGAAACTCTATGACAAAAGTACAGGAAGTCTTTATGTGGGTTTTCACCCGAGTGACCTAGAATATCACCAAGATAAAAATTATGAAACTCCTTAGAAGTATGACCAAAGACATTACCGACGTGGTTCAACATGAAGGTTGTCGTCACATATCCCAAGGGGAAAGAGGTATATGGACAAAACAAAAACAAAAAATTAATATCACTAGTATTGTCTACACTCAAACACCAGAACTAAACGTAAAGGACTTCTAACACTACAGTTATGACTCATGGAAGGAGTACTAGAAAACCAGTAAGCACATAGAGGAAGTCTTTGACAGATAAATTTGGGAAACGGGTAAAAATTTAATCTGACAAAGAGTCAGTACTCAATACACTCAAGGAATACATAAAATCTATAATTGGGGATTGGTCTACATACTAAATGTTTATAGAAGAGAGCAAGGTGTCCTACTCAAAAGTAAAACAACTGACAAAGGAAACGACACGTCTTCGAAATTCGAAAATCAAATAAAAACGAAAACAATAGACACACGAAAACCACAGTGTAGGTTCTTTACTGATGGTTCTGAGTACGGTTCTTTGAAAGAGGGGTCCAAAAGAGGATCCTCAAAATGTCAAAGTCCGGAATGTAAATTCAGAAATAAGGTAAAACTCGATGTAAAACATTCACCACACTTAATCCCTAGGTCGAAAACGTACACCTACAAGTCTAAAGGGTCATAGTAAATAATTACTACTACACACGAGAGCCGTAGAACAGTTACTAAACGACGTAAATAAAGACTGATGGATCCTGACGTTCCTCTAGGTTGGTCAGGTAGGATTTCCTCTAGTCAGGATCCACAAGTAACCTTCCTGACTGCGACTTCGACTTTGAGGTCATGAAACCGGTGGAGTACAACTTCTCAACTGAGTAACCTTTTCTGGGACTACGACCCTCCCTAACCCCCGTCCTCCTCTTCCCCTGCTGTCTCCTACTCTACCGACCTACCGTAGTGACTGAGCTACCTACACTCAGACTCACTTGAGGCCCTCTACCACTACCTGTCCCTCCGGACCGCAGGACGCTAAGTACCCCAGTGTTTCTCATCCTGGGCTGACTCGCTGACTTGACTTGACTATACGTCATACCACTTTTATTGTCATGATTAAAAGGATTATTGTTATTCTGTTGTCTTACGTCAAATTCTCCGAGAAACACTTAAGCTAAATAGAAATCCGATAAAGGGTGATCACTACATGTTGTTTTATGATATGAAATTTTAGTGGATTTTCTTTAGAAGACGTCAACACGGTGATCATTAAGACATCTTGACAAAATTACATGTTTATATTCAATCGAAAAATTAATACAAATTCTCAAAGATCCAAAGTTTCAGTTTTGTATTCCGTTCCGAGTAAACCAGATGGATAAGAAAAGTTTATATTTATTGTACATAGAAGAAAAAGGAATTACCATTATATAGGACTTTTAGTAAGTGTTGTTTTATCTCTAGAAGGAGTAAGACAAAATGTCCCTCACTGTGATGTGTGTCACCGTAATGGTCAAATAAGTTAATCAGACGATGGTAATCCATAAACCTAAAGAAGATGAGAAAACAATAATTTTATAATGGTGTCGTTTGCCGGAACACATATGTATTAAAACATAGAAACCTTATCTAAGAATTTTAACGATTCCCTAACTATTCAGTTTTCCATATACATGTACATTAGACGTATTATTTAAATATTTTCTTGAACTTTTTCTGACTGTATAAATACCATGACAGGAGTATAGGTAATTGTACGTACAGATGAATAAGACAAAAATTTAAAACACCCATAAAAAAATAAAAAGGACAAACAAAATGCGTTCCTTTGACGAAACATTTCTTTAGGATTAGATAGAAGTTCTTCAAGAACGTCTTTTCGTTATCCGTAACTATGCGTTGATGTCAAATTTGTTCCTTTTGATTTTTTATAGAATGAAAACTTTATCAATTTTGATAGATTAAAACAACTTTTATTATATGTGATTTTTAAGGTCACTATTCATAGATAAAAAGAGAGTTTTCTCTTTTTATGTCGATGACAAAACTCTCTTTTTATGTCTTCTAATTATCTTAAGTGTAATTTTTTTTGAGTTATTTCTGAATTTTTAGAACCCTTTTATTCTATTCACGAATAGACTTTCCTACTTAAACTTTTCGTAATTGTACACTTATAAAGATGGTGTTTCAATTAGGATTTTTTATTATAATATTCTTTATAAGAAATGACAATACAAGTTGTGTCGAATGAAGATTTATAGTTGCTGTCTTCTCTTAGCGATTTTAAACATTGAACGGTTGTCACTAATGTAGACATTAAACTTGAAAAAAAAATTTAGTTATTTTATACCATTATTCTAATCGTCTCTATTATTTTGAAGGAATAAGTTTTCATGTTATTTTAAAAAGATTTTTAATTGAAAACATTAACCAGTAATATTACAAAAAATTTCATAGAAACGACGACGACGATTCAGTGAAGTCAGCACAGGCTGAGACACGCTGGGGTGCCTACCGTCGGGTGTCCGAGGTGGCAGGGACCCTAAGAGGTCCGTTCTTGTGACGTCACCCAACGGTAAAGGAAGAGGTTACGTACTTTCACTTTTCACTTTCATTCAACGAGTCATTCACAGGCTGAGAAGCACTGGGGTACCTGATGTCGGATGGTCCGGGGAGGAGGTACGCTAAAAGGTCCGTTCTCATGACCTCACCCAACGGTAACGGAAGAGGCTTTCATAGAAATGATGTGACATAAACCATTCCTGACTCTTATTAAGAATAAAATTTTAAAGGTCACCCCCCCATTTGCACATCTTAAAAATGTTTAGACTACTCTTCATTAAAAAGGAACTGTTAAAATAGATGATACGTCCTATTTGTTTCTATTTCTACGTTTTTACAATTAGAGATTAAGTCAGTTACTATTAAACGATCAAGAAAATACAATTGTACTGATATCATTTATTGTGATGACCATTTCCAATGGGATAAAAGTAAAATGAAGATCCCTTAATATGTCATAACTATGACTTGACCATGTATAAGTTCTTTCACTCTCCAGTCTCAATTTTTTTGGTAATCGTTCTACCACTACTTTCGAGTAATATTGACGAACGTATTATGACTAAGAACCGGATCCCTATTATCTCCTTAAGTCAGAGGAGACAATGAATAATATGAATATTCGATGTATCTTCGATTTAATTTTAACCCGTCTCAATGTGTTGTATTTACTCTAACTATGTGTTTGGTGTCATTCGAACTGTTTGATTTTTCTTTAATAAAGTAAGTGTTAGATAAGTTCGTCATAAATTATAATTCAACATTTTACGTTATTATACATAGTAGTGGTGTGTTTGTCGTCTAGTGTTAAGTGTAAAGTATTGTATCTTGTCAACTTTGTATTCCACTTGACAAAAACTCTTGTCTACTATTGGATTCAGGGAAAAAGTTCTATTTAATAAAAAATCTGTAGTTATTGGGAGTTCCAAAGTTATATGTATAGTAATTCTATACGTAATTAATGTCTTTATTGATGGTATTTATAATTAATTTTTCAAAATGTCCTCATGTCATGGAACCAATCACGTCGTCATACTAGAAGAGGTGTTGTTTATATTTGATAAAAGACTCAAGAATCACTGAAATCATTTAATCCTTGTATGGATAGACTTTTAAAGTTATTCTCTTGTCAATTGTTTACATAATTACTTGTCATAAAAATTTTAATTTTGAGAAGATGTTACACAAAGAGATGTCGAAAGGGTTGCCACCTTCTGTCGCTATTAATTTGGTAAAATTGTTGAGTTATTAAAACATCATTTTCCGATTCAACCCAACGGTTCAGAAAGATAAGGATGATGTCACTATTTCCAGATTTTTCCCCTTTAAGATTAGACGGAGTTACGGTTGATGTGAGTCCTTAGTTCCTTAAAGTTTCGAAAAACTGACGAAGATTATGTATATGTAGTAAGAAATATAGATGGAGTACTATTAATTCGAGTTCGTAGGATGAAACTTAAGATTTTGATATGAAAGACTACAAAATATCGTCCTTTCTATATTATTTATAGGATTAGACTGTATCAAAAGAATACGTCTTGTTTTATAAAAATTTAAGATTCTCATAATAAACAATAGTAAAGGTCAACAATATCTAGTTGTTGAGTGAAAACAGACTGAGTAATATGAATACAACTTGAAATAATTTAGTCAAAAACATAAAGTTTATAACCGTAAGTTAGATTACGTCGATACTTTTGAGTCAAGGGTTCTAGGGTTAAATTCATCAATATTAAAAAATTTTAAGTTTTTCAAATAAACATTCTGTAATCGTAGTGGTAATTGTCTAATTAATTTACTGAGTCTATATTTATAAAGAAACTTTATGAGTTTATCTACTTGTGAAGAACAATGAAAAGTTCTATTAAAATGTTGAAAAAAGTTGACTGCCATCGACTATTACACCAATGGTTAGACTTCATTACAAAAAGAGTTAAAAGAAAATCATTGGTAAGTTGTTACTTCTAAAAACAGGTCTATATGAAAGAGGTAAAATAAAATTTTATTTTATGATAAAAACCGGAAGGGTGTTAGAGGATTTTTATAATATTCCACCTTAAAAATTTGATTAGAGAGGTAGGGGTGGAGTTAGGGTTCCTTCTAAACCCATATGAAGAGAGACTGTGATTCTTAGTGATTAGGTATAGTTTTTTAGTAGAGAGATATTTTCATATCTCATATAGTTATTTTTTACGTTTGGATGGTAAAAGTAGTAATTCTGGATCAACTGGTTTAAACAACGCAGGGGTAGGTTTCTATCGAGGTCTTTCCCACTCATGTTTTGATACCCGAGGAGGCCGGCGTTAAACGTACTTTCCCTAAGGTTCATTTCTGAATTAGTCGACACCACTTCGAACGAAAAATGTCAGTTACGGATTTGGGTTAACCGGTATAAATAAGACAGGGGTTGTCTTCTGAAGTGAACGACATTTTGTTTTTAGTATTTAATGATAAAAAGAGTGTGTGTGTTTTTAAGGTAAAATTTTAGTAGTCAATAAAACCCTGTAAGCAGGAATGTGACCTACTTTTATGTATAAGGAGGAATGATAATAAAGAATATACTATGATGGATCTTCTTAGGTATAATCATCTCAAAATCAAACTGAGTGAAATAGGTACTTATCCCATTCAGTGTATTGACTCCCATTAGAGTAAAGGACTACAAGGAATTCTTTCATGGTAGAGAAAAATTATATGGAGTCCGGAGTAAAAATAAGATACTAAAGAGGGTTATCCCTGAGTAAATTCGAGTTCCGAAGTCAATGGTTAATGGAAAACTTGTAGAAGTTTTAAATAGTGATGGGATATAGAGAGGAGACTCGTTATTTAGGTACATAGGTTATCTAATGGACTGTCGATATGAAGCTATAAACTTTCCATGAAGGGCAAGTCGTACGGGATTTGAGTTAAGTGCTAGGGGAAGGATAGAGGGTATGGACCTAGAGAAGGATTACAAGGAGTAAAAGTCATTTATTAGTAGAATTGACTAAGTCGTCGTGTTCAGTATTTGTGTCCCTCAGTAGGAAGTTTAAGGGGAGAAGAGAATGGAATGTATGTCCAAAAATAATTAATTAGATAGTGGATAGTTAGTTCAGTATATGCCAAAAGAAAGATTTCTTTTTATACCGATTATCTAGGTGTGGATGGTCAAAGTGGTCCAAGAATGTTATCAAGAGAGAGTCAAGTCATGTCAAGTCAACGAGTCAGTAGAGGTTGAGAAACGTTGGGGTATTTAGTGTCGTGTGGTCCGGAGTGACAGGTAGTGGTTGAGGGTCTCAGATGGGTTTGGGTACAGGTAACTCAGCCACTACGGTAGGTCGGTAGAGTAGGAGTCAGCAGGGGAAGAGGAGGACAAGGGTTAGAAAGGGTCGTAGTCCCAGAAAAGTTTACTCAGTCGAGAAACGTACTCCACCGGTTTCATTACCTCAAAGTCGAAGTTGTAGTCAGGAAGGTTACTTGTGGGTCCCAACTAGAGGAAATCCTACCTGACCAACCTAGAGGAACGTCGGGTTCCCCTGAGAGTTTCTCAGAAGAGGTTCTGGTTTCAAGTTTTCATAGTTAAGAAGTCGTGACTCGAAAGAAATATCAGGTTGAGAGTGTAGGTATGTACTGATAACCTTTTTGGTATTGGAACTGATCTGCCTGGAAACAATCGTTTCATTACAGAGACGAAAACTTATACGACAGATCCAATCAGTATTGAAAGGAAAGTTCCTCATTCGCAGAGAATTAAAGTACCGACGTTAGTGGTATACGTCACTAAAACCTCGGGTCTTTTTATTTTAGTCGGTGACAAGGGTGACAAGGGGGTAGATAAAGGGTACTTCACTACCCTCACCTACGGTACTAGAATCAAAAGACTTACAACTCGAAATTCGGTTGAAAAAGTGAGAGGAGAAAGTGAAAGTAGTTCTCCGAGAAATCAAGGAGAAGTGACAGACGGTATTCCCACCACAGTAGACGTATAGACTCCAATAACTATAAAGAGGACCGTTAGAACTAAGGTCGAACACGAAGTGGGTCGGGTCGTAAAGAGGATTACATGAGACGTACAATTCATTTTATTCGTCCCAAATTGTTATATGTCGGAACTGCATGAGGAAAAGGATAAACCTTGGTCAGACAACAAGGTACAGGTCAAAATTGACAACGAAGGACTGGATGTATATCCAAAGAGTTCTCCGTCCAGTCCACCAGAACATAAAGATAGAGAAAGTCTTTAACGGTCAAATGACACTAGGTGTGTCAGTTTCCGAAACCGTATCAGTTATTTCGTCTTTATCTACAAAAAGACCTTTAGAGAAGGAAAAAGCTACTAGGTCTCCTACAAGCGTTAAACTAGAGACCAAGGAGACGGAAAAGATTTTGGTCGAACTTGTGGACCTTCAAGTGCCAAGTACGTAACGACTTCGGACCGAACCTCTTAAAATTCGTAATGAAATGATCGTACACTCTACTCACGTTAACACGCCATCAAACTCGTAAGAAACCGTAACGGAAAGAAACCTTAACCTTACTTTTGACTGGAACAGTCAGGAAACCGGTGACGACTCAAAAGGTTTAACCGACCGTATAACTCACGTCGTGAAAGTGTCGCAGTAGAAAGTCCTAAACTTTATCGAGTCGACCTTAAGGTAGTGGAGGTGATCGAAACAAACATCACTACGAAGGATTCCGGGTGAAGTGAAGTGTAAGGTCTTACAGATCGAGATCTACTCACTAGTGTGGTAGTACCAATAGACCCAGCACTTCTAGAAAAAACATGTCAAGAAGACACATAAGAACGGTGGAGAAGAATTATAGAAGACGAAGACAATCCAGGGATAGTAAAGACAGGAAATAACGCGGGTAGAAACGTACTTTACAAGGGAACCATACAGATTAAAAGAATTTCTCTAGAGATCAAAAGAGATGAACCGGTGTAAACGAGTGGGTGACGATGTAAAAAAAAATGTTGACCGAAGGGACCACCGAGTCTCCAATTTCGCAGACGGAGGTTACGCCCTCTGGACCCAAACTAGGGACCCAGCCCTTCTAGGGGACCTCTTCCTTTACCGTTAGGTGAGGTCATAAGAACGGACCTCTTAGGATACCTGCCTCTTCGGACCATCCAATGTCAGGTGCCCCAGCGTTTCTCAGCCTGTACTGACTCGTTGAAGTGGAAGTGGAAGTTTGTAGAAAATGAATAAAAATATTTTATTTACTGTGATTATTAATTGTATGATTATTCACTAAAATTTTTTAAGTATGGTATTATCATGTATGATGATTCAAAGAGAGGTTTGATCTAGTGGTCAAGGAGAAGGTTTTCTGTGTGTGAGAATGGTTGACGACTATACGTAAACGTCTTTATGAGATACCTGTAATTGATCGTCTGTAAACATATATGTCTCTATATTTTTACATCTTGACTATGTACCATCTGTGGTATTATTACCAGACCTATTCAAAGTTTAATTAACAAGATATATACAAGTACACAAATAAAGTATTACTTTGAGTTTACTCGACTAAAAAAAATTTTACATCTAAACTTTACAACGAGTGGACTCTTTTTAAATAGTTACGGAAGAGTGACAAGAACCTTATTTATGAAAATTGTCCCGAATATTCCAAGATGTTTTAGATGGATACAAAGACTCGAGTAAAGTGTGGTTAGAGAAGGGAGTGAATGATATGAAACCGGTATGAGTGGAAGGAAGTATAAAAGGTTTCGGTCAAAGAATGTGTGAAAGACAGAGTGTGTGAGACGGATTTGGAAGGGGAGTGCGAACAGATTAAATGAAGATAAGAGAGGGTCGTTCCTCGGAAGGAATTAGAGGTTCTAATTCAAGTCAGGGGGATATGTCCTAGACTCATAGGGTTTGGAAAAAGAAGTGTCAGAAGAAAACATCATATACTGATATGACAATAAACATACTGACTTGGCATTCCCGATCCGATCAGGGATTCCCACTGAGTCACTATTTCTTAGACGGACGGTTACGTCCTCTGTTCCGAAACTAGGGACCCAGTCCTTCTAAGGGACCCCTTCCTTTACTGATGGGTAAGGTCAAAAGAACGGACCCTTTAGGGTACCAATCTCCTCTAACCGCCCGATGTCAAGTGCCCCAGTGTTTTGTCAGCCTATGTTGAGCCGTTGATTTGGTGGTGGTATTTCCGATCATGATATAACGAATGGTGACACGGATCAAGTATGACTCGCTAGACGAGGGGTGGGGTTTTTAAACAAAAAGTGATTTACTTATTCTGTAACGATTTTGTACTTCGACTTATTCCGTTTCTTATGACCAGTTCTGTCTCTTTGACAGGAGTAGTCATTTCGGAAACCCAAATTTAAATAGAACTTAAATAGATGGTTTCATAGTTTTTTCTTCAACTGTCCATTATATTTTTTTATGTCCCTACGGTCGGGGTGGGGAGTAAAATAAAGAATCTACCTTATTTAGGTTTAGGGAATTGTGCCGTACATTCCGGGAAACATTGTCTAAACAAATGAAGTTGCCGATGACTTCATACTTTTACAGAGGGTACGAGACTTTTATGGGTGCATTTTAATATACGACTATGTGTTTATGTGTTTTATGAAAGGAAGATACGGGAGTGATCATGATAATGAAATAGGTTAGGAATTGTAAAGGGGGATCGACGAAGAGTTGTCCAGAGGTTAAGACTTAATATAAGTAGAAAGTTCTGCGTCGTTTATACTTAGGGAAGAAATGACAATGGTTAAGATAACTGTTTGATGTGAAAAAGGGAATAAGGGTGTCATAAAATGAAAATGGAACTGGTTTTTATCATATATAAAAAAGATGGAGTTAATATTATAAGCATGTAGACGGAGAAGATAGTCTCGTGCACCAGGGATTTTGACAGAATTAAAGGTAGCGATAAAGGGATATCTAGATCAGATGACAAAGTAAGTGTCATCCGGAGTGTTTCGTAAATTATTTAAAGTTGATTATTCTTCTTTCGGTGATTTTGAATGAAAATATTTACTATATTGTTGTTTGTGTACCCCGAAGGGACCACGTACACACGACCGAGTCACCATTTCTTAGACGGACGGTTGTGTCCTCTGTACCCAAGCTAGGGACTAGACCCTTCTAGGGTGTACGGTGTCTCGTTGATTCGGGCACGCGGTGTTGATGATTCGACACGAAATCTCGGACCCTCGGTATCAATCACTCGAGTACCCGACGTTGATGGCTTCGGGAACGGGATCTCGGACGTGAGACGTTATTCTCTTCGGTGTGGTGTTACCCTTCAGACGTGTGGTGTGGACATCTCATCGGGGACAAACGGTGTTGATCTCTTTCGGACACGTCTCTTTGTTTCAGGGTCGTTTCTGTTTTTATTTATTTGTTTTAAAATTTTGATATTTTTTTATTTATATATACCGTCCAAGAGATGATTGAGTATTAGCAATCGCTCGTATCCTTCTTCAGTTTTCTTTATTCACTTTCATTGTCCTACTAATCTGCTGAAAGACAAAGATCAGTGTTTTTCAAATAGACACTCTAGTTTACTTTAACCCGTTCAATATTTGAAGGGGTCGATACTTCCTTATTACAAGTCGTTCGATTTCTTGTTACTCTATGTTTTTTAGTTAAAGTACAGATATAAGAACGTTTTTTACTAACCTCTTATTGTGGTAAGTCTTATTGTTTCTTGTAGTTTATAGATACTCTTTTAGATTGTTTTACATACATTCTGGAGAGGTGTCTTTTCTTGTTTTATAAGAACTCTGTTTAATTTTCCTCTAATTTTACTTACCCTTGTATAGTGGTCAACGACGACCATTCAGTGAAGTCAACACAGATTGAGACACGCTGGGGTGTCTGTCGTCGGAAGGTCCGAGGGGGCAGGGACCCTAAGAGGTCCGTTCTTGTGACTTCACCTAACGGTAAAGGAAGAGATCACGTACTTTCACTTTTCACTTTCACTTCAACGAGTCAGTACAGGCGCAGAATCGCTGGGGTACCTGACGTCGGATGGTCCGAGGACGCAGGTACCCTAAAAGGTCCGTTCTCATGACCTCACCCCACGGTAACGGAAGAGACTATAGTGGTCGACTTCTTGACTTTTTGAGTCATAGTGTTTCTAAAAGGAGTTAAACTAAATCTCTGTTACATGTTGGGGTCTGTTTTAGGGTTGTCAAATCATTCACAGACACTTTCGACGGTTTGATTAAGATTTTACATATGTCTTTACTTTTCCTATTTCTTCTTGGTCCCGTTACAAATTATTCCTACTTCAACTTCCTTAAAGTGGAAATTTATTCTTTCGACTTTTCCGTTTTCTTTGGTCTTCATTACGAATGGAAATCTTTCACGTTCACTTACTATCATTGGTGTTCGTTGGACATGATAGACCTATAGGCTGTTTGAAAATTATAAAGATCTTCTCTTCTTCTCTCTAGTCCTAATCAATTAAGGTAAATTATTTACCTAGGACTTACGATAAATACGATAAATAACTGGTGGATGATACACGTTTCTCAAAGGAATGGTCGTCAAGGAATGATCGTACTGAATCGTCAAATACGAAAAAAGTGTGTTCGGGTTAAATATTTTTTAAATGCGATTTTAGTCATTTGTTTTAGATTCATACTTTTTAATTCTCCACACTACTCTTTTGTGACACTTTCCTGTTATAAATTCGTGTCATTAGATACGAGTGTGAAGTCGCGAAAGAATACAAAAATAATAGTTTTAAACTTTTTGAAATTTCATGCTTTGAACCATTATATAAAGATTCTGTTTACATGTACTAGATTAAACAACTTTTAACCACATAAACCGGGTCAAATCATGTACAAGAGGAGGTAGTCCAAGGAATTCTTGGTCGTCCCTAAGGATAGTACACTACGATGGTTAAGTGTTTAATACTTTGGATAAGGAAAACCTGATTGGAAGAGGAAACGTAGATTTAGTCACTATAATTTACATAAATTAAGAAATGATGTCTTTGAATTAAGTATAGATAATACTAGTGACTACACACTCCAGTATAAAGACGGTAGAGTACGAAGACGGAATGTAAAAAAATCGAAGGAAAGGAGGGGTTAAAGACTAAAAGGGAATTGACATTACATTGAGATTTCCGATTCACAATTTTGTAGTACTTTTAGTTCGTTGGTACGTACTTCGTAGGGTCCAACATGCATCAAGTGGAAGTGGACCAGTAAGACGAAAAGGACTTAATTGTAAAAGTTCCTTTTTTCCCCCACCCTTTTATGTCATACAAAGAATAAAGGGAAATGGACTATGACGGTGGACTGGACTAATACGGTAAACTCTCAGGCCTCGTTCAAGACTGGTCTCACAGCTATGGGTACTAAAAGCCCTCCGTCGAAGTCGTTTGGTTTAAAATTCGCCCTTTTTCCTCTCAATGAGATTAAGGTATAACAACATAATTTTTATTAAATAAATCACCTAAATACAATTGATGTTTTGAACTCTCAACATGACGATGGTGAATCGTCTTAGGTTGTTCAATTGTCCCAGGTTGTATAAAAGTCTAAAAGTTTATATCGTTTTCCGATATATATGTGACCGTTTCGTTTTTGTCCTTATTTTTTTATGTACCTATACATGTTGACACTTTAATAATTTGTAAATGACAATGACGAATACGTATAATCCATATAGTATGTAACTGATCACTTGCCATAATCTAGTAAAATTTTTTTGTTGACAAGGACCATAGTTCGGGTTAAACGTTCTGATTCATTTTAGAAAAGTTTAAGATGAAAGATTGTCGTGACAAAAGTGGAAGTGTCGTAAATAGAGATATTTAATGACCTTATGAATAAGTAAATTAATAATGATCATATGAGACGATTTGTTATCGAGAAATTCTCACCTTATACTAGAATATGAGTACCTTAGGGTTCGTGGATGGTGTTACGGACCGTTTTACATACCCCTTTGTTTTTCATACAGTTCACAGGTGACAAACTCCTATTCAGTTAGACATTGAAGAAACTCCGAAATCATAATTTGATAAGTATTTCAAACGGGGGTTTTGAAGATTTAAACGTGTCGTTAAATGTGAGTCACTGAGAGTAATGGTTTTATAATAGTACGTCGAATCTTATATCTTACTTAAAAATCAACACAGA
This sequence comes from Capra ibex, assembly GCA_006410555.1. NCBI lineage: Eukaryota > Metazoa > Chordata > Mammalia > Artiodactyla > Bovidae > Capra > Capra ibex. The sequence goes on along the minus strand of SJYO01049919.1, from coordinate 1,234,110 downwards.
CGAACTCTCTTCACTCCTACAAGAAGACACCGTAATGACAAAGTTTTCTTTCTTTAGAGACGAAAACAGAGATACCTCTACATTATGTGACTTCTACTCCCTCACCTTCACCCTTTCTCTTCTCCCAAAAAAAAAAAAATTCGAAAGTCCTTAAATTTTTTCTTTGTTTTTATGACAAGATATATACTTATCACAACCACGTAAAAAGGACTTCTCTGTTCAGGCTTTTAAGAATTACTTTGTTTCAAAATGTCTTAAGTAGTTTTTATTAGGGGTTACTCATTTTTTCTATTACATTTACAAAATGTCAAAAGTTAAAAATTCTCCTAAGTTTAGTTCAATTATCCTTTCAGTTTTGTTTTCTTTAAAACATTTATTTTTATATAAATGTGTACATATACTTCTAAGGATTAATTATTCTTGATACCTTTCTTTTAGTTTTAAAGTCTACAGATCCCATTTATAAGATATTTATGAATATTTAAATTGGCATTTCAAATCTCAAGAACAGTTTGTAAAAATTTACCGATGTTGTAGTGATTTTAATAAGTAACATTTCTTTTATTAATAAAGAAGTGACTTAAAACTTTCTACAAACTTTAAAATTCTTTTGTCACGTATTTGGACCTTTATTCTAAATATGCGGGGAGGGAACTCTTCGGAACTTTAGTTTTGTATTTAACGACTTATACACATGACAACATAACAATGTAAAAAGGTTGTTACATGTCCCCGTTATATCCGTCTTTGGTTCGTAAAGGTTAAACAGACGTTTCCATTTTACGAAATGGTTGGTAATTGTTCTTTGTCGCTTTTCAAACTTATATTAGTTCTTAAATCATACTTTAGTTCTTAAACTTTTTGATTTCGTAATTTATAAGACGGTTAAGCTTTTAGTAGTTCCACATATGTGATTTATTTCGAAAGACATACGGTTTACATGGAGTTCTTTCACCAAAATTTTTATTTAAAGGGTCATTTTGTATTAGTTGTTAAAAGGTAAAGGGTTAATTCGGTGTTGAAGGAATAAGTAGACTCTTTTCAGCATCGACTAAAACTTTTTAAATCCGATTGTTGACTAGATCAGAGATGGTAATTTATAAGAAATTAAAAGAAAAATTAGACTTTATGAGACATGAAAGTATACGACTATGATTATAATCCGTCTTTGACATTGTATGAAAAACCGGTACGGTACGTCGAACGTCCTAGAATCAAGGGCATGGTCTCTAGGTTGTACCGGCTGTCCACTTTCGTCTCAGGATTGGGGACCTGGCGGACCCTTGTGAGACGTTATACGAAGTTTTGACTCAATTTAGTTCTTTTAGATAAGTATACAGATTCAACGGAGGATAGTATACAAAATAATACAAACCCTTGCGTACATTCTTAATTTCTAAAATTTTAAATTTTTTATTTTTTTTGTTGTTGTTTTTTTTTGTTTTGCATACACTTTCAATGTTTCGACCGACTGTAAAGATTCGTGGATCTTTTTCCAAACCTAGATTCTTTACTAAACCACAACTCTGAATTTTTCCTTTTTTTTTTAGTGATCAGCAGAAAGTATTTTTGTATGAGGATGACATGACTTTATGATTTAACGGGAAATTTTATACTTCATGGTCATTTTTAAATATATATACATATGTATACACACACAGTCTTGTCTAGGTTTAGTCTAATCGGGTTACTTTTTGACTCTTTCAAGTTGTCCTTCCTGTGGGAATATGTGTCTAATTTTGATCATTCTACAAGTCATTTATGTATTTGTCTCTTCAAATCGGTTTCCTGAGTTAATTCTAGAGAATGTCCAGGGGTAAGTCCAAGTAATTTTCTCGTTTCAATGTCCCAATAACCCGTTGGAAGTTTATTTGACAGTGTATTATTTTAAAAGAGTAGAAAGAGAGAAATGATTCGTAGATACCTAATGACAGAGAATCTGATCTTAACTTGTTTTTTTTTGTTTCCTTTTAAGTCACCTCACTTTTTATACCCTTTGATCTGTCGGAACGACACTTAGTACCAAAACTTTTATTCCTGAATCTTTTAGATTGTAGATTGAGAGGAAAGTTATGATTTTTGTGTTTCAAGAATTTTTAGAATTTATTTTTTTTAGGGTAAGATGTTAATAATGAATACCTTCCTTTATTTCCGTCTCTCTTGCACTGTTTACACTCTAGTGAGACAAGGATACTTACGAAACGTAAAATATCGGTTGTCGGTAAACCGACGTTTAATTGTAAAAGATTTTCTTTAGTTTTAACTTTACTGATTTTTTTAAGTTAAATGAATCGAATTCCTTTTTTAATAGAGAGGGTTGTCGTGGTAGTAATTTCTCCGTGATTTTCGTATTGCCCTTTACACAAACGATAAATTAACAATAATGTCTTCTTTGTTTTCCCTTCTTTAAACCCCTCAAAACGTCTTAAACTAATGTCCAATTTCTTTTGTGTAATTACTCTGTAGGGTTTTGTCTGTCGAGTAATAATCTTGTTTATATTTCGTAGTTTGATTTCTACTTTTTTTATAAAATTATACGATTTTGTTTTGTTCATGAAGTTTACATATGAAATTCAAAAAGTTGTCTGTGTGTGTGTGTGTGTAAATTATTTTTCTATACCCGAACGACTTCCTTGATCGATGGTAGGGATGAATATTTTTTTTTTTCAGTAAAGATTACCATTCTCAAGACAAGACAAAAAAACAAAAACAAAAACAAAACACCAACAAAAACAAAAAACGTGGTACGTTGAATTCCCTAGAATCAAGGGACTGGTCCCTAACTTGGACACTGGAATCGTTGCTTTCGTACCTCAGGAGTGACCTTAAGGGAGGACAAGACTTTACATAATAAAGGATACGAGGTTAAAGAATAGGATCATCAATAGATAAAGAATTCGGTCCCGTTTGTAATTATTACAATTTAATTTTTGTTTTATAGATTTACACATATGATATTTTTACGATGGACCTTATTTACATTTTAATCACATTATGGAACCAAGGGATCTCTCAAGAGGAAATAGGGATATTGATAATGGTTCCCTTTTTTGTATTTATTTCTCTCAAATTCCTCTGTCCTTAAACATATTAAAATTTGTCATTACTGTTCAATCACATAATTAATACATGGGTTTTCTTGACCTATAAGAAGAAATTTGGAAATACAAGTCCTAATGTCAAAAATTATAATTTCGTTACCAATACGGGATACATTGAGACATTTTGATGTTATGACTGATGTTATAACTACTTCGTAACGAATAAAAATTTGACTTTATTAAGATACTAGTTAGTCACCAATCGTATTTAATTTAACACCAGTTACGATACATTTTTACATCTTTCACTTAATAAGAAAAATAAGATTCGTATACCCTGAAACTTTAAGTTATTTTTGTTATCTGATTTTTTGTTTCTCTTTCTTTGTATGTTAGTTGGTTATAAATTACCAAATCAGAATTAGGTGAATTTCTAAAGTCACTCTCTTTTAAATATTATTTCACACGTAAGAGATGGGGAATAGAAATGTTTGTATGTATTAGACCCTCTTTTATACTTTATATGTTTTTTGTCGTAAGTTAGGTTTGATTTCCGTTCGTGGATGGGTTATTGAACGGAAATCCCGAATTTCCCCTCCTCATTAATATATAGTTGAGAATGTACGGGTCATCATTCGTCTTACTAAATCTATTGTTTAAATCATATTTTCTAACAATTTCTGGGGAAACAGCCAGTGGAAACAATGGACCCATGAGACTATGTAAGGAGACTAGGATCGTCCGGTTCAACAGGTAGTCTTAGCTCTGGGGTTCGTATGTGGACCGGGAACAGTAAATCACGATTACATACTCGAAGAGGTGTACTTTGTCGATGTTATAAAACCCGTAGGTCCCGTTGTTGGACGAGATGTCTTTAGTCTTTGTCTCTGTAATACAAGATCAAAATTTGAGGATCATTCTTATATCAGAAGTAGAACATGTTTTTTCGATTCCTTTACGACTTTATGTCTGACATTAAATCAATAAGATGTTTTGGATTGTTTATGTAAGGTGTGTTTTAAGAGTGACATCATTTATGTCTATATACAGTGTCCCGTATTAGTTGAGTCTAATAATTCATTGAACTTATAAACCCCCTTCTTTAATTTCCATATATTTTTAAAAGAACCCTTAACGAGAAGTAAGTTTTGGTAATGGTTATTTTCCTCAGGTCGACTTTTCCTTAGTAAACTTGTTTGTCCGACAAAAAATTGTTATTTTAGTATTGGTTGTATACATAATGGTATACCCTATGATGATACCTCACTAAGACTTTGTTTACTTTATTAGACTTAATTGTTAAAGACTATCCTTTGTTTAAGAAATGTCTAGAGTATTTCATAGATGATCTATACGACTCCTCTCTTGACTTTCCGTTACACTGATATTGTTTGTCTAAAGTCAAATACCCGACGATAAAATTACACTTTCTATATTTTTGAGGTGTACACCAATTTTATACAAGTTCAAAATTTAGTCTTTAATTAAATTTTATAACCGGGAGTATTCTGACAGTTATGGGTGACTGTTTAGTCATTTCTTTTACTTTGACGAAGGAATCAGAGAAATTCTACACGTGATAGTCAAAAAATGATCATGTGTGCAAAAAAATTTTCTGTAGTAAATTTTAATTGCAGATTTTTTTAATTGGAAGAAATCGGATTATTATTTCGATACAGAAGATATTTGACTTTCACAGAATAACGTCTCGACGATTTTGACTTGGTTATTCTCAAAGGAGTCTTCGTATAAGATCGAGTCACATGTTTATGTCGACAAGTCATTATTCTGTCTAATGCAGTGTCTCCAAACTTAGGGATTCATTGTCTCTTTTAAGTCTGACGTAGACTTAATGAATAAGACGTAGAACCCCACCCTTGAATCGGGAGTCTGTCGGAATTCTTAAACATATTGAGATTACTATACAGAAAATTTCATGAATGGAATTTTATGATACTCAAGTAATAAGTACTTCAACTATTTATCATGTACCTTTAAGTGATGGACTTAGAGAGTGAAAAAACACATATAAAATATGTATATGTACAAAAATATTTTAATATAACATCTTTGTATACTTTTGTTTTGTATTGTATATATTGTATGATAGGGAGGAGGGGTTTTTTATTTTCCTGAATTTTCATACCATAGTAAATAAATATAGTTTTGTGAGGGTATTTAGAATTAATACTTCTTTCTTCATTTTACGTTTTCTAGACAATTAGAAAGTGTCTCCTGGGGATTTACTTAGTTACAGAGAGGTCTTGTTAGAAGTTTCCTCGACCTTATTTCTCGTTTTTTACTCTCCTACTCTTCTTCCTACTCATTCTGACCAACCAAGTTGTTACTATATCCAACCAAGTTGTTATTATATCCTTCTTGTGAATTTAAACCATAGTTGACGATATTTTAGTTTCTGTGGTTTTTGGGTTCTTTCTTTCTTCTGTGTTAGTAAGTACGGTTTATAATTATAAATGACATATGAAGAACACGAGATTCATGATCTCTTTCTATTTATTTTGTCTCAAGATCAGGAGTTCCTCAAAGGTCAGATATCTTTTTGTTCGCTCTATTCCTCAGAATAATTTCCGTTTCCATTTCGATATGTTTTCCGTGGTGCCCTTGTACTTTATGAAAATTTTCTATGATCCTTCTTAAAACCTTCTGTGATTGTGATTCAATTCATACACTCCTTTCTCTTTCTCTACGGTACATAGACAATCTCTTTTAAGTTTAATGAAGAAGTTTATATCATTTTGTTTGATTTTCGTTTGACTTCGTTGACTAAATTTTTTTTTTTTTCTCCCTTTTTCGTCAACTATACAGTTATTTTTGTATTGGAGGGATTATAAATTTCTGATTTGTCCTCCTCCCCCCTCGTCTTCGAGTCACTTTTTTTATACGTTTTCTACACTTGACTGACAGGTGAGTCTTTTCCTTGTCTTTACCGAGAATTAGGATACTTTTTTGTAGTTTAGGTAACTACTCTCTTTACTTTTAAGTTTGATGCGACTCTTCAGTTGTTATGTGAGTTGAACCTTTTAAGTATTTCGGTATTTGAAAATTAAACATATGAAGAGATAAACTAATGTTTTCAAATGTAAATAGTTTTCTTACTCTTCCGTTCGGTGACTGACCTCTTTAATAGACGTTTTGTGTGTGGATTATTTTCTGGATAGTGGGGAAGGGGGTTTTATCTAGATATATAATTTACAAGAATCTTGAGTTGTTATTCTTTTATTTGTTGGGTCAATTTTTTATCACGTTTACTGGACTTTATTGTGGTGTGGTTCTTCTGTGTTTCTACCGTTCAGTATATCGTTGTCTCTTAACGTTTAAATTTACTTGATGGTAATATTCGGATAATTTTACCAGTTTTGGGTTTTGTGACTGTTATGGTTTACGACCACTCCTATATCTCGTTGTTATCGAGAGGAAGTGACTACTACCTGCATATTTTACCATGTCTATGAGACCTTTTGTCAAACCGTCAAAGAATGTTTTGTTTGGTATGGCAATATACTAGGTCGTTAACACAAGAAAGTGTAAATGGGTTTCCTCGAATTTTGAATACAGGTGTGTTTTGAGACGTGTACCTACAAATATCGTAGAAATAAGAAAGGTTTTGGACCTTCATTGGATTTACAGGAAGTCATTCACTTACTTATTTGACACCATATAGGTCTCTCACCTTATAAAAAGTCACGATTTCTTTACTCAATAGTTCGGTATTTTTGTGTACCTCCTCTGAATTTGCGTATAATGATTCACTTTCTTCGGTTAGACTTTTCCGATGTTTTACATACGAGGTTGGTATACTGTAAGACCTTTTACGAAAATGACCTCTGTCATTTTTGTAATGACCAACGAACCCAAATTTCCCTCCCGCCCTACTTGTCCATTTCGTCTCCCTTAAAAATCCCATGACTTTGATAAGACATACCATGATAATGATAAGACATATTATGATTCACTCGAAGGGACTACCAAATCTGTCATTTCTTAGGCCGACGTTACGTCCTCTGGGTCCAAGTTAGGGACCCAGCCCTTCTAGGGGACCTTCTCCCGTACCGTTGGGTGGGGTACACAAGAACGAACCTCTTAAGGTACCAGTCTCCTCGGACCGCCCGAGTAAAGTAATATATCAGTAGTTTGGGTAGTTTATATGTTGTGTCTGTTACAATGTCACTTGATACTCACACCTACTATACTACACAGTTACATCCATGTAATTACCATTCTTTACATGGGGACACCATGTCTGACCTATCACCCCCCGCCCCCCCCTACCAACATATACACATCATATCTCATGTACCCTTGAGAGATGAATGATGAGTCAAAACGACACTTGAATTTTGACGAGAATATTTCATTGAAAAAATTTTTCGAATAAATATTTTTGTGTATGTGGTTCTATTGTAAAAAGTAGAGTATTTTAAGTTTTCAGTCTATTGTTAGACAACCCTTCTTTCCGTGAGAACATATAAGTATCACCTTCGTGTTTTATCTGTGGAAATACTTTTTTTTTTTACACAGTTCTGGATTGTTTTGTATGTGTTAATAGAAAACCAAGGTCTAGATCGGATGTCTATGTAGACACATGATTTCCCGTCGTCTTAACGGTTGAGTTTTATACGGTAAAACCGTATTCCTAATAAAACTTGACTTCCGGTGATTCTTCTTTTCGAGAGACGAGAGGAAGTTACACGGATTTTCGTCCTGTATTTAGACATCTCCACAGGATAGAAAGGAGAGATGGTCCTTCCTATCCTCAATTAGTGACCTCTGTTGAGATCTGGGAATAGTCGACTCTCTGTCGTGGTCATGTTTGATACATTGTTTGAAATGAGTTATCGGGAATAGAAAGAATTCAAAGGGGTGTGTAAATGGAGGGGGGTTTGACGGTTCGGTCTTTGAGTTTTTCGGCAAAAGTAGAACAATGAAGAGATAAATAACAGGAAAATTCTACGATATATTCGGGTACAAGGTGGCAGGGGAACTCAATGAGTAATGACTCACGATTGCGGACACTTGTGTTCCGTTATGTGAATAAGCCGAAAAGAGGAACAACTAAACAGGAAACAGATATATCCGTTTCAACCTCTTAGATCCACATGTATACACGATGCAGCGAAGTCAACACAGGTTAAGAAACGCTGGGATACCTGACATCGGACGGTCCGAGGAGACAGGTACCTTAAGAGGTCCGTTCCATATCTAAGAAGTTGACCTTACCTAGTGGTACAGGAGGAGGTCCCCTAGAAGGACTGGGTCCCTAGCTTTTACTCAGAGAGTACAGAGGGTGTAACCGTCCGCCCAAAAACCAAAAACAAAAAATGGTGATCGCGGTGGACCCTTCGTATGTTTATATGTTTATACGTACACACACTTACACACAAAAATGTATATAGACGTCATGACATATTTTATTGTTTTCTGACCCTTATCAGGTTTCTAGGTAGTTATTTCCTAAAACAAGTGTGTGACCCTAAGATACGAGACTTTTTATTTCTCCTTTACGACGTTCGACCACACCTTTCTAGAGTTCCCATATAATAGTTCCCTCCCTTTTTTAGTTCTACACTTTATTGTATGTACTAAACAATAAAAGACAGTGTCAATGGATACAAATAATATCGATGTTCCCTACACCTATGTCTCCCTTTATCCCACCAGTTTATATTCTCGTTTCGAAGAGTTACACATAAATAAAACTAAAGACTTGGTGTACTTATATGAGAGATAAGTTTAAACTTATTAACATTTTTAATTTGTAATTTCTTTCATTAATTTCGTTACATAGTTCTGGTTACAAAAGTGATTTTGAATTGACTCGAGAAAATTCTAAGGAGATGTATGATTTTTGAGTTCTATTTATTGAAACCAAGAGAATCTTAAACTCGGGGTAGTTTAATGATTCTATGGATAAACCTCATATTTATTGATAATATATGGAACCTTCTTCATGAATTGTGTCCGAAAAGTCTGTTGTTTATATGTTTGATTATTCAAGAGACATATTAAAAAAATTTAATAAAAAAAGGGGTTTACCGGTTAGTTTTAATTTTCCGAGTTGGTAAAAAGGGGTCATACGATCTTTTCAGTCTAGTTACAATTTAACTCTGTAAGTGTAAGTCCTGTTTAAGACCAGCTTGCGAACTTTGTTCTACCGGACGTTTCTCTTAGTCACTATTCGTTCTTATTTCCCTCTTACTTATTTAGGTCGTTTTGTTTGGTTTTTCAAGTGATCTTTTAGACCGAACTACAGAACATACTCTTTTTGTTGAGTCTGCTTTGGATTTGTCAATGGGAAACAACACAAATAATATATGATCCATGATACGATTGAGATAATTTCAAAATTAGTGATTCGATAACTTATGTAAACGGAAAGTTCCGGTTTCTTTGTCTTTTCCCTCCTTCTTCACTCTTAATTTAAGTGAAATTAAATCCGACTCATACCTTTATATTCCTCCTTTATATTCTCCTGTCTTTTGTTTTCTTTTTGGACAGTTCGTTCGGGTAATTTTTTTTTTGATAATAAGGAAACTATTTACCCTCGATGTCCTTCTACAATCTTAATACTTGTATACTACGATTTGAACGACCCTTTCCAAATTTCATCGTGTCCTAATAATGTTAACTGATATTAAGTCTTTATTCCGTAAAAAACTTTTTTATGTTTATGTATGTCTATTTTTGTGCACCGTTTTACGATTGACAACCGGTGACACGATAAGGAAGTTGAAAAGAAATACAAAGTTTTACAAGTGTCTTTTTAAACTCTTTACATTGTGACGAGTATAGTCATAAATCTCAAGTGTTATAAAGAGAAATTCTTTTCTTTTTTACTAGTAAATCAAACTCCTCCGTCTTTTTCCGTTTCTTTTGAATTTTGTTATCCTCTGACAGAACTCTTTTCGTCTTTTTTTTTGTAAAAGTCTCTGTCCTCGTTTTTGTTTTTTCTATTTCGTGATCTCTCTTCATTGTAAAGGTAGGACATTTATGACAGTCCGTCTATATGAGGTTTATGTTTAGATTGTTCAGGATCGAGTGACGATGAAGACCAAGAATGTGGACGTGACAATTTTACGTCATAAAGACTTTTGACTACCACGTAGTAAGGTGATTCCTCTTTTTCCGGTAGAAACGGGGTATTTAGGTTTTGTGACAGTAAGAATCTAAATATTTTTGATTAATTTTACAAATTGGATTACGGTCAAAAGTAAACATGTAGTAAAACGACGTGTTTGTAGTATTTTCTTCTTTCTTATACCAACGTGTAGGAAAATCGTGTTCCAAGCCCAAGAAAGACATTTTGCAATACACTGTTTTAGGAAGGTAAACTCGTTCATTGATTCTTGTTGGATAAAGGAAACCCTAGATTGTTTGTACAAGGAGTTAAGGACTCAAACACTTTTAGGTGCATCTTATAGTAGAGGTCCTAAGTGAGAAAATTCTCAAGTAAATTTCCTAGCTAGAGTGGTATAAGTTTGTCACCGTATAGATGTAAATGGAAGACTAGACAGGATATTAATACATGTACAAGGAGACAGTCAAAAGAAGAGAAACGGTAATACCTGTCTTTTTTTTTTATAAAAAAAAAAGGTAAGAGTTGACATCGATTGCTTTCCATGTTTTTCCCTTTTTATTTTTTCTGTTTTTGACTGAGATTTGAAGAAAGTGTAAAAGAAGTTTCTATAAAATTTTGACGTGTTATGTGTGTGTTTTTTTTACGATTTATACCAAATAAAGTGGTGACGTGGTGGGAAAATTCTTTGGGGTGGTGACAAGGCGAACATTAAAAGAGATCAGATCAACCCTTATCTCTAAGAGTAATAAGTGTCATCAATACAAAGTATTTCAGTGGTGTTTATGAATAAATCAGTTATGACTTAGTGACGGGGATCCCTTTTATATTCTAATGCCACAATGTTCAGAGGTTCAGAGCATAGTGTTGTGAAATAGTTAGTAAGTATTGGAAAACACAAAGGTAAATTTCTGTAAATTAATTGTATGTAACATTAAGTAATTGTGACTTAAGTGACGGTTTTGTGGCATGTGAGTACGGAGTTACTTAAAAAAGGTCCGAAGAACACGGGTCCTTGTGATCTGTTTTGGAGTCGTCATACGTGTCCCCGGTAAAATTTGTCATTTTAACGGGTTCTTTTCCATTTTTTACGTTTTTTACACCGTGATTTATATGACGTTTTTCCTGTATAACATTGTCCTTCCGTTTCGTGACGAAACAACTTGGAGCCGACCCTTCGACGAAAATAAAACGTCGAGACGTACACGTACAGGTCCTTAGTGGTACTTTTCGAGGTACTCATAACTGACTGGCACTAGGTAAGACTAAATTTGTGTTATATGTATTTGTGAAGAAGGATCTGTTGGTTAGTGTTCTATATGTTCTACCAGATAATTTTCAGAAAACGATTTACCCAAAATTGGACTATTATCGTCGAACGGGCTATCGAGTCGACCATTTCTTAGGAGCCAGTCCTTCTAGTCGACCTCTTCCCTATCCGATGGGTGAGGTCATAAGAACTCGAAGAGAACACCGAGTCCACCATTTCTTAGACGGACGTTACTCCCTCTGGACCCAAGTTAGGGACCCAACCATTTTAGGGCAGCTCTTCCTTTTGGGATGGGTGAGGTCCTAAGACCGGACCTCTTAGGACCTGTCTCAGTCTGTGGTGACTCGCTGAAAGTGAAAGTTCTATATTAGTGGTTATCGTACGAGACTCTTGGAACTTTGGTACGTTTGTCATTCGTTTTTTACTCGACACAAAACCAATATTTCCATTATGATACCTTTTGGGTAATCATTGTATAAGTGTTGTTTGAAGAGAATTTTCGACGTAGAATAAGTTTTAAAATTTTGTCGATAAACTTCCTTTTATGTAATAGTACAATGAGACATAGGACAAAGTGGATGTCTCAAGTTTTAGAACGGTACCCTATTTGACCCAATGGGGTTTTAAGTATACGACTTTCAGTATTAGGTATCATGGGTTCTTGCACTGGAATGAACCCTTTTGCCAGTAGTTCCGACATTAGTCAATTCTACTCCAGACTACCGTCGTCCCATCCGGGGATTAGACTGAACACAGGATTGTTTTCTCCTTGGTTGGGATGAACTGTGGAGCTAAAGGTCGGAGGTCTTGACACGATTATATAAAGACAATGAATTCGGTGGGTCCAACACTATAAAACAAAGTGTCGGGTTTGTTTGTTTATATGAATGGATTTATAAAAACCCAAGTTTTGTAAGGACAGTTCAATCGGTTCATCGTGGTAGACATAAAATTTTCACCAGGTGTCTTTATTTGTTGGATAAGACTTATTAAGTTAGTGTCTTTTTAAACTAAAACTTTAAATTTCAGAGATAATTATCAAGTTTAATGTAATAAAAGTACGGTTTGTTAAAAAGTTTCAACCGTTTTCTGTATGAAGACATTCGTTAGAAATTTATGTTCACGTTCCGCACCCCCCCCCCTCGAAAACTCTCTCGTTCAACCGTTATACATAATGTTAAGATTTGTACGTACGGGAGACTGGGGGTTTGAAAGGAAAACCCTTTGTTGTCCTTTATTACACTAAAGGTCATTGTCCATGTATTTATACCTTATAGGTCCATTGTCTTTGAGCACGAAGATAATTTTATTTACAGATATATTATGTTGTACTTTTCTATTTTTGTATCATTTACTTTTGCGTTTGGTGTTGTAAAATACATTACACATGTCCTGATACATAAAATTATGTCCATATTTCAATACTTTTATATTTTTTATCGTCATCAGTCAAAATCCTACATCCCCTTTTTCACCGAAGATGAAAAATGTTGTAAAGACATTGAAGATTTTTGAATATCTTTATATAATCTTTTTTTCATCAATCATTATTCTTTTTTTCTTAAAAAATTCTATAAACGGCGACGACGATTCAGCGAAGTCAGCACAAGTTGAGACACGCTGGGGTATCTGTCGTCGGGTGGTCCGAGGCGGCAGGGACCCTAAGAGGTCCGTTCTTGTGACCTCACCCAACGGTAAAGGAAGAGGTTACGTACTTTCACTTTTCACTTTGACTTCAGCGAGTCAGCACAGGTTGAGAATCACTGGGGTACCTGACGTCGGATGGTCCGAGGAGGTAGGTACCCTAAAAGGTCCGTTCTCATGACCTCACCCCACGGTAACGGAAGAGGCATTCTATAAACTTCAGGGGTTTAATATTTACTGGGTTTAGGGTATCCTTGTTTACAGGAGACAAAGGGTTTTAGTTTTATGATCCCATCATTGATTGTGTCTGACTATTTAAAAGAAGGGATTCTCTGTCATCATCAGTTCATAATAAATATAAATTTTACACTATATGTCAATTCAATTTACAATGAGTGTTTTTAAATAGGATTCGAAACACCTTGGTTATTTCGTTCTCTCGGTTTGTTCGGTCCTATCTACTACCCACCTTTATTTAAGATTATACGTTTATATACTTAAAAAGATATCTTTTACAATGTTTCCAATTTATATTAATAACTGTCTTATAATATGAATCCATATTACACAAAATTTCTGACCAAACTTTTGGATAAATACTGTACGTCTTCATAAAGTTACTCATTTCTTTTTAAATCGAAAATTTTTGTTAAGTAAGTATTTAGTCCTTGATAGACCATATTTTTCATGTTAATGGTTCGTACTGGTTTCCGGTGTTAATTAGAGTTGAGAATTATACCATATATTTAACTTACTTCAGGATACATATAAAAATTAATTTTTTTTTTTGTTTAAGTTGACTTAAACATTTCGACAGTTACAAAATATGTGTCTTGTTTTTAGAACCAACTACAAATTACGAGTTCAATAGTCCCAGATTTTTTGTTATCAATACTTATCGTTGTTCGTGTCAGTGTAATTATTGTTAATGTTTTGACCTCCAGTCTTCCTATATGAACCATTTTTCGATTAAAATTCTTGGAGGTAAAGTCAATGAGTCATTTACAAATTAAGTCAGTCTCGAATTCAAAGTTTTCGGAGGCGGATGGTACGAAGTGATCAATGATATATCTAAAAGGGGAAGGGAGGACTTATTGTGTTTTGAGGTTGATTTGGTTACGTTTCGTGTGAATTATAGATAGAGATCTTTAAATTACAAGTGTTTTACGATATGATACTTTAAATTTTCCATTACGTATTAAGGTAAGTACATATTTTTATACAGTGCGTACTGGGTCATATGCACGTCTCTTTTCTGACACTTTTATCCCAAAGGGACCACCGAGTCACCATTTCTTAGGTGGACGGTTACGTTCTCTGTTTCTAAGTTAGGGACCAGAGTCTTCTAAAGTCTCCTGTTGAACCCGGTTTCCTGTTGACCCGGGCACACGGTGTCGTTGACTCCTTCACCGATGTTTCGGGTCCTCGACATTGATGACTCGGGTGCACAGTTTTGTTGACTTAGGTCTTATAAGATCTCGGGTCCGAGACGTTGTTCTCGTCGGTGGCGTTACTCTTCGGACACATGGTTTTGATCTCTTATCGGGGGACGAGTGGAGTTGATCTCTTTTCGGGTTCGTAGTTGTGAGTCGTGTTAGTCTATTTAGTTCTTATAAATTTTATTTTTTCCGACCCATTTCTTTATGATTTAACAGTTGTGACTAATAGATGGTCACCAAAAGAAAGAAAGTACCAAGAAGTTGACAAATTGACTTGTTCATTTTCACTCAACTACATAAAATACTCAGACTAAAAAAATTTTGTACTGCAATTGATGAACCCTAATCACTTATTGTGGTTAGTTATTAAGTCTTACGAAAAAAATGAAATTATTTATTACTATAACGATTAATACACTGTCTCGATTGTTTAATGGTTTACCGATGAAGTGAGCTCCGTCCAATAAAAGGACGACGACGACGACGATTCAGCGAAGTCAGTACAGGCTGAGACACGCTGGGGTATCTGCCGTCGGGTGGTCCGAGGGGGTAGGGACCCTAAGAGGTCCGTTCTTGTGACCTCACCCAACGGTAAAGGGAGAGGTTACGTACTTTCACTTTTCACTTTCACTTCAGAGAGTCAGCACAGACTGAGAAGCACTGGGGTACCTGACGTCGGATGGTCCGAGGAGGTGGGTACAATGAAGGGATGAGGATTTCATTTTGACAAATGACTGTGAAAAATTTCCTAGTGATTATATTAGTGTATTACTAGTATTTTATACTTTTTAATTCTTATTTTATTTCGGATTTGTATTTTGTAAATTACTTTTACGAATAAGAGATTTTAATAATGGTTATTAATAGTTGTCCTTAAACCTTACCATGTTGAGTAGCAGTACTTTTGAAAAATCATTCAAAAGACTATTTTAGTTTTATATGTCATTGAATGTACAGAATCGACTGTCATGTGTCATTATAAGTATACCTCTACATTGATTGATCTAAATTTTTAGGAAATATTACCTATACAAATGTTTAGGTATGGGGAAAATACGTAAGAATAGATGTATGTCCATATGTCAATTGTATGTGTCTCTTTAATAATACACGGACCGTGACACGATTCGTGAAATAAATTAAAGTAAATTAGAAGTATTGTGCTATTCCGTCCACGTGGTAGTAGGGATGAAGTTTCCGTGATTCTATATATTTGTAAAGGGATAACTTGTTGACAGAAAAACGAATATTATGAATTCCAATACAAAATTATTAAATGAAAGTTTTATATGAATCTTGACATTTTCATGATCCCGAAGTGTTGTAAAAAAGAAGTCCTAAGGAAAGACCTACCGATCCTTGACGACTTTAACTAACGAAACTTCGTCTTTCTTCATTTTGATTTTATATTTCTAAGGTTAAATTTTTTTTTCTGAGGGAATATTTATATAGTTGGTTTGTCGATAAAATTAGAGAAAGATTCTGGTCGTTCTTACTTGGGAGTTTTAGATGACCGTCTAAAAAAACAAGACACAAAAGAATCTAAGAAAGAACATATAAACCTTAAGTAAGTAGAGTCTCCGTTAATTGACATAAAAGAATGAAAGAAATAAGAACAACTACTGTATCCTTTCCACCCCCTTCCCCAAATGTCTGTGGTCTTCTCAATTTGGGAGAGTCTTGACCGTTTAGGGATTTCTCTTGAACGGATGGTTGTACGGAAAGTATGTTTTTGACTGGTTTGGTCTCTAATAAGCTGGTTGATATAGAAATAGATTAAGAGTGTGTGGTTTGGTCTTAAAGGGAATGGAATTTAGTAGGGTCTTGGTCCATGGTCCTTTATTCTTTGGATAGGATGTCTTGTTTCGGACCTTCTTAATTGGTTTAATCAGTCAAGAATTGACAAATAAGACAGGTCAAACGGAGAGGGACCTTTTGGAGTTATTTCCGATGTCAGAATTCTAGAGGGGACTCAAGACGGGGGAGTAATGGAACCATAGAAGGAGGAGTCGATACACACCGTGCGTGACTGGAGGAGAGAGATCTTAGTCACTCGTATTGGTTGAAGAAGGCTCGGAGTAAGAGTAATGGGGAATGTCGGTGTTATTAAAATGGAATGGTGAAGGTTATACATGTAAGAATCTTGTCCATATTTGAAATGTGAAAAGTAATATTTCATCGACTACTGGTGTTTGAATGGTTTTGTTTTCTCAGAATTGACATTGAAAGGAGGGAAAGATACCGTGTAGGTGGTTTTACCAGTGACACAAGTAAGTTGTGGAACACAAAGAAGACACTATTTCTATACATTCTGTTCCACAAATTGGCCGTCATTGACTGTACCATCTCTTCTGAAAATGGGTTTATTAATGTATTGTGCTTCAATCGTTACGTTAAATGATTAAATGACTTACTGTCTCTTGACATGATCTATGACACGTTTTATATACTGAATTCAAGAGAATACTGTGTGGTCTCTCTCCATACTCTACCGTGAACTAGATCCGTTATAAGTTCTGTCTTTGTCTTTATACGGAATCTTTCTAATTTCTACCTATTTAACCTTACCCCTCTAGTCCATCTTTCGATGACGGTGTTAAGAACGTATCTCATCATTACTAGATTTGATTTCGTTTCTTAAAATTAACTCTATCCTCCTTGATGTCCGGGGTCCCATATTCTATTAATCGCGTTCTATTGTATAAATCGGTGAACGTTTACGTTACTTCTGTGTTCTTTCAATGACGCTCATTCTAAAACCGTTGACTCAGTTGTGAACGATGTCCAATCCTTCGACTGAGATTCCACTTAGATTCCAAATTTCGATTCACTTAACTTCTTCGTAGTTATTTATTCCTTCTCTCCGATAAAGTCGTCAAACAACATCTGTCGACCTCTGTCGATTGAGTGTCATGTCACCAGAGGTAAATTTGA
The DNA here is from genome assembly GCA_006410555.1 of Capra ibex. Taxonomy (NCBI): domain Eukaryota; kingdom Metazoa; phylum Chordata; class Mammalia; order Artiodactyla; family Bovidae; genus Capra; species Capra ibex. Next base: position 1,216,689 of record SJYO01049919.1, on the reverse strand, counting down.
CAAGAAAAAAACAAGAGGTGTAAAATAGAATAGTAAAATTTTGAGGTGTAATATAGAAGTATAAAATATTAGAGTCTTTACGGATAAATAGAAAGAACTAAAAGAATTACATATTTAAAAAGGGTGTCAGTTCGTGTTATATTCGTCATTTACAGGGCAAAAAAATAATTGTCGGAAAAATGTTGATTCGTTTATTTAAATCCGTATGAACATAATTTTATTAATACATACGTTTTCATTCTCATCTTTCGACGTCGGTTTACGTAAATAAAAGTTAAATTTTCTGACGAATAGTGAAACCCTTCCCGTCCAAACTTTCCCACCTATTCGTCCCTTCTTTTTTTTACTAAATTCACAGACAAGGAGTTTGATGGTCATGTATTTGATATGGAAGACAATATCTGCCTCATGGACACAGGACGGGGGTGAAAGGTTTACGTGTAACTTTGAGATAGAAGGGTACACTGTCATGATCCTCCATCCGGAAACCCTCCATTAATCTAGGATTCCCACTTCGGGAGTAACTACTCTAATCACAGGAAACAATCGAGGGAGTGGGAAGACGGTATACTCCTGTGTTACTTTTCTACCGGTGGAAACTTGGTTCTTCGTTCGAGAGTTTTCTATTGTTTAGAGTCGTGGGACTAGGACCTAATGGGTCTGAGTTTGTGGTTCTCTTTACACAAACAACACATTCAGTGGGTCTGATGTAATAAATACAACATCGTCGGACTTATCTGATTCTTTAGAAGTTTAATTCATAAGTAATTTGAAGACTTTTGTTACTTAGATTGAAGATAGTAAATACATTAAGAGTGTTCTTGTTGTTTTTTATTAGAGAAAAAAGACAATAATGATACCTAGAAATTTAAGATTGTCATTTCCTTAAATAAAGAACGAGGTTATGTTGTGATGGAAATTCACTTTATTTGTATGTAAATCCCCTTTAAACTCATATTGAAAAATTATACTCAAAGTTGTTCCATTTACTCTTGATTCGTATTTCTTCATATATGAAAATACTACTCGTGTCACAGATCCTGTTTCATCTATTAGACAACTTATTTACGGACTCAAAGTCAATATTTATTTTTCTATAACAGATAGAGTTTCGTTTATGTCTTTGTCGTATAATCGATGAAGTCACATTCTGAATGAAAAGAAAATTCTTTTGTAAATGACTCGTAACAGGTGTACGGTCCGTAACAAGAAACGTGAAGTCACACTATCGAGTGAATTAGGGATGTTGATGGGAACCGTACTAATAGGAGTAAAATCTCCTCTTATGAATTGTGTTTTTCTGATTCGATACACGGGTTCTATTGTCGATTTTTTATTTTCTATTCACGGGTTCTATTGTATCGGTTTTCCCATGTCCCAAACATGGTTTCGTAAGATTAAAGTCTCGGATGGGAAAATAAACCCAAAGGGACCATCGAGTTTGTCATTTCTTAGACGGACGTTACGTCCTCTGGACCTAAATTAGGGACCCAGCCCTTCTAGGGGACCTCTTCCTTAACCGTCGGGTGAGGTCATGCGTCCGTTCTCATAGATATTCGTTTATGTTTATAGAAAAAAGATTAGGTTTTATGTCGAAATATGTGTTACAAGATGTGGAACGAGAAAAGTGAGTTAAATAGAATATTATTACACGTTTTAGGAGGGAGTAAGAGAATTGATGTATCATAAATGTAATGTAACTGATTTAATAAAATGGTCAAGGGTTGTTTGACAGTGTCCCCGAAGGGACCATCGAGTCTACCATTTCTTAGACGGACATTGCGTTCTCTGGACCCAGGCTAAGGACTCAGTCCTTCTGGGGAACCTCTTCCCTTACCGTTGGGTGTGGTCATAAGAACGGACTTCGTAAGGTACGTCTCAACCCGTACTTTCTCACTGATTGTGTGTTTGACAACCCCGAAGGATCCACCGCGATCACCATTTCTTGGGCGGACGCTTACGTCCTCTGGATTCTCTACACCCAAACTAAGAACCCAACCGTTCTAGGGGACCTCTGTCCGTATCTTTGGGTGACTTCATAAGAACGGACCTCTTAGGGTACCTGTCTCCTCAGTCCGTCCGATGTCAGGTATCCCGGCGTGTCAGTCGGTGCTGACTTCGTTGAGTCATGTGTGTCTGATAGTGTTACAACACCAAAAAAAAAAAGGTGTAACAAAGATTACAAAACGACAATATTTGTTAGGACATCATTGTGAGTGAAACATATATATGTTTACATCGATAGTTTAGTTGTCGATATGAGAACCTAAAGAGGTTCTTTCCCATACATGTAAACATTAAGACTATATACTACTGTTTTATCGGTAATATTTTTGGATACTTGTGAATAAATGACTGTCGGAGTGACATCTCTACCATGAGGTCAGTTTGTGTCCAGAAGACGTGAAGAGAATCATACTTACTCCGACTTCTCATGAGTACCAAATTTTCAGTAAACATGTAGGAAAAGACACTTCGTGGACAAGGATAGGAAACGGGTAAGACGACAAAAATAGAGTAGTTAAAAATCTTCGCGAAACATAGAGTCTCTAAACGTGAAACTAAAATTATTTATAATTTGAGATATATAAAAGGACAAACAGAAAATGGAAACAAATGTCACTGAAGGTGGATCGTTTTAATAGAAATGAAGGTACGTTGAATATAAAAGATACGGATAAGTGTTAAGTCTTTCATAAAGGACTGAGGTTGTCTTGTTTAAAAAAACTCCCTACATGTAAAATAACCTTTGGAATTTGTGAGAAGTCTGTCTTGTGTTACAGAAGTTAGTTCCGAGGGTACACCGGATGTCCCTTTTGACGTTAAAGACTTCATTCCCGTTCCTCTCCCTGTCGTGTCTTCTACTCACGAATTAAACGGTTTTCCTGGAGGAGTGTTTAAAGGTTTTATTAAAAAATTTTTAGTCAGACAAAAGAAGTTCATGTAAAAATAGTAATATCGGAAATGTAAATTTATAAACTAAGTAGACCTTAAATAGGTTATATATGTATCGTACTCCATTTAGGGTAAAAAATTTAAGGATCTACTACGAGGATGAATATAGTTCCAATAAATAACTTAGAGAGAGTGAACTTAAAAAAAGAGATACGAATACAGACCCGAGATATAACAAAATAACCAAAATTTACAGGTATACATCCCGTCAAAATTGATGGTTCCAAAATTTTAATTTTGTACGATAATTGATATAAAAAGAAAAAAAGACGAGTATAAAAAGTTAAAAGGATTGATGAGACCAAATAAAAAAGGTATACTTGATCTCTTATTAAACAGGCCAAGGACCCCTTTTTTTAGTAAACCATAAACATAATCCTAGTGTAATTTGACTGTAATTAAAATCTCTTTGACTATCCAAACACATCCAATTCGTACGGACAGGTGTTTACACCAATGGTAAATGACTTCGAAAGACATAGGGAGTATTCACGAAAGTTCAGAAGAAATATAAGTTCCACAACGTGTAAAGAATCCATCAAGGATTCAGTAATATAGAAAAAAACGATAACAATTCATGACTGAAAACTAACGACGGTAGATTAACCTGAAAGAAAGGTGATCCAAACCAAAACAAAAAATTAACTCCATATCGACTAAATATTATAATAGATAAAGTTGAAATGTTGTATTACTAAGTGTTAAAAATTTCTAATATAAGGTAAATACCAATAATATTTAATATAATTATAGATAAGTATGTTTATATACATTTATATTATATATATATTTAATATAATAACCGATATAAGGGATAGGACGTGTATGTCGGAATATCGAATACAGTATGTATCATCACGGAGATTGGGATAAACGGAAGGGGGAGAAGGGAGAGGGGTGACCATCAGTGATCAACGAAAAGACATAGACATTCAGACAAAGAAAGAATAAGTGATAAAAAATCTAAGGTGTATCTTCATTATAACATGAAAAACAAAAATAGATAGACTGAATAAAGTGATTCGTATTGTAGGTTCATGTAGGTACAGTAACGTTTACTGTTTTAAAGTAAAAAAAGTACCGACTCATCATAAGGTAACGTACAGACACATATGTGTGTGTGTAGAAGAAATAGGTAAGTAGACAACTATCTGTGAATCTGACGAAGGTATATAACCACTGACATTTAGTACGACGACACTTGTCACCTAATGTACATGGAAGAGTTTGATCACAAAAGAAAAGAAACTTATATACCAGTCCTCATCTTAGTCATCAGGAAAAAGAAAGAAACTTCTTGGGGGTATGACGAAAGGTGTTACTGAAGTAGTTAAATGTAAGGGTAGTTGTCACATGTTTCGAAGGCAAAAGAGGTGTATGAACGGTTGTGTAATAGACACCACAAAAACTACCATCGGTAAGACTGTTCACACTCCACTATTGAGTAACACCAAAAGTAGACGTAAAGAGACTACTAATCACTACATCTCTTAGAAAAGAGATGTAGTCTGTCCGGACTACCGGTAGACCTACAAAAGAAACCTTTTACAGATAAGTCCAGAAGACGGGTAAAAATTTAGTTCAACAAACGAAAAACTATAACTTTACATACTCGATAAATATATAAGACTCATAATTAAGGAGTACCCGGTACAGTAAACGTTTATAAAAGAGGGCAAGTCATCCAATAGAGGTAAAACAGTTTTCTGAAGGAAATGCCATAAGTGGTCCACTTAAAAAAAAAATTATAAATAAATAAACCAACAAACTCCAGAATCAACACCGTACACCCTAGGTCAAGGGACTGATCATTGACTTGGGTCCGGGGGACGGAACCCTCGTGTCAGAGTCGGTGACCTGGTGGTCCCTTCAGGGATACCAAAATTAAAACTGAAATCCGTTCAATAAATTGGAGGACTTCAAGATAAAGGGAGTGGATCTTTTGACTCGATTGACATGAGACGTCCTACCTAAATTACGAAAACCTATTACATATTTCCTAAGTCGTGTCACGGACCGTGTATTACCACCAATGACAATAAAAGTTTACAGGCGTAGGATCATGGATTATATAAGATTTATTATAAAGAGTAATCATTCAAAGAGGTTGATGTTCCACCCATAGAAAGCAGAGGGGGAATGTGACAGTATAATTGAAGATTCATAAAGGAAGAGGGGAATGAGGATCATCATCTCCGAATGAGTCGAGGGGTCGACTCACGTCTTTATGAGAATCCAAGTCCGTCTTCATTGTCGTTGGAAAGTCTTAAAATGGATTAATAAGAAGTTTTTTATTCACGTCCAGGTGTTTCAAGTAAGAACAACCTATCAGATCAATACAGTGGATATCGACTCCTTATGGAACTAGTTTTTAGTCCTTCATATGTACACGACTAAGTATTTATGAACCCTAGTTGATACTCTTCGGTAGTGTTTGAGGAAGTTTCTTAAATATCCATTTCTTGGTTTTAAAGGAGGGTGACAAAAGTCTTCGAGAGGAAGACTTTAATTTTGGACCATCCCTCAAGGGACCACCAGGTCACCGACTATGAGACTCGAGGGTTACGTCACCCGGACTCAAGTTAAAGATCCGTCCCTTGATCTATGATGTACGGTGTTGATTCTGGACCTTGTTGGTTTAAGACGAATCCCAGAGAAAATCGGAATGAAATAAGGAAAAGAGTGAAAGTAAAGGGAAAGTGTTTTCGTTCTAGTAATAAAGTCTTCCGTGTAAAGAGTCCCCGAGATGTACGGTCGCGTGTGTGTTAATTATCAATTTTGATAAAGTCGAAAGTTGATAAAGTGTTGAAGATACACTGTAGAACACTGAAGTTTTGGAAACAAAGGTTATTTTGGACCTTTAGTATTTCAGTCTGTATTAATTGATTATCCAAAAACAGTCAATCTACTTCGTTTACTTGGATAATCATTTTGAGTTTATTCGTAAGATAGTTTACCATGGAATGTTTATATTTACAAGATAGATATGTATTTTTAAGTTCAAATGTTTTGTCTACTTTATTCTCATCCGTTGGTAAATCTAATGAAGTTTAAATGTTTCCACAATATAACGATCCATGAAATTTTGTCAGAAGGTTTTCGTGTTTTAATTCATAGCAATCACCTAATAATTAAAGAATTTTCCGACCTTGGTTCCTCTTACAATTTGATGATACTTGGCTTCTCATTTGTTTTTAAAATTTATTTTGTAAAGTACGGCACTCAAGTATAAGAAAGAGGAGTAAATGTCATGACTTAAATGACTAATTTGTAACAATGGTTCAAGTTTTGTGTTAAGTGGAGTGGTTTGGACAAGAGAGAGGAGGATTTTATTTTGTCAATTGTAAGGAGGAGAAGGTCCTAAGGGATAAAGATAAGTACTAAGTTGGTTCCTAGTGTGGACCGAGAAAGGTGGACCGAGAAGGGAAATGACTGGTAAGTGAAGGTAGACCAATGGTTTCGGGTAGGTAAGAAACAGAAGGATTAGAGTACGAAGGAAGAACAAAATTTCTCGATGAGAGTACCAGATTAATTAAAGAGATGGAGGTTTAAGAGAGGGAAAATATTTTCGGTCTATACTGGATAACGTTTGATGTCTATAGTTTTCTATAGATGGTTTAATTTAAGTCCGAAGGATTGAAGTAATTGAGATATTAGACTGGAGTTAAAATGAAAAGATTGGAAGATCGAGTGATAGACGTCTGTAAAGTCAATTGACTTGATGATAAAAGAGTTATCCGGAGTATAGACGGATAAAGGTAAACTCCACGAAATGGATATTTCGTGAGAAGAAGTAAGAAAGGAGGAACTTTATGATATATAAGAAGGTCAAGTATACGATAGTAGGGAAATCTTTGAGTAGATGTTAGGTGAGGTAGGGTTTACCAATATCATAAGTAGAGTTGTGTCGTGAGACAAATACGTAAATATTGTGTCGTATAAAATATGCGTAAAGATAGATACATGAATTTTATAAAGAAGGGAAGATCTAGAAATTTACTATTACTAGTGTAATGTGAATCTTCGAATAGTTTATTATATATAAAAATTTCAGAGTAAATATTCATAAAAGATTACCCAAATAGTTGACACATTTCACTCTGTTTTGACACAATTAAAAATTTTTATTTAACAATAACAAGGAAAATCTATACGATTTTAATTTCTACAAGAAAGAGGAATTCTTTATTTGTCCCTCCTTTATTTCTGATTTGACTACATATACAAACACCACCGTAATGAATGTTGTTTTTAGACCTTTGTTTAAGGTCTTTTATTTTCTTGTTTAAAACCATATAAATTTATTACGTTACAATTTATTAGTAATTGTTGTAGGGGTGGTATTATAGTAAAAATTTACCATAAAATTTTGATATCTCTATATGAATGATTTAACAATGAGTTAATGATGACTTTTTGTCAACTCTTTGTTCTTGTATTTTTTTTTTTTCTTTGTTCTTGTATAAGGGTCAGGTATTAGTCTTTATACAATTATATACTTATATCTTTTTTACAGTTTACTGCCGTCATAAATAGACACGTACTGTCGTAATACCAACTAAAAATAAAAGGGATATAAAAGACTAAAGTGATGGTTCTTATACATTATTTTGGTAGTTTTTGATTTTTACACAATAAAGTTTTGTCACTGTGGGTCGTTTTCTTATTTTACTCTGATTTGAATCTATAATTATTTCTTTATTCCATAAAAATTTCTTTATTCCGCTACCGTGGGGTGAGGTTATGAGAACGGACCTTTTAGGGTACCTGTGTCCTCGGGTCATTCGACGTCAGGTACCCCAGCGCTTGTCAGTCTGTGTTGACTCGATGAAGTGAAAGTGAAAAGTGAAAGGACGTGACCTCTTCCTTTACCGTTGGGTGAGATCACAAGAACGGACCTCTTAGGGTCCCTGTCTCCTCTGACCACCCGACGGCAGATACCCCAGCATGTCTCAGTCTGTACTGACTTCGTTGAATCGTCGTCGTCGTTCCATAAAATTTCATTTCACTTTTTGTGTAATGATTTCCTAATGTCTTACAAAAGAAGTACCGGATCTTTTCGACTTTATTTTAAGACGTCACGATCTTGACTTCTTTTTACTCATTAATACATTTGTTTTATAATACCGAATTTCTTACGGTAGTTTTAAGTTCTTTAAAAGGAAAATTGGTTTAATTGAGGTTATTATGTTAATATAAGTCGTACCTAAAAAGAACGTACATTTCATTGGTATTACTAAGTAGTTCTATATTTTTATTAATAACGGAAAATTTAAGGTAGTCGTACCTTTTTTGTAGGTATCTTTGATTTTCCTCTTTTGGTGTCCGTGAAATTATACCAAATAATTACTAAAGGTGAAAAGATGAATTGATTGTGTTAGGATCAGGTTTCTTTGGGACATTGTTACCGACTTATGTAAAGGAGACAACAAAATTATACATAGAGTGTATAGACTATGTGGAAAACGGATCCTTTTAAATCATAGATACTTCACTCTGAAATAAAGAAGTTTTGTTAAAATTTTTATGTACTCCAAACACTTTTTACTGGAAAATGTTGTCACGATGTAAGTATTCTGTATAACCCCTGTATCTTGGGTTTCTTATGTCAGCCGGGAGGAAAAGGTACTCAAGGAATAGAGTCGTAAGTTGGTTGTACACCTACCTTTTGTGTCGGCTGGGAATTTGTTGTACACAAACTTGACGTGTCTGGGTGAATGTGTACTCAAATGAAGTTATTTATGAACATAAAAGTAAAATGTCTAGAAATTCACATCCCTTTTCAAATACAAGATAATCTCTAGTGTTATGCACCTTAGTATTTTGATCCCAAAGTCAAGATTAAGATAGGTTTAACAAAGACGAAGAACGGGAACCCACTCAGATAAGTCAAGGACAAAAATTCCGTCTCAATTGTCATACCCCTAAAAGTTGACGTACCTTTTAGTCATATGGATTGTGACTTCAACAAGTTCCCAGTTGTAAACCCCCCCTTTTTTAAGCCCTTTAAAGGTTTTTCGTTTTGAACTTAAACGGTACGGTTGTCAATAAATGCATAGTAAATGTAACATAAATATTGATAAATGTAACATTATCCATGATATTAGGTTTTTACTAAATTTTATATACGTTTCCGATATACGTTTGTCGTCGTGGTCGTACGGTAAAATATATTCCCTGAACTCGTAGGCACCTAAAACCATAGACGTTCCCACGACCTTGGTTAGGAGGTGCCTATGACTCTGTGTCTGACATGAATAAGTTTCCGTTACCTTTGATCTGGTGGATCCGACGGTAAACATTGTTCTTAGGAATCATTGACGAGTTTAACACGTTGACTTTAGAAGGTATGAGGACAAGAAAGTTCTTTTTATACACCGAGGTAAAGGTTAGTCTATTTTTGTGATTGTATAGTTTGTGTTTCTGTTTTAGTAACCAAGGTTTAGTAAAATTTTTCGAAGATAAACAATCTGACGAGTCTAATCCGTAGATGATGATAATGACGAAGAGAAGACCAATTACCTAAATGTTTCGTGAGAGGTTCGGTTACGTAGGATGTCTCTCTATGGTACCGTCTGAACTATGTTATATTAATTGGGTTTCAAGGTTACAATTGGTGGTTCAGACAACACGGTCCGTCAATGATACCTGGAACCTATCATCGTGTCGTATCGTAATCGTGTTTCCCTATGTCTTATACTATATATTGTCTTGTTTCTCTTTCTTGACCCACAATGGTATCAATTCAAAAACAAGGAACCAAATTTATAAGAAGTATGGTGTGTGTCAATATTACTTCATGGTTTCACCATAGTGTTACGTTCGTAGAGCCATTTTATTACTAAGTAAAGTTATTCGGTAGTCGTCTTACCGTTTTTTTTTTTTTTTTAGACACGTAATCTTAACCTAGACGGAGTTTATCTTATATGATAACATTTATTAAAATTTGTATTCGTGTTAAATCACTTATTCCATCCTCTGACCCTTTGAATTTTAAAAGTCTAAGGTAAATATCGAAAAGTGGTCAGTGGACGACAAAACTGTTCAATGAATGGTTGAACACGACGGTAAAGAGGCATTTAAATAGGGGATTCTACTCCTATTAAGAACGTTTGACACAGTGTTCGTAAAACTTTCCTTGGTACTCAATAACACATTACGAGAACTTTAAGGAGTCTACATCCCAGGATGTGTTTCATTTCATAATAATATGTAGAGAGATTGTCATCAGTTGACAAACGTAATACTAAAAAAGGGATGAGAGCTGTGACATTGAGACCCTGTGATTGGAAAGAGTATCATTTCGCAGGTTTCGTTCGGAGGTAAGGACTGGGTTCATTAGTAAAAAAGTTCAGAAGTATAGTAGGTGTAGTAAGAGAAGGAATCTTCCATAACACTTTTAACCCTCAATATTTTGTCGAAGAAACCATAATATACGAAACTAAGGAATTCGTTATATACCATATTAAACCTTAAAAATTAGATGACATTACACTTATTAACATAAAGGGTATAAATATATAGATAAAAGGATATAATAAAAAGTTTAAAGTTGAAAAAAAATTTCCTTCAGTAAATATCTAAATACAAAATACTTGTCTCTTTTGTTCAGTCCTTTACTTCTTCGTTCTCTCCGTTCGTTTAATGACGATATACTGGTTTCGTAAAAGTAACGTTACTAGTTGTCGTCTTTAATGGTAAATCCCTGTGTTTTTTTGTCTTAGTTACGAGTATTAGAAAAATAGAAGACATCTTCTCAACTCGTGTTCGACATTATTTAAAAGAGTATGATAAGTTTTAAAATAGATGACCACCGAAACGTTACGTCAGTCAGAAACCAAGTTCTTATTTTATATGTATAAACTTAAAAATCAAACACAACTATCCTCATAATATAGACTTTGTCTTAAGAGTGGGAAGAATGTCCCAAGGATTTTACCGAAGTGAAACTTAAATACGTGTCCCTTTCCTGGCCCCTCCATATTATTTTATACTACAGAAGTGACATATTGGAATCAATATTTTATCATTGAAAACTCTCTAAAAAAATTTCGAGAGTCTTAATGTAATTTTATTACTACCTTTGATCGAAGGAGGATCTACTTATTTATAAGGAGATGTAAGATTGTACCGTCCCCGTTTTGAAACACCCTATTTCTATTTTTGGTGTCTTAAATCTCACCAGATCGTAAACGATGAGATCACTAATTTGAAAATTGTAGTCAAAGGAGTAGACTTTTTCCTCCTGGTATTGTGTACAGTCGACTATACGTTCTGACGACACTCCCAATTTTCTCTATGTATTAGGTAAACTTTATTGAAACATGTGGTATTTTTCAATAATTTTGTCAGTAAAATTGTATTGATAGTGTAATAAACGTTTAATACCTATATTTTCAAATCGTGATACAGATTGTCTTTTGTTTTTATCTACACATTTTGTATAAATCCTGGTACCTGTGATTTAGAATAGATACCGATCTATCACTCATTTATTAGAATTATTCTTTTCATGTGAAGGATTTACAATAGAATTTTAAAGTCTTCGTTTAAATCTTCATGTTTTTATTTTGTTAAAATGAATCCACCTGACTGGATTGTGAAACTTCTAATTTATATGATAGATGGACAATCGATACTTAATTCCTCCTTTAACTCTCCAAGATTTAAAATTTTTCAAAAATTTTTAAGGATACTTCCTTTTTATATATGTTCTTTCACTTTATCTATATGTGTGTGAAGACACGTTTATCAAGTCTTTCTTCATTATCACTATCGTTCCTTATACGCATATGTTCTCTTCCTTCTACTTGTACCTGAATTAGACGTAAGAATCATATTATTTCCTTTAGTCACTTGAGAGGGGTCCACCAATGATCTTACAGGTCTTACCTTTGAAGAGGGTTGTCCGGTATCCTGTTTAGATAAATGATGTGACATTCCCATCTCAGGAGGTCCTCCAATAGTGCGGAGAGTTCTTATCGAATAGATGCCTATTCCGGTAGAGAAGAAGAAAATGAGGAATTATAAATCATACGAATATTTCACTTAAAGACATTCTTTTGTTAAGAATCGAGACAAACGAAAGAAGTACTGAGTTCAAATTCCGAGACTACTTCACTTACTACAAATAATATGCCAGGATTTTAAGTTGGTCTGAGTAAGAGAAGGGTCCTCTGAAATTTTGTTTAAGTTATTTAAGGTTTAGAAAATTAAGTAAAGAGTTTGAGTGTTGACAAAATTTTTACCAATCCTTCTTCGTGTAAATTTAGTGATTCCTTAATAAGGTTTCCCTTTATTAAAATCAATTTTCGTAATAATGTAAAAGGTGGGTTAGGGGAATTTAGTTTTGACTAAATTCTAATTCAGGGATAGTCTCGTTGATGGAGGCAAACTGTAAAATGAAAAGGATGGATACATTGAGCCATGTGAAGTTATGTAGTAAATTAAACTGGAAGATCATTATTTTTCAAAAAGAGTCCTATTTCTGAGAGAGGATATTTCGATCGATAAAGTCGAGGTCTAAATGAAAGACCGATAAATACACTAGTTAGTAGCTTAATTTGAATTCTGAAGTAAAAAGGGTCTTTAGAAGTTAAGGTAGGTTACTGTAAAGAGTAGTAAATTTGAAGGATCAGAGTTTTATGTACGGTGCAGTACATCTTAAAGTTAAGAGAGATCAATAAAGTAAATGCATACGGAATTACGGGTTGGTTCCGAGACTTAAAAAACTTCTATTTCAAATACATACGGAAAGTAAAAAGATAGGGTATCTGACACGGCATGAGACTTGTTCTTCCCTTAGGATTTCTCCATAGTCTTGTCCATTTGGGTGGGAGGGTTGAAACATAACGGTTTATTACCAAGGTCCTACTTCGTTGTCACTATATTTCCAGTGTTACGTTAGTAGTGTTACAGTTGTACTGGTGTTTCTTCGGAGAAGACCGCTCACTTCAAAGAGTCTTGGAGTGGATATCCCAATTTTCGACAAGTCCATGATTCAGTAATATGATAATCGTGCACCACAGATGGTGGGAACAGAACCTGTGTCTTCTCTACAATTTATTGTAAATTTCTTAAATTTAGAATCATTTAAAATCATTGTTATAACCGTTAAAGATACACGATCGAAACATGAAAGATGAACGGGACATCTGAGAGTCTTTAATGATTTCGTTTTGTTCTCTATACAAGTCTATGTAAACACCCCGTACAATTCACATTCTTATCATTGTCGGGGTAATGGTGCTTTTAGAGTTGGACTCCGTCATAAGGTTCGATTTATTTTTTCCATTTCCTGAGTAGACGGAGACTTCGTCACTAATGTTTATCCATAGTTGTTTAATGGTGAGTACAAATTGTTGTACTGTTAGAGTTACAGATTCTAATACTTTTAGACTACTAAGGTATCTTATAAGAAGTGTTCCGTCTCATCTTCTTTTGATGGTAAATGGAACAAAACGTTATTAATTTGGAGAACATAATTCGTAGTGATGGTAAGTAGGTTTTTTTTTTAATTTAATGTTTAATTTCGTCTTCTTTTCTCTAATTTTGATAGTTGTTTTTTTTCTACTTTTGATGTGTCATTAAATGTTCAGTCTTCTTACTCCAACCCGTACCACCACTTTACTAATACTTTTTACTCATTGTACGAAATTGTGGAAATTATAGAATATGGAAGTAATTGGAGAATTTTCTGATTGTTCTTTTTTGGTGAATTTATTACTACACCATTTCTTTTTATTGACGGTATCTTTTGTGAATCTACGGTAATAACAATTTCAATTTTATTTAACAGTTAGTCATGTCGACATTAGAATAGACTTAAATGGTAGAATTCTTAATTGAAAATCAATTGTGTTAACTTTTTTTTTAAGTGTATAAAGATTCACACCATTATAAACTGAAATTTTATGCATATTGTTCCTTTTTTCTTGTACTTTACACTGGTTTAAGGAGTTTTAAGAGTAATAGGATGTTTAATAAAATTTAGACCAAACATACCGATGATGTAATAGTCCTGTAGAGTGTCTGTGTTTTGAAAGTTATCAATCACAATGATGAACTTTCATCCTCTGATCCCTTTATTTTTTGTACAGTTTGATTTATTTTGGCACATAAATTTTATGTTGTCTCTCTTGTTGTCTTATTGATCCTAATACAAAATCAGTTCATTTTTCCAAAGTAGAATTTAAAGGGGGGAAAGACTATATGCCTTTCGTGTGTCATTTAATATGTAAATTTTAGACGAGTCACGCCGACTTGTCATGAATGTTTTTTCCTGGATGTATGACGTATAAGAAATAGTTATATGAGTCATAGTTTCTTCTAGATATATGACGTTCCATCAAAAGAGATAACAAAATATAGTGGTTTTAATTAAAGACTTTGGTGTCGAAGTATGTAATATTATCGTCGTCAATTTTTTTCTTTGTTTTATTCAAGAATCTTCGTACGTTTGACATTTCCTATATAAATTACGGATCAAACGAAAATTTCGAACCAGTTTTTTTCGTACTCAAATCGTTTTAACAAACTGTAAAGGTTGAATTATATTGATAATCTTCTCGTTTGTTTTTTTAAAAGTTGAATGGACCAAAGAAAGACCTAAAAAGTACTGGATCGACGGGATCTAGTAATGTAGGTGTGCACATGTGACAAGGTAGTAGGTCTTGTTTATGTCATACAGACTCAGGTGTAGGATGTAGAGCTTGGAAAAATAAATGTTTTTTCAGTGAAAAAGACCCGAGATCATGTTAAAGAAGTAGTTAAGGTGGGTTTGGATCGACAGGTTTTCTTCGTAAAGGGGTCGTGTTGTACAAACACTAAGAAGACCAGAAGGTCGAAGTTATTATTTGAGGGAAGACTTTGTGACCGTTCAACCACCACAGGGATACAGACTCTTCTGTCTTTTCTCAATCATACTGAAGTTTCTTTTGTTACATATTAACGAGAAAGTTCACGATCCGATGTTATGAGTGAAACATAATTTGTACTTTAGATATCCCACGATGCATTCATAGTAAGTCAAAGGTTTTGGTTAGTCACCATATAAGAATTTTAATAATGTGTCTTTGCAGGTCCTTTTTATATAGTGAAGGGCACTGATGTTTTGAAGTAATAATTAATCGAAACTGAAAAACAATAGAAGACTATCTGATTGACTTTATAATTCATAGAACTGCTTCAATTAGAAAAAAACGAAAAACGAAACCTATTAAAGTCACCCTCATTCTATATTCTGTAGACAGGTGACGGGGGTTTTAATCTATATATGAGTCACTTTTTGTATTCTGATGTCTTTGTATTTGCGAACGTTAGAGGGAGCTCAGTGTCTTATTCACTTATTAATCTGAAAGAGTATTATGGATGGAGGTGTAATTGTCTTTTGACTTCAAGAATAGACATGATCCTTTTTTTATTACCTTTGAAACTCAAAGGGTGTTAAATTTTTCTGAGAAGGTTGATAAGTGTCAATCTCCAGAGTCCCTTTTAATATCAAGAGATCAATTTGTGAATAGAATTCTTTTGGTGGAGGTTTCTAGTATGGAATGTTTAGTTTTATAATTGTGACTGGAGTGTTAATATAAATTTTTGATTTGGTCCCATGGATTAATGTTATGTTTTCATACGTCGAATTTCTAGTTCTGAGAGGGGGTTTTGAGTCGTAAAAGATAATGCTCACCATTGGTACTGACTTTTTATAAAGGGGTTCCGTTAGATACAGATAGATATGGGGACTCTGTTAATAAACTGCTACCCCCCCTTTTTTGACGTTTATGGTAACCGTGACAGCTAAAAAGTTCTTGTCTTTACCCCTAACCCTGTGACTATCAGACTACCGCTTTAGACATCTTGAAAGGTCATGTGACTTATAAAGAAGCGAATGTATCTGTGCCATTGTTTCTCGAGTGAAGTAGATTTGGATATGTCTAAAAATCTGTGTAGCGCATGACTTATTGTGTTAATGTCCTTCGGTCAGAATAAGGGCAACATCAGTGGGTGTAAGGAATATGTCTTGGACTCTTCAAAGGTTTGGGTTGAAAGGATGCAAGTCCGATCGTGTTCACGACTTCGACAGAGTAAGGTAGGTACTGGGTGGGTAATTCTTTTCAAAGTAAAGTAAGAAAACCCCGTAGACTTGGGCTATCAAGGGCGCTCAATACGTAACAGACTAGCGAAAAACGACAAAAAAGTTCCTCTCCTGTCCTTTTGTGGGATTAAAGTCACGTGCTCCAAATAGGTAGGAAAAGAAATTTTTCAGTCTCCCCATTACTCTTTCTGCAGGAGAGCGGTCGTTGTCCATCCCCTTTCTCTTCGTGAAATAAGGGTCGTAAGGGACTTGTACGTGAGTCTTGTCGAGGCCCCTCGGCGCCCTCTCTTTAGTATACGTGTGTGGGTTGGAGTGCCCGTCTGGTCAGTTGATGCCGTCGGCGGGCGAGCGTCGTCGGCGTCTCCGGTCACCTGCTCCGAGGCGTGGAGCCGCCGGGATCAGGGTTCCTTCGGGAAGGGGTCCCTCCACGCTGTAAGGTCGGGGGCCCGGTTCCCCGGGCCGTGACGGGAGCAGGGGGTGGGGTGGGGGGTGGGGCTCCTTTGCGACTCTTTCGTGGGTCGCGGTCCGACCGGACATAGGCGGGTCGGGCCGGACGGGGGAGGGATTGCGGCAGTGTGCGGGGGCTTGGGCGGGCCCGTTGCTGAGTGGCCTGGGGAGTTCCGTCCCCTTCGGGTCCCGCCGACCCCCCCGCCGCGGAGGGGGCTCTCGCTCCGTCGACTCCGACCAGAGGTCGAGGACCTGGGAGGAGGAAGTCGGTCACCGTCGCTTGTGGTCGCGAGGAGGCCGCAGCCACTTCCACGAGGAGACGAGGAGAGAAGCCGAGGACACTTTGAAATGGTCCGAGGAGTCTCTTTTCGTCGGCGGTGACGACAGGTCAGGTCTCGGTCGGCAGTCGATGGGCCTACCTCGCCCTCCCCTTCCTGCCCTCCTCTCTCTTCGCCTCTCGTGATCCCCACCCCTCTGGACCCCCTCTCTGACCCCTCCTCTTCCCTCTCCCCCTCCACCATTGCGCCCCCTCCCCCTCCCCGACCGGCCTTCACTTAGCGTCTCGTGCGCGCGCTCGGGCGGGTGAAGGGCCGGGCGCGCGGACGCGGCCTTAGGAGGGTCCCGTGTGGCTGGGTCCGCGGACGCAGCACACGACAAAACGCAACGGAAATCTCCTTTTACGGTTTACGTCTTCAACCCCAAACGGTCTGCTCGCCTCCGCAAACTACACAGAACATTGTCGCAAAGTCGCACGTGTTCCAGGAAAATCACTTCTTTAAAGAAGCTAAAACCCGATCTAACAGAAAAAGGGATAACCAAGGTCAGATAAATTAAGGTGGAAATAGGTTCCTCTTAAACTTCAGCGTCTTTTTTGTAGCGTTTGAACATTAATTTCCGACTATTTCAGAAAATAAAATAGGGAATCGGAGTGTACCTCGATTAGACTCGTATGGTCTACATAAGTGTCGTTACTACCTCGGATAACCGTATTTTATAGTTGTGTTCAAGTACGAGGGCTATTTTACAACCGACGGTAGTGAAAGACGTGAGAAAGAACCTCTATTTGTATAATACGGAGAAAGTAAGTCTCTTTTAATTCATTACACACACCCGACCTCAATGTCGGAGTGTATTTGTTTGACGTAAAGGATCTGGTCAGTTCCCCCCTTTGAATTTTGTTCCGAGATAACTTTGAAATACAGTGCGAAGACATCATGGAACTGAAGTCTTACAACTCTTGGATCTTTTTCTAAGGCGTCATTCGGTAATAAAGAAATAGCGTAACTTTTTACATAGTGTCTAACCTTTCACAGACACGATCTGATGCATCCAGATAATAATCGAGGAATCCCGACGGTATTGTGTTATGGTGTTTGACCTAAAGACGAACGAATTTTTTTGTTTACATAACAGAGTGTCAACACCTTCGGTATTCAGACTTTAGTTTCACCGTCGTCCCGACCGACAGAGGACCCTAGAGTCCCTTAAGAGAGGTATGAATAGAGGATCTCTACCAACGACTGTCAAGAACCGTAAAAAACCGAACATCTCCATTGTGAGATTAAGGACGGAGGTAGAGGTGTACTAAAAGAAGAGACACGGAGACACAGGAAGGGAGAATATTCCTTTAGTCAGTAACCTAATTGAGGGTGGAATTAGCTAACACTGGAGAAAAAATTGACGTAACGTAGACGTTACTGGGATAAAGGTTTATTCCAGTGTAGGAGTCCATGACCTTCACTCTTGAAGTCAACAGAGACCCGTTGGGTTAAGTTGGGTGTTGGAATAAAGACTCTTTATTCTCATTTTTAATATTCCATGAATTTGTTTCGTATTAAAGTTACAACCGTCACCACTACTACGAGTACTTTGTATGAATTAAGAATAAGACTAGCGAAGTAACGGGAACATCCCGAAAACAACAGAAAATTGGAAGTCCTGAAATACAGAGCCTTACATAGTAATTTCCCCTTCAACACCCTAAACTCAGAAGTTCCATACATTGTCTACCACGTTGTTTATCTGTGATTTATACTCACAATTACACTATTCTCACAAGAAAATGGAAAATTTGTAAGGTCACTCATAAGGATTACTCACTTTTGATTAAAGGTCCTCGAGGTCCTCTACTCCCGTGGTCCTCGAAGAAGTTTTAAAACAGACCAGTGTTTTAATCTTTTCCTTGCATACCTCCCCCCTCCCCATCAATCCCTCAAACCCTATTAGTACATGTGTGACGACATAAATTTTACCTATTGGTTGTTCCTGGATAACATATGGTGTACCTTGAGACGAGTTCCAATACACCGTCGAACCTACCTTCACCCCAAACTCCCTCTTACCCATATACATACCCTATGTACACATATATACCGGTTAAAGAAGGAACAAGTGGACTTTGATGGTGTTTTAACAATTAACCGATATGGATGGGGGTTATGGTTTATTCTTCAAGTTTGACCCCCCCCCCTTAAAAAAAAAACAGACCCCTTCACGGTGTATGGTGAAGTGTAGACGTGTGTATTACAATCCTTCTTGATGTGTGGATCTACGTTCCCCTGATCCTTTGTTGGAGACGACTCAAAGTCCATGACGAAATATGGTCTCTTCTCTCGTGCTTAACCACCTGTCGATAGAGACGATGCACCTACGTAGAGAAGTTATAAAATGTTATATCTAGAACGAACATCTTTCACCTTATCTGAAAACATCTATGGGGAAAATTGGAATATTTAAATACTTTGACACTCCATTCTATAGTCTTTTTTCCGATACTAATGGAAAGTTCACTTTATTCGCATCCCAGTCTTCCAATAATCCTATTATATTTAAACAACATATTTTCGTCGTACTCATTGACTAGTACTCATTCATACCGGACACCACGACCAAACAGACCTAAGTCTCGGACTTGGATGTTCGGTGAGTCTGGAGGCAAGAAGATAGGAGGGTTTCTATGGATGTTTGTAAATGATTACCAGACAAAATGTCTTTTAAGAGTCAGTGTAAAGATACTTACCCCCTTTAATTATTAGGAAGAGTGATCCAACACCCTTAAATTATTCTATTGTACATGTTATGGAACTTGAACCGGTCACAAAACATTTACAGTCGAGTTGATAATGATTGTAATGGAGAGGACTTGATGGTCATCATTCTCTTGTAAACCCTTTGGTAAGGTATAGTGTTACTATATTAAAATTATATCTTGTTTTCATTTTATACAAAATGGAACACACAATAAAAGTGAATGTTTTTACGAGTCTGATAACTCTTTATCCACAAGTAAGACAGGGTGAGAAAGGGAACGACGGAAGGTAGATCGGTATAACGAATACCACATATGGTGGACTGGAGGAAGTAAGTTAAGACGTCAGTACAAGTCAAGTCAAGTCAGCGAGTCATCACAGGCTGAGAAACACTGGGGTACTTAGTGTCGTAAGGTCCGGAGGGACAGGTAGTGGTTGAGGACCTCAAGTGAGTCTGAGTGTAGGTAGCTCAGTCACTACGGTAGGTCGGTTGAGTAGGAGACAGTAAGGGAAGAGGAAGACGGGGGTTAGGGAGGGTCGTAGTCCCAGAAAAGGTTCCTCAGTTGAGAAGAGTACTCCACCGGTTTCATGATCTGAAAGTCGAAATCGTAGTAAGGAAGGTTTCTTGTGGGTCCCGAATAGAGGAAATCTTACCTGACCAACCTAGAGGAACGTCAGGTTCCCTGAGAGTTCTCAGAAGAGGTTGTGGTGTCAAGGTTTCGTAGTTAAGAAGACACGAGTCGAAAGAAGTGTCAAGTTGAGAGTGTAGGTATGTACTGGTGACCTTTTTGGTATCGGAACTGATCTACCTGGAAACAACTGTTTCATTACAGAGACGAAAATTTATACGATAGATCCAACCAGTATTGAAAGGAAGGTTCCTCATTCAATGGAGGAGTCAGAAGGGACTAGTGGGATGGGTTTTTTGGTCGGGGAGTGAAGATATTGAATGGGACGAAATAAATACAGATAATAGTGATGGACTATAAATACACATATTATGTATTTACATATTATAATATAAATAATATATTATATACAGTACATATCGGACATGAGACATTGTTCTCTTCGGTGGTGTTTCTCTCCGGGTACGTGGTGTTGTTCCTCATCGGAGTCGAGTGGTGGTTTTTATTTTTAATTATTTAATTTTGTATGAAATTCTTATCTTAATTGTCTTAACCCTACCTACCAAACATCCCCTAGTCTCTTACCCTCCTCATGACCCGGTGATCCTCGAAAGACTGAACTCCTGTAAATGGTGTTTCTCCTACCGACTACTCCCTTCTTGTTTAAAACTGATCCTTTTTACTTCACCAGACAAAACCGGAATTCAGACTTTTTAGTTCTCACATAAAGATATAATCAAAGGATCCCGACGGTATTGTTTTTAGGGTGTCTGACCCACCGAATTTGTTGTTTTTAACTAAAAGAGTGTTAAGATCTCCGATCTTCAATCTATAATTCCAGGACCGTCCAAAGAAGACTCCAGAGAGAAGAACTGAATGTCTACCGATGGAAGAGGGACCCACATGTGTTCCGGTAAGGAGGGAGACACGTAAGAGAGACAGGATCTGAGAAGAATGTCTTCGTGGTCCACATTACCCGACCCTGGGTGAGCAAAATGGAATTAATGGAGAAATTTCGGGATAGAGGTTTATGTCAGTGTAAGACTGAATGACCTCTAATCCTAAAGTTGTATACTTAGTCCCCCTCTTCCCCCTGTCTTAAGTCGGGTAGTTAAAAAAAGAAGGAAGACTTAACGTAAAATTTTAAGGAAAATTACAACAGAATGACCCATACCTGGATCGGTAGATTACTTACTCTACTTTCTTTCTTAAGAGAAGACGGTGTATTTACTCTTTCGTGTCTTCTTTAAAAGAGAAAAATTATCTACGTTCGTTTTGTCAAAATAACTATTATAATATACAATATACGGTGAATTAGTTGTTGTACTTCTTATTATTAAGATCTATAAATAATATCTTAGGAAGAGTTGAAAGTGAGAGTGTAAATATGATTAGAGTAGAGGACGAGATTTAAATGTAAGACTGAGGTTAAAGGAAGAGTCATAGAGTCTCACTTTGTCATCATTACTAGTATAATATTGCTGGACTTTGTAAAAAATTTACGAAAGAAAATATTAAGAGATATTAAAGACAAAAGATAGGGGAATAATGTTCTTAAGTCGACCGTAAGTTTGTCCGTATTCGGACTTTTTTTAGTGTACATTACACCGATAACTGGTCATACACCCCTACACAGGTACGGAAACTTTAATGTCGTACTAATAAGGTCAATGATATGAAAGATTTGTCTCTCACGAGTTTTACTGACATGACTAAACACCCAAAAAAAAAAAAAGAAAAAACGTCACACCCGTCATTTTTTATTTTTGAAAAATAACAACATACTATTTGATACGAAAATTTAAGTAAAATAGGGTGTCGTTAGTTTTCTACTCTTAAGACATTCAACATTATTACTCGTAGTGTTTTCTTAATGCCATAATTCATATCTTAGATATGTATATACTTACAAAATTCAGATAGACAAAAAGAAAATTTCCTTTGTTAATTTTATCGTTGTTTCTCTTCTTTGGAGTTGATGATCTCGAATTACCAACTTGAAACCCAACGTTTAGTTCGATAAAACGACGATGCCTAAAGTTTCCCAGAATATTTCTATAAACTCCAACTTTTCAAGATTAAGTCGACAGTCTTTATACTTTAGACCTTTTAAACGAAATAAAAGAAGGAACACGGTCCAAGGTATGGTTTCATTTAGTCGTTATATTGGGAGTAGAAACATAGTCAAGTCAAGTCAAGTCAGTAAGTCAGCACAGGCTAAGGAACGTTTGGGTACTTAGCGTCGTGCGGTCCGGAGGGGTAGGTAGTGGTTGAGGACCTTAAGTGAGTCTGAGTACAGGTAGCTCAGTCACTACGGCAGGTCGGTAGAGTAGGAGACAGTAGGGGAAGAGGAGGACGGGGGTTAGGGAGGTCGTAGTCTCAGAAAAGGTTACTCAGTTGAGAAGCGCACTCCACCGGTTTCATGACCCCAAAGTCGAAATCGTAGTCAGGAAGGTTTCTTTAGGGTCCCGACTAGAGGAAGTCTTTTCTGACTAACCTAGAGGAACGTCAGGTTCCCTGAGAGTTCTTAGAAGAGGTTGTGGTGTCAAGTTTTCGTAGTTAAGAAGACACGAGTCGAAAGAAGTGTCAGGTTGAGAGTGTAGGTATGTACTGGTGTCCTTTTTGGTATCGGAACTGATCTGCCTAGAAACAACCGTTTCATTACAGAGACGAAAAGTTGTACGATAGATCCAACCAGTATTGAAAAGAAGGTTCCTCATTCGCAGAAAATTAAAGTACCGACGTCAGTGGTAGACGTCACTAAAACCTCGGGTTTTTCTATTTCAGATTGTGACAAAGGTGACAAAGGGGTAGATAAACGGTACTTCACTACCCTGGTCTACGGTACTATAAGGAAAAGACTTACAACTCGAAATTCGGTTGAAAAAGTGAGAGGTGAAAGTCAAAGTAGTTCTCCGAAAAATCAAGGAGAAGTGAAAGACGGTATTCCCACCACAGTAGACGCATAGACTCCACTAACTATAAAGAGGGCCGTTAGAACTAAGGTTCTTCGAACACGAAGAAGGTCGGGTCGTAAATAGTACTACATGAGACGTATGTGTTTGTATTTATATACGTGTGTGTGTATATATACATATAAAAATTCACCTTACGAAATGTCGGAAGTTTATCCTAGTCCTGATTTTGATTACCATTGATGTCCAAAATCAGTTTAATTATCATGATTAAGAAAAAATCTGTAGTTGGTGTCATACTCATAGGAGTAGATATCTTAGGAAATAATTATTGAACACTTGATTCCTATATTTCCTTTGTTTGAACGACACGTAGAATAAGTTAATAGCGAAAAATGTGCCCTTTAACTGTTACACAAACCAAAAAAAAAGCCCCCCCCCCCACGGAGTACCGTACGTTCTAGAATCCAGGGACAGGTCCTTAGTTTGGTCGCCGAGGATGTTACCTCCGTGTCTCAGGATTGGTGACCTGACGGTCCCCTAAGGGCTGTTGTGGACCGGTGTTTTCATTCCTCTATCTTTTCGAAAAACTTGAGGTAAGGGAGAAGGGGATGGAGGGCCTTGAGGACACGAGATCTTGGTTGACAACCATGGTTGTATGTCTATTGAAAATATGTATAACTAACATTTAAAAAAAATTACATATGACGATGAGTACGAAGAAAACCTTTTTACTTTATGTAACGGTTTTATTGACCGTAAATCTTTATCTATCGTGTCTCTGTAAAAATACCTGTCCAAAAGTAATCCCAAACTTTTACATAAAAATATACGAGTCACATTCTAGACTATCGGACTTCCTTGTCAACTCGTCATCACTGATCCTTCCTGTCTCACAAGGATCTTCTGTTTAATATCAACGGTGGAGGTGTAACGGACTTATGTCAAATTGGCGTAATTTTACTGTCTTTACAAACGGGTTCTTTTTACGGTACGTCAAGTTCGACGATAAAATGAAATTTTCTCTCTCTCTCTCTTCTTTTTAATGAGAAACAGTTGTATCCCTACAATTCTCCACTTGACTTCCTAAGACACGACGAGTGAAAGTTGTTTGAAGTAGACAAGTTAGAAATTTTCCTTCAAAATGGGTCGTTCGGTTGAAGGTTTCTCGCAGAAAGTTTGACGAGGATAAACGTTCGTGAGTCTCACAACTGGTATTTTATCTTTATCATACTCGACCATTTACAATCTTAAATAAGGATCAAACCTTTCGTAAAAAAATTTCATAACGTAGTAGTCTCTTATTTTAATATGTGACTTAGATGTCATTCCTACTTTATGGAATAGTAGGAAAAGGATCAATGTTTATCCCTCTGACTTATTCTACCAAAGAAAGTAAATTGTATTTTGATAAGACAAATTTTAATTTACACAAAACATACCCTTTAAGAGTAAAATTTTTAATTATCTAAAATAGTGTCGTTCTAGGAGATACTGGGTGGAGGATCTCATTACCTTTATTTTTGTTTTTATTAGTTCACTCTGAATCGATTTCAATCTTCGAAAACGTGTCGTTTCCTTTGATATTCGTTCCACTTTGTTGTTTGGAGTCTTACCTTCTTTTGTTATCATTTACTTTGTTGACTGTTTCCTAATTAAAAGTTTTATATGTTCGTCAAGTACGTTTAGTTATGGTCTTTTTGTTGGATTAGTTCTTCACTCGTCTTCTGGATTTGTCTGTAAATAGGTTTCTTCTGTATATCTACCGATTTTCTTGTACTTTTCTACGAATTGTAACGAGTAATCACTTCACTTCACTTCACTTCGGTGAGTCAGTACATTCTAAAAAACGTTGGGGTACCTGACATCGGATGGTCCGAGGAGGTAGGTACCCTAAAAGGTCCGTTCTCATGACCTGACCCAACGGTAAAGGGAGAGGTCTCCCTTACTAGCTTGGACCCAGAGGGCGTAACATCCGTCTACGAAAGGACAGACTTGGTGTTCCCTTCAGGAATCTTTACGTTTAGTTTTGATGTTACTCTATAGTGGAGTGAGACCAGTCTTACCGGTAGTAGTTTTTTTAGATGTTTGTTATTTGCGACCTCTCCTACACCTATTTATCTATGGGAGAACGTGACAACAACTCTTACAGTTAACTGTACCAGTGATACCTCTTATCATACCTCTAAAGAATTTTTTGATCTTTATTTAGATGGTAAACTGGGTCGTCAGGGTGATGACCCGTATATGGGAACTCCTTTGGTATTGACTTTTTCTGTGCACATGGGGTCACAAGAAACGTCGAGATAAATGTTATCGATCCTGTACCTTTATTGGGTCTCCAACTAGTTGTCTATTTACCTATTTCTTCAACACCATGTGTATATGTTACCTCGTAATGAGTCGGTATTTTTTTTTTTTTTTGGTGTAAACTCAGTCAAGATTACTCCACCTACTTGAATCCCAGATAATATGTCTCACTTCATTCAGTCTTTCTCTTTTTATTTATAGTATATAATTGTGTATATACACCTTAGATCTTTCTACCATGACTACTTGGATAAACGTCCCTCGTTACCTCTACGTCTGTGTCTCTTGTCTGAACACCTGTGTCCCCAACCCCTTCCTCTCCCACTCTACTTACCTCTCTCATCGTACCTTTGTATGTGTGATGGTATACCTTTTATCTATCGGTCATCCTCAATTGACACACTGAGTCTCTCGAGTTTGTCCAGGAGGCACTGTTGGAGCTCCCCACTCTACCCCACCCTCCACCCTCCCACCAACTCTCCCTTCCCTGTATACATGTGGATCCCGACTAAGTACAACTACATACCGTCTGTGGTTGCGTTATGATATTTCGTTAATAGAAAGTTAAATTTCTATTTTAAATTTTTATTTTAAAATTTTTTATTTAAGTTAATTTTTATTTTAAAAATTTATTCTTTTTAATTTGATCTAAAAATTTATAATTACTAATAACAATTATTAAATTTGTTAAACCATTTTATTTTTCTTCTTTTATAGTCTTTATGGTGGAGTCCTCTATCTGACTATTATAAATAACTTGTAGTGACACTACAAAAAAGTAGGAGGATTCATACAACGTGTCTGTATCTTTAATCATACAATTGGATTCCTAGAACCTGGAAATATTTGATAAAAATAGGTTGTTGTACGATTCCTGGAGAAAGGTTTATACCCCTCGAATCAATACAAGTATATCCACTGTACATTTCTGGTACTTGAAGATGTCCCGCTTAATGGGTGTATATATTTATTTATTACCTATACAAGTAAAAATAAGACAAGTTCATCTTAGTTTAGAATTCAACGTACATAAATCCACACAGAATAATATAACTCTCGTAGTTATGTATATATACTCGCAGTAGACACGGAACTAACGGATTTTACTAAAGAGGTCCAAGAAGTTAGAGAGACCGAGGTGTTTCATCGTTTTACGAGTGTGAACTGAACACTGAACAATCAGCGAGTCGTCACAGGCTGAGAAAGGTTAGGGTACCCGATATCAGGTGGTCCAAGGAGACAGGTACCTTAAGAGGTCCGTTCTTATGACCTCACCCAACGGTAAGGGAAGAGGTCCTTTTGAAGGGTTGGGTCCCTAACTTGACTCAAGAGGGTGTGACGTCCGTCTAAGAAATGGCATCCGGTGGTCCTTTGAATGAGTCTCCCCATATCTTTTACGAGTCCTATATCTTTCCTCTTTGAACTCTACGACAAATCGTATAGATAAAACAGGTGACGTAAACATATAAATAAGAATTACTTGTTAAACAAACTAATATGGATATTATATATACTTCTATATTAAAAATAAGTAATGTATTTTTGATTTGGGAGGAGAAACTTAGACAGATATATAACTTTATAGAATAACCGAGAACTCCTGTCCCTGAGACGAAATAATTAAAAAATAAGAGTGTAGAATTGTCTCTAGTACCTTGTGTCACCTTCAAACTATCTAGACAATAGTTTTAATGTATTCACTTTAGGTCTGCACGAAACGAGTAGTGACATAGGTACTGAATTATGGAATAAGTGTCATCTTTGAATTACTTACAAACAATCTATTTGTACTACACCTTTAGACCGATGACCCTTCATGGTGATTGTATTTTCCAAAAGGAATCAGGGATCCTAAGTCCATTTAAGTCTAATCTCATTCGTATTAAGACCCTCTATAAAATGACTGATGATTTTTTATCGAGTCAATATGTCTCTACCCAACCCCTCCTTGTCTCTCTCTTCAACATTGTTTGTTTACTCTGAACCTCCTCTTTTATCGAGGAGACTCCCCTCGTTGTACGAGACTATGGGTTCAGTCGCGTACTCCTTCGTTGGATTTTAATCGTCCTACCCGTTCGGGTGCCTCCCTTTCGGTGTCGTCTAAAGGGGTGTGAGTTGTTCACTCCACTTCCTGGTCCTCGGGGCCACGTTGGGAGGAATCGGACACCTCTAGACGATGTCAAACACGGTCCATTCCGCGAAGAAGTCTTGAGTGGAACCCTCCATTTCGTTCACTAAAGAATTCCCTTACACGTCTTTAGCTTACTAAATTATGACGGATCATTTCTCTATGGAGGTCCTTAGATTACTAATTCTCTCGCTATTTGGATAAGAAAATAGGTAGGAGTAGGTTTGATAAGTAGACTTGGTGGGGAAAAATGGAACAATTTAATCCCGAAAGACCCCATACATCCACGACAAAAAAAGAGTGGAACAACGACAAAAAAAAAAAGGAATGCAGGAGGGAACAACCTTATTTCCCTCCTCGGACAGGATCCTTTAGACATTTTGGTTCGCCTTCTTGTTATTGCTTTCTCATAAACGTTCACTATAAATTTGTGACCTATTCTCGTCTCGGCTTTTCCTTTCTAATCTCTTTCTAATCTCTATGGTTTTATCCTGAGTCACCCGTTGTCACAAGAAACTAGTATCCACTGCATCTCAGCAACTTGACCAGTTTCTGTCTGTTGTCTTAGGACCTCTTCCGGTTCTAAAAGACACAACAACAAAGTGTTTCTTGATCTAGTCACTAAACGAAATACAACGTACACTTAATAAGGGTTAATACCATAAATAGATAGTGAGTAGTATAAAAGACATTCAAGGGTAAAAGACACGACCTTAAGTAAAAATGTAATAGATAAAAAGACTTCAAGTCAAGTCAGTCAAGTCAGCGAGTCAGCACAGACTGAGAAATACTGGGGTACTTGGCGTGCTGCGGTCGGGAGGGACAGGTAGTGGTTGAGGGCCTCAGGTGGGTTTAGGTACAGGTAGCTCACCCACTACGGTAGGTTGGTAGAGTAGGAGACAGTAGGGGAAGAGGAGGACGGGAGTCAGAAAGGGTCGTAGTCCCAGAAAAGTTTACTCAGTCGAGAAACGTAGTCCACCGGTTTGATAACCACAAAGTCGAAGTTGTAGTCAGGAAGGTTACTTGTTGGTCCTGACTAGAGGAAATCTTACCTGACCAACCTAGTGGAACGTCAGGTTCCCTGAGAATGATGAGTAATTAACATTTTGGGAGGTAAGAGAATTCTCCCATAGAGTCCTAACTAGACTTCCCTGTCGTCTTTACGTCTTGAAATTTTTATTAATATCGATATAACTCTATATTAAGTGTATGGTATGTTAAGTAGATAAATTTCATATGTTAAGTCACCAAAAATGGTATAGATGTCTGAACATGTTGGTAAAGGTGTTAGTTAAATCCTATGAAATAGTAGAAGAGGTTGTTTTAGGTATGAGTTGTCGACAGTGGAGGAGAAAAGAAGGTTGTGAGGGGAATGGGTGTTGGAACGACGGCGACGACGATTCAGTGGAGTCAGCACAGGCTGAGACACGCTGGGGTATCTACCGTCAGGTGGTCCGAGGGGGTAGGGACCCTAAGAGGTCCGTCCTTGTGACCTCACCCAACGGTAAAGGAAGAGGTTACGTACTTTCACCTTTCACTTTCACTTCAGTGAGTCAGTACGGGTTGAGAATCGCTGGGGTACTTGACGTCGGATGGTCCGAGGAGGTAGGTACCCTAAAAGGTCTGTTCTCATGACCTCACCCCACGGTAGTGGAAGAGACTGAGTGTTGGGATCCGTTGGTGTTCAAATGACAAAGACGTCTAAACGGATAAGACCTATAAAGTATTTTTACCCTAGTCCGTATCACCAGAAAACACTCGATAAAACCCCCGTCGACCCCTCGAACCACACATCGTTCTCTCTTTTCTTGGAGAAGACAAAATCAAGAGATTACTATGGGATTTACTTACATGAAGTGACGTAGTCCGGTATAGGTTATAATAATAATTTATTTTTAACAGTAATAACTTTTCTTAAATTAGTATATTATTTACTTTTACTCTCAGTCCACTTGTCACGGACCGTCTATAATCTAAGAACCATTTGTTAGTATAAAAAAGGAGGTAGGATGAGGGTCACAATTTGTAAATGAGTATTTTGTATATCTCGTCTAAACTTCCTTTAGAATTTGAATCGTCTGATGAAACTTGTATGATCAGTGAGTTATTTATGGAAAATTTTATCCTTTCCGTCCATATCAGTTCCTACACACGTAAAATGTCGATACTATAATAAAATATTTCCGATACCTTTTATCGAATAAACGACCTGATCCTCCGTGGTTAATATTAAAGTTCAGACTCGACTATAGTTGACGTTAGAATTTATTGACTGAATGAAAGAAACCAGGAGTTAAATAGATGTTTGAGGTCGGGTTCTTTCTATCCGACCTAGTATCGATTTTACAACAGGGGTAGCAAGTATAACACCTTTATAGAATACCGTCCCAGAGGTTCTATGTGGATGAAAAACATATAAAGTATGATTTCCAGGGTGTGACCTAATATCCTGAGGAAGAATCCCTCTAAGTCAACCAACTGACAGTAATCTAGAACGACGAATATTAATGGAACTACTTTAGTGGTCCAAGGTAACAGACCAGGAGTCCATAGGTTCCAGTCTTTGAATTAAACAAAAAGTCTTTAAGAATATCACTACGTCAGGAAAACGTTCCAATAAATGTAATTGGTTTGAGGGTTCAGTACGTCGTAGGTTTTAAGGATAAACATTTAAATGTCACTCTTTCTACCGAACTCTCGTTTGATTTACAGTATTAAAAGGATAGTTGAATAATAAATTTTCTTCAGATAATTTTTTTTTTGAGTTAACTTTAATCTTACGACACCGTAGGTTTTAAGGTTAAACAATTAAATGTTACTCTTCTACTGAAGTCTCGTTTGATTTACAGTATCAGAGGATAGTTGAAGAATAAATTTTCTTCAGATAAATTTTTTTAAGTTAACTTTAATCTTACGACAACGTACTATTACGACAACGTGGTTCCATTCATTTAGTACCGTGGATCGTCATAACAAAACTCAACGGTTGTGGTGGTAGTCCTCGTCTTTTCTGAGAGAACCTACTTGTAACGACTAAGAAAGGAGAAACTGAAGGGAAAGGATGAACAGTAAGGTTAATAGAGAAGTCTATATCTACGTCTATATCGATACACGATCAGGAAAGTCGACACAGGTTGAGAGACCCTAGGATACCTGGTATCGGGTGGTCCGAGGAGACAAGTACCCTAAGAGGTCCGTTCTTATGACCTCACCCAACGGTGCGGGAGGAGGTCTCATAGAAGACTCTATATCTATATTTATAAATATATGTGTGAATATAAACTATCTATCCATCCATCCATCTATGATAGTCAATCCGATGTTAGTTTAATGTGAAGAAAAAAGATGACTACCGGAACTACGAAAAAAAAACACTCACATGGAACCCCCGTTAAAAATGTTAAAAAAAAGAAAAATATTTATAGTATGTGGGAATAATCTTCAAAAAAAAAAAAATTCATGTCGATTCCTTTTATACTCTTTTTTTAGAAGGTGTCAAGATGGTGGACCAATATTGGTTAACTGTAAAACCTTATGACATGAGGTCTTAGTTTTATTTTATTTTGTCCCAGTATAATGTTTATGATAAAACTTCTGATAAAACCCAAAAAATTTTAGAATACGTTTGTAATAACGAGAAATTTTTACTCATTGAAATTTCAAATTTCTCCATATATGTTCATACCCGAAGTTTCAGAGTCCACTTCAACGAGTCAGCACAGGCTGAGAAACGCTGGGACACCTGACATTGGATGATCCGAAGAGGAAGGTACCCTAAGAGGTCCGTTCTTATGACCTCACCTAACTGTAAAGGAAGAGGTCCCCTAGAAGGGCTGGGTCCCTAACTTGGGTCCAGAGGGAGTTACCTCCGTCTGCGAAATTGGAGACTCGGTGGTCGCTTGACTTGGTCAAGAGAGAGTAACTTGATTAAAAAAAATTGATCAATTTTAAAATGAGAAATTAATTTTTGCAGTCTCCTTTTTCTCAGTGTCATCCTGAACCTTTGCTCACGAAAGTAGAAACGATCCCAAGTGACATAAACGAGAATTCATAATAAAAACAACAAGTCAGTGATGCCGTACACATTGAGAAACGTCGAGCCACCTGATGTCGTGCGGTCCGAAGGACAGGAAGTGATAGAGGGTGTCAACCGAGTTTGAGTACTGGTAATTCAGCCACTACGGTGGGTTGGTAGAGTAGGAGACAACGAGGGAAGAGGAGGACCGGGAGTTAGAAAGGGTCGTAGACCCAGAAAAGGTTACTCAACCGAGAAGTGTAGTATACCAGTTTCCTAACCTCAAAGTCGAAGTCGTAGTCAGGAAGGTCACTTATAAGTCATAATATTTTACTGAATTTGGAGAAATGTTTTGATGCGATATCTTTATGTCGGTCGTCATAAAGTAGTGTTTATTTTAAAGGGAACACTATACACTTAATACGACGGGATTTTATTAGAATGATTCAGGACAAGTAATCTTGAATGTTTCTTTTGTTTACTTTTTTTATTTTTTCCACCAACATTGACACATTTCTACATTCTGTACTCTGTACTTTGCGTCATGTACGTTTATTGAGAAAGAACGGTATCACACGTCTTCATAGAACCCGTGACCGTACCAACCTCTTGGTTGGTATTCAGTCTAACGTCTTACCTCCGGGGGCGGAGTGAAGACTGTGTGGTCGGTAAAGTGTGAGATGTTTGAGTCTCATGGATCTTGTTCGAATTGTATCTGGGAGTTCCGTCCTTGGAAGAGTTTAGAATAAAGGTTCAGGTTAGTCTTTACTTGTTACATTCCTTAAAGGGGTGTTGGAAGGAAATTCTTGTGTTTTGTTCAAACTTATAAGTATTATCCAAAGGGATAATTTATCAAAGGGATAACTTGACAATTTATTAGTTGAAGTATCCCTGTCCTTCATCTTACCACCAACGGTCCCGGACCTCCATTTCACGCTACCCCTCAATAATAAATTAATCACGTTTCAAAGTCAAAATGTTTTACTTTTTTCAAGACCTCTACCTTCCACCACTACCAACGTGTTGTACTTACTTGAATTACGATGTCTTGACATACCAGTAACGTTAATTTTTATTTATTAAAAAACTTTTTCTTATCCATGGACCTCTAGTTTCAAGTTTTATTTAAAAATTAATTTTGGAAAGGAGTGTTACAGTTTTATCTTATCTTAATACGATTCTGTTCAGTAAATAACCATACTTCAACTAGGTGTCTACCTATTTTCTATAAAGATTATTAAAGATTATAAAGATTATTATAAAGATTATTAAGAATTTAGTATAATAGGATACATACACCTGTGTTAAGTGATTTTGAATTTCTATTTACGTTATTTATCACTAGATAGGTTTATTTTTGAGTTGTGAGTCCAACAAAAACCAATAAAAAAAAAAAAATCATAACTCTACGATAAATTGAGATCGATCAATTAATAAGAAATACAGTCGAAGGAGTGTATATTTTACACTCATAATTTCGTCTAGATGACTATCTTGAGACTACTCTTTATCGATTATTTTTTATTATTTTGTGAAAAGTTTACATCACAATCATGTTTTCTAGTAAATTTATTTTCATAATTTTTGTAGTAACGAGAAACCTAAACTATAGATAGGGACAAGTAGTAGCAATAGTAATCGTCGTAAATAAATCATCTAGATTTAGAAGAAATAAAACAAGGTACACCACAAATATATGTAAGTTGTAATTAGATAATCTGTTAAGTCCTAGTACCCTTATGATTTTACAGGGAGTGAAGGGATCTAAAGAGGAGAGATTTAGTGAACTGGAATTGTTATCAAAACAGTTGAACTTCAAAACATGATTAGAATACGATTATAGGAAAGGATCTAGTCTACTTTTTATTCTATAAATGGTTATTTGAGTTAATAGAGGACAGGATTTCGTGTATGGTGTCTCACCTATCTGACGAGACTATAAACAGTGGTGAGATGAATAAACCGATTTCTTCCGAACAAACTATGGACCAACAGTCTAGTTTAATATTAACTTTGGGAAATCGATACAAATCGGGGAACCGTCATCGACTCAACTCTTAAATCTTCGTCTACCAAGTCCTCGTGTCATTGATCTACCCTTCGTAAATGGAGGTACAGTAACCAAATTTCGACTTGAACCAACTAGTGATAACCACAGGATATGTTCTACATTCACTAGACTAAACTTAGAGATTACTTATTGTGGGTACAATTTTTTTTTTTTGAGTAGTGAGAACCGTGATTAACCGTAAGAACAACAGTCGCAGTCCTATCTTCGGTTCCTGACTTAGGCAGACCTTTGGACTTGACACCGACACAGACTCAGTAGTCAGATCCACCGGGTAAGTCGGAAACCGGAAAGGAATCTCAAATGTCGAGTCGAGTTAACACGAACTGAAGTGTTCGGTCTAATTTTCTACAAATGAATTTTATGTAGAAAAAAACTATTCTTAGCATTATTACTATCGACTGTATATAACCGGTGAACGATCCTCGGTCCATAAGTAGATTCTCATAAATGAATTGAGAATATCGTTAGGGTACTCTAACCATGATAATAAAGGGAGTAAAAATCTCTATTCCTTTGCCTCCGTGTTTCTTGAATTTATTGAACGGATTCCGAAGAGTCTATTATTCACCTCCATCTTAGATCGAGATTTATGTTAGAAAGACGGATTAATATCGTAAATAAACTGACGAAAATTGTAGAATGGTATGGTGACTATGTTTCAAATTTGTCAGATACAAGTTTAGTTTGTCCCGTGTGTAGTTACGGAGTTAAATTTTTGACGAGTGAAAAGACACGATCAATAAAAATAAGAAACAAAGACTTTTCTCCGGTACCTACCGAGAATTTAAACTAAGTGTACGTAGGAATAAGACAATTCTATGAACTTCTGGAACTAAACCTGAAAAGACCGTCAGGTCACCAATTCTTACGTCCCCCGTGCCTGACCTAGGGACCAACCCCTTAATTATATAGGGTGTACAACACTCCACGTCGGTTCTTTTTTTATTTTTCCTGGAACTAAAATGTTACCAATTTACAAGTGGATAAAAAACAACAACAAACTCGCTTTGTAATGGACTTGAACCTTTGTAGGAGACTGGAATTGCAAGGATTTAATTATCTCTTCTCTCTTAATTCAGCTTATTTTCGGACAGATGATGAGGTAGGGTTATATTTGTGTCACTCATTAGTGGTTTATCCGTTAGGTCGACGGAGAAAAACAATCGTATCGTTAACTCAAAGAAGGTGGATGAGAAGTACGTTTTAATTTTTCGTCTATTCTTAAAAAAAAGTTTAGACTCCGAGGTAAAGTACTCTGAAGCGTATCATCGATCCTTCCTTGTAAATTGATATGATTCTATTTACTTGAGTTTTTATTTCAAGTACTCGTTAAACTAATAAAATTACTTACTTTCTTTAATTAGACCAAGAGTGTCTTTCAAAATTCTGTCATTTTATAACAAACGGTATTAGTGGTCGATCTTTATCTTTTCTTAGTGAAAAATACGAAGAAAGTCAGTGGTAGGTATGAGTCAGTAATTTTCATACAAACTTCTGAGTAAATTGTGTATAAATAACGAGGGTCAAAACGATTTTCTATTTGAAATATGTCCTACGAACCCCGACCACGTGACCCTACTGGGTCACTCTACTATACCCCTCCCACCACCCTCCCCCCAAGTCCCAACCTTTGAGTACATGTGGACACCACCTAAGTACAGTTATATACCGTTTTGGTTATGTCATAACATTTCATTTTTTCATTTTTTTAAAAAAATTTTTAATTGAAACCCCATAAAGGGGGGTTTTTTCGAGAACAATTTGATTCAATTATTACATTTGAACCGTTAGACCCAAAATAACGTCTAAATGTAAATTTACCGGTAAGATCACAAAGTAAAAGGTGTAAGATCACAAAGTAAAAGATTATACGTTTTATTAGTATTATTTCTGCTTGAAGTTCTTTTCCCCACAACAAAATACACCAATAATCTTGTATTATTGGTTTCGTACTAACATTTATTGAAGTTTTTCTATTTTACCATCCATTTGTAGAGGAATTCTATGTCAGAGAACACGGATTAAAGTGATACAGATCATTAGACGTCTATCTCTACGTGGTTCTCTTAACAAGTAAATACCAATGAAGCTAAAGAAAAGAAAAACATTTTTAAAACCGACGTGACCCAGAAGCAACGATACGCGTCCGAAAGAGATCAACGTCTCTCATCCCCAAAGAGTAACACCACCGAAGAGAACAACGTCTCATGTCCGAGATCCGTGAGCCCGAGTCATCAACACCGAGTACCCGTGCACCCTAGAAGGATCTGGTCCCTAGTTTTGGTTCAGCAGAGGTTACCCTCCACCTAAGAATAGGTGACATGGCAGTTCCTTCACGAGTCACATAAAGAGACTGGTCCCACCGTGATCACCATTTCTTGGGCGGCCGGTTACGTCCTGATCGAGCTAGGAATCAACCCCTTCTAGGGGACCTCTTCCTTTATCGTCGGGTGAGGTCATAGGAACGGACCTCTTAGGGTACCTGTTTCCTCGGACCGTCCGATGTCGGGTATCCCAGTATTTCTTAGCCTGTGTTGACTTCGCTGTCGTGTGTGTCTGAACCCACACTTAGTGTCGAGACTCCCCGGAACTCGTTTAAAAATGAGACTAGAAGCCAAAGGAGGAGATATTTTTCTCCTACTACTATATCTTGTGGAGTCTGTTAGAGTTTCATATGGAGAACTCTGAAAAAGTCTAGGAACTTAAATGTTTTGGGTGTCATCGTATGTCAAAAAAGTCAAAGTAATAGGTATTTTACCTCTATTACTAAGTATGAAGGACCCAACAACGTAATTTAATACATAATTTATACTTACTATTTCGAACCAACCACACCTATGACCCGACCCAGTCGATCCTAGTGAATCTCTCGACTCATTAAGTAAGACCAAATAGACGTAAAATTATTCTTCAGATTAAACGTCAGTCAGTGTTTATCAACTTTAGAACTAGATACAATCTCTTATTTACACACAAAATTTATATAACATGAGATAAAGTATCCGTTGAGTCAGACACTGAACTCGACCTTAGAGTTTTTGGTCCCGTATTCTTGTCTATTTTAACGGAAAATCGATACTCATCATCCCAAAATTTCAAGTTCTGTCTTTTTTCTCTTCAGATATCTTCGTCTTTTCTCAAACTAAGATTTCCTAACCTGTCTTTCATTTCTGGACTACATTTTGTTCCAACAAGGTTCCACCCGTCCTTTTTATCACCATTCGGTCAAACCCTCCTACGTCTTCATACCGTCACGGAGAATACCGCGTGGATACCTTCTTGAGATCGTCGTCGTCCCGTTCCACCCGCAACAGTTGTCGGGGTTAGGAAAAGGTCTTCGTTTTCAGGGGGTATAGTTAATCGAGTCCTTAACACTCGTAGGTGATTCGGTTTAGTGTATGTCAAGGAATGAGTTACTGACCATGTGTTTCTCGTAGTTTATAAAAATCGAGGAAAAGAGTAAACTTAACTACGAATTAGTATAAAGACACAATTTGATTACATTAACAATTACTGTTGATTTAGTCAATTACAACGACTCTCAAACCAGTAAGTTAGAAAGGGCCGTGTATTATTTGTAAGTAATTTATAAATAACTTAACACACTTATTAAATCCTGTTGAGTTGTTAATTATGTAATAAAAATATCGTACGATATCTGTTTATCCAAATTCACTGATAAAACACGGTACGGAACTCTAACTTTAACACACCGGATGTATTTTAAAAAATACCGAAGTTAAGAGTTCCCGACCAGATCAATTTATTTATTTCGTATTTACGTATTTACGTTTGAGTTAAATTAAGTCGTCACATTCTTTACAATACTAGTAATCAACAAATTAATGTATTATAAACCTTCCTTTCTATTCTTTCTTCCGTTCTTCCTTTCTATTTCGTTCCTTTATAAGGACTTTAAAAACCTCTGTTCCTAAACACATCTTCTCACCGTCTAGTCTGGTCTTTCTAATAATTATAAAATGTCCTAGTTCTACTAGTGTAAAGACTAATATGATTCTAAAAAGAATAAGGTTCAACTTTAAACGTGGTATGACAGACCGGGCACCCGACTGATGTTTTTCTAAATGGGGGTCGAGTCAAATGAGACACCATTTAAAAACACAAATTAAGGGGAAACTGTAATATATAAACGAATAAGGAAAATAACTGTAATAGTGGGTGAAAAAAAAAAAAAAAAAATGACGTGGTACACCGAACGTCCTAGAATCAATGAACTGGTCCCTAGTTCAGGTCTGGGTACCGTTATTTTCCCGGTTCAGGATTGGTGATCTAGTGGTCCCTGAAGGGAGTGGGTATAAAAATTAATTTCAAATAACAGACCCAATCTTCTACTTTCTTCTCCTAAAGTTCCTATCATTACCCTCTGGAGAACTAATCTGATCCAAAATTGATTAGGTAAGAGTCAAACCTTACTTTTTGTTAACCCACTTCTCCATTTTATTTTTTTCCAAAAGGTCTAGAAGGAGATGATTTCATGTGACGGAAATAAACTATCCTTCAAACAAGTGTGTTCTGTGTGGTTTACTCATCCAGGTAAATACGTTTATTTTTGTACTTGAACTTATCCCTATATTTTATGTTTAAGTAAAACTATCTGAAGTACATTATTCTATTGAAGAGTCTTTACACATAATCAGGAACGATAAAATCAGTTGGTTAAAATAACTCAGCAGAAACACTTTTGTCAGGTTCAGAATCAGTATACGATAAAAAGACAAGAGAAGATCTAAGACAATTTATTTGTGGTACAGGGATTTTAGTTTCACTATTGAAATTATTAGGAAACAGGCAGTTATGTATACTTTTATTATGACTCAAAGGAAGAAACCCACTAAAGACTAAAAAATTGATCGGACATATTAATAAGAAGTAATCTTCCGTTACCTCCGGTTACTTTTTGCTTATGTAAATTTTGATTCTCCGGATGCAAACTTAAGTTGGTCGACACATCGAGTGGCCAACCCATTGAAACCCTTTCGATTTGAAGAAATTCATAATCAAAGGAGGAACACCCGCAGGGACCACCGAGTCTGTCATTTCTTAGACGGACGTTACACCCTCCTAATCTAGGGACCTAGCCCTTCTAAGGGGACCTCTTCCCTTACCGATGTGTGAGGTCATGAGGACGGACCTCTTAAGGTACCTGTCTCCTCGGGTCGCCTGATATCAGGTACCCCAGTGTCTCAGCCTGTACTGACTCGAGTTGATTGTTGTGTGAAGGAAGAATATTGTACGTTTACTGTTATGGAAAAGTCCCAACGACACTTACAACTTATTCTCTATTTCCGACGAGGACAGTCTCATGTGGTCCTACTTTTCAAGTAAGGGTAAAGGAAAGGAAGTCCATTGATCACAATCGCGTTAATAAGTCCAGTACGTATTCTTGTCACTTGAGACCAAAGTTGAAAGACTCTACAGGTTTGACGGGTTTTTATCTTAGACTCACCTTAGGGGGTCTCGGATCGTGTGACCGTAAATTCTATAAGACACTATGACAATGTTTCTCTTTTATAAAGTTGACAATAAAAAGATGGGAATTAAACATTTTTTTTAATGACTGGGTACAACTACACGACTCTTTGTTGTGTTTCGTAAGTTTGAATGAAAGTTTTCTTGTATCGAAAATTTAACAGACTCGTTTCACTAATAGCATTTATCTTTTTTTTATCCAGACAGTTTCGTAAGTCTGACTGAAGGTTACAGGATAGAAAGTCGTAATTACGGAGTACAAAACCAGATACATAGTTAAGTACAAGAGTCGATTTTATAACGTCTACCTTACAGAGACTTTCGTAAACGAGAAAAAAGACAAAAAAAGAGAAAAACGAACAAACAAATCAATATGTTTTCTTAAAGTCGTAACCAAAGACAATCTTTTTAATATTTGTTTTGAGATACACAAAGGAATTTTATGAATGAATTTCCTTCTCATCCAAAAACGAGTAAAAATGGGAAATTTTTTTAAAAACGTTCATGGTGTCTTACACTTGAAAATTTATATACGTCATCAATTCTCGTGTTAATCAGAATCCAAATTAGGACGAGTCAGTGAGTGGGTAACACACTGGGATTCGTTCAAAAATTGAAGAAAGATTCGGGGTCCAAGAATTTGTATTTTACTCTTAAGATTGTCATGGATGAAGTATCTAACAACTTCCTTATACATTTTATTTCGTATTACAGGTTTTCGTTGATGTGCGATTATTTTTAATTAAAAATTTTTCGTGTTACAGGTATTTCTCGGATCGTATCACGGATC
This sequence comes from Capra ibex, assembly GCA_006410555.1. NCBI lineage: Eukaryota > Metazoa > Chordata > Mammalia > Artiodactyla > Bovidae > Capra > Capra ibex. The sequence goes on along the minus strand of SJYO01049919.1, from coordinate 1,176,817 downwards.
GTTCGTCAATTCCTTACAATCGAATAAAGATGACTTTACTATTCGAAGACACACGTAACTATATTCGTAATGGAGTTACACCCCTCGTCATCCTTAGTTAACATCTGGAGTCCTAATGTACGGACTATGATTAACAGAACCTAAAGAATTTATTGAATTACAATTAGTATCCAGGAGAAAAATTTTATTTTTTTGGGATCCTTGTCTAAAAGAAGTACCTTTATTATGAAAGAATTTTCGTATTTACAACTATACCAGAGGTATAGTTTTCACACTCACTTCCTTCTGAATGACACGAAAGTACCTTTGGTATATCATTCCGAAATTGGATGGGGGTTTAACCCGTGTGTAAATCCATAATGTTATTAACTAATAAAAGGGTATAAATGAAATTAATTTGACAGTTGGTATGAAAGTCAAAACATAGTTCATTTCCACAAATGTGTACAGTGTACGTAGGACGCGTACCCATAAAACACGTCAGGAATGCAAAATAAGACAATTTACAATAGTAATAATAGGACAAGTAGAATCTTCTTTAGTTCTTTCAGATAAAGGAATCAGTAGAATCAGTAATAGGTGGGGGTGGGAGTTAGGTCCGATTCTTGTGGCGCGTCTGACTCAATAATTTCAGCTAGGCTTTCTCGTTAGACAAGATTTACTGACAGGGTTCTAGACGGTGCCTTGGGACATTTATGAGAAGTAATGAGACCGTCCCGTCATAGTGTAAAGGAAGTACGATGAAAACACCGACTGAGTTCAATCCGTCACTCTAAACCCGAAACCTACTAGGACCAACTAACTATATCCTTGCCAGGAAGAGGACCCTGTCCATTAGTTTAAATGAAAAGTCCTATTATTCATAAGACAAATATCAAAAAATTTTACGAAAATCAAACATTTTGATTTTTCCAAAACTTGAATGTCGAAAAATTTAAGAAAAAAAATCAAAATCAAAATCAAAATTCGTTTACAAAAGTCATGGCAACTCTGCTTTTTCTGTAAAGAATCCTAAATTGACATTCTTAATGTAACATAGTACAAACATATTCTGGGAGATATTAGATGGTATGTATGTAACAAAACCTACCAGTTCTTGAACAGAGACAACATAAAAAGAGTAATCGTTTCTAATCTTTTATTAATACAGAGACAAGAAATTTTTATTCTATAACAACAACAGAAAAGTAGACTATGTATGGAGTTATATTTAGATACTTGAAATTCGTTTTGAGTAACTTTCAAACCTTATACACTCTTTAAAGAAAAATTCATATTTTTAGATATCGTTAAACCTTTTTATCGATATATTTAAAATATACTTAGACGATCGTGTCTAAAAATGTGTGAATAAGAGGTTCACTTCTGAAGGAGATAGTATCTAGAAGGTCTAAGAAACTGTAAGGACACCTAGTGGGGTTACACTCATTTAACAAAGATATTGACCCACTGACTTAAGTCTTTTGTCGACTTCCGTTCGTGTCCTAGTACGAGTTTGGTGTTATTTGTGTACACAATCTACCCGGTGAGTTGAAACACCCATTCCGAATTCTGTACATTGGAACACAAATGGACTGCAAATACTTAAAACAAAAATTGATATAACCTAAAACTATATAAAAATATTCGAAATTCTTAATAAGAAACATGCTTATTTGAGACAATTTTAGAGTTGATCATCCAAACACCACATTACATTCTACTATACGTTCAATATAATATAATGAACCCTCGTCTTTGGTTAAAAATTTTTGATCTTAGATCTTATATTCCAAGTATATAACATACGTTCCATATTATATTTCATAAATATACGTAGAAAAAGGGGGTTTCTCGAGTTTTTTAAAAATGTGATAGACATAAGTTTTTACAATGTCATTTTTACTCTCCTCTTTATAATGACGATAAGTCTTTAAGAAACAGAGAAAGAAAACATTGAAAAAAATTTTTACCTAAAATTAAGAAGGACAATTAAGGATTAAGGTGACGGGTTGGTTGAGATGAAATAGAAAATCATACCCAGAGGAGGGTGGAGTCACAAGGTATATGGACCCACTTTCCATCCTATAGTCCGAATATTACCCTGTCAAACGTTCCTTCAGCTTTACATAAGTGAACGTCACACACACTTGTAAAGGGAAATCTTCTAGTTTGACATCGTGTAGATACGCGATTTACTTTGTCTCCAAGATAAAAAGGGACAGGGATCAGTTCTGAATCATCAGGAATATGACTAATACGGAGTTCTAGACTTACCCTATTTACCCCTCTTTTAGGAGAAATTTATTTTTCTTTAGAAACCCCGTAGATGTATTTATCTTTTACGTCTTTGTGTTAATTCATCCAATTAAAGTCTTGTCCTGATCCATTCTCTCGTTTGTTGGGACATATAACTGTTAAATCTAATTACGTCATTACTTTTATTAGATCGGTGTATTGAGTCAAGAAGAACACGGAAGAAGGGAGGAGTCATTGACAAGAAAACTGGAGCTAATAAAATTTCAAAAGGAGTTATGAGAAAAAGTAATGTAAAGTACATTAAAGTTTCAAGAAATTGTTTTCCACATCACTTCGAAGACTAAACTAGTATGATTTGTTTAAAATTCAGATAAGTTATATAATATCTCGGAGTTCCACTGACTTTTTCCATTTTTTTATTTATGGGTTTTTAGAGAATCATTTATGGTACTCCAGTTCTTAGTCATATAAAAGGTACCTGTCTCCTCGGACCCTCCGATGTCAGGTACCCCAGCGTTTCTCAACCTGTGTTGACTCGTGACGAAATATGGGTCATGGACCATGGATCATCCGTAATTAATCTATTTATAAACGACTTACTTACTTGTCCTTCTTTAAGACGTTCATCAACCACTAAATTCTTTCCATCCAAATTTGGTTACATAAAATACGATGGGTTTAGATTCTTACTGGGAAAATTCTTTGTTGACTTAAATAAATAGACTTAAAAGTTCTGGATCCGAAGGTGGCTCTAACTTTATTACCCCGATTTAAAAAAAAAGTTAAAAAAGTTTAAGTATAAGACTTGTTCATACTTTAGTATAGTTTCTCGGATAGGAACTGTTTCATCCAAAAAGTCGTCTACAACCAAACCAATTCCTAAGAAAAAGAGCAAGTCATTATGAACACTTTCTTCTTTAGACCGTATCTGGAAAAGTTTTATTATATGTTTTTTTAATAAGGTCTTATCATTAGTTACTTGTCTTCAACATTATATAATATAATATGTCATTAAATCTGAAAATTTGTCATGGACTAAAAAAAAAGACTTTTTCAAACAAGTTTGATTAAATAATGGTCCAAATAAGAGTCTGACTACCGAAAAAGGAGAGGTAAAAAAGACCTTAGAGATCAATGGTTGAAAATTACAATCAATAGTAGACGAAAACGATTCGAAAACCTGTTGTTTTTTTTCTTTCTAGAGAGTCGAAATTTTACAATCTGGAGTGGAAGTACGACCGAAAAGTGTCGGTTTAAAGGATTTTACCTAGTCACTAATTTACTCTCATTTAAAGAGTACTTAAATCAAATTAAGAGAATTTTTAATTCTTAAAACTTTATAAAGTTTTTCTTACGGCAAAAGAAACTTACACGATAGTACTTAGGTCACAATTAAGATTTGTATTTAGTTATTTGTTGAACCCGGAGATCGACATTCGCTTTAAGATATCCACCCTTTTGACTAACTGGGGGTGGCGGGTATCCACGACCGGACGACACCTTAGGGAAACGAGTCACGAGAGGATGGGTTAGTCCACCTTACAAAGTGTCCGTGTACCAAATACGTCGAGTTTTATTGAACCCTGGACACTCGACTGTTTACGAGACCGAGGCCACCACTGTCCAACAGGTCGAAGATTGTCGGTAGAAGTGGCTTTGATTCCAATTGAGGAGTGAGAGATACCTGCCGATGAGAGATAAAGGTTCCCGCACTTCTTAAAAGAAAAAGAGGACCCGAAAGCAGATTTGCAAGAGGAACCTATTAATAGTAGTGTCACCTCACGGACCCAACCTGTAGGAGTAGACCCAGTTGATTTTTTTCTTTCCATTATAGGTCTATATTCAAGAGCTCACACAAAACTATTGTTCTTTGACTGTTACCCTTTCCCCCCTAAAGTCTCTGGATTAAAGACAACACACCTTACTTTGGCTCCGATTGAAGAATTAATACATGCTACCCTGTGTTTTAATGTACTTTTTATTTCAGAAGATGTACCAGTCTAAAATGTCCCCCAACTACTCTGGGAGTCTCTAGTGTCGGATGAGCCCAGGATTCCCTTTTATAGAGTTGTCTCCTTCAGCACTGTACACACATAGTAACCGTAAAAGGTATGTAAGAAAATAATTTTATTACCACAAACATACCTCTTATACACACGTTACGGATAAAGGAAAAATTACCTTTAGTTTGAATTTTATTATACTGAGGTATCAATTTCTGAAAGTAAATTGTAAAAAAATAGTACATTTTCCTATACGAACGATATAAATCGCGACCCTCTAGACGAGGGACCTAATTACATGTGTTGTCGACGTCTTTCAGAACGAGTTTCCTGTAACGAGAAAGAAAGAGAGGAAAGAGAGAGAGAGAGAGAGAGGGAGGGAGGGAGGGAAAAGTCGACGTCGTCTTTCTGCGAACTGTCAGTCACCGTTCACAAACCGGGCCATGTAACGTGATAATCGTCATTAATCTACATGTTGAACTTAATAAAAAATTATTAGCACATTCGTTTCTTTTCCTCTTGTACTCATTTAGACATAAAGGTAAAGGGTTTTCACTTGTAATGTCATTCTCACGATTCTTTAAAATGATAGAATAGTTGTTTAAAAAAGAAAAATGAGTATGAACAATTTCTATGATCGTAGTTAGTCAAACTATCTTTATTTTGTCTATTGGTCAAAGGAAAGAGTTTTTTTTATACTAAGTTGATGAAAGTATGACCATTACTCTTTTACTTAAGATGTTCCAGATTTAATTTGTAAACAATATTGAAAAATCGGAGAGGAATTATTATTGAGAATTGTAGTGTATTTTATGTATAGTAGGAAAAGATGTTTTGATCTTATAGGTCTGAATATCGATATTATTTGTATAGAAATTTGTTTTTAATTATATTCGACAGACTATATGTTAAACTGTTATACATTTGATAAAGTTTAGTTCTGGTAGAGTACTTTAGACGTTATATACGTGTGATTGAAACAGTCCTCTGTTTTAATATTTGTAATGTCTCAGAATATTATTACCTGATACTTTGTTTGTCAACCTGTAATAGGTTTAAGACCTCCAAACAGACATAAGGGTGAATATCTTATACCGATTACGATAACCTTGAACTCTGTTACATAGTTTCGGGATCACAAGATATACAGATATTAAAACTTATTCTGAGATAAGGTCTGAAATTATGTAGATAACATGTTGTCTTATGTGAAAGGTCGAGTTTCACGAATGTTTTCGTGTATAAGTCACCTTGTCTGAGTCTTGGTGTTAAGTACCTGTGTTCTTTAATTTACTCAAACATAGGACTGATCCAAAACCTTAAATATCTCTACTTAAAAGTTTAAATGAAAACTTCTTTACTCTGACGTCCATTTAACCCAAAGTGACACTTTCTAGAAATTACCTGATTTCAATTATATACTTTTCCACTGTCGATCTAAAAAAATTGTCAATTGAGTATGTGTGTTATCCTCATTACTTGAGTCGAGTAATTGCACTTTTATATTCTACTTACTCTGACGGTTGGGGTCTTATTAATCAAGGGAAGTAACTGTGACTCTAAACTGTTTCCGTAACGAATAACACACCACAATAACGGATATTGGTCTATTTTTTACTTTTCTAAAAAAATTTGAACAAGGGAGAGAATTCTCTATGTCTTCCTAGTTTGTGGTGTCTCTATAAAAGAATTTAAAGATACCACGAAATGTCGATTGTTTCTCGAGATCTTGACACTACCGTGGCACTAAAACGAATTTCCCTTGTTGGGTCCATGGCTGTTTTACCAGACAACTCATTAAATCCTTACACACAAATCGTCGATGTAAAAACCACCCGTGTTTTCAACCACACTGATAAATGGACGTTAATGATTTCTTGAGAATCTCGAGTACATATTAATCTCAGTGGAACTGTTCGAGACATGTCTGATGTACACAATGTCTCTGGAGGTGAACCTCAGTGTCAGACCCTACCCGGGTCGTCTCGGAAGGGTGGTTCCCGAACTTAAGGTTGATCTAGAACTCTAGTGTTTGGATAAACCCCATGAACAAGGAAAGGGTTAGATCGTTTATACAGTTACTTCCTTGAATAGCGAAAAGTTTAGGAATTGGTGGATTCCCTTTAACTGTGTTCATAATCCTCTGACTTCTTTCAGCTTTTACAAATTTAAAAAAAGATTAAAAAGAATGAATTTTACTTAGAAACTCAATTACTCTTAACTGTTTCAAAAGACTAAACTCTGTAAGATATATTCTTGATTCAAGTAGTACTTACCATTTGGGAAGTTAAAAACACTTCCCAAACCATCAGTGGGATCTTAGGACTTCGGAAGAATGAACCGAAGGTAATTGGAAAGGTACCCAGTATCTTAAATGAAGATGTGATGAAAAGAAAGTTATAAAGTCTAATTTATGATTGAAACCCGAAACCAAAGGCGTAGGAAATATGATCACGTTTCCTAATGGAATTAAAACATATCACAAGATGTACAGATTTCGAGAAAGTGTCTCTGAAGGGACCATCAGGTCACCAATTCTGAAGCGGAAGGTTGTGTCGCTCCCACCCAAATCGGGGACCGGTCTAGGGTGTACGGAACACCGGTTTTTTTTTTTTTGTATTTTGTCTTCATTATAACATTGTTTCAGTTATGTCTGAAAATTTTATTTTTAATTTTTTATTGGAATTTTTTTTAATTCAAGAAAGTATTTGTTTGGGATACTCCATTCGTCCCATTAAGACAAGTAGGAGGCAAATCTCCACTCAATGAATTTCTGTAGATAGAAAAGGACAAGATCCGTTTCAATTGATAATGCATAATCCAACAAAAACACAACTAGATCTCCCATTTCGTAGACGGACGTTACGTCCTCTGGGCCCAAGTTAGGGACCCAACCCTTCTATGGGACCTCTTCCTTTACCGTTGGGTGAGGTCATAAGAACGGACCTCTTAGGGTACCTACCTCCTCGGACCATCCGATGTCAGGTATGCCAGCGTTTCTCAGCCTGTGTTGACTCGCTGAAGTGAAAGAAAGAAAGAAAATCATGGTCTAAACGAAAAAGTGAATTATAGATTCTTATGAAGTATCGGCCTTTTGAAGTCATTGGTACAAACTTAACTTTAATGAAGTATATTCCAAAACGCTTAATAAACAGTTTCGGGGAGAAATCTGTAGGTATAATATTGGTTTTCTACTCAATTATTGAGTACTATAAAGATTGCTGTTCCATCAGAATCTTGGATGTCTTCTTATAACAACGTAATTATTCTGAACTCTTTATACAGGTTTCCATAGTCGTAATTCAAAACAAAAATATTTGGTCTGAGAATTTAAAATTCGTTCAGGACTCCACTCTAGAGAAAAAGTCCTTTTAAGTATCCCCCTTTTGTTATCTCTATAAATCGTTTTATTTCACTTCTTGTAAGTCATTCGTAAGATACACCGATTCAATTAAATGTACTAAATGACTTACACCAGAACTATGGTGTAATTAACGGAGTAAAGTTTGGATTCTGATAAAGTAGTTTTGGTGTTAGACAAACGTTCCTATAAATGACTAAGAATAAAACTTTTACCGTCTTATAGACGAAGTTGAAATATTCGTCGTCTTTCTTCCTTCGTTACAGGTTACAAATCGTGAGACTTCTGTAGTCAACTTTACAGATTCTCTTGAAATTGTAGACAGTTTACTTTACAGGTTCTCTTGTGAAGAATTTTGGACGAAGAAGGAGTAAGGTCATTTACTAAGGTGGTAAGTGGATCAACAAATCCGATGTTTATGATCTGAGAACATAAGATCATGTGAGAACTGAGACGAGAAAGAGAAGATAAGGTGAAAGTTAGGTAGTCGTCTAGTATGATCGAGATAAAAGTTTTCTATGGAGTTTAGACTGGTAAAGAGCGATGGAGGGTGACTATGGTGAGTAACTAAGGGTTGATCGTAGTAAAGAACGTAAGAAACGTATCGTCGGTGTCAACTTGAAAAAGTTTTGGTACAATAGACGAAGTTTGTTGAAATGTCACCAAAGGGTAAGTGTACAAATTATTTTGAGTTTCAGAAAGGATACCAGACTTTCGAAAGTGTACGGGATCGGGAGATGAGAAGAAAAACTGAGTGGACCTTGTGACCCGAACTGAGTTTGTGTGGTTTGTAAGTGGAAGGGACCGGAACTGTGAATGACGAGGGGTCAGTCCTTATAAGACGGAGGGTTTACCAGTACACCGATTGAAGAGGTGACGTACTCTTCGAAACGGACTATAGGGATTGGATTTATCGCGCAGAAGAAGAGATGGGGTAGTAAGAGATAAGGGAACGGGATGAAATAAAAAGAAGAATTGTAAATATATAAGAGGTGATCTTACAGTTGAGGTACTCCCGTTCCTGAAACAGAAAACAAGTGACTACTTAGGAGTCCCGGATCTTGTCACGGACCGTATATCATTTACGAGTTAATTATAAATAACCTACTTATTTACGTTCGTCCCAATAGGTATCGAAAATCCAAAGAATTTTCATATTTAAAATATGTCTATCAAAATTTTAGTTACGAACTTTGTCTTTCATTATGTACAAGTATAAAGGATAAAATCCATCATAGATAGTCAAATTGTTAAATATATATGTAAAGGTGGATTCTTGATTGACTCTACTTTAACAATAATGGGGTAAACTATCTACTCCTATTGACTCTAAGTCTGTGTAATTCATTGAACGAGTTCTATCGTTTTAATAAATCACAACCTGAACTCTAAGTTTTGGTCAAAAAAATTAATGTTAGTCTACAAGAAACTATGAAGACCATATTTTCTTGTGTATTAAGGTCAATAAAATAGGAGGTATTTATTTAAAAATAAACTTTCAGTGAAACTTAAAGGATGACGAAAATGGTCAGATATAAAAAGGAAACACAGATATTGAAAGGAGACATTTATAAAGATAAATAGACAGAATGAAATCGGACGTTGAATTTTTGTTGTCTAAATCATCCTTCAAGATTACTTGTTTTATTAAGTTGTCTATGAAAAACTAATGGAAAATATACGACACGTACGTGTCTCTACTACCATATGTTTTGTTTCACTCCATTGTCATTTATCCGTTTATATATGACTTTATTCCCGACACAAACTCCCAATTCTGTCACTTAAACCCCTCGTATAACCTGTCCCTGGGTTAAGTCCTTTTTCTTCTTTAGGATTCCGGTACGGAGTCGATTCTCGACTTCTAACATATCTTGAACCCGGTTATTCTGTCGTTTTCTGTACTTCTGTCCCTCGTCGGACTCGTTTCTATACATGTTTCTAGACTTCCGTCGTATTAAACAAGTACTCCGATAAAGTCACCTCATATCTATACGATTTAATTGATATTTAATCTCAAGTCGAAGAGAAGTTTCACACGGGAACGTAGTTCAGTACGGCGATCAAGATGAAGGTAAAGAATAGTACCAATACACCGGTGTCAACAATTTGTTATTATTTATTATCATTGATGGGATATAACTGACAAATGATTTACGGTTCGTGTAAATTATTGGGCTGTCGGATACTCTACCGATATAATAATAGGGACAAAATGTTTGTTCGTGTGACTCCGAATATCTCCAATTCATTAAAAGAACTCAAATTTTTCGATCCTTGACAGTCCTAATCCTAAACTTGGTTTCACAATCCATTGTTTACGATGCAAGTTTGTAATTTCTTTAGGAATTAAAACTTGTGAACCTTAAAAACAATATTATTAAAGAGCCTTGATTCGTAGTCTTGTCCATGTGTAAATGTGGAGTTAACCGAGGAAAAGAAATTTTTTCTTTTTTTTTATCAACATCTCTCGTCATTAATGAATATACTCATAAAATAAGACATAAACGTGGTATTTACATTTGAAAAACCTTCAAGAAGTTGTAATTGTAGTGGAAAATGGCTTCATAATAGAAAAATGATTGTAGTCAACTTGCGAGTGATCTCACCAACCGGGACAATTCTCTAAACGTAAGTCTTACAATAATTAGGAGTAAAGGGACCCTTTATCTATAATAGGTACAAAGTGTCTACTCTTAAATCCATTAAAAGAGTTTCAGTGTGTTGAGGATTCTCTACTTCGGTCTTATACTTTTGTCTAAATAGATTAAAGTTTCGGTTACGAGTGAGGTACAACGGGGTTCTATTTTCGGTAGAATTTGATTTGTCAATTTCTGTTTCAGTGTAATTTTGTGTTATATGTCATTACAGGTTGATTATCTCCCCTGTAGGACTAAATATTCAGTGAATTAAAAAGAAAAGTGTAAATTTACATATGTATTTGAGTTTGATCCAATTACCCTATCAACTAAATGTTTACCTTTCCTAAAAGTTAGTCACATAATTAGTGTAAAAGTTTGTCATAAAACATGGAATAAAATTACAGAAATTGACAAGGAGATGTTTCATTTACATGTTTCACTGTTTAAAAGACGACCCGAGAGTTAATGTAATAATATATGATAAAACACATAGGAAGTCACAAGAAGTTTTAAATTATGTCGGTATATCAAGATAAATTACTCATATAGTATTAAATTGACTAAAAATAACCTGTACCAAGGTGAAAAAATTATAATAGTAGGTATGATACTCCTTATAGAAACATCTATTTAGAAATATGGGCAGGTTGGGGAGACGTAAAAGTTAATTAAAAAAATTCCATGTATAAGTAAATAAACTGACACGGCCGAGAATCGACGTCGTACACCCTAGATCAAAGAACTGGTCCCTAGTTTGGGTCCGGGGACGTAACCCTCGTACCTTAGAATCGACGACCTGGTGCTCCCTTCAGGGAGTTAATTAGAAAAAAACTCCGTGTTATTTGAAATGGGTTTGTTCACCGAGGTCACCACAGTTAGAGTCGGACACCGATCGTCTACCCTTTTATAAAAGGACATCCAGTAGGAAAGTTGGTAGAGATTAACAGGAGAGTTCCACTGACGGATGGAACAGTTAAATCTTCAATCAAAATTCATCGTAAGATTTTCACACTCTTCATCCCGTCAGGGATCCTTTGGGATGAACACTATATAACACCATAATGTTTATAAAAATGAATATTCACTCCGTCAGTATATTTTCTTCCTTCTCTTTAATTGACTTTATTTTAAACAGGGTCTTACAATTTCGGGCTTTTATAAGTCCTATAATGAAAGGAGAGGTGGAAAGGTCGTGTTCCGTATGTCACCGGTTCTTACCGTTTATCATCGTGTGTCATCGGTTCTTACCGTTTGTCCGACGTAGAGGTAATGGTCGAGACTAACCCACCACCACCGACTCCCTTACCTCTGAATTTTTTCACTTCCAGTCACCCTTCTTATGACATTAATCAACCGATGTAGAGAATGTCTCCTTTCTCTCCTCATTGTCAGATACCCAGTGTTCGAACGATCGGCAGATCATTTACAGACTCACTTATTTTACCTACTGTTATTATACTGTCACCAAACGTAATGGGTTTGAAGATCAGGACCCCTGACTCGATTTCAATGATATGACTTACTTTCAATGACATGATAAAAATATTGTGAAATGTTTAATAAATAAAAAACTTATTTATATAAGTATATTGAATACACTGATATATTAACTAATATTGTATAAGTATATTAATGTTAAATTTTCATTCTTTTACCATATGTCACTTTTCACAGGACATAACTTGGGGTGAAGGGACAGAAGGTATAGGGGAGAAGTAGTTACAATTAAATTCTCTAAAAAAAATTTGGATCCACATGAGTGTGAGAATATCTTTAATTAATTAATATGGAATAAACTTTTTCGATTTAGTGATATCAAAAGTTCTCGTCTAACTCGGATGTTTGTTGTGACTTAAATTTGTTAATCAAAGATCAGTATTTTTGTAATAAATAAAAGTACTCGATCTAGTTCAAAAATAAATAGTTATTGTTCTAATAAAATAGTTTTAGAAAATTAAAGACAATAAAATAATGTAAGTCCCCCTTCCCCTTTCCTACCTCTCTTTTAGAGACACATACTCTTTCATGAGATTTTGATTTTCGGGAAATATCTATAATAGTTTTAACACGAATCTTTGATATAAATTACAGAGATATCAATATCGTATCGAAAGTTTTAACTTGAGTATAAATTTCTAATTAAATTATTTCACTATTAGTGGGTACGAAAATAAAGGTCAAAGTCCCTTTGGAGTAAGTCAAGGAGAAGTAAAATGTTACACTCTTCAGAAATTTGAAACACTTTCAATAGTTTTAATCCATTAAAATTAAAATTCCAAATTCAAGAATTCATAGATAGTACGATATTAGTTATGTCTGGATAATAAGAAATCTTTATTAGATTTGTAAAACAGTAATAACGATAGAACACTGTCGTACGTTCTGCTGTCGGATCTTCGAAGATGAAGGTATAGAGTCGAAGACTCTCTTTCGATAAACCGACTTTGATCCGTAGCCCCTTTGTTACTCTCCTCAGCTCGTCTCGGAAGGAGGTTGGGAAAGGTAAAACCCCCACGAAGACCTCGACGACTTCCACCTCCTCCGGTTCTACTGGAAGGTCTAGAAAGTCGGAAAGACTCGGTTCTTCTTAATCTACTTTCACAGTTAGACCGTTCTAACCGTTAGTTAATACTGGGAGACCTCTTTCGTCTACTTCGAGTTCGATCTTTTGCAAAAAGAAGACTAGTCTGCTTTGTGAGTAGATATAGTTCAAAACTGGGATTAAAGACGGTCCTATTGAGAGCTTCGGGATGGTTGAGATTTCTCTCGGAGGTCCTCTGTTTTTCCGGTGTCATGTGAAGACTTCGGGTCAGGTTTTTTCATAAGAATTTATTCCGACGGCTAAAGTAACTTCTCGAGAGTAGGGAAAAGTTTCGGGTATCGAGGTTTTCCTAATCTGGAGCACGGACGTTTTTGGTGTTCTCATTTGACCTTAGCGTTTTGGTTCAATAAGTCCTTTTGTCAAGGTCAAAGGGTCTAGATAGTCTTTCTTCTCTTTCTAGAAGCCAAGGGTATGGATAGGGACGTCTATGGTCCCTATTACTTCACTTGGTACGCGACCTTGTCGTCCTTCGATTCTCCGCACTTCGACTCGTCCGACGACCACTCCGTCGGTCGCCTCTGTGGTGGGGTCCCAGGAGAGGAAGAAGAAACATGATACTTCTTGGAGACCCCGTTGGAGGGGCCAAGTGTGTTTTCAATGCCTCGTCTCTTCAAGGTCTTCCTTGGTCTCATGTCAACCTAACGTATCACCATCCTTAAGGTGGTGGAGTTCATTCCATTTTTACAGGGCAATCATTGCGAACCATTAATGAAAGGTAGATAACACTAGGAAGATTAAAATAGAAAGTTCATACACCAAAGTTTCTAATATATGAGGGAAACTCTTTTTGTCTCAAATTTCGTGTGACAGGTTACCTTCATATAATCTGTACACGTTAAATTTTAAAAGATTATCAGTTTAAAAAAAAAGTTTAAAAAATTTTTATTTTATTGCCCCATTTCAACTAAAAATTTTGATATAATAAGTTGGTTATATGAAATTTTTTAATGATGGTAAAGTTGTACATTAGTTATACCTTTAATAATTATTCTGTAAAATATAAGGAAAACAGTATGATCCCGAAGTTTTAGATCACACTTAAGACATGAATGTCGTGTAGAGTCATACCTACTATTTAAAAAGATCCTTTATGAATTACACGTAAATCTCAAGTTTTTTATATGTCAACTTTCTGATATGACATTCTAGGTTCAACAAGGTTTGTATAAACTTTCAAGATAGTCTTAACTTAACTCATCGTCGAAAATGTAAATTTAATTAATTCCAATTTATGTTAATTCTTAAGTCAAGGAGTCAACGTGACCGGTGTAAGGTTCACAGGTGTACACCGATTACTGGTACCATAATCGTGTCCGGATGTCGGATATCGAATTTTTTTTCAGAAATACTAGATATGAGTTGTTTATGGATGTCATCAAAAATTAAATTGTTTTTTTCGGTTTATTATCTTTTTTACACTATCCTATTTCTATGTTATTTTAACCATTTCTAGTTAAATTTCAAATAAAATGTACATAAATAATATATGAAAAACTAAATAAGATCCATACATCCGTCCCATAGTAGAAAAAACGTTTTATTAGTATAATATCCCGTCATTATCGTGAACATAATTATTATTATAAAATTTAATACATACGAATAACTAATTTCCTTAAGATCAGATTTTTGTGTAAATATATAACTTAAGACGAAAAGTCTCAGTTGTATTCCGTTATGAGTTATGATAAAGATGTTACCGTATATACACAATGATAGATCAATTTGTTGACTGGAGGAACTCCTTTCCTCACAGAACTCGTGGTTCGTATCGAAGATCGGATATCAGCAGTACGTATTAAGTAATCAGTGGTCTGATACTCATATGATTACCTATTTCTTTGTCCTTTTGTTCTTTGAGCTGAATCTAAAGTTTGTCCTCACTCTGTTAACCGGATTCTGTACTGTTTCCCAACCTTGTCGTATTGTCTACATTCACAGATGGGAAGAGATGCGTACGGACTACTGTGAGGGACTCTGAGACCAGTCACTACGACCGTTCTACAGTAGTTTCGTGGCACTACCTATGGTGAGTGACCGTAGACCAGTCAGATTCATTCGACCACTCGTGAGGTTCAATACCGTGTCTATGCCGAATGAATCTGATCAAGATAGGTAAGGTGATCAAAGACCTGTATCTAACCTAGGAAAGTTTTTTTGATCTGGTCCAGTGAGTTCTGAGTAGGAGGGGTAAGAATTAGTACTGTTAGAGTTTGTGTTTTTTTCTGAACCCCGAGAACACTCTTTTTAGTGAGTCCTCTTACTCACTTTTTAAGAGTAAGGAGGGTTTTGTTTCATTATACCACCAATAAGTCTTTAATCAGTTGGTTAATTTATAAATGTTTAAATTCTGACTTTCTTTACATGTGTTGAAGGTATCACTGTCGTAAGTACAGATATAGGGTCGGTGACCAAACTACCGTCCTTTGATTATACATAAGTAATTCATAAAAGACTTAAGTAGTGTCATTAGTATAATTACAATTCTTTTTTGAATGCTAACAGATTTGTCTGACAAAAACTACAACAAGTCAGCGATTCAACACAGGTTGAGAAACGTTGGGGTACCTGACGTCGTACGGTCCGAAGGGACAGGAAGGGACGAGTTTGAGTACAGGTAACTCAGTCACTACGATAGATTGGTAGAGTAAGAGACGGTAGGGGAGGAGTAAAACGGAAGTTAAAAAGAGTCGTACTTCCAGAAAAGGTTACTCAGTCGAGAAACGTAGTCCACCGGTTTCATAACCTCGAAGTCGTAGTCAGGAAGGTTACTTATAAGTTCCTTATAATGAAACCTATAAGTTACTTTTAATAAAAGGATGTATATTTCAAATATATTGAGATTAGTCTTTGGTTCATATGTATGGATCGAAAATGAGCTTTGAGTCGTGACACTGGTTATGTTACTGTCTCCGTTATATTTGTACACAGGGACGAGAGTTCCTTGAACGTTGAAGTTAATTTCTTTAGTAGGATTGAGATGAGTTATGAGAACTTTCTTAGATTTTTTTCTCACCTTTATATATATATATATATATATATATATTTGACTATGTATATATATATATTTGACTAAGTGAAACGACATGTGGACTTTGATTGTAATGTACATTTATATGATATAATATTATTTTTACTGTTATTTCTTAAGTGGGATTAAAAATATCCTGTTACTTCCCGACCTCCTGATCTATCCAGTTTCTTCTGAGGTCTCTGTATTCCCTTAAAATCGACTTGGAACTTCTTTCTTCTTTAGTTCATCTTTAAATTTAGTAAATAAGTAAGTTGTTTAACGATGACTCAATGATTTCACTGAGTGACTCTCATGGTTTGTTAACCCTCGATGACCTCCAGTCCCTGGAACAAAACTTTGGTTCACATTTTGATAAGATTCTCCCGTCGAGTGTCAGATTATCTCGTTAGTCTGTATACTAGTTTTGTAACGTTATGACACATTATTCCCGACATTGTCTTCATACGTACCTTACGTTATCGTCGAGTTTCCTTCTAACTATAAACCGGACTTCCCGTCCTACTTCCTTCACAATTACGACCTCCACGGTGAAGTCAACTCTTTTGAATTCCACCTTCTCCTTTCGTTCACCTTTCTGGGTCTCTGATTACAAAAGTCCCTTGACGTTTATGAACCGATACACTCCTTGTACCCTGTTGTCCACTCCTTTCTATTCTCTTTTCTGTCTTCTTCATCCGTCTCCCTGTCCAGGAAAATCCGGTCCAGTTGAGTTATACAAATATATTTTCATGTCTACGACCGTCTCATTATAAAAATCTACTGTCACTCCTCTGACTGGATTGACCTGTTCTCGCCTTGGTCTACTAAAACTTTTCGGAACTTTCGTTTCATCTTATCAAGACTGAACCAAAGTTTTAGTTCACCTTTCGTAAATTCCAACACATATTCCTGTGTGATTCTATTTTCCCTCTTAAATTCATCTTGTCCAGACCTACTTACTCAATCTGGGGTTTGTTTACCTCGGGGTTCCCGTGAAACCTCCGACACTTTCCATAAGGTCCGTAGTCTGTGAGACTATAGTCTGACCCCATCCCCGACTCCCTTTCGTGTCTTTTCGACACTCCCTCGTTATAAATCTTCTTTTCTTTGGTTCGACTTGAACCCCTGACTGATTTATCCTACTCATTTTCTGACTGAGGTGTTCAAACTTGGACCCCTGGAGTCTCTTGGGACCCCAGTGACAGTCCCAGACTCTTTGACCTCCTCCACCTACTAAACTCAGACTCCTCTACCTCCCTGGTATGGGTTATCTATCAGTTTTTGCATCCTGACTTCCCGTTTGCTCTCCCGTCACCTTGACCTCTGTAAGGTTCCTTACGGGACCTGTGACCCTTTAAACCTGCGTCATAGAGACCGTAATGTTTCCCTGATATTTATGTCCATTGCAAACCTTGATTGTCGGTCAATACGATCCGACCCCGTCCCAAAAAAGGTTGGAAGAAACCGTCATTAAGGAGGAGGGTAAAAAGAGGAGTGTTATTTATACAATACAATGGGGTTATGTATGAAATGTGTGTGTGTGTGTGTCTAAAGAATTTCTACTCTAATCACAAAGACCCTAACTTCTCCTAACCCCACCTCCTTCCTGACGGACGAACGAGTGGTGACTTGAAGATTTCGTAGAGGTATCTTGGGTTCTCGTGTCTAAAACTAACTCTCTTACGGAAATTTTTACGTAATGTTCTTACTCCGCGAAACCAAACGGTATTTCCTTTTGTCATGTCAGTTTTTCTTTTCATAGGAAAAAAGATAAAAACGTTCTTTTATATTACGTATATGGACCGTTGACTCCAGATTGGAGCATACATACACGGAGCTACACAAGAGGCATAAAATGGGTACAAAGATATTAAGATCAAATCGTTTGACTTTTTAGGAAAACCGGATATAAACAACTAAAGGTGTAACTGACCCTTCTTTAACACCACATTCCCATCCTAGGACATAGTAACTTCGATCGACAAAAACTGTCGAACAATTAAAACCTGTATCGAAGTAACCTCCTCGACTTTATGTGAGTACGCAATGGGTGTCTACTTTCTCAGACGTCCTTAAGTGTCGTTTACCGGTACTAGGGAAAAACATAGGACTGAGCTTTAAGAAAAGGGTCCTTACATGTCGACCCAGTGTGATTCATATAAACGAACATGTATCGGGAGACTTCGTCATTTTTAAATGGAAAATATCTACGACTACAGACTAAACCACCAATTCAAAACGATAACGATGAAGACCTGTAAACGGACACTTACGGTGCGACTCCTTATTTTTCCTTTATTTAGTCAATATTTCTGTTTCCTATAAAATTTAATATTTTATATTTATTAATATATACTATATATTATATTTTATAATATATTCATAAAAATTTACAATGTCATAAATCCCCGTAAAAGAAGATGGAAAACCCCGTTAGATCTATGGAAGTAAATGAGTAAGTGTGTTGTTTACACTTTACGGACAATACACGGTACATAAGGATCTCGGTTATTCTAATATCTTCACTTGTTCCTTTTAGGGAACGGAAGTACATAGAACTTTCTTTTCACTTCAGCGAGTCAACACAGGTTGAAAAACCCTGGGGTACTTGATATCGGATGGTCCGAGGAGACAGGTACCCTAAAAGGTCCGTTATCATGACCTCACCTAACGGTAAAGGAAGAGGTCCCCTAGAAGGGTTGGGTCCTTAGCTTGGGTCCAGAGGGCGTAACATCTGTCTGTGAAATGGTAGACTCGATGGTCCTTTAAGGACATAGAATCCCAGATCATTTCTTGTGTCCGTTTTTTAGGGTGTCACTAATGTAATAGTATTAACACTATTTATAATATTTTCTTCCACGTATATCGTTTCCCTGATTCGGAACACTTACCTGATCCCTTCCAAAGGTTCTTCATAAATTCGACTCTGTCTTTTCTACTACTCTCCAATCGGATCGTTTCACCCAAATGTCTTTTCACAACGTCCCACTTCTCTATTGCATATACTCCGTCACTCTGTTACTAAGTGAAATGCCTTGACTTCCTTGATTACTGTGGTCTTATACTTTTCATTCCTCCTTTACCAAACCCCATTCAAGTCTCTTGTCCCTATCTCTGAGGGACAAGTTTTCGGAGGGTCTTGTTCGATGAGTTTCACCCAGGGACCTGGTTGTCCAGTCGTAGTGAACCTTAGAACCACCTATACGTTTAAACGTCGAAGATGGAGTCTGGATGACTTAATTCGAGAGATTTCCCGTCCGGGTCTGTAAACACAAAATTGGTTTGACGACAAACAAAGACACGATTCTTGAAGACGTTAGAGAAACCTCTGGAGGAGTGGGTCCCCCTGACCGGGAACTGAGATAAGGAATTCGGTCTACAACGTTAGAGATGAATTCCAAGATTGTATACGAAGAGTCAGGATGAGGAGTCATGTGAGGAGTTTCCGAGAAAGACAACTATAGTAGAGTGGACTCGACCAGTGGGAAACTCCATCCCAGACAACAGTCTGTCCTTTAGTTCGATGGAACACACCATAGGTAAACCGGGTACCCTTTTGGTGTAGAGACGGGAGCGCTTGAAACCGCTACATCCGACGAAGGTCGCGTTGGGAGAGAAGAACGAGAAGGGAGAACACGACACGAATCAAGAGTCGACACAGACTGAGAAACGCTGGGGTATCTGACATCGGGTGGTCCAAGGAGACAGGAACCCCTAAGAGGTCCGTTCTTATGACCTCACTCAACGGTACGGAAAGAGGTCCCCTAGAAGGACTGGGTCTCTAGCTTGGGTCCAGAGGGTGTAACACCCGTCTAAGAAATGACAGACTCGGTGGTCCCTTTGGGAGAAGGGAGAACCCGTTACGATTTATAGTAAAGTGAAACTTTCAAAAGTTCCGTTCTCAAGTCACTTCGAAGACACGACGGTGGTTGAGGTCCCCGATGTTATATTCTAGAGGTTCCTTAAGGTATCTTCCGGGACAGTACACCGGTGACTGGAAGATATTAGTTGGAGGGTTGGAGGAGTAGAGATAAGGGTTTTACCTGTTCCTAGTGGTCTGACTTGAAAGACTTAACGAAATCTTCACACAAAAATTTATTTATGACTTCTTATAGACCTTCATGTCTATGCCATATTCTCATTACCGTGTAGATAGACATACGGGTGTAATCATAATAAAAATTCAACTCACAAAAGAACTAGGACAGGGAAGGAGGAGGGGAATCTCCATTGGTGATCGGGTTTAGATCACAAAAGACAAATTTAAAAAGAATTGTCAAAAAGAAGTCAAATTATTGTATAGGAATACAAGGATTCGTTATGACCTTGTCTTCATAAATGACCACCTTACTGTCTTTTAGGATACAACAACGACAACAAGACAGTTGGTCAGTACAGGTTGAGAAACGTTGGGGTTCCTGACCTCGTGTGGTCCGGAGGGACAGAGAGTGGTAGAGGGCTTCAAACGGGTTCAAGTGTAGGTAACGTAACCACTACGGTAGGTCGGTAGAGTAGAAGACTACGGGAGAAGAAGACGGGAGTTAGAAAGGGTCGGAGTCCCTGTCTTTTCGGATATAAATGTAATTTTATTCAGTTCCACCCTGTTTCATCTTATATATTTTTTGTGTAAACGATAAACAACTATTAAACAACTTCGATTCACTATACATGCAATGTATCAGAAAGATGAAACACCTTCAAAAATTCGAGGACATTATTTCAAAACCCAAGATGGACGGTTACGTCCTCTTGGCTCTCTACGTTCAAGTTAGGGACCCAACCCTTCTGGGGGACCTCCTCCCGTACCGTTAGGTGAGGTCATAAGAACGGACCTCTTAGGGTACCTGTCTCCTCGGACTGTCCCAGGTATCCCAGTGTCTCAGTCTGTGTCGACTTCACTGAATCGTACGTACTTACGTATTATTTCAAAAAATTTTTATCATTTAAAATGTACAACATTGTACAAATACACTCATCTTAGTATTACATACATAATAAGACCATGAACTTAAAAAAGATTTTTCGTATAGGTACTACAACGCACATTGAGATCAAGTAAGTAAAAGTAATGATATTTTATAAAATGACATTCCGATCTCTTAACATAATAATTACATGTAAACCCATCAATAGTCGAAAAAGGGATTATACTTTTTACAATAATATTTACCAGATCATATAAGAGGACCACGTACTCATACAAATTTGTACCTTGACGACTGTCTCACATATGTTGAAGTGAAATATTAATGTTTAATAAAAGGTTTCCTTAACAAAGTCAAATGTAAGGGTGGTTATAATATATTCTCAAGACCAAAAAGATGTAGTAACGGTTGTACGCAAATAGTCTTGAAAATTAAAACGTCTAGACTACCCATACCATAGACTACTCATACTTCCAAAAAACAACACTAAATTTAAAAGTAAAGGTGTCAATGATTACTCCGACTTTTAAAGTTTTTATACAAATAACTTGTAAATCCCAAGTAAAAGATACTTCCCGGACAAATGTAGAATGTGAGCGAAAAAGATAGTCAAACAATAAAAGAATAACTAGACATTCTTGAAATTTTTATACTAATCCTCTGATTGTATACTGTAATACACAATACTTTTATAAGAGAGACCCAAACTAAACAGAAAAATAAATACCATAGTAAACTATTAATCTATAAAAATTGAAATCACAGTTTCAAAGGAAGTACCAAAAATCAAAAATATCGAACACGGTTCAAATGGTTCTTAAAAGGTGGAGCTTCTTGAGTTATTTATAATTATTTTAAATTTCGTATCTGTATGGGAGGGTTAAACATGGAGGTATGAGGGTACACACTTTATATCGGTCACCTGTACTTCTGAATTCAAACAATGGAGCCATCACCAGTTTGTCCTGTATGTTTTGTAACTTAACAAAATGTTTTAGACTGTATTGAAACTCAGGACCATTTTTCATAGATGACAATAAAATGACAGGTTACATGAGGTCGACATGAAAGATATACTTCACTACGTACCTCTCTCACTTTTACAGTAATTCTTAACCCAACCGTTTTTTTACCTAAGGTCAAAAAGATATTGTAGAATACCTTTTTGAACTTACTTGAAAAACCGGTTGGGTTTTTCATTTGATGGTAAATCGACAAAGTCCGGAATGTGAGAAATGAATTCCCTCGTCCGTAGGAATCACTTCTGGGTCGTGTCGGTATTTATTTATCTATTTTTATCTAGTCCATAGATCAGGGGTTCGGAAGAACTTTTTACTTTTATTTTGTCTGAATTCCGATATTATTAGGATTAAACTTAGGTGAGTAAATTGTAGATATATTGTCTGCAAAAACCCTTGTCGAGACTACACAGTAGGGGACACGTTCCTTGGTCTATTTGTTCGTCATTTGGTTTGTACACACTATTAGAGACGGGACACCACAGATAACAGGTCATTCCCCTTCTCTATAATTTGTGTATTTTGTTACTCATTCGAATATTAATATTCACTATACATCCAAGACACTTCATTTATTTGTCCCATAATCTTCTCCCTCATTATTCTCCACCCTGTCCCTGTGACCTTTCCGATCCCGTCCCAATTTCCTTCTCAGACTCATTAGTAAGAAAATTTCTCGTAATAATGACCACTCAGTCTTATTGTGTAAGTTTAATACAAATCCTCAACTATTACACAATTATGTTACTCAGTACTATAAATCGGTGTGGTGCAAAATCTGTTTTATCATGGGATTCTCGACTTACCACTAGACGTCGAATTTTCCGGTCTATTTAGACTTTTTACACAGAGAAGTCACAGAAGTAAAGGTCCGAACTAATGATGGGTTTACTGGTCCAGACCGTTCGACAGGAATCACGTAATTTCTACCTAGGAAGAAATAGTAAACCTGAACAGGGTAAAGGGGTCTAGTGACTGAGTCAAGACGACTCGGTACTTAGTGCGGACCGTGGGTGACGGTGAGACATTCACAGTACTTCTAAACCTCAAGATTTTTGTACGTCGACCCGTCCCATGAATGTACTTTCGTAAGGGATTGTACCTATCTGTAACCTCCTCTCGTACAAAGGAGGACTGGGAGTTTTCAGAAGTCGCATCGACCCACGTAAAATTATACAAAAAGTCTTCCATCGGACTGGTCACGTAATAAAGACTCACCCAGTACCACAATTTCATCCGCACTGCTGCCAATGACCGACAGGAAACCCGACCGACTTCGGTAGGACCCGTAGACTCATTTCTGTTTTTACGAAGACTGCCTCTCAAACCCGTAAACTTAGTGAGGTGAATAGTGGAAGTCCGACAGGTTAAGGAGTATCTACAAAGGTGAGAGTAAAACCATTTCTTCTCTTTGCAATAGATTTCTTTGTTGTGTTGGATCATTGTAAATATATTCCCTTCCATAAACATATAGACAAGACTTTATCAATAAGTATAAATGGAATAGTTTACTTATTTACATGTAACGAAATTTTCAGTTTATTATAAAAAAACTTTTTCCTGGTGAAAGTTGAGAAAACCGTCAAAGGATAAATAAGTAGAGACTTAAAGATTTGTCATACGGTCCCCAAGCGTTTGAAAAACAAGAATCCTGGGGAAATGCTAGACTTTTCAATAACTCTGGGTTTTCTCCAAAATAGATACACTTAATATAGGTATTAATAGTATTCAATTTTAACTCTTTATAAAATTTGACAATAAAACTTTACTTATTCTTTTTTGATACTATTTGTGGGAGTGTATTTATTAAAATACTTTTTTATTGACATAAAGGGGAGTTTAAAATTCAATGTTCTCACCGTAACAAAATACGAAAAATGTTTAGAGAAAATTTCAGTCCGAATTGTCTCTTGTCGACCTAAGAGTATAAACGAAGACGTAAACCAAACAACACTATACAAACCCAACTTCAATTAAAAATTTTATACCGTAACATGTCCATACATCAATCTTTCTCCTCCCTATAAAATTATCTGAATAGTCTATTACTCCGATAAGATTGAACTATAATGTACTTTTAAGTTCATCCTCATCAAAGACTTTCCAATCAACGTCATACTTTAGACTTTGGTATGGTTACTTGAAAACATGGGACGATATTATTTTGGGAAACAGACAGAACTTGAAGCTTACCTATTGTAGTACGTATCCAGTAAACCTTTTGTTTTAGAAGGTTTAAAACTGTGTAAAATAATATATTATAAAATTTTAGTATAAACAATTATAGTAGTGACTAAAGTGGTTTTTAGAGAAACGCAAAACCCTTCCGGATTTGAGTGATACCCTCTATGTTCGAAAGGTTTGAGATTAAAAAGGAATTTTCAAGGTCAAAAAAGGAACCGTTGTTTACAATAGTCAATAAAAACGAACTTTCTTGTCCGAATGGAGGAAGTCAAAAACTCTTTTACAGACGATTTATGGGTTTAGACTTATTGGTATTAAACAGTCGACAAGAAAGTTCTATAACAAAGTACGTAATCCACGGATCAAGTTGAAATTTGATCAACTTGTTGATCAACCTGTTGAAAATTGATTTATTCACGAGAAGGTATAAGTCATCTTTACGACACACGATGGAGGATGAAGTGGTGAGTCTTACGATTTTTCTACACCTGAGTTCCAACTCCACTGAAAATGACGAATTAGTTACTGTAAAAATTCACTTGGACCTAAAAAAAAAATTTAACGTTCACACTGTTACCTTTTGTGTCACTGGCGAGTAGTCGAAATACGACGATTTCGTGGGTCTTAAAATGGGTAACACCGAAAACGTGGTAGTAACATTTATAATTGTGTCACTTTTCCGTTTACTATAGAATCATAATATGCTTTTATCAAAACAGAAGTATCTTTCACTTTTCTTGGCGATATTATACGAACATTTGGTGTTGACGAACCATACGATTACGATAAAAAAGAACTGAAGGACAAGGCCTTCTACCACCCAATCGTTGGGAAGTGGTTTGGTCTTGAAGGCAACAAGGAAGGAAGTAACGGAGTATAGTGTGACAACAAAATTTTTTTTAATTACATATTGAAGAACAATGATACATTCATACTAAAAGACGGTTTAGGTCATCCCTCTTCACTGACAAAGGAACGGACATGTTGAAAAAAGTGGACCTCAACTACTGACATAACAAAAATACACGAACCGAGAGACCAGAACAGTGTTAAACAGAGTTAAGAGGTTATGGAAACATTTTGTACAGGATAATTATTTATCAGACAAGGTACGTCAATTCGGTGGTTCGGGTAAACAAAAAGGGGACCTCTTTGAGGAGGACTTCGGGGAAAAGGAGAACGAGGTTATACCTCGTCGACGAGTACGTCGGTTGTTGAGTCGGAAGTAGAGAATTGACGAGTCTTCTTTTCTACACCGGATGACACCCTTATATTTATGAGTAAAAAATTTGGACTTTAGTCACTGGGATAAAATTCGAGACATAGAGGAGGGGATAAGAATTACAAAGGTGGTTTGAACGTAGAGGTTTAGGACATTGAAAGACCCCAAGATAACGTGTTTAACAGAAGAAGAGTTACTGTTGGGGTTCATCCGTGGACCATAAG
Organism: Capra ibex; assembly: GCA_006410555.1. Lineage (NCBI taxonomy): Eukaryota > Metazoa > Chordata > Mammalia > Artiodactyla > Bovidae > Capra > Capra ibex. Next base: position 1,151,384 of record SJYO01049919.1, on the reverse strand, counting down.
TCTAAAAAGTTGAGAGGACCGAAGAGTAAGACGAAAGGTGGAAAGTTTTCACTAACTCCGGAGTCCAGACGAAAACAGAGGGAGGGGTAAGAAAACCAGGAACACTAAAAAAAAATTAGGGAAATTTTTAGAGGAAATAAGAGTACAATCCCAGTAAAGGTCACCTTTACAGACAGACCTACGAGTGATAAACATAAATGTTGATGTGTATGAGACTCCCACACGAGGATGTTCAAGGTACCCCAGAACGACTCCGACTACGAGGCCCTCTGAATCCCTGGGTACAGTCGTCGACGTGCATGGAGACGACGGTGTTGTCTCGTTTGTGACCGTATCCTAAATTACTTTCGTTTATTGTTTGATGAGTGTTTTATAATTACTAGTTAATAAAGGTAGTAGACAAGAAAGTTGTTTAGGTTGTGAATAAAAGACGTACGATAATGATACACGGTTCTACAACAGTATCCACACCCTAATATAAGCATTCTGACTATTCTAGGAGATTACCTGAAATGTCGTATCATCCTCTTCGTCTGTTATTGGTTTATTCGTTCGTACATTCTATTAAAGTCTATTATTATTCACGACACTCCTATTGTGTTCTCTTATTAGACTACCACAGACTCCTATTTCTTCGATGTGATCCTTCTCTTTCATTGTAAACTTGGCTCCGGACTGACTACTCTTCCCCGACAAAAGTATTTCTGACCCCCTATTCCTAAAATCCTTCATGTTTTTAGGATTATACCTCTCAACAAATTACGCAAGTCTCTTATCCTTTTTCTGGTCACACCAACGTTGTATCACTTCCCTCTTACTACCCTCTCCTCTAGGTCTTCATTTTCTTCCGTCCAAACCTATAATAGGGTTCATCTTCACAATTAACTTTGATTCCCTACTCTGTTACCGGTTTCCTCTCTTACATATCTTTTGACATGTTCGAACAGTCCATGGTAGAGATGTATGTTTCCTCGAATTTTAAATCACTTTGACCACTCTGTTTAAGAGGGTTTAGCTCTTATTAGTTTCTGTCACATATTAGTTCTGAATGTACTGTATTATATCCGAAAAAATCTTTTCATTTCACTGTTTTGTTTTTTTCCATTCCATTGTTAGTGACTCTTAACTACCATTTTCCACGAAACGCATCCTCCACTATAGATTCGGTTTGATTACCTACTCAATATAAACGTCATCAACTTTCCACTCCTTCTCTTAGAGTCTTTGTCTTTTTGTACTTGTCTCCGAACTTACATCTCCACTTATACTACATAAATACCTTGTCGTCTCCTTTCAAATAGAGAACTCTTCAGTAACTTATCTACTCAAAAGAATTACGAAATCTTAGAACGAAATGTTTACCACCCTCCCTTTCCAAGTTCGTAACTTACCAATCTAGACTTTAATGTTCTTTCTAAGCGTTAACGGTCCTGAGGAAGTAAGAACGGTAACTTATTACCATTACGGAGGAGGGGTTAATGAAGAATACTACTACGACTAAGTATTAAGAATGAATTTATACCTTTGTCAATATTTTCCCCATGTGACTCTGTAGAGTGTAAACAGAAGTAGAACAAAGGGGAGTGGGGTTATCCTTCGGTGAAACTAAAAGTGAAATAAGAAAGTCAAAAGAAATACATATACGTTTGTTGTACCGATATAGACTAAAAAACGGGGGACCCAACTGTAGGAACACGATGACATTGTCTCCTGGTGTTTGACCTACCGAAAGTGTCGTCTTTACATGACAGAGTGTCGAGATCTCCGGTCCTCACGCCTTAGTTTTGTAGTCGTCCCGGCACGAGGTAGACTATAGGGTTCACCTGAGGGAGGATCAGAGAAGACCGAAGACCACCGTCGCAAGGAACCGCAACGAGCCGGACGTCGACGTAGTGAGGTCAAAGGTGGACACAATAGTACCGTAAAAGGGAGATACAGTGACAGGAGTGAACTCCAACAAGAGAAGAACTTCTTGAAGTGAGTATAACCTAAGTCAAGTCGAGTCAAGTCACCGAGTCAGCACAGGCTGAGAAACACTGGGGTACTTAGCGTCGTGCGGTCCGGAGGGACAGGTAGTGGTTGGGGGTCTCAACTGAGTCTGAGTGCAGGTAGCTCAGGCACTACGGTGGGTCGGTAGAGTAGGAGGCAGCAGGGGAAGAGGAGGACGGGGGTTGGGGAGGGTCGTAGTCTCAGAAAAGGTTGCTCAGTTGAGAAGAGTACTCCACCGGTGTCATGACCTCAAAGTCGAAATCGTAGTAAGGAAGGTTTCTTTAGGGTCCCGACTAGAGGAAATCTTACCTGACCAACCTAAAGGAACGTCAGGTTCCCTGAGAGTTCTCAGAAGAGGTTGTGGTGTCGAGTTTTCGTAGTTAAGAAGTCGTGAGTCGAAAGAAGTATCAGGTTGAGAGTGTAGGTATGTACTGGTGATCTTTTTGGTATCGGAATCTGTCTAATCCTGGATTAGGAACCTGACTAATCCTGGCACGATTATTGAAGAAGTATTGAACTAAAATAGACGTTTCTGGAATAAAGGTTTATTCCAGTATAAGGGTTCATGAATCCTGAAGTTGTATAGAAAACCACCCCCTTATTAAGTTACGTATTGTTGGGTGTTAAGAATATGTTTTCGATTGGGAGAGGTACATGATAAAGTATGGAATGACAATTTAAGAATTGATATATAGAAGTCCAAGAAAGGTATACTCGTGTATCACTAGAAAGGGTAAGAGAAAGATCTCGACGTATCGCGAGATAATGCTCCGACAAGGTCTCAAATAAAGTAGTCAGGGGATCACTGTCTGTGAACCCAGTAAAGGTTGGAATACGACAAATTTATTCATTGGATGTGTAAACAGTAAAACATACATACGTTCACATAGACTTCCGAAAGAAACACCGACTCACATTTCTTAGGTGGACGGTTATGCCTTCTGTATCAAAGCTAGGGACCCAGTCCTTCTCCGGGACCTCTTCCTTTATCTTTGGGTGAAGTCATAAGAACGGGCCCCTTTAGGGTACCTGTCTCCTCGGACTGTCCGATGTCAAGTACCCTAGTGTTTTCTCAACCTACACTGAAACACTGATTTGTTCACATGGACATACTATCTAAGGTGTTCACCCTGACAACTCAGTGTCCTATTTACATTAGACATTAAAACCATCTGTGACGGTATAAAAGTATCCCCAACATGGTAAAACGTAAGGATGATCGTCACATACCCCTCCTCAATTTGAAGGTCCGAAAACTGTTAGTTATAGTACTTGTTACTATAAAGGTACGTCAAATAAATAATAAACTGACACGACCTAGAAGTAACGAGACGTCCGAGTCATCTTGTGTCCGAGTCATCAGTGGGGTACCGTACACCCTAGAAGGACCTGGTCCCTACCTTGGGGACAGAGGACGTGACCGACCGCCTAAGTAATAGTGGCTCGGTGGTCACTTTGGGGATAAAGGTACACTAAAATTATAGACAAGGAGAATAATGTATGGAAGTGTAAAATTTGTAATAAAATACGTAATGAATCACATTTGAAGACCACTTTTTGAAAGTATTATTTTTAAAGATTGGAGTTCATATATGTAGTTTTATTTTATGGTATTGTATACCTTTATATAAATTGAATACAATAAACGGTCTTAACCCAGTGAGGACCCTTTTATGTTCGGTAGGGGGAATAGACTACTTAGTTCATTGGTTAGTTTTATTGAAAGTAAATCGATCCAGACTACGTTAAAACAACGTAGGCCAGGGTAGTGAAGTACCCTTTATCTACCCCTTTGTCACCTTTGTCACAGTCTGAAATAAAAAACCCCGAGGTCTTAATGACGTCTACCACTAACGTCGGTACTTTAATTTTCTGTGAATGAGGAACCTTCTTTTCAATACTGGTTGGATCTACCGTATAAGTTTTCGTCTCTGTGATAAAACGGTTGATTCCAGGTAGATCAGTTCCGATACCAAAAAGGACACCAGTACATACCTACACTCTCAACCTGACACTTCTTCCGACTCGCGGCTTCTTAACTACGAAAACTTGACACCACAACCTCTTCTGAGAACTCTTAGGGAACCTGACGTTCCTTTAGATTGGTCAGATAAGACTTCCTCTAGTCGGGACCCTAAAGAAACCTTCCTTACTACGATTTCGACTTTGAGGTTATGAAACCGGTGGAGTACGCTTCTCAACTCAATAACCTTTTCTGAAACTACGACCCTCCCTAACCTCCGTCCTCCTCTTCTCCTGCTGTCTCCTACTCTACCGACCTACCGTAGTGACTGAACTACCTGCACTCAGACTCACTTGAGGCTTTCAACCACTACCTGTCCCTCCGGACCGCACGGAGCGTGCTGACTCGCTGACTTGACTTGACTTGACTTGACTTGACTACGTTCAAACATCATCCCTTTCTTACAAGTTGAAATTGAAGTGTTTGGAAAGTATAGGGAATCTAAGGCAGGTTTATTCGAATTCATCGTGAACGACTTACGTATGATAGCTTACGACATCCAGTTCAAGGTGTATTTTCTGGGACGTGACCCCAACCGTCACAAGCTTTAGCGAAGTAGAAGAAAGTCAACATAGTAAGGAGTAGAAGAAAGTCAACATAGTAAGAATTATCCTCGACGAAAGATTAAAGGGCTTACATCACAGTGACACTGAACTTAGGACGGCCGAGAAGAGTAACAATGTTGGTTTAATATGGTATTATAACCTAGTAAATTACAAAACTGAGGTTCAAACGGTGTTAAAAGAAGAATCCCTTGTAGACCTCGGTAAATACAATAATGAAGAGTGTAAAGTTAGTACGGTTATAAGAAGGAACGTCCACCATGACACTTCCGTTCCTCGAACTTTTAAGGGGTCTGTAAGTGTAGTAGGTCCGTCCTTTAGACGTAAGTGACTGGTAACGACTTCGGAAACTTCTCCTGTGACCTGCAATAAGGACGAAACGAAGATTGTAGATACCCTGTCTAAGTTGAAGACGACTCTAAATGTATCTTCCATTTCGTTTTATGAGAACCTCGTACCATGAATGATTATTCTATATATCAATATTATTTATTCAATTTATGTATTATTTATAAATAACTCCCGAACGGGATAGTGTGTGAGAAGTCACTCCTTTTATCGTCACTCTGTTTATCTGTTTTTAGGGGTCCAAGTACTTGTCTACCGTTATTGTGACAATATCCTCTCTGTTATTTACTCTATTTGTTTTATATATGAATACACTCTATGTACTTTATCAAGATTAGTGTTTAAGTAACACACACACACACACACATACTATTTCCTCTACCAAGAGTGTGGTTGTTTGTTAAAAAGTACCGTGGTTAAACCAAAGGATATTAAATTGAGTCAAGACTGGGTAGATGGACCTCTATCCCAGTCTAGGTTATTCAATTCTCGATCAGGGTGTCCTGACGAGGATGGGGTAAAGTCTACGGTTAGTGTCCATCATCCACGGGTCCAATGGGTGTTGTAGACAGACTGAACCGATGTTTAGTCTCCAAGAGTGTTGGGGGAAAAGTCCAAGTTAATTAAACAATCTCCACGAGTGTCTTGAGTCCCTTTGTGAATAAATACAAACGGTCAAATGACATCCCACACTATTTCCTATGTGTACTTGCCGGTCTACTTCGCTATGTGTCCCTGTCCACACCCTCCGAGGACTCGTGTCCCCAAGACGGTGGCACTTCAACGACACACATCAGTAGGGTCACACGAACACAAGTAGTTGGATCTTCAAGAGGTTTGGGGTGTGATGACCCTAAAATACCTCCACAAGAGTGTGTCCGTACTAGTTGAGAATTGAGGTAAAGGACGGGAGAAGGGAAGAGACCTCATGTTACACCATCCTAACTTTTAAGGTTCGAAGATTAGTGGAATCCCGAAGGGTCCACCACGGTGACCATTTCTTAGACAGACGGTCACGTCTTCTATTTTCTCTGTACCCAAGTCAGGGACCCAACGTTTCTAGGGGACCTTCTCCCGTACCGTTGGGTGAGGTCATAAGAACGGACCTCTTAGGAAACCTGTCTGCTTGGACGACCCGATGTCGGGTGTCCTAGTGTCTCTCCACCTGTATTGTGTTAAATCGTGTGTGTGTATGTTAGTGCCGAACCAGAAGACCCACTGGTCGGGGGTAGGCCTTCGGTGAGGTTCAGTGGAGTAATCTTGTTTCTACAAGGGTCACGAGAGTAGTGAATCCTTAAATAATCTCAAAATCTTCGGGACGCAGTCTCCGTCACAATTTCTGTTTATAATCTCGTTCTCTACGAGACTTCACGAGTAGTGAATCCCCTCATATTCCCAAAATCCTCGAGACACGGTCCTTAGTCCCCGTCTCTCTTTTTTAATACAAAGGACAATAGAATGTCATATATACTCGTGATACTGTCCTTCATCTTCCCTGTCCCTCATACACTTACCTGTGCACGTACACGCACATGTCTAACGACATGTTCTGGATTGAATGGTATACTGTATATTTGTGTCTGGACTTCCTTCACTCCCCCACTCAGTGTCCCTATAAGTTTCCTTCTTATGAGATCCCTCACTTTAGTCGTTCGCATCACCGAGTCTTCTCCCTCACACCTACGGAATCCATGTCTCTACTCGTCCAGTCTTCAAGTTCTACCCCACCTCCACCCTCCTCCGTCACTCTTCTAGTGCATCCAGGAAGGAGTGCCCAGTGACGTTTCTGGACCGAAAAGGAGACTCTATCCTCCGAGACTTCCTAAGGTCCGTCTCAACATTGTACTAGATTGAATCAAAAATTGTCCCAGTGAGACCGAGGGTCGACTTTTATATGGTTTTCCTCAGTTCGCATCTTCGTCCTTCTGGTAGAGCCTCGGAACCTCTCCGTAAATATAGTCATGGTTTGAATATACTGATTAAAATCCCTCCTTAGTTAAATACATGGCACATATAGCTGGGTTCAAAAACTAGGACAAAGGAGAGTAGAAGACGCAAAAAGGATCCTCCGTAGGAAGTCATGAAAATAGTAGATATTATGGAATACGTGCGGAACGAAAATCGTAAATTTATAACATAAGAATACCATATTTCCAATCTTGACAGAGTAAGAAGAAATATAGAGACTATGGAATACATATGGTCCATGTATCACCAATAAATTATTTGAAAATAGCTTATCTATATACTTATTACTATGATTGTTACACATTATGTATTTATCTACAATATAAAAAAGTAGGAGTTTAAAAACCTCATGTATTTATGGAGGCCTAAATCAAAACATTATAGAAGGACCTTAAGTGATAGAATTTTTTGTTTAGTCCCTAGTTTCGAGACGATTGTCACGACTCTAACCTAACGACTAAAAATTTTTAAAAACCGTCGTCTCGAAGTTTGTGAGGGTTGAGGGTTCTACTTCTCACTGAACAATTATAATCATGACCTGCCTTCCCGTAGGTGGATGTGGATGTTACAAACCTTAGATTACATTAGGGAAAATAAATTAGACACATCCGGTTCTCGTTCTCCTAAATATCTGTTATGTCTTACAGACGTTTGTGACGAGACAATTAGACTTCCACAGTCGTCCACAAAATATATTTTCTTGGGTGTCTTAAAACCGGTCAATTAAAAAAAAAGAAAATAAAAAACCGGTACGGAGTACCGTACACCCTAGAATCAAGGGACTGGTCCCTAGTTTGGCTACGGGTAATGTTACCTTAGTGTCGTAGAATTGGTGAACTGACGGTCCCTTTAGGGACCCGGTCAATTAAAATTAAGACAGTGATTAATCCGTACACTGGACTCGTTCTTGAAGTTGATGAATCCCATATCAAAAAATAGACATTTTACCCACAATCAAGTCCCTTAGTGACTCAAATAAAGGTCCAGATTTGAAGATATTTAGAAGTTTACGGATCCTCGGTCAAATTCTTTAATGGAAATGTTAATGTACTGAACAAAAATAAAAAGGTCCCCAAAGAAGAAGTCTAAGTCTTCCCCTGGGATTGTTCCTGCTTTACTTAGCCATTAAGGTTAAAAGATAGAATAAATCGTAGGAGTCCAGGACTCTTTTGACAATTAACAAATCATCTTGAACTTCTCACCCCGACGTCCCATACTGTAGTCTTTTTTTTTTAACTCACTGAAACCCATTTTTCCACAAAGAAACGAACAACAACGAATTTTCTAATCACAAGGGTTATAAATTTTTTACTTTATAGTGGAAATTTTGTGGTAGTGTGAATATGGTTTTCTCATTTTTGTTTATTAAGTCACCAGGTTTTTATAAGTACAAAAGACTGATTTCCAATGAGTTTTCTTGTTAGACCACTTGGTTTTTATATACATATTCAATAGACCCGTTCAGTATTGGAAAAACGATTTCATAACCCATGACTTGTTTCAATGTGTTTAAAGGTGTTGGCAACCGATTCGTGGATGAGATATGGATATCTCATCGTGATATAAATTACGAAGTGATCTACGTGACCCATGATTCTTTTTAGTCTACGGAGGACGGAAGTTCTTCGAGTGTCGGATCATCTCTCTTTATATGCGTATCGTTTATATCGTTTTCTACATATGGTACATGTATCTGTTATTCTCATTATTTTATATTATTCGATACTGTCTTGGTACACGTCCCAAATTCCTAAACTGTGTTTCCTGGGGAATAACAAACCCCTCCCTTCCTCTAGTCCTTTCTACAGTGTCTCGACCACTGGGATTCGACCCAGAATTTTCTAGTCATCCACCGCTAAGGGTTTGTTCCCTCCTTTCCCACAAAGTCCGTCTCCTTTAACATCTGTCTTTCGTATCCTTGATCTTTGTCTGTGTTGTCGGTAGAGAACTCTGAAAGACTTTGTCCGTTACAGACTTTCTCATTCCTCAACAATTGACTTAAACGTATAAGATAGGAGAAGGTGTCTCCCGTTCGAGGAATTCCCATCTTTAGTACTGAATAAGAAGTTTAACCCCCCACCGCCACCCCCACCCCTCATACAGATAAAATCCGGAGGGACCACTGAGTCTACGATTTCTTAGACGGACGTTACATCCTCTAGGTCCAAGTCAGGGACCCAGCCCTTCTAGGAGACCTCTTCCTTTACCGATAGGTGAGGTCATAAGAAGGTACCTCTTAGGGTACCTGTCTCTTCGGACCACCCGATGTCAGGTGCCCCAGCGTCTCAACCTGTGCTGGTTCGATGAGTGTGTGTGTACAGATGAAACCTTACCGTTTGACGAAAATCGAAAACAAGTATATACTTTTGAATATTGGTCTCATTTAATAAAGAGGGAAATTGCAAAAAGGAACAGTAAGAGTACCGAAGTCAAGTCAAGAAAGAAGTAAGAAGAAGGAAATACGGTTAGTGGAGGAATATCCACGAGGTTATAAAAGAGGGAAAATATCAAAAGTTTGATGGGTCAATTTTCTAGTAAGACTCGAATAGTAAAAGAACTGAATTTTTTAATAACAGATAACCCTTTATTTTTAGTTTGTTTTGTTTGTTTTTGTAATGGTTTTTTTTTTTTTTAGAGTTGTACCCGTATGTTTTGAAATAAGTGATCTCATAGTTAGTCCGAAAGGACGGGGAGGAGTTGGTAAGAGGGTGGAGTCCGAGAGATGTGTCCACGGTAAAGTAAGACAAGTGAAACGATTCTTACGGGATAGTGAAGACGGACCGTTTGAGAGTAAATAGGAGGTTTTGGGTCAGTTCAGTGCATTATTCGAGGAAGAGGTGACGTGTAGTGAGGAAGGAGTTCCGAGAGTATTGTACCGATGTTCGGATTACCCATACTTAAACTGTATGTTTGAGTTTATTCTTTATAGAGTAAACAAGTAAAAGAAATTTAGATGAACACCATCAATCCTAAATCGAGGTCAACCCACATTTATCTCTGGGGTTTATTGTCATTGAATTTATTCTGTTTATAAAAAGAGGAAATGTATTTTTTATACTTAAACCGACCATTTTGTCGAGGTCGAACGTGACCAGAGGTCAGACGAAGGTCGACAGACGGAGAAAGGTTCTACGCCGGAGTAGAAAAGTCAGATTCTAACTTTCCTTATTTCCTGTATGGGTTGGGGGGAAAATTCCAGTAGAGAGAATTTAATGTATGTCGTGATAGGAAGTATAGGGTACTGGTCCTTCATCAGTACACCGGTATCAATCACAGTTCCTCCCAACCCTTTACGTTAGAAAAAAACCTCATCGGTACCTTTCTTTAGTCCCTAAGACAAAAACATCTTCTTCTTTTACCTACGAAGTCCTTATGGTTATCGGAGATGTAGTAGTTTACTAAGACGAAGACTCTGGGGTGAGATGAACCGAGAGCCTTTTATGAGTCAGTAATAACCCGCAGGGAGAACGGAGGTTCCGAAGGGAACACCGAGTCGACCATTTCTTAGGTGGACATTACATCCTCTGGACTTAGGCTAGGGACCCAACCCTTCTAGGGGACCTCTTCCCTTTCCGATGGGTGAGGCCATAAGACCGGACCCCTTAAGGTACCTGACATGTCAGATGGCCCAGTGATATCTTAACCTGTGCTGACTCGCTGAACGCAAAAGTGAAACGGAGGTTTCAACTCGTCTCTAAGGACTCTATATCTGTCTATATCTGTGTCTGTATCTACATCTATATGTCACACCATAATTTGTAGCGAGATTCGTAGAAGAGACCATTGAGTCTGTCATTTCTTAGACGGACGTTACGTCCTCTGGGTTCAAGGTAGGGACCCAGCCCTTCTATGGTACCTCTTCCCTTGTCGTTGGGTGAGATCACAAGAACGGACCCTTTAGGGTATCTGTCTCCTCAGACCGTCCGATATGTCAGGTACCCCAGCGTTTCCCAGCCTGTACTGACTTGTTGATTGTGTCTGTGATTCGTAGAATGTACTTAATGGAATAAAATGGGAGTCTTTGTGGGATACTCCATTCTTAATAATAAAGGAGTAAAATATGTACGCCTTCGATTCCGTTTCTCTCCATTGTATGTCTGTTTTCTCCTCGGATAGGACTGTAACCAGTAGATGGGGGTGTCTAATCCCACTCTCCGGGTAACGGTCTAGAGTTTCACTTTCACTTCACTTCAACGAGTCAGCACGGGTTGAGAAACGCTGGGGCACCTGACATCGGGAGGTCCGAGGAGGCGGGTACCCTAATAGGTCCGTTTTTATGACCTCACCCAACGGTAAAGGAAGAGGTCCCCTAGAAGGACTGGGTCCCTAGCTTGGGTCCAGAGGGAGTAACGTCCGTCTACGAAATTGGAGACTCGGTGGTCCCTTCGGGTTCTTATGATGACCTCACCCAACGGTAAAGGAGGAGGTCCTCTATAAGGGACTGGGTCCCTAACTTGGACCCAGAGGGTGCAACATCCGTTTGCGAAATGGTAGACTCGGTGGTCCCTTCAGGATAAATCGAGAAACAAAGAAGGACTGTACGGATCCCTGACTATACCAATCGTTCTGACTCTCGGAAATCAGTTTCCTAACGGTAAGACAGACCTGAGTCCAAGAGAGAAAACAATCCAAGAGACCGTTCTATGGTCTGGAGAAAGAAAGGGTGTTGTTTTGACTTTATTAGAGGGAGACGTCTGAAGAGTTCTTATGAAGGACCGAGGGGCCGGGAAGTTTGTTAGAGAATTTAAACACATTTGTACTTCTCGAGTAACAGAACCCGATAAAGACGACAAACGGTGTAGTTTTAGGGTCTTCGTTTTTAAATGCTTCGGACCGGAGGAGGAACCTTACCTTCCCCCTTCCTTTTTGTGTCTCCCGTTGTGGTTTTGTTTGGAGTTTTTTAAAAAACGTGTACGTGACCGCATCGTGAACAGAACTTAGAGTCGACACTTATCCTAACTCAGGGGTCGAGACGCTTCCCGTCACTTGAGTTCCTGTCTTGACCGCAGAATAGTAGAAGGACAAATGTAACGGATTGTTTCACATGTCGTTTCTTCGGGAGTTATTTACAAACACGCTATAACGACTTGTTTTTCAAAACATTCGTCACGACTTTCGAAACGACTTTCTTAAAAGTGTTCTTACTATCCAGACAAAATATTAGACATAAAGTTAGGAAAGAGTCTTAGGTCTTCGGTTTACTCCACAGTAGCGGAGGGTGATGAAGACGTCGGTAAGGAAGTCGTCATGGGGTTTGGGTCGCACACCACCGGGTCGGGTCCCACAGTTGGTAGGTCGTCCATGTTCTTAGATTCACTTCGTGTTCACGGTACTTGACACTGTTCGTCCGTGATACTAGTACCGGGAGAACACACCGTGCTAGCATAAGAGGAGACCACGTTGAAGTAGTACGGGAACCCGTTGTGTGACGATATCAGTACTATTAGTGAAACATGACGGCCGTCTACCATAGTCATCAAGGGGACCGAAACCCTTATCTAAGACATTGAAGTATCCGTTCAAAGTATCCTTTTCTTTGAGTTGTTTAATCAGAGACTATAGGGTCGAAATACTTCCCGTACCTAATGTATATGTTACTCGACGGTCGAGAGGGTGACCGGGTCCTGAGAGTACTTGGAGTCACGTACCTCGATAATTTTTTATTTTTTAAGATGAAAGATTCTATGTCATTGGTAATTTTATTGAAAGTCTTTTAGAATTTCAGAGAGTAAGAAGTCCGACTAATACTACTACTACTATCATGTGTGAATAACATTTTTGTAAATTTTTTATGTTTTTCATATGGTTCGTTTTTGAATTAGTTACAAGATGAAGAGACGGGGGTGAGAAGTCTCCATGACGGATAATTATGAAAGATAGTCTATCAAAGTCCGTAAAAGAAACGTACAAATATACGTATAGAAAGGTTTGAGGTCCTCAATCACTTCCTGTCCCTTCGGACCACACAACGTCAGGTACCTCAGTGTTTCTCAGTCTGTGTTGAATCACTAACTTGTCGTTACGTATATGTAATTTTATACTTCAGTATAATTATATTTGTATGAACATTACACAACAACATATAAATTTACATTTGTAACTACATATATTTCTGGATTTTGGAATTTTCAAAAAAATTTTAAAAGAAGTCGTATGAATAGACTGGGTAAATTACGTCTCCCCAGTATAAAATCAAGATTAGGTCATCAAAAGTTTGACACTAGACACTTCGGAGTTCTCCGATACCTTGGAGATGTTCCCCAATTCCAAGTAATGAATCGAGACAAACATTCCCCGACCACTGCCCACATAAATATCGGTGGCACTACATCCTTCTTTATCATTATGTTAGTCAAGTCGTATTTTAAACTACAGACACTTAGTACTGTATCTTTTACAGAAACCAAAATCTAATTAAAGTATGTGGTTTAAGAAATCGAACAATATGCATAGATAGTAGATAGATGGATGGATGGACTATTAAGATCATTACTACTTAGATAAGAACCAAGGGAAGATTGTCACAGTCTCGGGATGTTTGATAGACGTTCCTAACCTACCTTTTGGATAGTAACGTCGAGGACACAAATGTTTCCATTAGTTTTACAATGAAGAAAGACGGTACCGAAATTTGTGTGGTGTTATGGGTTTGTTTCAACGTCCTAGGTTCTAAGTGACTAAAATAGAGTCCTAAAACAAGAGAATATTTATGTGATGTCCCAAACCCAAAAACACCATCGACAATGGTACGGAGGACTTCAGCGTCTACAGATTATTGTCAAACACATTATTCCCTTTCCAGCGGGGGTAGGGGTAAGCGGTACGACTAGAGATACCGGTAGGATGACGAAATTTGTGCCATCGGTGTAGATGCCCAGTCCACTTTTCCAAAGATTCGTGAGGTGTCACAAGAGACCTACAGAAACCACGAGTCCCTCTACGTCAATGTACGAGAGTCTTCCGAATTATATCTGAAACAGTGAGTTTCTGTTTCTCGAAAGAAAAAGATTAGGTATCACAGTTGAGTTGATAACATCGCCGTAGTTTAAGACTCAGAGTATTAGAAACAGAAATCTTGACCTTTAAAATGAGTCCTTGAAAGAAATGTTTACTTTTTTGTTTTGTTTTTTTTTTTGTTACCATCCGTCTCTCTAATTTGTTACATCGGTTACAATGTCTTGAACCATCTTAGTCCTGATCTTTGTTCAAGAGAGTAAAGACAGACAACAAGAAAGAGAATATATTGTATGAAACAAATATACAACGGGTCCTGTTATTTAAGTTTCCACTTTTTGACTCAGTGTGACTTAAACAAAACCATAGTACTTCTGCTGTACTTACTTCAAATACGGACCTAAATATTAAACAAGAAATATACTTATGGTTTGAATTTGGGTCTCTCTAGAATAGGAGAGTCTTCATACAAAATCTCGTTATCAAAAGCTAGTCTCAATTAAAACGAGGAGTTTCCTGTAAACTGTTACAGACCTCTGTGAAAAACGAAAAGTGTTGTCCTCAACCGTAGGTCTCTATGACGATTTGTAGGACATTATGTGTTCTACTGTCGGAAGACGTTGTTTCTTAATAGGTTGGGTTTTACGGTCAATTAGGACCCCAACTCTTTAGTACCTAATCTCTTTTCACAGGTTTTTTTTCCACAGAAAGGGTTATTCATGACTAGGATTTCCTCCTCGATTTAAGTGTTAAAGGTGTCTTTGTAGTCAAAATTCCGTTCAAGATGGTATAATCGAGTAGGTCCTACCAAAAGGTTTTAATTCGTCTCAGACTCACTCTGTACAAATAGGTACTGACATAGTCCACCCGTATGTAAGAATACACTTTGTTCTACGTAGAGCTAAAAAGTCTACAAAGGACATTGGACGAAAGTCTTAAATTCAAAACGAGAAAAGTTTCTGATCGTCATCCTTTCGTTACACAAGACTAAACCACTGATGGTCTGAAATTACTTCTCAAAATTCACACACACACACACACACACACACACACACACACACACACACACACACACACACTACATGGATTGTCTCGATGGAGATAAACAGAATCAAGTGACGATTCAGTGGATCGGACCTTTGTTTCGAAATTTACGACTCTTTAGACTTGTGAGACAGCACGGCTAAACAGTATTGTGATGGAAAGAGTCCATCACGACTAAGAAGTTTCCATTGCTTTAGTGTCTTATTAAATAAGGTAGGGTTTGACTTCAGAGGAGGGTGAGAGGAGTGATGGTAGACGGGTTGGTCTGTCGTCTCTCCACAGGAATGGAGGGAGGTGTGAAAGACTAGGAAACCCCAACGACTGAAGAGACGTAGATATAGTGGACCATGTATAGAGACTATGTTGTAAATCGCGTTATTATTCTTCCAAATGAAAAGATAGAGAGGGTTCGTGGAATTTCGGATAGAGGTTATAGATCTATCCTCAGGTGGTACTAATATTATCCAGGTCTTGATAGAAATAATAAGGGTTTTCGGATTATTCTGAAATTTTTGATAAGAACTGTAAATTAAAAGTACCTGTCCAATCAGTGTTCAATCGACAAAAACGCACCACTGACTAATGGAGGGAGATTAACCTACGAGACTAAACGTCTACTATATATACGGAAACTATTTATTTTTACTCTTTCACTTAATCAGTAGTCACATACGACAAATAGTCTATTTAGAGGTTTTTACAATCGAGGCACCACCCTTTCGTTACAGATTGTGTCTCTGAGTTTGAAGCCACTCCGAAAGAGTCGGGAGCCTTTCACACCAAAACAGAGGTATTTACCCTAGTCCCGACAAGTCTACGTCCCGAGATCGCATCGGACACCGAGTCTAAGGTCTCCCCGAATAGTCGTTGTCACACGAACGCAATCAAAGGTACTCGCTCCCGTCTTAACTCCAGTAGCAGTGACGGTCACAGTAATCTTTTAAAGACTTAGTCTCGGTGACTACTACCATTGGTGCACCGCACTCGGCACTATTGGCTAGTAACCGTATACAAACGAACCCAAAAAGGAACAAGATAAATGAAGAAATCCCTGAAGACCGTAAGGTCAGGGATACTAAGTGAAGATATGACGGATTGTTTCGTAAAGAGACGGTTATTACAGTACTTCGGTAAAAAATTTCTCCGAAGGGACCACCGAGTTTGTCATCTCGTAGACGGACGTTAAGTCTTCTGGACCCAAGTTAGACACCCAACCCTTCCAGGGGACTTCTTCCCTTACCGTTCGTTAAACTCCTGTTTCAAAATAAATTGGGGAAGATGGAGGAAACTACTACCCCCTTCATGACCGTAATAGAAGACAAATCTCTTCCAATTTTACTTTTCCTCCTACGGGTCGTTTTGTCACCATCTTAAACTTTCTTCATACCCCAGGGTATACGATCAAGTAACGAGATGAATATCTCCTATTGAAAGAAATTTGGAAAAATAAAATATAACCTCATATCGAGTTATATCATACCCGAAGGGAACATCGAGTCAACCATTTCTTAGACGGACGTTACACCTTCTGGACCCAAGCTAGGGGCCTAACCCTTCTAGGGAACCTCTTCCCTTTCCGATGGGTGAGGTCATAAGACCGGACCTCAGGTGTTGACTCGCTGAAAGTGAAAGTGAAAAGTATCGACTAATCGTTTCAACAGTATCAAAGTCCACCTGTCGTTTCCCTGAGTCGGTATATATATGTACATAGGTAAGAAGGGGTTTCAGGGGAGGGTAGGTCCGACAGTGTATTGTGACTCATCTCCAGGGACACGATATGTTATCCAGGAACAACCAATGGGTAAAATTTATGTCGTCATACATGTCCAGTTAGGGTTTGATAGGGAAAGGCAGTAAGAAAGGGGGCCATTGGTATTTTAAGAAAGAGGTTCAGACACTCAGACAAAGACAAAACATTTATTTGAGAAGACTTCCTACCGATATAAAAATTTATGAAATGCTCTATCTGATAGGAGATAGGAGACATGACATAGTTTTTGTGAAAGGGAGACAAAGGGAACTCGTACTTCCCTCCATCTACTAGTTTAACCTTAGAATGAGGATAGTGACGCGGGTGAGGTTGTCGTCGACGAGCCCGCCCGAAAGTTCCGACGGCGTCGTGACCCAGGTCGACGAAGTCGTCATTAAACTTCTCACGTTCCCCCGTCCCCTTCACTTTTAAACTTCTTGCCGTGAAGTAATATATTATCGTCTCCGTCCCTCGGGACTTTATTGACCCGACCACCAACCGAGATCTAAGGACTTCTAATATACCCGGGGAGAGGGGTTGGACTGTTAAGGTCTCTGAAGAGACCGAGTTAACAACGTGACCTGTGAGCACTGATAGAACCTCGTTTTTCCCAAGAAATAGTTATTTTTGACGAGACTAGGTTGAGGTCGGATTCCGTGATGTCGTAAGTAAAGGTCGTAGAGGGTTTCACGTTTTTGTCGGTGATCTAAATTTTTTCTCTTATTTCACTGTTATACTTGGAATATCGACTATAGAAAAGTTGGTCATTCCCTCTACGGAAAAGAGTTCCTACAGGGACGTAATATAGACACCCATACCTAGATGACTCGTCCTTGACACAGGAAAGTTCAGTGTAACTGTCGTGGACGTGTGTCGTGAACCATGTTTCGTCCGTGGGTTATTATAAATAAGACACCACTTAGTGAAGGTAAAGCCGATTCTTCCTCAACGACGAAAGTAGTGAAACACCGAAGTCTCACAGAAATCCTCCTTGTCTCTTTTTTTTTTTTAGGTTATCGTTTACCGACACCTTCCGTACGAAGAATTCCGACACAACAGTTAATGGGGTGTTTCTTACAGAAGGACCTGCTAGTCATGTCACTACTGTGTGTCCTGCCTAAACGTGAAACCTATGACAAATGGAGTCGTCCAACATCTGGAAAGTAATATCCCTGAAATTAAGTTTAGACGTCAAGGAGCAATTCTGATTGAATTAGAAACGAACAACCCTTTACAAAGTACAGAATAAGTAGAAGTCGCTTCAGTTCCATTTATACTAGTTCAGAGTATGTTACACGGTCATCATTGTCGGATTCTGGACGACGACACAACTTGTACCGGGGTGAGTGTTTTGCAAGTTTACCGCATTGACTAAACCTGTCACTACACTCGGTTAAAAAACAGTACTCTGAAAACATCTTTTCGTGTCGAAAGTCGTTATTGTTGATAGTAACAGGAAGTTTCGTACTGGAAGTTGTTGGAAAAGATTCACCGAATATTCTACTGGGTACCGTTGAGGAAATGACTCATAACTACCACACAGTACGACCTTGTTCGAAGGTAGGGTACAGTGTCTGTGAATTGTCCGTATAAGATATTGACATCATTAAGTTCACAGAACCGATAACAGAGGTTATCTTGTGTCCAGAACCGAAAGTTACAGTTCACTCATGAATGTTGTTCGATTGTCACCAGCGTTGATACTCATTGTATAAGAGAGGTCCTCCAGGAAGACGTTCGCCCTGACCCTGAAGGGTCCACCGGGATCACCATTTCTTGGGAGGACGGTCAAATCCTCTGTATTCTTTCTTTTCAACTCAGGGACCCAGTCCTTCTAGGGGACCTCGTCCTTTACCGTTGGGTGAGGTCATGAGAACGGACCTCTTAGGGTACCTGTCTTCTCGGTATCGTAGTGTCTCAGACTGTACTGACTCGGTTGTCGTGTATATGTGTCGTGACGGTCTGACTCTGGACCAAGTATATAGACTTGACGTCCAGTCCAGTCTTACTTCTCTAACTGGAGTAGGGTGAGTGTAAGTAAGAAATTTACACGGTACGAAAAAATTAAGTTAGGGAAGACGTCGACGATGAAAAAAAAAAAATTAAATAAAACGGAGTTCTTTTTCTCTGAAGTAATACATACTTAGGGTCCCTCTACAGACTAACGGTAATTTCAAAAGCTATCCTAGGGTTTGATAGTAAAAACGTGTCTTAACCGAGTCTATAGTTTCACTTCCCGAATAAGTGGTCGAACGGTCCTCGTAGGTTTTGAGTAACTACAAGGGATGAATAACCATTATAAGAACAGTGATCTTCGGTGACAAACACTCATCTGTTCCTTTTTGGTCCAAAAATTAGTTTATCAAGGAGTAATGAAGTCTTTGGTGAGACGTTTAAGGTAGGACTTGAGGAAGTCGTTTGTTTAAACCCTTACGTTTTTTTTTTTTTTTTTCTTGGAGTTTGGGTGATTGAGAACAGACACCGCGGGGGACCGTCAGTGTTATAGTTGAGTGTGTGGGAAGAGTCCATTTTTAGAGGTTACCATCGATTTCGGTACACCAAGAGGAGTGGGACAATAAGGAATCTGTCTACATTTATACTACCCAGGTACGTGTTTTATGGTGTATGACAATTCTGTTCTCGACATTTGTTAGTATTTTGTAAATAGTCTCACTTACTGTTTTCGCTTTTTTTGAGACCAGGTAGGAAGAGGTTTCAGTTTGCATTTCACTTTCAACGGGTCACATTTCACTTTCACAGGTTGGGAACCGTTAGGGTCCATGGCGTCGGGTGGTCCGAAGAGACAGGTACCCTAAGAGGTCCGTTCTTATGACCCCACCCAACGGTAAAGGATGAGGTCCCCTAGAAGGACTGGGTTCCTAGTTTAGGTTCAGAGGGTGGTGGAAGACTCCGTTCTCGGTTATGGATTTACGTCTGGGGTTTTAACATTATTATCCTTTCGGGCTTAATAAATAACGATTATCTCGAACATCTCCTTCTATTAGTATTGGAAAGGGTACAAACATTAGAAAGTCGGATACCATTTTTACACGGGTGTGTGTACGGTTATCTCGAAAAGTGTTAGTTTACTTCATGCTTATTGTGTTTACTTACACACTGAAATTCGAGTGTTTAGTGCTACTCACTTTCTGTTCAATACTTTCCTTTTACACTCAAGATAAGAGGGTATCTCAGATAATGTCTTATTTGACTATAAAATGTCAACTTTCACTAAAAACATTTGAAAAAAAAACCACCTTCAAACCTTCTCGTAAATTACTACGGAAGTGTTTTAAGACTGTATAAAATGGTACTGGGTTTTGAAGTGTCCGTTAATACTAATATATCTCTAACGGTAAGACATATACGGAGTTGTCTGAGACTCCGATATGACATTTCTTGTGTACGTCTTTTGTTTTATCACCTTGTTTGTAGTTAAAGGTCCTGATGTCTTTCAACTGTTCGTTCGGTTCTTATATCTAAAGGGTGGAGTGCCTTGTAAGAATCCACCTTTTTATGTAATGAAAGAAAAATTTTTTCAAAAATAAATAAATAAAAAACCGACGGGACGTAGAAATAACGACAAGTCCGAAAAGAGGTTGATACCGTTCACTCCCGATGAGAGATCAACACCGCGTCCCCGAAGAATAGCATCACCGAAGAGGACAAAGCCTCGTGTCTGAGATCTTGTGACCCCGAGGTCATCAACGTCGTACACCCGAGTTATCAACACCGAGGGCCCGACATCTCTTGTCCGAGTTATCAACACCGTGAGCCCGAATCAACGAGACGTCGTACACCCTAACAGGGTCTGGCCCTTAACTTTGGGTCCGGAAGACGTGACGGTCCGTCTAAGAAAATGGTGACTCAGTGGTCCCTTCGGGGGGTTTTATGTAATGAAAGTATTGCTTATGTGGATCAAATATGAGTTATATTCAAATACGTTAAAAATTTTAACAATAATAAAGACTTTTGGTTTGAGATGAACCCGTAAAAGAGTTTCCTTCGTCTTACTGACATGACTCTTAATCATAAAAACGTTTGGGAGTCTTGTAAAACGGATCATAAACAGACCGAGATGTTGTCTCTTCCTTCTTCTGTCACTCCTTTTGCATAGGATACCCGTGTCTACTCATACAGAAATTTTTATCTAAACTACATATAGGTGGCTTAACTTCGACGACCTTTACATGTTCTAAACCTCTTTTGGGTTTGTGTCTTCGTTATCACGGAAAAACCTTTTGAGTCGTGACCTTCAAGTCAAGTCAAGTCAGCGAGTCAGCACAGGTTGAGAAACACTTGGGTACTTGACGTCGTGCGGTCCGGAGGGATAGGTAGTGGGTGAGGACCTTAAGTGAGTTTGTGCAGGTAGCTCAACCACTACGGTAGGTCGGTAGAGTAGGAGACAGCAGGGGAAGAGGAGGACGGGGGTTAGGGAGGGTCGTCGTCTCAGAAAAGGTTACTCTGTTGAGAAGAGTACTCCACCGGTTTCATGACCCCAAAGTCGAAATCGTAGTAAGGAAGGTTTCTTTAGGGTGCCGACTAGAGGAAGTCTTACCTGACCAACCTAGAGGAACGTCAGGTTCCCTGAGAGTTCTCAGAAGAGGTTGTGGTGTCAAGTTTGCGTAGTTAAGAAGCCGCGAGTCGAAAGAAGTCAGGTTGAGAGTGTAGGTATGTACTGGTGACCTTTTTGGTATCGGAACTGATCTGCCTGGAAACAACCGTTTCATTACAGAGACGAAAAATTATACGGTAGATCCAACCTTCATCTAAGGTTTTTATCTATGAAAAACCAAGATTGTTATAAGAAGAGTAATGTCTACAATGTTTTAAATAGTCGGAGACTCCCAGTCGATCAACAGAAACTTACGTCTCATTTTCCTCGGGGTAGAGGATTTCAACTCACCATATCTCTTCCCTGGAACTATCTTCTAAGAGGTCTAAAATCTTAAAATGTCTTTTCATTCAGTTACGAAAATTTAATAAAAATTTATTAAAAATCTTTAAATAACAAATGTAATAAAAATATTGAATTGTCACTTAATTTTATATTATTTTTATTTTATTTTTAGTGAATATTAGTATTAGGTAGTTTGATTCGGGACAATTATAAAACCACATGTAAGAGGTTTTGAAAAAGGTACATAAAAAAAAAATTAACTTCTTTTTAACGAATGTCTTAACACAAGAAAAGACAGTTTGTAGCTGTACTTGGTCTGTATTCAGGTCTATATACAGGGGAGGGAGACCTTGTACGTACAAAAAATTCATTTTTAGTTACTAAAAAACATTTAACTAAAAAGTGAGTTATAAAGTACTTATAGAAAGGTATAATTATGTCTAGAAAAAATGGAAATTTTTATTTAGTTAAGTTAAAGTATAAATGAATTAGTGGATAACAACTTTTACATCTTACAGGTTTTTAAAAATGATAATATTTGATATAGAGTTTCGTACAATTGTCTCTTATAGATACTTATTTAAACTCGTCTTAACAATAACATTCAACTGTTGAAAATTCGAAAATTATATTTAACGGTATCACGGGAGGTTTTTCCAACTTGACTTAAATGTTACTAGTATATTAACTAGTGGGTTAAAACCTCTCATTTTCTTCCATGAGAATTAGTATAAGTCTCTAACGTTCTTATTTGGTCTATAGACAGGGTCGGCTTGACCCTGTGTACGACAAGGTCAATATAAGATGATGTTGGTCTTTACGTACCCTTTAGGGAAACAGAATTATTGAAGTGATTGTTACCTGTAATTTATAAAAAATTAGAAGTGATTAAAATATCCAGGTTTTACCCTTGTGGACAAAATTAGACGTAAAGTGATTAATCTACACCCTGCCTTGAAGAAAAAGTATAAATAATCCAGAAATTTAAATAAAAAAATTTATGGATAAGTATAGTAAACAAGTAATAAATAAACCCAAAATAAAAGATAACATTATTTGTATATACACACACACATAGGTTCACCAATTAAGAAGAAAAGAACAGTACGTCACGAAAGTCGAACTGTGTAAAGTCAGTATTTATACGACTTTAAACAAGTAAAAAAAGGACAGATAGTGTTTTATCTAATCTATATACTTAGTTTAATGATAGTCCAAATTGTTCGTCGTCGTCGTCGTTGTTCTTATAAGACTTATGGTAAATTCGACTCTTTTTTTTCTTTTTGGGAGTGATCAAAATAGTCACAATTTCTGACAAGACGCCCTGACGTTAAGGTATTTGTAATCAACTCGTGGACAAAATTCATGGTTAGTCCGTGAAAGTCTTTACGGTTTCTTAAAATTTTATTTTTGACGAGAACTCCTTGGACAGTAGATAGGACTCCGAGAATTATAATCTTTGGAATTCCGTCCTCCATATAAGATGTAATATAGTTCTACACTATCGGGTTTCGGTTCTTACTAGAGAGTCAGAAGTGTTTTAAAAAGTCCAGTCCGACTTACTTTTGTTATTTTTATTTAGTAGGACTTATGGTCGATTAAGTCCTTCAAAAGGGTTGGATTCCAAACGTACAGAGTTCACCTTGGGTCCATACAGGGTTCTACGTCGGTGTAGTAAATTCATCGTCGTCAAGAGAGAACGACAAGAAGATACTATTTATAGGACAGGGGTAATTCCAGCAACCATGAATCCAGTAAAATGAATTGTAAATGTCTAATCGAATCAGTTTAACGAGTACTCATACGTCTTTTTTTAACACTTTAAGTCACCCTTCGAAGACTACTTTTATAGTGGAGAGTCATTTTACTTACGAGTATTACAAAATTAAAAAAAAGGAAAATCTTGGAGCTAGGTACCGTCTCGGTCCATTTCTAGTAAAGTTGAAAGTAAAAGTACACTAGTCACTAAACTTTATACATTATTTTGTATAACGTCAATATGACCACAGTTCTTTTTTTTCAAAATCTTTCTTCTAGCTTCGGCTGAGACCGATGATGACTTCCTCTTCCTTTGCTCCTTGTACATGTTTAGACTTTATATATAAGTTATGGATAACACTTATGTCAATCAAGACCCAACAACTCCTTACAAAGAAGAATCCTTATAAGGGAGAATCCTTATAAGGGAGAATCCTTATAAGAATCCTTATAAAAGGATGAATACTAAAGGAAGTGGACCCGACTCGTTAAAGGTACTATGATCTAGTTAAGGTCAAGATGTCGGATACAATGAGTTTTCAATACGTAGTCTAAAACTTTAAGTGTCTTAGTTGAGTCTTAGTTATGTTACAATCACCACAATAATCTAATCCAACCCTCCTATAATTCTACTGTGTCTTCGAGAATGGAGATCTTTTATGTTCAGTAAACGTTTGGTGTCGCATTTGTAGACTTACAGGAGAGACACTAGTGGGACTTTTTATTCTAACATAAACACAGGTACCCATTCTTAGTACCGAACCTTAAAGTAATAATATTAAGAAAGAGGGTTTTTGACTTACCCTTTCGCAAGGATTATGTCTGTGACTTGTCTTCCCCCACCGTCTCGTACTCTACCAATCTATCTTAGTGGTTGAGTTGCCTGTGCTTAGACTCGTTTGAGGTCCTCTGTCACTTCCTGTTCCCTCGGACCATACGACGTCAGGTACCCCAGCGTTTCTTAGTCTGTACTGAATCGTTGACTTGTTGTTATTAGGTACAACGTATTGGAACCTAATACGTCATTCATCCGGGAACCCCTATATCATTTCTGGTGTCACCAGAATGCGATTCGTAACAAACGTCACCTCTTCGTAAAAAGGGGAACTTTTATAAAGTCAGAAAACTATGAAAGTTGGTCTTGTTCGAAAAAGTGATCCATCAGAGTATGTGTTTTATTAAAGTCTCAATGGGATTTCTCCAGGTACGGGTTTTGATTCGAGTTCGAGGTGTTAGATTTTAAAGTACAGGTCTCTCAAGAAGGAAGGTGGAACATATTATGTTTATGGGAAACCTCTGTCTTATAAAATAGTCCGTCCATATCACATCAGACTTATTTAAATAGTCTAGTAAAAGACTTACGTCCAAGGACTTTCGACTCTCTCGTTTACAAACCCTTCCCCTTGTCTCTCTTCCTTCGTATTCGGAGTCTTTTTCCTGTCTCTCCATGGTTTTTGGTTTGAAGCGGAGAGGTAGTAAATTCTAAGAAACCCGTCGTTCGTTTCTTTTGGATTGGTTTGCACCGAATTCGTTGTTCTTTTTAGATAGAACAGTGTAACGTTTTACGGGATTCTTTACCGTCAGAACTCTGACGAATTAAAACGTAGAGTCTAGTAGCTCCTGGTTCGAAAAAAGGAGGGGAGTAAGACAGTGAAAGTCTCATAGGAGAATTCGACCAAGATGATTATATGGGTTTTGTCGTCGGTGTCAAGACCCATAATGTACGTCTACTTTTACAGGTCTCCGTTTTTATCCCTTATGACGAGAGACAATAAGGAAAATTTCTCGTTTCTTTTGAAAGGGTCTTTGAGGGGTCCTCTGAAGGGGATTATAGAACTAGTTTTAACACACAGTGTACGGTGGTGGATTCGTTCGTGTCTCAATCGTACTGACCAATCGTACTGACCAATTGTACTGGTTAGTGCTAAGTGGTTGGTTCCGACTCTACGGTCAGACGGAACTTCGGATACCAGTGAAGTTACTCCCATCTGTTTCGGTCCTAAGATAAGTATTCCTCATTCCTTCTGCTTCTCAATTGACTCGTCCATGAGTCGTGACAGACGGTACCGGAGGATAGACCAAGAGGATCTTCAACAGGTCGATTAAGTTAGGTCAATAGTGCTTTGTGACTCTACGGTTCAAAGATTATGTTGAAACGAAAACAATTAAAACAAAAATTACAGTCAAGATGACTCACTATTGACCTCCAAATACAATGGTAGAATATAGAGTGAAGTAATCAACGGTTCCTTGTGGATTGATATTATCAAATTCCGACATTAGTCTACTAAGATAGACCCTTAGTAAAGTCGTCAATGAGTTTCCCCCAAGTACGAGACATAACCTCATTAGAATTTTCTTAATAGTATCATAGTGTTTTTTTTTCCACGTAAAGTGAAAAGAAAGTGGGTCTTAAGATTCAACGAGATGACTGATTAATGATCATCGATTCGTTTTATAAATGACAGGTCAAAATTTAATACCGGAAGTAAATTTTAATGGAGTACTGTTTTCAAGGGGTGTCTTATCCAGTGTTTTTTTCTTCTTTTATCAAGAGGTACCTTTATCACTCTAGACCCAAATTTTTAACAAAAAAAGTTAGGAAAATCAAGTGTGTCTTGAGGAAAACGAAAAATTTTTTTAAATAAATTAAAATTAACTTCCTATTAACGAAATATTATAACACAACCAAAGACGATATGTAGTCGTACTTAGTCGGTATCGGAGGAAAACGAAATTTAGGAAACAAAAACACTAAAATTCGAATAACAAAGAACCAAGATGAAAACAAAAGACCTGACTACTGTATTTTTGTATTATAAATACTTAGGTATTAGACATAATATAATAATAATTTAAGAGAACGACTCACAGACGTACCTCAATAAGTAAAATGTAGGAAACCGAGTAAACCAGACGATTGGTCAGTTAAGTTAGTTTATTAACCTGATTAATAAAAGTTTGCTATATTAGTAGAAGAAGATAACTGAAAATATCTTAGTGATAGATTATAGTCTTTTAAGGTATTAAGGCAAAGGTATTTTTCAGTCATTGGTAGAGACGAAATAACCGAAATCTCCTCTAGACATGAAACCAGTAACGACTCCATAAACGTCTTCTGAGACCCACGAAGTGTACATGACGTTCGTTATTCATACCGTGTCACAGCTCGTAACGTGTCGATCTACACTCTCCATTCCTAAGAAAGTTACGGCATTGGCAGATCTGGTCCCTAAGGGATTGGGGGTTCAGTCATGGTCAGGTACCGGACAGTCCTTGATCCGGTGTGTCGTCCTCCGCTCACCGTCCACTCGTTCACTTCGAAGGCGACATAAATGTCGACGAGGGGTAGAGTGAAATGACAAACTCAAGGTGAAGGACAGTCTAGCCGTCACCGTATTATTTACATTACGTGAACTTACTTAGTAGGACTTTGGTTGGAAGGGTTGGGGTCAGGTACCTTTTTAACAGAAGACGTTTTGGTCAGGGACCACGGTTTGGTGACTAAATCTGATACTAAAAATTATACTCATACTTCTCATATGAAATGGGAAAGAATGACGAAAAATATACTTCGATCACACCGAGAGGAGTTTACAAAAACTTAATAACTCCTTTCACAAGGACTTGTCTTAAGTTAAAGATTAAAGAATAGCGTAAATAGAGGTGGTAGAGTCAATAGGACGACAATAAATAATATAAGGGATTCTTTTGTAGAGGAACCAGAATGTATCTGAAGATTTTAAGAAAGGTTTTACGATGAATCTAAAAAAACTCAAAGAAGGGGGACATCGGAATGGTAAGAAATTACGGAGTCTAACACAAAAGACAAAAACTGTTCGTAGAGAGTAATCGTGTCAGTGGATTCAACCTAAGGACGGGGTTGAGTCCAAATGTCAGGAAAGAGTCAGAACAACTCATTCCGATTACCGAGTCCAGGACAATAGTAGGAAAGTCCTTTACTTCTAGAGTCTTTGTTACCCAGAGAAGTGAGTCGGTTGAGGTGGTGGTTGGACCGAGAATAACTCGTTGTCTGTAGGGGTGGGTTGGGTCTCGGAGGACACCTTGTTGGGGGATTTGGGTTTGACCTTCCCCAGGACCACTTGGTGTTACTCGGGGCCAGGTCGAGTTCCTAGCCCGAGGCACACGTGAAGTTGGACGGACTTCTACTGTTTCCTTCGCTTCTTAGGAGGCTCCCACCGTACCATTGGCGGGTGGTCTGGTCCGGTCTAAGGAAGGTCCTCTCTAAGTTACCTGTCAGTCGTTTTTAGAGACTCGGAAGGAGTGGGCAGTTTCTCGGGGGAGGTCAAGACCGGTTCGGGTTTGACATTCATTTTTAATCTTACCTATTGGTTCTCACGGACACTGGAAGAGACTCAGACGGGAAGAATTTTTACTACTTCGACTTTTCCTCTTAATACTTTACTCTTTTGTGTGTAATTTACGAAACGTCTAGTATATAGGAATATAGTCACATTTACACGATAATGATAGTAGGAATGATAAGTATAAGATGAAGGTTCTTTACAATGTAGATTTGACCGAGTTTTTCTATAAACAGGATATGATCTAAAAAAACTCAAAAAAGTCCATTTAGTGAAGACGTGAAAAGACAAAATTATTTCGAAAAAACTGAGTCGAAGAACTCGGTAAAATGGAAAACCGATGTGACTCGTCGAACGTGTTAGAATTAAGGGGTTAGTTTCTAGGTTGACACAGGGGATTTCACCTTCGTATCAGAATTGGAGACATGACAGTCCCTTCAGGGAGGTGAAGGAAGTCATAAAAAACGTGGACTTAAAAAAGGAAAAAATCTTTTTAAGTCTATATCAACTAAATGTTACAACATGATCAAAGACTACATGTCGTTTCACTAAATCAATATGTATACATAAGGAAAAGTCTAAGAAAAAAGAACATCCAATAATGTTTTATAACTTATATCAAGGGACACGATTTTGACGGACCTAAAATTTTGGGTTTAAACGGTGAAGACCCGAGAATATTTATAGAAACACAGATAACCAGACAAAAAAGTTAATTAAATAAAAATTAACTTCCTATTAACGAAATATTAAAAACATAACCAAAGACGGCATGTAGTTGTACTTAGTCGGTATCCATATGTGTCTAGGATCCACGGCGGGGTGAACTTGTAAGGAGGGTGGAGATATGGTAAGAATGTTTCGGGAAAGAATCCAGATTATTAGAAATGTCGGATATTAAAGTAGAGAGATAAAGGGTAAAGATGAAGTCGAATTCAAAAATATGAGTAATATCTTTTCTATAGTTGACAAAAAATCTATCAAGGAACTATACCGATCTATACGACACCATTGGTGTCATCCGAAGTATATTTACATTACCCTACTTTCTTCAGTATTTTTAAGTCAGTGGAGACTTAAACTACGTGGACACCGGGTTTGGGAGAAGTCTCGAAGGTAGTCGCAGGACAACGTTATAAATCACACGTAGGTATCATTTCGTTTGCAACTTGCACTATCATGATAATGCAAGACAAACTAGGTGTGTAGTTTCACTATTTTTAATGTAACTATTGATGTATCTGGAAATTTATAGTTGTTACTTTAAATACCATTATCCTGAGGGTAGTACACAAGGAACCACGACTAGTGTTCCATGAGTGACCTTCGTCAAGTACAACGAATCAAAATATAAAAAGAGGGATGGTGTGTTTAAGACCCGTATTTTAATTTACAATGCTTTGCATGTTCAGTGTGGGTCTTTATGAAGTCAAGTCAGTGAGTCAGAACAGACTGAGAAACACTGGGGTACCTGACATCGTATGGTCCGGAGGGACAGGTAGTGGTTGAGGGTCTTAAATGAGTTTGAGTACAGGTAACTCAGTCACTACGGTAGGTTGGTAGAATAGCAGGGGAAGAGGAGGGTGGAAGTTAGAAAGGGTCGTAGTCCCAGAAAAGTTTACTCAGTCAAGAAGGGTAGTCCACCGGTTTCATAACCTCAAAGTCGAAGTCGGAGTCAGGGAGGTCACTTGTAAGTCCTAACTAAAGGAAATCCTACCTGACCAACCTAGAGGAACGTCAGGCTCCCTGAGAGTTCTCAGAAGAGGTTGTGGTGTTAAGTTTTTGTAGTTAAGAAGTCGAGAGTCGAAAGAAATGTCAGGTTGAGAGTGTAGGTATGCACTGATGACCTCTTTGGTATCAAAACTGATCTGCCTGTAAACAACCGTTTCATTACAGAGACGAAAAATTATCCAACAGATCCAACCAGTATCGAAAAGAAGGTTCCTCGTTTACAGAAAATTAAAATACCGACGTCAGTGGTGGACGTCACTAAACCCCCGGGGGGTTTTATCAGACAGTGACAAAGGTGACAAAGGGGTAGATAAACGGTACTTAACTACCCTGACCTACGGTACTAGAATCATAAGACTTACAACTCGAAATTCGGTTGAAAAACATGAGAGGAGAAAGTGAAAGTAGTTCTGCAAGAAATCACCAAGAAGTGAAAGACGGTATTCCCACCACAGTAGACGTATAGACTCCAATAACTATAAAGAGGGACATTAGAACTAAGGTCGAACACGAAGTAGGTCGGGTCACAAAGAGTACTACATGAGACGTATATTTAACTTGAAGACAGGGGAGTTTCAAGACGGTCAGTGTCCTTTGTCCTTAATGAACTTCATTTTTCTTCCCTTCTCCAATAACATCCCTATATTCGTCCTTACCCTTTGTTTTGTGTCGGTCCGGGACGTGTCTCCTCTCATCCCTCGATCACTATCGAATACCACTTGTTACAGCCTAAGCACTAGAGGCTTCTTCTAAATCGAAACCCTGGTCCCTGGTCCGAACTAGTGAGTTCTCGAAAGCACATCGTCTCAAAATAATTTCACTTTTTCCCTGTCTCTTTCGAAGACTGTATCTGTAGTCTTCCCTCTGCCTCTCACGGGTGGAAACGATCACAATCGTTTCCTCAATATATGAAAAAGTTAACCGATGATATCATTTAGTTTTCTTACAGAGTTTCAACATTTCTAGAATGATCCGGGTGAGGGTGTTAAATGAAAAATTCTACTGTCCTAATCTTGATTGTTATCTTTCTAGAATGGTCTGGGTGAGGGCATTATTTGTAAGATTTTATTGTCCTAATCAGTCTTCCAAAAGTTCCTCTTTGACAGGAGTTTGTCCTATGTAACAACAATATATTAAGAATCATGTCTCAAATTTGACTCAGGAAACAACACATTAGTAGTCAAGACCCGAATTTCTTTGTTTATAAAATACTCTGATTTTGATTCCTTACATCTCCTTTTTTTTTTCTGTAAACAGGAAAAAAGGAGGAACTTTTAAGGTCTGGGAATAGAGGAGGAGTTCTCGGGGTCTAGGGAGAGAGAGGAGGAGTCCCTGGGACCTGAAGAATAGTTGGACGGATCCTTGACTGAGAGAGTAATCCTCGATCCTAGTGTATGTACCAGTCAGACCGAAGATAGACGACAAGTACGAGGCATCTCGTGGGGGAACGAAGGAGAAACGTATAGGAGAGGTGAAAAGAGAGAACCTTCGGAGTAGTTGAGTATAGACCGGGTATTACTGTACAGGAAAGTGCTAAACACAGTTCAAGGTGACAATTGATCCGAAGGGAACACCGAGTCGACCATTTCTTAGACGGACGTTACGTCCTTTGGACCCAAGTTAGGACCCTGCAACCCTTCTAGGGGACCTCTTACTTTCCGATAGGTGAGGTCATAAGACCGGATCTCTTAAGGTACCTGAGATATCAGGTACCCCAGAGTTTCTCAGCCTGTGGTGACTCCCTGAAAGTGAAAGTGAAAGAAAAGTGACGACTGATGTAGCAAGAGTCGTCGAGGTAAGGTTTATGGTTAATCGGGTAGGAACGGTCCACGTCTCCTAAATCCAAATGTCCCTTCTTCTCAGTTTACCTAGTTTAGTGTTGACACACGCTTCCGTCAAGAGTCTCTTTGTTCAGCACCCATGTCCATTGGGGTCTGTTAGGTAAACGGTAAAACATCTCGGAGGAGAATGATAATCTAAATGAAAGTACAACGTCTTTCAGGTTTCATTGTCACTCAATTTATGTACTCCCAAATAAAAGGATACTTTATTTCCGTAATCTCCCCGACGACCCCGACAATAGTCCCGAGACATCAGTAATTCTTCGGTCACAAAATAGAAGACGAGACGGTAAAATCGTGACCGAAGAAGAGGTTCTTGGGAGTACCAGGTTCTACCTACTACCACCAGATCAGTAGTGCAGACGTAAAGTTCGTAGTCTTTCTTGTTTACCCATCTTCAGCACTATAATGACAGAAAATTTCCTCAGAAGATTCCTGAGTGAGGTTTAGTAGACGAATATAAAGTGACCGGTCTTGAATCAGTGTACCGTATGATTGTTATTTCCTTCGACCCTTCACATCAGAAACCGACGTGTCCAACCAAGGTCCTCATTTTGGTTAGGGAAGTGTTTCCCCTCTTAATTCATCGGTCGGTCGTCATCGATGGTGTACTTTAAAAGTTACTTATATTTTTAAGATGATTCAATACATCACTGCGGGAGATTTTGAGGTCAGGAGTCGTGATATATTAAGAAATTATACAAAACGGAAGGAATTGAAAACATAATCTCTGTTCTTATACGCGCACCTACGAGGGGGGAAGGAGGTAAAAAAGAAGGAGGGAGAGAGAGAGAGTATGTGTATGAGGGAAACACTTAGGTGTACGAATGTGTGAAAGAATGACCAAAATTGGAATAACTACAATTAGAAGATCCAAAATGTAATTTTGTATAACTGAGTCATTAGAACTCCTATGGTAAAAGACGAACAAGAAGTTAAACGGTAAGTATATCTTTTATCTTAAGAATTATCTAGAATTTTGACGTTTCCCTTCGACAGTAAAAATTTGTGATAGTACTTTTGGATCTATTAAATCTGAAACTTTGAAAGTTGAACTTATAATTCGATAGATTTCTTCTCTAAGAAGTAGGACCGATGTGAGATCTTATTTTTACATCCCGAAGACTTTTTATAAATACGGAACGTGGGGTCGACTTAGTATTAGAGAGGTGTCTAATAAGAATCCATGTCGGTCAACCTTTGATGTTCACATTTTCAACCACTTGGACTGAATGTTGGGAAACAGTGGGGTGGGTCGGGATATGTGTGTAAGGAGGTACCGGTCTTTTTGTTCTTATTTGTAAATTTCATCTATTTTACAGTCTTTGTTTTACTCTTACATGACCCTTTTGCATACGAAACCCCTGTTCACAAAGAGATCTCGTCACCAAGAGTCAGAACCTACGTCCATTCTTAGTGGATCTCCGGACGATAAGTTTCGTGACCGCAGGGGAACCCCGGACTATCTTTATGTCCGAGATCATAAGGTGATCCTGGATGACTTGGTCTTCGGGACCCCCACCCTGGGTCTTTAGATAGAAAAATTGTTCGGGTTATCTCCTAAGACTTCGAGCGACTTCAAATTTTTGTTAAGTGGATGTGAATTTTTGATACGGACCTAGGAAAGGGTCCGGTTAACTGAGAGATCGGTCACCACGGATTTAATCACTCCAAACAAACGGAAAATACGAGAGACGTGTCGGTCGTACTAATGGGGACGGTTTTGGTGTCGATTTAGACTAACGTCCCTGTATAAATGGGTCTTAATCAATAGAATTAGTCACCACGGGACCGTTTACAAAGTTAATGGTTGTCTCCGTCCCTTCGGGACTGAACGTCGTGAACGGTTAAAAGAGGGTGGTCCCTACTAAAGTTCAATGATTTCTTTCTAGTAACTTGACCCCTAACCCTTCTCCACACGTGTTAGAAGAGAGGTCTCGGTTACTCTCGACCGAGGTCTAGTATGGCGGGGTTAACAACAGCGGTTTTGACGAAAGTTTCCATGAACTATGTTATCGGGTTCAAACAAGGCGTCACGAACAGTACTTCGGAACTGTAAAATAGAGTTGGCGAATTCTAGGGATTCTTTAAGAAAGTATAAGGTCTTGGTGTTATTCTACGTTGGAATTGTAAAAACTTTGGGTACAAGTAAGAATGTTTAGAATTTTGACCATAGACATCAAGTCTTTGACTTTTTAAATTATCGGTGTTAAACAACTAGTGAGTTGACTAAATCCACTAAGTAGATGGTTAAGAGTGTTGTTACACTTCTCTTTAATAAATGAGGAAAAAATGAATACTTCTTTAGCCCCAGCTTTTTTGGATCTTTGGTGGGTCTTGGTGTGTGTATTAGTCACCGTCTCGGTCCTAATCCTAGATTCAGAAAGACGTCTCCGGTATAAGAACTCGTAATTCGAAATTAATTCAACACTGTTTTCTTTTCTATAAAAGTCTATTGGGCTCTCTCAACTATTAGATATCTTTCTTTCGAACCCATATTGGGACTAAAGTCTTTAGGAGTGTCGTTGTTCTACACTTGTCGACTCGCATATCGTGAAATGCTATCCGACAATAAAACTTAATCTCTCCAACAAGTCCCAAAACATATGAAACATTAATTGAAAAGGAAAGAAGAAAGTGACGTTACACATAGTAATAATTTATCATTTAAGATATTGATTCAACTTACTGTTGTTGTTTATACAATAGACATTTATTGGTGAGTAATAAACACAATGTACGTATATATCTTTCTAAAAAAATTCGGGACTTATCAAGTGTGATAGACTCCGTATAAACATATAGGATATCGTGGATCGTTTCATTTGTATGTCTTCTAAGTTATTTTCAAACAACTGATGATCTTAACTGTGGAACGGGACAACATTACTTATTCGTTTAACTTTGTCCACAAAATTTAGGGAAGACTTTGTTCTATCTCGAATCATTGTAAACCTCTTTTTTTCAGTACAGGTTGAGAAATACTGTGGTACCTGACATCGGGCGGTCCGAGGAGACAGGTACCCTAAGAGGTCCGTTTTTATGACCGACGACGACGATTCAGCGAAGTCAGCACAGGTTGAGACACGCTGGGGTATCTGCCGTCGAGTGGTCCGAGGGGGCAGGGACCCTAAGAGGTCCGTTCTTGTGACCTCACCCAACGGTAAAGGAAGAGGTTACGTACTTTCACTTTTCACTTTCACTTCAGCGAGTCAGCACAGGCTGAGAAGCGCTGGGGTACCTGACGTCGGATGGTCCGAGGAGGCAGGTACCCTAGAAGGTCCGTTCTCATGACCTCACCCCACAGTAACGGAAGAGGTCTCCTGGAAGGACTGGGTCCCTAGTTTGGGTCCAGAGGACGTAACGTCGTCTAAGAAATAGTAAACTCAGTAGCCCCTCCGGATAGTTAGTTTCTCTGTGTAATAAGAGTCTTAAGAAGGTCTTAGAATCTATTAGTTTTGTTAAACTACGACTTAGAGTATATAGTAATACAAATTCCAAACACTGGGAGGTTATATGACGTAATTTAATATTCCCGGTTCTACGATAAATTTCAGACTGTTTCAATTTTCGATCAAGAGCCAAAAGTAAGTTACCCTTGATTTTCTTTTAGTCTTAGTTAGTTATAGTTCACTGAAGGACCGGGGGAAAAAAGTAGGGATCGAAAGATTCTAGTGAATCAAAAGTATATGATGAAAAAGATGAAGGTTTGGTGTTCTTTTATAAAGACGTAGTAGTAGTCTAATTTTACATGAGTTCTTATGTTATGTTTGGACAGGATTTTCAGTGTGTTGTAACAGAAATACGATATCGTAAGTGTCTTACCCTGGACGGTTTATACTCTAGGTGATTTTAACATTTCCAGAATATAAAAGTACGGTAACCCTTCCAAATTGTGGTCGTCTTTATTACAATTAACACATATAAAAAGATTCCTATAGATTCTTTCTATAAAGATGAAGAGAACTAACGATATATTTTACTTTTCCAAATTAAATGAAATGAAATAAGAGAGTCGAATTTATGAATGAAGATTTTCCCCCCTTCTTTGAATAAGACGGTTCATCCCGATCATGAAGATTTAAGAATCAAATTAGGTTCTGTTCTCAAAAGTATCAAATTGTTTCCTAGTATGTCATACATCGTAAACTGTCCTCTTTCATGAAATTACTTTCATCTCTAACCAGAAATGAAACACTTCAATGAAAAGGTATATAACACATAGTCTATACAGTTGCTTCCCTTCCCTTTTACGGTATTTGAGGTTCCTAAAAATTTTTAGTTCCAAACCTCTTGGAAGACTCAGCTAGAAAAATTTTTATATATCTCAAAATGAATAATAAAAATAACATGACCCAGAGACGACCGCACGTCCGAGAAGAGATCGACGGGACGCTTCCGAAGAGTGACGCCCTCCCGACCCCACCCCGAAAACAACAACAACGTCTCGTGGACGAGACCCTGTGCGTCCGACGTCGTCGACACCGGGGCCCCAGGTGTCGTGTCCGAGTCATCAACGACGGGTGCTCAAATCAACGGGGTGTCGTATACCTTAGGAGGGTCTAGTCTCTAGCTTAGGTACAGAGGACGTAGTCGTCCTCCTAAGTAATGGTGACTCGAAGGTCTCTTCGGGGACTGAACCATAACAACCACAACTGAAAGGACTACCATACTTTTACATCTTGGAAAGTAAAAATTATCTAGAGTACAAGTCGTCTGGTAGGAGATACAAGGTCCATATGAAAGTCTCTGGTATTTGGGTACCACCAACTTCGTGACACCAGAGTGAACACCGAGGAGGATGCCAATAAATGAGTTCTCCTCTCAGAGGATTTGTCGTTTTAAACTGTCGGGACTGTTAAACTACGTACATATCATAAATCTGTAAAAGGTAAAAGAAATAATTTTTTACTAATTGATAAAATTCTCTTTCATAATCTGACACCCTGAATGCCGTTTAGTATGTTGCTAAGACACTCAGTCTAAGGAAATTTATCTCTTTCACGAGGATCGAACTAGTAGAAGGAAAAAAATCCGTGTTCGGTTCAGATTCCGTTGTAAATATTAATACCACTGGTATATTAGATCGTAACTTTGGTACTGTAAAAACTTTCGCTTTCTCGTGGTCGTCATTAATACCGTCCTTTTGTCCGTATTTCCTCCTACCAGATCTTACGTAGTTTTGTATACCAATGGAATGGATATTACGAAACAACAATCTTCTCCTACTCTTTGTGGTTCTGTATAGGTCGACGAAACGATTCCAAACGAGATTTTACTTCGTCTCACTGCTTAGATCGTGTAAAACCCCCCTTAAGTCGGGAGAAATCACAATCATTGATTGTAGTCACACATCGAGTTGTGGACAGGTCTTCGGGTTCGGATTGGGATTGGGATCAAGTCAAGTCAAGTCAGTGAGTCAGCACAGACTGAGAAACGTTGGGGTACCTGACGTCGTGTGGTCCGGAGGGACAGGTAGTGGTTGAGGGTCTTAAATGAGTTTGAGTGCAGGTAGTCCAGTCACTACAGTAGGTCGGTAGAGTAGGAGACAGTAAGGGAAGAGGAGGGCGGAAATTAGAAACGGTCGTAGTCCCAGAAAAGTTTACTCAGTCAAGAAGGGTAGTCCACCGGTCTCATAACCTCAAAGTCGAAGTCCTAGTCAGGGAGGTTACTTGTAAGTCCTAACTAAAGGAAATCCTACCTGACCAACCTAGAGGAACGTCAGGTTCCCTGAGAGTTCTCAGAAGAGGTCGTAGTGTCAAGTCTTCGTAGTCAAGAAACCACGAGTCGAAAGAAACATCAGGTTGAGAGTGTAGGTATGTACTGATGGCCTTTTTCGTATCGAAACTGATCTACCTGGAAACAACCGTTTCATTACAGAGACGAAAAATTATACGACAGATCCAACCAGTATTGAAAAGAAGGTTCCTCGCAGAAAATTAAAATACCGGATGGGGATTTGGTCTATGATAGATGAGTCTTGAAACTCGTGAGGGTTGTTCTCCTGGTAACAAAGATAAAGAAGAAGGTTTAAGTATTTGTAAGATTTTACCCCGACGACGTAACGGGTTGAGGTTCCAGTGTTGTGTTTCCTGTTTTACAGTTATTTACTACAGAGTACCTCAACACGTAACACCACCGGAAAGGGAAGAAGGACCGTTAGTTTGTCTAGACCTTTCTTCCCCTCTTGAGTGTTCTGTGACTAACCGACTAACGACCGGTGAGACCGACACGCAAAAATCGTCTATGACTCAACTGGTTTTTCAAGTAAGACTAAAGACTTTCTTGAAAAACTGGTTGGCTTGCTACTTCTCGGACCGACCCGTGAAAGATTGCCCACTCCGCTACCACTGTCAAAGAGGAGAGAGGGGATGAGAACAAAACACACGTCGCTGAGGTCAGTCGATGTTGTCGAAGTGTTGGTTCAAAATGACCTTGTCGTAGTCAACGTTTTGGGTAGAGGAAGTAGAGGATTCCTCAAAGGAAAGTTGTACTCACAAAACTTGAGGTGATGAGAAGGTCGTCACTGTCACAGGTCGTTCGTACGCTTCCGGGGCGGTAGTGTCTGTAAGTCGAACCGGGCCGGTTTCGTGAAGAAGGGGAGATGTTCATGGTGGCGCCGGAGGCACAGGGGAAGGTCGAGAGGTCACAAGTGTGACTCGTCGTGAAGAGTTCGGTACGTCTCCTGTCACTCGTTTCTTTCGGAGAATCAATGAGTGGGGAGCCGAGTTTGGTTTAGAGATCCTCCCCGGAGGTAGGTTTTGCTCGGTGAGGGATGAGGTCCAGGTTGTCTCGGTCACGTTGACGGTGAGTGGAAAAGGTAAAGGTCGCCTTTGGTCAAAGTCGGGGCGACACACAGGGGTCGAGGACAGAGAGGGTGGTCGGCCTAAGTCTTGGGTCACCGAAAGGAGTCGAGGCAAGACGGAAGAGAGGGACGGTAGGGTGGGTGGTTACGGTACCCCGACGGATTTTCGCGTGGTAGGTACATTCATAGAGTTCTAAACTCAGAAATAACTTAAACAGTGTTGTAACGAAGAAAAACTACAAAACCCCAAAACCGGTTTTCCGTACACCCTAGAATCGAGAGAC
Source organism: Capra ibex (assembly GCA_006410555.1). Classification (NCBI taxonomy): domain Eukaryota; kingdom Metazoa; phylum Chordata; class Mammalia; order Artiodactyla; family Bovidae; genus Capra; species Capra ibex. Next base: position 1,113,101 of record SJYO01049919.1, on the reverse strand, counting down.
TGGTCCCTAACTTAGGGGTGGAGGACGTAACCTTCTCATTCAGAATTGTTCACTTGGTGGTCCCTTCAGGGAGTCACTCCAAAGAACTACATTTTCTACAGTAAATTCTTCCCCAGACGTATTCTTATCGAATCAGATCCTATCCGGAGAGTCAATAGTAATAGTGAATAGGATATAATAGTGATAGAAAAGGGACCACCGAGTCTACCATTTCTTAGGTGGACTTACGTCCTCTGGGTCCAAACTAGGGACCCAATCCTTCTAGGGGACCTTCTCCCGTACCGTTGGGTGAGGTCATAAGGACGGGACTCTTAGGGTACCTGTCTTCTCGGACCACCCGATGTCAGATACCCCAGTATTTCTTAGTCTGTACGGACTTCACTGAATCGTACGTGCGTAAAATTTAGATAAAAATATTAAATTTATGACTTTTGTGGAGATATGTGTCTAAGAAACGAGTCACGAGTTGAAAACGTGTATTCTACGGGATGCATTCACGAACTCCTGAGGACCACATACCAACAGTAAGGTTGGTGAGAATTAAGGATCCGGAAACATGGGACTGGTCCCGAAAAGTACTCACTGAATCCCCACTTAATTAAAATGTCCGGTAGGGTCCCTGATTACTTCTTTTTATGTTTCAGAAGGGTGGGTCACTCACTACTAATGTAGGCACTTTGATTCTTACGCCACTAAGATCTGAACCCTTTTTTCTACTTAAAGTCACTACAGTCTAGTTTGGTCGTCCATTCTGACAACCCAAGTCTACTGAATAACCTTAAAGTAACATTCCTTACATTCAAACGAATTAAGTCAGGAATCCATTCGCCTGGAGTTACTTTGACTGTGAGGGCGAAACCTTCCGTCTCATGTCTGACTGGTACCAAACGCGTCCTTTGAACAGGTGTACCTAGGTGTCAAGAACTAATCGGGCTGTCGATGAAGACAAATGAACAAATGTACACAAATGGATCTTATCTCATCCAATTCCTCTCCCTGATCTGTCAGACAGAAGGTAAGGTCGTTAGGAGACGAGTCATGACCGTTTGTGGTAGTGTAGAAACTCTGTAAAGTTCTAGACTCGGAACTCCACTAGACCTGAACTTCCTTGAGACCTCAAGGTTCGACAGAAAATATGCTAAGGAAGTTAGGATTACACGGACCCCTAACGAGTGGTCAAGAAGAGTTAGAAATGTAATGCAATTTCACACACTTTGTCGGTAATCGGTCATAGGACACCAAGTTGGACATGTTGGGGGACGAAAAATCATTCACAAATGTGACTTTCTCTTTTTCCTTTCAGTATACGTTCGTAATATACTTTCTTTGTGATAAAATAAACTCGATCAAAAAGAAAAAGTAGACACGGTGTATCGTACGTCCTAGAATCAAGGGACTAGTTCCTAGTTTGGGTACGGGAGACATCATCTTCGTGCCTCAAATTTGGTACCTAGTGGTCCCTTCAGGACTCGGTAAATAAAAACGAAGGACATGCCACCAATAAAAAATTTACGTCTATATATAAAATTATTAAATTGAGAACCAAATAAAGGAGTCCATCCCTGACTCACTTTTGATATACAGTTTATAACACGTCAGACACTATATTCACTGGGACCTTTGTTCAAAGGTGTGAGGAGACTGGTATACGACGAAAGGAAGTACAAAAATTTAGAATGAAGGTCACCTCGGTGACTATATGTCATAAAATGATCACATAATATACAACCCTTTAAGAATGACTCACCTAAGAAAACATATATCACAAATGTCATGAGTTTTGACCTTGAAGGGACCACCAGGTTACCAATTCTGAAACGGAAGGTTACGTTCCCCACACCCAAGTCAGGGACCATCCCCTCTAAGTGTACTGAGTCCCGGTTCTTTGGTTTTGTACTTTGTCGGTTATAACGTTGTTTAAGTTATTTCTGAAATTTTTACCAAGTATAGTTCATTATAGAAAAAATTTTACGAGTTTTATTACGAATTTTTACAAAAAATTTTAACTGAAATTTCATAACTGAACTTCGTTAGCCTTTATAAATTCGAACGGTATTAGCTCATGTGAACAGTATATAGTAAAGTAGTTTAAGTATGTATGGACCCTCCGTTTATGGTTCCGTTGATAAGAAGAGAAGGTAGAAGATCTATCTCTTTGACTCCGTGTCGACAGTTTGACAGTCCAGTCACCATCTTGTCCTTGGTCTCCGGACCAAAGGTTCTGTGAGTGTGTAAAAGGGACTTGGAGACGTCAGAAAACGTCAAAATGCTGTTAATGGAGGTTTGGGGTATTTGTAACGAGACAGATCGTGTCTAGACAAAAGGATATTATGACAGTAGTGTCAACACCAACAATTAGGAAGATTCATAGTGACTTTAGTCTCGACACAAGTCTGACAGAAAATGTCGAGTCTTTCCCTCGCTAATCTTGGGATATTTTTACTATGGTTCAGTCGTGTCCCAGACAGACCAAAATGGAAATACCAATGAGACATCCCTCTAAGTACGATCAGGTGACGGGTTGAGTTCCCTTTCATCCCAAAAAGAGAATAGACTTGACACTCATGTACATTTGTACTTAAAGATGCTCATCTCACGATATTTAGGTCATCTTGAGATAATTTGGAGGTAGTACTTAATTTAAGTTCGGATTGTCGTCCTTGAATCTCAAAGTTTTTCATAGAGTTCGGAGGGGTAGACTTTTGACACTGTGTACAGACACAAGAAGACTGATAATAATAAGAATCTCGACGACGACGACGACGACGATTCAGCGAAGTCAGCACAGGCTGAGACACGCTGGGGTATCTGCCGTCGGGTAGCCCGAGGCGACAGGGACCCTAAGAGGTCCGTTCTTGTGACCTCACCCAACGGTAAAGGAAGAGGTCACGCACTTTCACTTTTCACTTTCACTTCAGTAAGTCAGCACAGCCTGAGAATCGCTGGGGTACCTGACGTCGGATGGTCCGAGGAGGCAGGTACTCTCAAAGGTCCGTTCTCATGACCTCACCCCACTGTCTTAACTAGAATGTGTCGTAAGACACGGTTACTTTACTTTACTTTCGGTTCGATGTATTACGTTAAGTCCTTTGATTCCTCGATAATAGACTCTACCTTACGAACGTAATCCAACCATCTACAACTAGACTCCTTCAAAACTCCGGTATAATGTTATGACAAAACAGGTGACGACAGAACCCTTTGTTATCACTTTTTCAGTACTTCTTGACAGATTTACACGACACCGGGTGACTACTTCAATTCTTCTTTTAAACAAATCTTTTTCACCTTTTCTTAGTATTTCTTTGTACTCATAACTGTCGACAGATATGGACGTAAGATCCATGTACCCTTATATCGATTAGATAAAAAAATGAGGGTGTAATCGTAACCTGTAAATTACAGAATAAAGTTGAAAGTAGGAACTGGAGCAAAGAGACCTTTGGAGGGGTAGAGAAATAAGACTAGGAGGGAGGGTAAAAAATTTACTTTTGAAAATTTTCACACCGAGGGTCTATGAGGGGAGATACTGTTTCTCCTTTGTTATATTCATGGATTAAGAACGAGACGAAAAAAAAGGAGATTAGAGGAAGAGATTTGAGGAATCAGTAAAGAAGATAAATTTAGAATGGAGAAGTAGAGAATGGTACTTAAGAAATACTTTTAAGAGGGAACTCGTGTTTATTAGAACGGTAGATAAAGAAAAGATTATTCTCATGGTACACAGTGACCGGAATGTAAAAAGTGGTACCCGTACCATCCTGGGACTCACTACCTTGTCACTTCACAGGGGTACAGTAGACGACACCCAGGTGGGTCCTACATGATCAGTGTTCGAGGGACTCTCGACCTCAGTCCCCTCCTCCCAGAACGAGTAACGACGTGGGGACGACACAGACCGGGTCTCATCCACGGGTCCCTTATAGACAACTTAATTCAGTGTTGAGACCCTAAATATAATCAAAGTCTATCCTATTACTTTGAAAACTGGTTCCTCTTTTAAAACCTAAACAACGTAGAGATATCTTTTATAGAGTGAACTGATGTCCCTAAGACTAATATGGATTAATATCTATGATAGATGGTCATATTATTAGAAAATTAGTTGACTGACGACGACGACGACGATTCAGCGAAGTCAGCATAGGCTGAGACACACTGGAGTATCTGCCGTCGGGTGGTCCGAGGGTTCAGGGACCATAAGAGTCCGTTCTTGTGACCTCACCCAACGGTAAAGGAAGAGGTTACGTACTTTCACTTTTCACTTTCACTTCAGCGAGTCAGTACAGACTGAGAATCGCTGAGGTACCTACCGTCGGATGTCTGACGTCGGATGGTCCGATGAGGCAGGTACCCTAAAAGGTCCGATCTCATGACCTCACCCAACGGTAACGGAAGAGGCTTAGTTGACTGATTTCTCTACTTTTGAAATTTTTTATCGTTTTAATTCGTTTCAAGACCCTAATTGACTTCGAAATTCCCATTTAGACACTTAGTAAATCACTAATAAATAAGAATGTCTGTTTTAAACCTAAATTTCATAAAAATTTATGAAATTTTCCTCCAGATGGAGGAGGTGTCATCTCAGACAAAATATCTTACGACATGGTGGTCACGGATAATATCATAAGATTCTTAGATCGTCATTCCTGTCCCGCCCCCCGATACTTCGGACCAATAAAGATAACTTCCACCGTACGTCATAATCTATGTACCATTTTCTTCTGTAGGAGACACATACAATTTCAAATAGATCCTTAGAAACTAGACGACGGGTATGACACCCGACAGGGTCCTTGTTTCCTCTTATGGAAGAGATTGCGTATGTTGAACGAAATCGTGTGTGACATGGGTCTCAACCAACCCTCGGGAAACTCGTGCGAGAAGGTCGACCAAACTAGGATGAACTAATAAACGGGACTTCGGGTCTGAGTCTTGGGTCGAGTCCCGTGACTCTCAGTCTAGTACGGGGTACAAAACCTTTAGGCCTTGGAACCGTTACTGTATAGACTAATCTCATACAGTACTGTGACACCAAGAGTCGTCTTCCTTTCATGAGAGGTGGTGAGACTGTTAAACTTCCTTTAAAGACGTCTACACAGGGTCTTTGGTTTGCGGATTCAACAGTTTGATAGTCGGAATTCTCCTAATAGAAATTTCTGTTTTTTGTGTGTGTGTGGATATAAAAGTTCACCGTATAAGAAGACTTCATTATAAAACCGAAAAGTAAAAGAAAGTATCTCGTTGACTTTAAGACACGTTAAGTAAAAGTGAAGTCCAGAAATTGTATTCGGACCTTTCCTACCCGGTATACAGTAACTGAACGACCGGTGTGTCTGGTCTAAATGTGTCTTTTTATAAGAGAGGAAACTCGTGTCTGTAGTGGATGTTCGTCTGAAGTGTCTTTGAGGACGAAGATGAGTGTTTCCCCTCTTCCGTTCCCTTTTACCTCTTGTTTCGTGTTTAGGTCAGGACCTTTAAGTTTCACGTGCCGGTGGGTGTTCCGCAGTCATCATGTTGGAAACACGTCTTGTCACGTCTTTCGTGTAAGTTTAAATTGAATTTGTATAACGAAGAAACGTTTACAGGAATCTTTTGGACTTAGAGTAACCAGTGTTAAACCTTACTGTTGGAACTAAATACATATTCTCCTCATCAATAAGGACCCTATTGGTTGAGAGTCCTCGTTTCGTGGGGAGGGGAGGAGTTTATTTTTGGGATGTGATTAAGGACGAAACCTGTACCGTACGTAGAAACATTTGTCGGGTCAACATTTCTATACGACGACGTCTTTGTCCGGTGTATGAGGACGGTGTGTCAACGTATTAAAGGAAAAAGGATTCCTAGTTGAGGGGTTTATAAAATACTTGAGGAAGTATCTGTACGGAAGTGGATGTCATAAGAATAAACCAACACGTAGACACTGAGTATGTAATGTAGTATATTGACCATCGAATTTGTTAACATAGAATTTACGTTAAAATAAAAAAGAGGAAAATTTAAATAAGTCACCCCGATTAGGAAGAGGACGAGGACTGTTGGAGTCTATACTCCATTAGAGTTTTAACAAAACTGGTGAAAATCAAGTGCATTCCAAGATACAAAAGAAACAACGTTTTATGTTCGAACTAGGTTTTGGTACGTTACAGGTTAAGGACATCATTGATTGTGGGATTAGGAATAAGTTCTTATTCTGGGGTGTGTGTTTGTGGAGTGTGGGTCTCTGGGGGATGTTTACCCTGTAGATTTTGGTCCTTCCTTCATACCGGTTGAAGAGAAAAAGCGAGGGAGGTAGGGGGTAAAGTGATTGACGACAAGGACTGAAGAAGGAAAGGGTCGGTGTCCCTGTTTTCGACTGGGGTACGACCGAAAGAGAGTATACACCAGGTGTACACGTACTGTCCTTAGTAGTGTCCAGGAGACTGGACTGTGGTACGTCCTCATACCCGGTGACTTTCGTCGGTAGTGAACGGGTGGTTATTGGGTGGAACAAAGAGTGAGATCTAAGGAATCCGTCCTCAGTCTATGGTTGGGTGACCTCCTTGTCATTCACGATGTTTACTCAGATAAATTAGAAGGAGTTATCGGACCTCCACTTTGCGTCCATGAGACCCTGACCTCCATACTCTGTTTGTATAATAATCGAGAGAGGTTTCAGTAGAGTGACCTAGAAGAGGAAAACATAGAAACTACTTCTTAGAGTCAATAGATTAGACAGGAACTTCCGGACGAAACTTTAAAGTCACTGGAGTCATCTTTGAATGTCAATTCTAGACCAATGTTGACATAGGAGTCATGTTTCATTGTTTGTCATATAAAATCTATTGAGTGACTCACAAGACAAAAGTAATGGAGGGTTAAACATCATGACCATTTTATCATTTATATATTGGTTATTCACATGAAAATATCGTTTTGTTTTACACGTATAAAAGTAATACAACGAAGGTACCAAGGAAACCAATTTAGTTAAGTTTGTAATTTTTAAGGTATTTTAGTCCAGGGTTAAACTATTTTTAGTTCAAGGATTTCTAACCTTACGTACCTCTGTTACGTCAAAAATATAAGAGTCCGTTCATGAGTTTCGGAATAGATAGTGGATAAACAAGGACCTCACATGTGTATTAGTATTGAATGGTGGTACGTGGCATTATGAACAAACCTTTTTAATTAAGTATGAAAGTTATATCTTTCGGTCCTTGACTGGTCGGGAGTGAGTAGTACACCATCCTCTTCGACGTCTCTTCCAAGAAATCAAACCTAGTTCCTGAGGTGATTTTATCACCGATGTCCACCATACCTTACCTAACCCTTAGACCCCTGAATTTGTTTTGTTCTACTCGACGGTATCTTGGATCCTGGAGAACGGTGGGAGTGTTTTTCGGACCGAATAGGACTTGAGGTCCTAGAGTACACTCCAATCGTTTGATACTCTTAGTAAGTAAACTGATAATAAAAATTTTATTATTCCGTTGAATCATGGTTGGAGTGTATCATTCCCTTATTTTATTGAGTGACCAAAATAAGGATTCGTAGGTTTCTTATTTGTATAGACAATTTTCCTTTTTATTACGGATAAATCCTCGTACTTACGTTAAGTTGTTTCTACTTTTTACATGAGGAACGCCCTAAAAATTTAACAGTTCTTATCCTTTATAAAGTTTAAACATTCTAATCAATTCCATAAATACCTTTTATACGAGTAACATATCATAATCCCTCTTATTAAACTTTAACGACTATAAGATTTTGAAAATTAGGAGTTTTTTACCGTTAAAGTATATCAAGTTTGATTTGTCGACCCATCGACCTTCAAAATTCATAATTGAATTTTATTTTGAGGGTTTTACATCTTTTATCAGCATTATGAAAATTTGATTTAATCTAAAGTTTAATCTTCACTTGTTAGAAAATGAAATTAACCAAACTCAATAGACTACTTTTTACTTATGTGAATTGACCTCTCAGTATTAAAAAAAGATGAGACTTTCTCGACGACATCTAAATAAAACAAATGGGTCAGATTCTACTCCGACTCTTCTTTCTAAATTTTAACCAAGACTCTTTAATTTTGGTTCTTTGTAAACCAAAGACACAAAGGATTCACGGTTAAGATGTGTTTAAGTCCGTCACTATATATATTTTGTTATTGATCTTCTGTACTCACTACGCTAAATTATCGAACTCTAATGTAGAGTACTCAGGACTTGAGTTAATAAGACGGATACTTACCCCCGTCTACGTTTAGTCGGACCACGAGGGTTTAAGTGAAGTCCCCGTAGGACCATAGTAGACGTACCTTGGATGGATTTAGTATTTTAATACTAATTGATCCCAGTGTTCAAATTGGTTTCCAGAGTGGGAGTGGGGTCCATGGACCGACACCTAAGGAGTTTCTATGTCATCACGTCCTCGTTTACTCTCGGAGGCACAGTAAGTGCATAAGAAGGTAAGAAACCCATGAGTTCCTCGTGGACGGTGCTCTGTCCGTGAGTGATAATATGCATGGTAACTGTAGCACCCTTCGTTCTGTTTGTTCTTAAGACGAATCTCTAAAAGTTAGTAAATTGGTTATTTGTTTACTCGTTCTTATTATGACCTCCCTGAAGGGACCACCAGGTCACTGATTCTGCGACACTAGGGTTGCGTCCCCCGGGTCCAAGACTAGGGACCAGTCCCTTGATCTTGGGTGCACGGTGTTAATTCTGGACCATGTCGGTTTAGTTATTTATTTTTATTCATAAAGTTTTCAAAAAAATTTTTCTTATTATGACCTATCGTTCTTTACGAGACATCTCTTAATGTTATCCCTCAATGAAATCTACTTTACGGACCCTTCCGACAAAATGCCTCCACTGTAAATTCGAACTATCTTGTCCCGTCCTCTCCCTTACTGTCCTTAGGTCCTATTCAAGATCTAAATTCAATTGACCCACGTGAGTTTCGTACCAGACTTTGGATACGGTTAAACGTTTGACAGTAGAGAGGTGGAACTCTATTGATACCTTTAACTTTCATTGGTGATTCTTTAAAGATATCGTAAACTGTCTCTTTAAAATACAGATAGTTTGTATTAGAACGTAAGAAAATTATAAAGTGAAAAGATCATTAAGTAAAAATAAAATGTTCTTCTTGTCCAACTTTTTATGGTTAAAAATTTTGAACCAAAAGTGGTATAGATTACACTCTTTGTGGTCAAATTGATGAATTGGTTCACCTACTTATCATCACGGTCAAGGATTTTACCCTTGCTCGTCCCATCCTCAAATAAGAGACCCCTTGTCTTTAGTTCATACATAGCAAACTTGGTCCGATGCAAACTTCACAGGTACTCCATGGGTTCGGGTATCTTATTTAACCACCATTTTATTTATTATTTAAATACTGAAAGCACTATATCTCATCTAGTAACCCATATACTCAAGACGTCTCTCTGGTCTGACTCTCTGTACCTAAACCTCAGTAGTCGTGTGTCTTCCGTCCACTTCGACACTCTGACCTACTCTGTTAGATCCTGTCTCTTCCTTCTCGATCGTTTCCTTTGACTATTCCTTGTCGATCTCTTTCCCTTCCTTTTGGTTATGTCACAGTACCTTTAGTTGTTGTTGTTGTTTTACAAAATTTTTCCTCTTTCATTCCTGAAGAAACCATCAGGTCTCCAATTCTGAAGAATAAGGGTTACGTCCCCCGGCCCAAACTAGGGATCAGTTCCTTGATCGAGGGTGTATGGTGTTACTGTTAGTTTCTAGGACGGACGACGTTGATTCTAGTCCGTGTCAGTTTATTTATTAAAAAAATTTACCTCTTTCATCGGTAGATACAATTACGACGAGTCTTCAGTTCAATCCGTTCTTGTCTATTCACTGTTGACCTAAACCGTGTATTCTTCTGGGACTGTCATCGTTAGAGTCCTCTTGACACTCTTGTGTTTTAATTGACCTCACACAATCACTTTCTTTTCCACTGTTCCCTTACTCCGATATTCTCTCTTTTAATAGAGTTTGTCAAAACAACACTCCCGACGTTTCTATGACACTTCCGTTCGTACCCCAGTTACCTCTAAATACTTCTATTCAAAAGACTACCGTTTTGGGTCATCTCTGTCCTTCCACCACTACGTCCGTTCATGACCTTACGTCAAGTCTTATTAAAACGGTTTTGTGGTATATCTGTCAAGATATATAGTTCTACCTGTGAAAATCATCGATACCATTAATGTAAGGTAGAAGTAAGGTAAGGGATGTTCTGAGATGACCCTGAGGTACTACCACTCCTTAGTCCTGTAAAACGCTAACGTCATCTCTGGGTTTAGAGGAAGTCACGAGGTAGTACTCCTTCACCTTTACCTTGTACGGACCAAATGCCTCCAAGGTGTTATACTTGGATTGTAAACTTAGAATTTTTCAAAGTAGGAGTTTAATATGACTACTTGTGCAAGAAGGAGTGGGTGTCTTTGACTGTAATTTTGTACAAACGGTAAAACTGTCCTCATGTTTTAAAGTTCGAAACTCGTCTCCGACTACTTACTTTATCTCAAAGCGAACCTTGCGTGGGGACAACTACTTAGTCTGCTACTTTAGGTTGTACTACTCTAGGGGTGCCCGTTCACATATCGAGGGTAGAAACTGTTTTCTGAGTTCGTGAAGGCCCAGTGGCTTCCGAGAGGTCACTGTAAGTGGACGTTTTAACAACCCTATGGACAGGGTTTCCATCCCCTTCTACTTGTCGGTCAGTTAGTTGGTTGTCACGTTTAGACATCCGAGTCACGGGAGTTCTTTCGGAATAGTCTGAGATCACTTTATAGACATGTCTCTTATGTCTGGTTATGGTCTTTTAATTGTTTCCGGTCTATTAGACCGATTTTTCTATGTTAGTCCTTGTCTTAGTAATTTATCCGTCTTTTGTTTAGTCTAATGAATACCCGTACAACCTTTTAAAAACATTTTCAACTTTTATTTAAAGGAATCAGTACTAGGAGAGAAACCCCAATAACTTGGAGAGTTGGTAGTCTAAGTGGTTAGACTATGAAAAAAAAGATAAATTGTAGATGACTTATAGGCGTCGGTTGGACAACATGTTTCGCTCGATATAAACATAGTAATGGTAATCCAACCATTTACGTCTTTTACAGTATAGTAATAGTGACCGACCACTTTTTAGAATACTCAGTGGCCTAAAAGACCGTCAGTCGACTCTCTCCTAAATGTGGGCCATACAGATGTCGTCCCTTAGAGAAGTGAGACGAAAGTGTTTATAATTGTACCGCAATCGTACATACCAAACTATTGGTCCTTTACGTCTCTTCCAGTTGACGATGGCATGAAATTGAGTAGACAGAAAGTCTCTAAGGGGAACTATGTACATCTTGAATTGTACTTTTGATACATCTGAATTTAAAATCAGTCTACTCCTTAAGTCGTTCACTTAGGACCGGAGTAAGGTGAACCATATTGTGTGATATGATAGGTAAGTTCATTCCAGTCGATAAGGTCCGGGACTCTAGATCCTGAAGATCGTCCTTTTCAAAGTTCGATAGGGTCAAAAGTAATAAAACGGAGACTTCTGGGTGGACCGGGAATCCCACCGAAAAATTAATATTTCATGTTATTTTTATTAGTTTTATAAAGAGAGGTAGGATTTAATAAACATTAAAAATTGAATTTATAAGATATACATGTTCCCCTCTTCGTATAATATGACAGTAACATTATGCAGACTATTAAAAAGAGACAAAACATTTCCTACCCAATGATCAACATCTCTACCGTTAGGTAGGTCCGGCATAGGATGAGGAATATAGTACTAGGAGATTTCTACATGTTTTGACGTATAAGAAGAACAGATAACAAGTAAAGTCCAAATGACCAAGTTTCTGCCCTTCGTCTAAAGTTTCTCTTTACTCGTGAAGTTTTACTTCGCCCTTCCTCTGCCCTGTACAAGAGACGTGCAACTGAGGTGGTGGTCACTGCTGCTGCCGTTGATATGGTAGTACCGTCGGTTGGGGGTCCACCTCTGCGTCCCAAGGTGCGACCCGGCGTAAGACTCCTTTCTCGTCAACTATAGTAACACTTATTTGGAACTCTTCACGTCCAATGATTCCTAACGACTCCTTTTACTTCGTCCCCGTGACTCTGACACATTGATCTCGTGTCCTAGTGCTAAATGTTCTGATCAGTCGGTACCTACCCAGTGCGGTGCGGAGTCGGAAACAGTTTCCCGTAATCATGATAGATAAGTGATTGATATACGGAGTCTGGAGGTCTTATTTAGAACGCAAATAGTTGAGTAACTGAGAGGACTTCTCAGTTATTTAGTTAGATAGTTTCTTACTAAACGATAAAAATCAAGAAATCTCTTATTCGTTTAATGAACACTTATCGGGAGTGAGTATTTTACACAAGGAAAAAACCATTTTCAACCTTTCAGTATAAAGTGAAAGAAAAAGACTTTTCTAGTCCTGAATTTTAGGGGGAATTTTTGTACCGTCTTATACATATGTATATCGACTAAGTGTAACAACATATCGTCTTTTATTGTGTTGTAACATTTCGTTAATATGAGGTTATTTATTTATTCATATTTTGACTTTTTTTATACCGTCTTATTTATAAAGGTTGATGATACTGTTATCTTCCATGTCTTGATATTAAAGATGAGAGTGGTTGAGGATAATTTTACAAAACTTCTATTAGAGATAACTCCTTTCGTATTTTTATGAACCGGTACTAGAGACGTACACGGACGTTTATTATAATTTACGTATTCTTGAGTTAAAAAAAATGTAAACACAGACAAGTAAAAGTCGAATTTTTACTTTCCGTAGTGTTATAAGAATTTTTAGGAAAGGGGACTTTACAATTGTCGTTAAATTTCTCAATATAACAAAAATAGGGGGGAGGTTTTTTGAGTATTATCGGTTTTCGATTATTGTGAAACCAGGTCTTTTTACATATATATAACTTTTTCATCCCTCAAGAAAAATAAAATTAGAGAAAGGAAAAGACAAAGAGTCCCCTCTTAGTCAACAAGACCGGTGAACTACCATGTTCCAAACGGGTAGGCTTCAGCTGATTGTCGACCAGTCAGAGTGTCCATTTCTGTCATTCTTGGAGTGAAGAGGTCGGGGAGGGTTCGTAGGTGGACGACGTTACTCGTGACTTTATAACCCGGATATTTGACAGTGGACTTCACATCAGGAGGTGGACTTTATGACCGTAGTGAACCCTCGAACAACGTTTATGTCTTAAGGTTCGGGGTGGGTCTGGATGACTAGTCTTACATTTAAAATGAGTCTAGGGGTCCACTAAGTGTTCACATAATTTAAACTCTTCATAACCAAGTGTCGTGTAAAAATTGCAATTTTTAAACATTGGTAGGGATCGTGGACAAACATATTATATATTTAGTCTGACTTGACAATGGAAAAGGAATTTTTTGTCTTTGACAAGTACTCATATACATACGATTATTTTATAAAAACAACAACAGTAATAGAGGTTGTATTGTTAACAGAGGTTGTATCGTTTGATTGAAAGGAGGAGAGACTGAAATAATTACAACTCTTCTCTCTCGAACCGAAAGAGAACTCAGCATACCACGGTGTTTCAGAATCGTTTCGTAAAGTATCAACGACTGTACCTACTTAATTTAATCTGAATGGTTTCCTTGTTTTTATCACTGGATGCAAAGTCTATGTCATAAAGGGATGGCAATGTTGATATGGAAGAAGAAGTCAAAAAAAAAGGGGAAGGAGTTCTTGTTGACAATGACAACCAGTCAGAATTAGTTAAATCCAAGTACTAGTAGAAATTACCAGACCGTCTTAAATATTCGGTCCAATGTAAAATAATGAGTCTCTGTGTCCCTGACGTCGACGGAACTAGACTCATTATTTGTCCTGAAGAGAAAACCGAGAGTAAACTCCAAGTCTAACTTATGACTAAATAAACAAATAAAACTTTGAAAACTTGTTGACCGGTTTGGGTTCCGTTCCCCTCGACTCAGTGAATTGGGTCTTTGGGCCTTACTGAAGTGTCTCTTTTTTCGATTTCGGACGAATAAATTAATGTCTAGAGTGTTCTATTAGGATGTTACCACTCTATGAATTATGAAAGAAAAAAGTGTAGTCGAGGTGTGATAATGAATAATAAAGAAATACCAGGTCGTTGGGAATGAGTGTAGGGGATTTTCTTTAGAAAGAGGTTCGGGATATCGGTGCAGATTTACGGATATAACAGTATACAAATACTTAACCAAAGATGACAAATTACGGACTTATACGAACGACAAAATCTCCTTCCAGGGCTCACGTTCTTTTTCTGTTTCTTGGGGATGTCCTTGCGAAAAAGTCTGGAGTAAAGGACGTCCGAGGACCCCTATACCACCGAGTGCTCCCCGCGGAGACAGCGGACCTGACATTCCATCGGAGATCGTGGTAAAAACCGCGGTCTGGACAAGTCTAAAACATAAATAAACAAACTTACGTGGATAAAAACAAACATAAACAAAATATCAACCAAACCCCCGAAAAAAAAAAAAAAAAAAAAACCACTTTCCCCTGACTCCTTGTCTCTCTCTTTCTCTGGTGAAAAAAGGTGGGTATTCCAAGAAAACCTCGTAAATTATGGTCTACTTTCATAGATAGTATAGTTCAATTGAAATACAAACATTTTCTGTTGGTTTCTCCACTACATCAAGTCTGTAGAAGGTATACCATGAACTTTTCAGAAATAATGGTATTTCTGTATTCCTACTAAAAATGTAGGAACTTTACTTGACGATACTCCATGTCGGAAACTTTTTAATATCAGTGACCGAGGTTTCGTCAAATACTTTTGTCTTCGACCAAAGATTATGATCGATTGTAGGTGGTGGAAATTGATCAGATATTATATAAGATTGAAAAGGTGGCCTTTGATCCAAGTCAACTTGTCGTACCTATCAAGAGTCATACTTGTCTTGGAATTCAAGAGGAAGACGGGATTGTGACGTCTTACGATGTCTCTAATTCTACGTTTAATCATTTCCAAATTCCAATTTATAAATATCTCAGGTGAGGAGATCCACCTAGTACGGGAGTTTAATCAATGGATTTATTATAAACCCTACCTGACAATTAAAGAAGGTGGGATTCAGGATTTTCTTTGGGTAGGACCCAGGTGGGGGGTTTCTAAGACTCAATTATATCATTTACCCGTAGTCCTAAAAGTTTATAAGGGTACACTAATACTGTGTGTCGGTCGAAACCCTTGTGACCAAATTGCAGACGGGGAAAGAACCGATGGAGAACCAGCAATCCATACATTCGTTATATAATAGAGACTTTGACTGTGATGTCCGGATAAAATAGATAAATCGAAAAATTAAGAATAAGTAAAATTAGATCATATATTAGTAATGGGTTTGACCCCAGGTTTATGATATGTCAAATGCAAGTGTACGGGTAGGTAGGTCTAGGGAGAACACGACTATGGGAGTACCTCTCCGAAGAGTGGTGACCGTAAGGGAGCGATAGATACACCACGGTCTAGTCCTACTTCTTCAGTCGGTGGTTTATTTGGACGGACAGTAGTCAGACAGTAAACGGAGTCGACAGGAGAACAAATAATCCACTCACCGAATGGCGGGGGCCTCGACTGCACCGACGAGTTACCGGTCGGACAGGAGGGGCTGTGGAGGGTGTTCTACGACCAGTCCCTCTGGCCTCAGGTGAGAGACGAGTAACTGGGCGAGTGAGTTGCGCTGCGCCCCTGGATGTGGACGCAACGATGGTTGTTTTGACCCGTCTTAAGGAAATCGAACCTCGAGTGACATCATCCATTCCAAACGACGACCCTGGAGATTTGTACTGAGGGAGGTTTCTATGACGGGTTTATACGTCTCGGAGACTGCATTAAGGAAACAGGAAACGGGGTGACTCGGAGTAGAGCCAAAGGGGAAGAGACATGATTCCCGGTACAAAGGTTGTAACGAGAGTTTTTGTATAGTCATTCGATTTTTGTATTACGCCATGGAACACATATAGTACGAACGTTATTTACTATCAGTAACATTATTAATTAGTTAGTTAATTAATGATTAACTGATAGTGAGACCCTCAACCACTACCTGTCCCTTCGGACCGCACGACGCTAAGTACCCCAGCGTTTCTCAACTTGTGCTGACTCACTGGCTTGACTTGACTTGAAGTCAGTGAAGGGAATGTCAAGTAGTGAGGTCCCAGAGGTGGATGGGGTTCGAAGATACGGAAACGTAATTACCAGGGAAATGTACCTTACGGGAAGAAACTGATCGTTGGAGGATGTGTAAGAGATTCTGAATAAAGTGTACGATGGTGTTTCCGTGACGCCTGGGTGGTCCGTGGAGGAGGAGATACAGGTATCGTGAGTCATTTCCTCTCTGAGAATGTCGCGAGTACCGAAGACACATTGATAAAAGAGAAACGGAGGGACTTCTCTGATCCTCGGAGACTCCGGTGTCTTCGAACAAGAAGACACGTAGAGACTACAGACTGAGTCACGGACCTTGTACCTTCCGTAAGTTAGTTATTGATTTGTTTACTTGGGAATGGAATGTTCTACGACAGTTGTTTGTGATTACAGATGTCAGTACTAGGGGACCCTCCACGGTCGGGGATCTTAATCGAAAGTCTTACTTACTTAAGAAGGCAACTTGAAAGAGGACGATCGAGGGAACATACCGGGGATTTTCTTTAGTCCTGCCGTAGTCTTACAATTGGAAGAGAGATCCGATGATCGACAAAGGAGATATAATAAAAGAAAAAAAAGGTGAGAATTAGGGGAGAGGGTTGTCTCATCCTTTTCGAGTAAAACGCTCCTATGTGACCAACGTCGAAAATGAAGAAAGGGTGACAAAACGATTTCATACCGGCGACCTTGGGACTCTATCCTCCACAGAAACAGAATTGACTAAGACGACCCCGTCCCCCCCCCTCGCCCCTTTACGGAGGAATACTTTGTATTAAACACCACACAAAAAAAAATTATCATATACAGAAAACTAAAAATACCTCGTTATTTTAAAGAGTTTTTTTTTTATTTTTTATGTTAAAGAGTTCCATTTTTTTACTCCCTTTTAGTTATATGGAAGATGTTTTATTGGAGGAGATTTTTTCTTTTGTTTTATATAAATCATGTATTTTATATAGTAAAGAGTCTCAAATGACGACTCGTTATTTTCTTTGAGGGAATTAAGGTGTGGATGGTAAACGTAGGGTACACATAATGGGTTTAGGAACTCGCAACAGAGAGTTTTCTATCCGTCTTTTTTATTTTAATTTTTTTTAAAAAATTTCTATCCGTCTTCGTCAAAAGAGTAAAGAAAAATTTTAGTAAAAACCTCGTAAATAGTTCCGTCACTAGAAGTGATTCTTCGAACTCTTCACAAGATTTCTTCTCTATTCACCCCCACGAGTGAGTCTAAGGTCTTGACAGGACATAAACTCCGTACCTCGGGTTCCGTGAATGATAAGTTTGATCGTACCGAGAAGAGAGTAAGTCGGTTTCTTCACTTCTCCCGTGGACATTAGGACCTCTTTGACGTCTTGTCACCACAAGGTCTTCCGGTGGGGCACTCTGACCTCACGGCCCACTATCCGTACGGAGGCGGGCACAAGATGACCTTCTTTCTGTTACTCTGGTAGGGAAAGTGGTCTCTCTCCTAGTCCATGTCGGAGGTGTGAACCAGTTCAAGTCGTTTCGAGTAGTCCGGTGGGTCTATTCAGAAGTCGGAAAACTTAGACCGAGGAAAGTGAACCGTATTACGTAAACGAAATTGGTACATTGACACGAATAGTTCTTAAATAAGGAAAAACAACGACTCCCAATCAGGTAACATATTACAGGGTGGTAATTTTTGAAATAATAATAATAATAAACGTGGCGTACCGTACGTCCTAGAATCAAGAGACTGGTCCCTAATTTGGGTGTGGGAGACGTCCCTGAAGGGACCACCGAGACTGCCATTTCACAGACAGACATTACGTCCTCTGGTCCCAAGTTAGGGACCCAACCCTTCTAGTGGACCTCTTCCTTTACCGTTAGGTGAAGTCACGATAACGGACCTTTTTAGGGTACCTGTCTCCTCGGACCTTCCCATGTCAGGTACCCCAACGTTTCTCAGCCTGTTCTGCCTCGCTGAAGTGAAAGTGAAAAAGTGGGACGTCACTTGTACGTCTCAAAATTAGTGACCCGGTGGTCCCTTCAGAGATTTTGGAATTAAAAAGTCGAATTTTTCCAAACTCCCTAAATATTTCTAGAACGTACAAAAACAGGGCACAGAAAAACGCACAGTGTGCAGTACACACAGTAAACAGAAAAGCAGTACACAGTACAGTACTCAGTATAATCATGGGTTTTGGAAAACTAACATTTTTCGCTTTTATTTTATTCGGTTTTTTTTTTTTCCCCCGTTTTGTTTTGTAATACCGTTATGAGGAAAAGGTAGACAGTGATGTACCGATAAAAAATTTATTTAAATTCCTAGGTCCAAGAGATTTACCCACGGAACAAATTAAAGGAGACTCCACTTCATTTCACTTTCAGCAAGTCGGCACAGACTGTAAAACACCGAGGTACCTGACATTGGACGGTCCGAGGAGACAGGTACCCTAAGAGGTCCGGTCTTATGACCTCACCCATCGGAAAGGGAAGAGATCCCTAGAAGGGTTGGGTCCCTAGCTTGGGTCCAGAGGGTGTAACGTCCGTCTAAGAAATGGTAGACTTGGCGATCCCTTCGGGGTTAAAGGGGATTGGTAGGAATTAAGAAACGGTAAAACAAAAATACGGTGTGCCCGTTGAACACGTGTCTTTGACGGTGACTCTTTAATAATAATGACTCTTGATAAAGAAGTGTCATTTGATTTAAACAGGATTTCCTATAACCGAAAATATCTTGGAACCGTAGATTTTTCAGATTCATATTTTTCCAGTCCTAAAAGGAGACCATTTTGTATTCGTTCTTGTCTCTTATATGAACTCAATTGTGAAGTCACATTTAATTGTTTTGTATAATATGAGTCGGACTTTAAGACCATATTAATGCGTCCTACCGTCATGCGTCAGTTCCAATTCTTGATGTCTACATCTCTTTTGTCTTCCTTTCCTGTACGTCTAAAGGAGGACTTGACTTGATTCAATTTACGACGGTACGGGTCAACTAATATAATTCTTTGTGAGGGAGGTGGGATTTCTGATGTGTCTTTTGATAATCTTGATTACTTAGTATATAAAATTTGCATATTGGTTGTTCCAGGATGATATATCGTGTTCTTTGAGACGAGTCACAATGCACCGTCGAACCTATCCTCCGTTCAAACCTCCCCGACTCAGGGAAACAACAAGTGGACTTTGATAGTGTCACAACAGACAATTGACCGAGACCACCACTAAATCAGTGATTCAGCACAGACTAAGAACGCTGGGGTGTCTGACGTCGGATGGTCCGAGGAGACAGGTACCCTAAAAGATCCGTTCTTATGACCTTACCCAACGGTAAAAGAAGAGGTCCCCTAGAAGGGTTGAGGTCATAGTTCGCACCCGGTCGACTCGATGGTCCCTTTGGGGTTATGTTTTATATTTCGAATTTTTTTTTTTTAGGAGGGGGACGTTTTCTTGACTAGTTACTTAAGTCGTTTCGTCGTCCTATGTTTTGATTGTGTGTCTTTATACAACGTAAAGAAATGTGATTGTTTCTTTATAGTCTTTCAAAAAATTTTTAGGGAAAATTTTAGTGTAGTTTTATTTTATGACTCTTTATTTGGACTGGTTCCTTCAGTTCCTGAATGTACGAGTCTTGGAACTATTTCCTTTAACTTCTACAAAGTTTCTTTACCTTTCTATAGGGTACGAAAACCTATAGGAACTCACCAAGACCGTGTTTTTGTCTGTCTGTACCTAGTTACCTTGTCTTATCTCTTGGGTCTTTGGGTGTGTGGATCTCATTTAATTAGAAACTACATCCTCCGTTCTTATATGTCACCTCTTTTCTGTCAGAGAAGTCGTTCACAACCCTTTCGACCTGTCGACGTAAATTTGGTTACTTCAACCTTGTGAGGAAGTGTGGTATTCGTTTTTAGTTAAACTTTACTTAATTTCTAAATTTATATTTTGTACTGTGGTATTTTGAGGGTATTCTCTTGAATCCGATTCGTAAGAGACTGTATTTAGTATCGTTACAAAAGAATCCAGTCAGAGGGTTCCGTTGTTTTATTTTCGTTTATATTTGTTTATCCTGGATTAGTTTGAATGTTCGAAAACGTGTCGTTTCCTTCGATATTGTTTTACTTTTCTGTTAGGTGTCTTACTCTCTTTTATTGTATTCGTTATTTCTGTTAGGTGTCTTAATCTCTTTTATTGCATTGGTTATTTCCGAATTAAAGGTTTTATACGTTCGTCGAGTATGTCGAGTTATAGTTTTGTTTGTTTGTTGACTTGGTTTTTGGTCCGTCTTCTGGATTTACTTGTAAAGAGGTTTTTTGTATAGGTTTATCGGTAGTCAGTGTACTTTTCTACAAGTTGTAATGATTCATACTTTCTTTACGTCTAGTTTTGATGTCACTCCATGGATATGGGTAGTGGAGAGTGGTCAGTCTTACCGGTAGTAGTTTTTCAGACGTTTATTATCCCCGAAAGACCACCAGATCACCAATTCTGAGACACAAAGGTGACGTACGCCGTGTTCAAACTAAGGTCCAGTCCCTTCAAGACGTACGGTGTTCCATGGGTCGGTTTTTTTCACATGTTTAATATTTACGATCTCTCCCACATCTTTTTTCCCTTGGGAGGATGTGACAACCACCACTACATTTAACCACGTCGGTGGTACCTCTTTGGTGATCCCTCTTGTCGTCCCTCCACGGAAATTTGTAGTTTTCGTCTCAATGGTATACTAGGTCGTTAGGGTGAGGACCCGTATATAGGTCTTTTCTACTTTTGAGTAAACTTTGTGACATCGTGATGGATGTTTTCGGTTCTGCACCTTCGTTGGATTCACAGGTATATGTCTATATCTGTGTTTGCATGTATATGTATGTCGCCTTATAATGAGTCTGTATTTTTCTTACTTTATTACGGTAAACATCATTGCACCTACCCGGATCTCTAATGGTATGAGCTACTTCATTCAGTTTGTTTCTTTACAATATACTATAATGAATGTACACCTTAGATTTTTTTTAATATACACTTGAATAAATGTTTTATCTTTTTCTAGGTGTCTGTATCCTTTTATGAATACCAATGACTTCCCTTTTCCCCCTCCCCTCCCTATTTGATCCTAGAATCCTAATTGATGATATATATGTTTACTCAAAGACCCTTGGGATTTGAGAGAGGTCTATGTTACGTTATATGAGAAAGAAAAGAGGTCGTACGTGGTCCTGTGTTGACCCATACAGACGGAGGAGTAAGTCGGTCGGTTCTTTAGTCTACGACCTACCATGTGCGACAGTCGGTTCTTACTTCGGCCGTAGCACAGGACGTGGCGGTCCGACCTATATATGCCATCCATATTACGGTAGCCAACTGGATACACTATCCACCGAATTTTTTTTAAAAAAAAAAGAAAATCCTAACCACATCATACAAAAGTATTTACTTAATTAACCAAAAATAAAATCACGAATGCTATACCTAAAAATTTCAGTAAAATAAGATGAGTGGAGTCCCGAAAACATGTGAGATGGTAAAGTGATATTCCAATTGGAGGAAGGTTTTCTCCAAAAAAAGACATGATGATTATGTCGACGAAGTCTCGTATGTACCCGAACATGAATACTAGTGGGTCGTAGAAGTACGGTAGGGGAACGACGGTTCCCAGTGGGTGCCCTTGGGGAAGGGGTACGGACATTAAGGGGTCAGTATTGAGGTGTACCGTCTTAAAAGATCTGGGATAAGTAAACAATTAAGAAGGTGTTTATAAATAATGAGAGTAGAGTGTTAGTCTAATTATTGTCTCTCGACAGGACTTTCACTGTTAGTGAGTCAACACAGGTTGAGAAACGTTGGGGTACTTGATATGTCAGGTACCTTAAGAGGTCCGGTCTTATAACCTCACCCATCGGAAAAGGAAGAGGTCTCATAGAAGGGTTGGGTCCAGAGGGTGTAACGCCCATCTAAAAAAATGGTCCACTCGGCGTTCCCTTTGAAAGTGGGAATCTATCAGGGTTTGTGTACTCTAATGACATTAACAATGATGGGAGGAAATTTACGGTTTCTTTGTGTGAGTCTCTCCAATTCACTGATGTCGAACTTTCATTTAAGTCTAAAAAATGTAGTAAGGAAGCTCAGTACAAAGATTTATAAATTGTTTAATTAGAAATGATTACATAAACACAGGAGATGATAAGAGGAGATATTAAAACTGTAATTAACCGTAAAAATTCTTTATAAAGAATTGGGGTTTCTCATTAGGAAAAAAAAGAAATTTTTTTTGATTGACCAACCCAATTATAAGGAATGACTAAATTGTACTACTTGGTCTTATTGTTTCTTCTTTTTCATTGAGACGGATCTTGGACTCCGGGGACGATGAGTCCACGTGTGGTCTACGGAAGGGGTAAAAAACCGTGGTGTATCCTCAGGGCCGGACGGTAAAAGGGAGTTAGATTATAAATCTCCTTTATATATCGAAAGACCAATAAGAGGGATTAGACAGTTGAACTTTAAGTCAACACTTCCTTCAACTGAGATTCCATGAAAGGGGACCTTCCCAGGCCTCTTTCTCTTCGGTGACTATACAAAGAATTAGATTCGATTACGGAATTGGTAAAGTGGGTGAAGTGGTACAGCCTTCCTTTGTTCTTTGAGGATGGATATTCGGGACTTTGGCTACTGTGAACAGGCCTAGGACGAGAAGGCACCGCCTCGGGGGTGAAGTCAAATAGGACCGAGTGCTGAGGGTCTGAGGACAGGACTAAGGTGTCGAACTTTTTGCCCTCCGCGACAAAACAGTCGACCCTGGGCCCACACCCTCTTCCCTACCTCCCGATTCCGACTTTAGTTAGGTGAAGTGGGGGGTGTTGGTGAAGGATGGACGGGCTCCTTGACCTTGTCATCCGTAGGGAGGAGCGGGCGTTTCCTCCCGAAGATTCTCATCGAGGACAGTCCAATTCTACGACTCTGTCGGCTCCTTTTCGATTCTCCGTCTCCCCGGCGCCGCTCCCTGAACTGATCAAGCGCCAACGAAGTGACTCTTGGACGAGAGAACACCTTAGCGATAATTCAAAACAGGACAAAACATCGAAAGGTTTAAAATAAAATTAGTCAAGTGAGTCTCCGTAAATCTGGGACTTTTTGATTAAACTTTATTACTTTAGTTGTTTCTCGGGTAAATATTGACCCTTACGATGGTCGTAGGTATTAAGGGGTCCTGGGTCTCGTAGTTACGAAGGGTGGACCCCAAGGGACAAGCGGTGGCGGTCCTAGAACCTTTGGACTACTCTCCCGACGAACCATTAAAGAGTCAGTCTCCGTTGTGGGTCCTGACTCGTCAAACCTACCTATGAAGTAAGTCCTGTACAAGTTCGGATTTCTAGGACAGACGACTTTGGTCCTAGGGGGAACCTGTCACAAATCACTTGTGCCTTTAAGATTGTGTAAGAGAAAACAGGGGGTTGGGAACAACTAACGTATACAATGAAAAGTCAGAAGACCGATATTGATTGATCTTGTACTAATCCCGTCATCCATCCATTCATTCTCACTAATCCTACTCGTCATTGATGACCAGTCTCCAGACCTAAGTAGAAAACAGAAGGTAAAGGTGTCTATAGAGTAGAGGAGGAAGACTCCTCGGGAGGGAACTCTCGGATGTTGAGAGAGATGTGGGTGTGAGGTGGGGTCGGGGACATCTAAGGTACGATCCAGTCACTACATCCAGTCCTCTATTAAAACTCTATAGTGGGAGTAGTGGGTGAGAAGGAAGAATATCAGGGTCTAAAACGACCTAATCTTAGTACCCCCAACCATAATGCCTTAGTTCTCTAGTGTTCGGGTTAAAGGGATAAGGATCGTCCTGTCCTCTCTCAAATAACTAAAAAAAGGGAAAAAAAAAAAAAAATGTTTACTCCGTAATATGGTTCTAGGGTGTGTTTCACAACCGTACTCCTGTCTTGCGTGGGGACGACACATGGACGATCTGACATAAGGAAACTAACATTGTGTACTAAACCAGGTAAAAGGTCGAGTCACCGTAGTGGTCTAGGGTGGTGGGTACTGGCAGGCCGGGTCACCGTCAGCGATACCTAGGGAGTGGTCATTTCCTGAACTGTAAAAGAGACGAAAGAGGAGGTACCTTTCGTGCTACCACATAAGGACGAGAAGAGCCTCACATCACCTCTCACTACTTGAAATTCTTACAGACCCACGGACGACACATTCCCCCGTCTGACACCTCCCCCTTCCTCCTGTTTGGTCTATTCCACCAAAGGTTCGTTGACCTAAACTCATTCAAAGGTACGACGGCCTGGACACCGTTCCTCTCGAAACTCATTCAGTCGACCCCTGAGGACGTCAGAGTCGAGACCCTCTCTACCTCCCGACATGGAAAATTCTAAGGTTGTTTTACTCTTCTATTATACCTACTTGGTTTCTATATTACGTGGACGACAGGTGACGAAACCCTTTTTCAATCGTATGAGGAGACGGGAGACGACACAATCCCCACAAGTTCCGGGAGGATTCTCGTTACTCCCCGGTCTACGAACCCGACTTTCCTCAATCTGTCATCACTGGAATCCATAGAATTGAGTGGTTTGTTATGTTTCCCTTTTCCGTTCCCCCAACCCCCCTCCACCACAGGTAGTGGAAAGTGACTAACGTAAGTATCGTCTTCAAAACCTAAGTAATTTAGTCGAAGATGGACCGTGATCCTCTGACACGATATGTTGAGTGTATGTATCTCTTCGTGAAAACTACACGAATAGGACCCACATAACTCGGTGTACTATTTCACGGTTTTACACGGACTCTATGGTTTTTTTTAGTGACTTACGAGTTATAACGTGTCACGTGAATAAGATATCGGTTTTATCCCTGAGTGGTCGGACGGACGTGGTAAAAGAAAACTTATACTACCACTCACCAAAAAGAGAGACTTATATATATATCTAAGATATTGATTTCACAACAATTATTTGGTTGGTCTTCCTTTAGAAGACACCCCAGTGAAAGTTTTGATGATCGAAGTCAACGGCGAACGTCTTGATACGTCCGTAGTAGTAGTAGACGGGTATCTTACTGCTGAGAGGACAAAGAGGGGAGCGGGGGTTTCAGACGTGTAGATACTTCGTTACTCTTTCCTTTTTTACGTTTGTTCCTCTCCTTCACTACTCTCTTACCAAAAACAACAAAGTAAATGGGCTCGTTTCGTCACCAACACCTTCCTCTCCAGAAATTATCAACACTTGACGAAACTTTAGTAATCAGTTTAACGTAAAAGATAAGTCTTTTATGATACGATTGACTTCTTCACCCTCCCTTTTCCTTACACGGAGAAATAAGATTGAGTGATTAAGTCTTAAACGGAGAGGTGGATTCCTTAAAAATCTGAATGTAAGTGACACTATCGGGTCACGGATCTTCTAACGAATCGTGTTTTATCTGGAAACTATTTATAAGCAACCTACTTACTCAAAATGTAATCTCTTTACATGTTACGTACTTGGTCAGTTTTGTAACGGGATCCCTACCAGCAGTACCGTGTCAGACGAGTCTAAGTAATCCTTTTGCTTGACCTCATAGACAATGGTTGAGGGACACGGGTTCAGAAACCACAAGAGACTCGGTCTGTGGGAGTCGACCGTAGAATGAGTTCACTTGTTTATCATTAACGAATCTTTCCGAACTTTAAAGGAAGTGAAATTCCGTTTCTAAAGGTCATATTTTTATTTAAGTAAGTGAGTTTTTTATAAAACACACAGATGAGACATATTTTACGATACGATCTCTAACACCCGGTGCGTGTTTATACTATTGTGTGTCAGGGACGGACGTCTTTCGAATCTTAGATCACCCTTTCCATTCTATTTTCCGTGCAGTTCAAGACGAGAAACCTCGTTTTTAGGAAAACAGTTTTCCCTAAAAGATCCCGAGAAGTAGGATGTAAAAAGTACTGAGATCTTTAGTAGAATTAACAAAAGTCAGAAATAAAGATTTATTTATACTATCCAATTAGGAATTCTTTTCTTCTAAAGTCGGTCAATAAATCGTCTTAATAATCCAAGTTAAAGGAAAGAATACATACACCCTTGTTATCATTTCCATATCCGTTGACATTACTACATCTTACGTAAGGTATGTCTTACGTACAATCTTGTGTAACAAAGGTATAACCGAAGATAATAGTTTAGAGAAATACTGGTTTCTCGTAAAAGATTGACGTCATAACGAAGAGGTGTCAACCTGTGGGTCGGAGGAGTAGATCTGTCAAGAGGGCACTCTCCTATATCAGAAGTAAAGACCCATATCCAGAATCGAAAGACTCCTAAAATCCTATTTATAAGACAAATCGGCGATCTACCGTGACAACTCGGATTTGATATTGTTCGAAATTTTAAGGAACTTAAAATTGAAAACCCAATACAATGTCGTTTCAAAGACTTGGAGCTGCGACAACTGTGAACCCCGGCCTATTAATCAACAACACCCCCTGAGGAGACGAGGGGCATCCTACAACTCGTCGCAGGAACCGAAGATGGGTGACCTACAGTCATTATCTCGTCGGTGAGGGGTTCAACACCGGTGGATTTTACAGGAGTCTATAACGGAACACAATGGACCCTCCGTCCTAGGGGAAACAATTCTTGATGACACAACTTGTTTAGGTTTAAGATGACCTTAAGTCAATGTTATTCCTTATGAATGTATTCTTTAAAGTCAAGACGACTCATTGAAACCTGAGTTGTATAGGTTTTAGCTAAGTGCCAGAAGGGAAAGTATTTGGTAAGTAGTAGGATCAAATTAACACCGTGGTAGTGTCAGGATCATTAGGTCTACCTCATAAATTCAGTAAGAAACGAAGAGGATAGATTAGTTAACTGTTTAGTATACTTGAGATTGAGAATAAAGAAAATATAAGTCCGGAAGGAGAACAGGGGGAACACCAAGGGTCGAGTCTGAAAGTAATGAAAGAATTAAAGGGAGTTATGAAGACTGAAATTGGTATTACTCCGAAGATTGACCAGAAGGACGGAGATCAGGACGAAAAATAGGGGTGAGTTCAGATCGGGGCTAGAGTCGTAGTCTAGTAAGAAGATTTCGTAACAAAATAAACCCGAAGGGTCCACCGAGTCACCATTTCTTAGATTATCGGTTACGTCCTCTGTGTCCAAGCTAGGGACCCAGTCCTTCTAGGGGACCTCTTCCCTTACCGTTGGGGACGGTCATAAGAACGGACCCTTTAGGGTACCTGTTTCCTCAGACCACCCGGCGTAGCGTACCCCAGTGTTTCTCAACCTGTGTTGAATCGTGTGTGACGAAGTAAGTATAGTAAGGAGATTAAAAGCTTGGGATTCACTAAGGGACCTCGGTTGGGTCCGGTCGACAAGACGGGTGCGACAAGTTCGGAACGAGGTTACACCAGGGTTTCGAAAAGTAGGTAATGAGTCTTTTGTGTGGGTCCCGTGGTCATTTTAATTGCGTCCGGGGACGAAAGACGGGTATACCGAGAAAAGACGGAGGTGGACCTTATGAGAGGGGTTAGGGATAGATACTTTTAGAATGGATAACGAATTTCCGGTAGAGTTTCCGATGAAATGACGAAGATACTTTATAAAAGGACCACAAGGGGGTTGGTGGGGTCATTTTATGTCAACTAAAATAAACTTTAGAATATCGTTTAAAGAACTCAGACCTTTTTCTCTAATAAAACATGTCTTGAAACATATTTTGGGTCGAAGATATATGGACGGACAGAGAGGGGAACGTGATCGGGTCAGAACGGACGTGATCTAAAATCGATGAACAACCATACCTGACACAGTTTTCAAACGGTACCGTTTTACAACGGAATATGTCTCATCCGTGAATTATTTATAAATAACTAGATTTAACTTGAAATTTTAAGATACATTCAGTGATATAAAGATATATTTTACTTCACTCAGATGCAGTCACCAAGAATTGGAACTGACGTATAATCTTAAAGGACCCCTCGAAAATTTTTAGGGTTTTACAGGAAGGGACCTCCAGGTCACCGATTCTGAGACTCGAGGTTTACATTCGTCGTCCCCAAACTAGGGACCAGTCCCCTTGATCTAGGGTGTTCGGAGTTGATTGTGGGTCACGTCAGTTTATGTATTTATAAACTTTTTTATTTAGGGTTATAGGTTCGGTGTTGGGGTTAGTCATTCAGTATTCAAGACCCCAAGACCGTATCCTTAGTCATAAAAATTTCGAAGGGTCCACTAAGGTCACTCGTTCACTCTAACTCTTCTCAGTAAAATAATAGTACCAAACTAGTGTCTTGAATGGGATCTTCCAGCCTTCCCTACGTTTATCGTATCCGATACCACAACCACAGTCACTTCTTACATGAAGGAGGGAAAACGTGCACGTTACGGACGGACCTTTCGTCTTCATTTGTACATGAAACCGGAGCAATCGGGGATGGTAGAACGTGATGTGAGCAACGTGTACATCGTAAGTACTTCGGGACTTAGAAGTTTTTAGGTCGTCCCTTTCTCCCTTTCAACCCTGTTAAGAAGACCGGGAAAGAGGTTTTTCGGTACGTCTGGGGTATTCGAGGGAAGATTGGTTTGTTCACTTCCTGAAAAGTATTGAACCACTCAGTGCCTTTACCCTTAGTCTTCCTTTTACCTCTTTCTTTTGTGTGGTAATTTGGACTTGACGGTTCGTTGATTATTTTTTCTGATGAAGGAGGAGGTAAAAACACAGGTACTATGCAGGTTCAGCGTGATAGATACCTGGAAAGATGCAGATAGGGGGTAAGATAAAAAGAGGTTCTACGGGACACAGGGGACAAGATTTATGGGATCCGACATTGGGTGGGGAGGAAAGGGGAAAGGGTCGTACAAAGCACGAGGTGTTACTGGATTAACGACGGGGGTACATAGAACCGAACCACAAGTTTTCTTTGGTTAGGTTTGACTTGTTTAGAACTTACGGACTCCCAGAAAATTTAAGTACCCCCACGACGTGGAAATTTTCGTCAACGAAAGAATGAGGGTCGTTGAAGATTATAATTATCTTTACGACCGTTTTTCTTTTTTCAGTCCAACCCTCCCCTCCAGAATTTTTGACTTAGGCTGTGGGTTTAATAAGACCAACTAGTGTCTGAGGACAGGAGAAGGAGGGGTGTTGTGAGGGTTTTTTGGAAAGTTTGACTCTAGGACCGGACTCAGACATACACCCGATACATATTAAACCAACATTTGAGTTTCCGTTTAAATGACTATTACTGGAAATAAGTTCCAGAGAAGGGTCCATTGGACCTGAGTTTCGCAAAGGTGACTACCAGCTCAACTTTTAGTGACACGTAGTGGTCCTCCTACTTGTCAATCTAACGTTATCTCGAACAACTTCAGGAAAAGTGGTGATTAACTGAACGGAACAAAATTCACCTAGTTATAAAGTCTTTCAATTAATGACTTCGTAACGACCTTCTGACGGATCGTAGAAGATTTGAAACTGTTACGTCACCAGTAGTCATACGATTTTTTTTTCAACGATGATGGTACAAAAAATTTTTAGACACGCTACGTTTTTTTTACGTATAAACATTTTTATACAAACGGAGAAAAAAGACAGATTAATATAATCAATCGTATGAACCACAACATCTTGGTATTTGTACGACCCCAAAAAACAATTATACATTTATTACCGGTGAAGTTTACGTTATCGGAACTTTAACGTTCTTTATCTCTTTCTTGAGTGAAAAATTAGGAGACTCTTAACACGGTATTTACGACTCTCATTTGTATTTCTTTTATCGACATGACATCTCCGTATAAGCGATTAAACGATCTTCTAAATTGTATGTTCACTCATCTTTTACAAGGGGATTATTATTTTTAATTTTATAAAGTTGTAATAAACTGTTATTTATAAACTTCCAGCTTTATGTATTTGTAAAAAGAAATTTTACGTCTTTTGTCACGATCAAAGGTCCAAATAGTTAACAAAAAATTACTAATTCGACTAAAAAATTATATATTTATAAGTTATGAATTTTCACTAAAAATTTTTAATAAGTTAACATATTTAATAAATTTAACTTTTTTAATGGTGTATACGATATTGGACCAGTCTGTAGGGATCTCCTTGTCTTTCCATTGACCCAAAATCAAAAGGATTTTGTAGGTTGTTTGGGTTATTTAGAGAGTATCTTACAAAAAATGAAAGATTCTATTTTTAAGTAAGATGGAGGATTGACTTCTACACTTTCTACCCCACCCCCTCAACTGGTCATAGTTGACCTTTAATTACCTCAATATTCATATCAAAAGAATGTTATTCATGAAATCAAGGGTGATTCTTTTACTTACTAAAAGTGTATCATACCATTCTTTCTTAACAAACTACAAGGTTTTAAGGTTTCTTGAACTATAAAGATGTGTCTAAGTCACTCAATGGACGTTTGACCTCCGACTAAGAACATTAAAGAGGTGTTAATCACCACGTTCTTAGGTCACTTGATACAAGATCATGACGGGTATCGTCAGTGATGGTTTTCTAATGATTTACATACACGTGTGTCATATTTGTTAAAGTGACACATAAAATTCCTCTCAATTTCAGGACTTTATTAAGGTTACTTTATTAAACTCACGTTGACATAAAAAAAATTACGTGTGACCATTTGATTGAAAATAAATGATAACAAAAATCTCTATGACATAGGAGAAAAGACTAATTTAAAGTGAATAAAAAAGGTTCGAAATCGTAAAAAGTACTAGATGAGAGGAGAGAGTAGTGGAAGAACAGTTCTATTTTTAGACATTTTATAAATTATCGTAGGTCTCTCGCGGAATAAAGATCCTTAAGAGTCCCCTTAAGGTTCCCTTAAAATTCGTAAGTCTACTTAAAGTATGTACAAAAGATTGAAAAGATATTGAGACCTAAAACAAAGAAATAAACACTTTATTTTATAAACTCGGAAAGGGTTCTACTTCCCATCCTATTTATTTATAAATACTTCTCAAATGACGTGTCTGGGAAAATTTTTCACAATCGTCCCCGAAGAAGTAAGGTTTCTTTTACCATTCTTATAAAAAGAGGTTTCATTCATCGACTAAATAAAATTTTCAAGTGTAAAGAAGGGACAGGGTGATACAGTACAAAGGAATCTTCCCATGATGTGATACCCCCTTAAAGGAGAAGGTTCTAAGATACGTCAACTTTTTTTTAGACCTCTTTTTAGTTTATTTAAGTTCTTCATAGGATCGACGAAAGATGTCCATCTAAGTTCCCTTTAATTAAAGTTGTATCGGATTCCCTTGAGACTGAGGACGTAGATACTGACTTCGATCACCTTTATTACCCACGTGTCACGTGTCTCTTTATCGTTCTCTCAGGGACATAAGGAAAGACCGAGTTCATCAAGTCCTTTTGAGACAATGTGACAAGATCCGAGATTACTTCTTTGTAAGGTATGATCGTACAGTAACCGGAATACAATTTACTTAGTCGGACTCCTATTGTCTATCTACTTCACTTCAACGAGTCAACACAGGCTGAGAAACGTTGGGGTACCTGACTCTTCAGATGATACGAAGAGACAGGTAACCTAAAAGGTCCGTTCTCATGACCTCACCCAACGGTAAAGGAAGAGGTCTCCTAGAAGGACTGGGTCCCTACCTTGGGTCCAGAGGGCGTGACATCCGACTACGAAATGGCAGATTCGGTGGTCCCTTCAGGTTGTCTATCTATTCCTGGGAGTTTTTGCTCGTATTGGAAACCAGAGACAAAAGTTTAAGAATCGATGTAGTTCGGGGTTTGAATTGGGAGTACCAAGTAACATTGGTACTCCTGACTGTTTCCTACATGAGATACACTCACGTGTGTATGTGTGTTTGTTTGTATGCGTGGGTGTCGATTGTTAAGTTAGTACCAGTTCACTGTGTAGAATAGAAAAGGAAAGAAAAGGACATACTGAAGAAAATTGGATTTTTATGTGGTCCGGGGTCTTCCGAGTGTTTGTACGGTACGAAGGTAGAGTCCTTCGAACTCAGTTGAATTAAAGATTTCATGAAAAAACCAATAACTTTAGGATTACCTTTTTGATAATATCATTTGTAAAACTTTACACACTTGATATATTTGACATATAAAACGGAGATAATGATCTTTCGTTACTGACCTAGAACCGAACATAAGGAAAGGAGACGTAGTACGTACGACCCATAAGAAACTTTGACTTTTGGTCACAAGTGAATTCGGTTTTACAAACACTCGTAAATGACAGAAAAAGGTCTTTCATATACCATGATATAGAACCATCTGGTGTAGCAGAGGTACTGTGGCCAACGACAAAAGATCAACACGAAAGAACTTCTAAACGACCCCTAACACAAAACGAACCTTTGAAACGTTAATCTTTTGTTTCTTTTTAATTTTTGGTCATAAAGTAAGTTGGATCTACCATGGTCATAAATTAAGTTTGACCTACAAAATTTTTGGTTAAATCTCCTACACTACCTGACAAAGAAATAAGTAATTTATTTTAAAATAAATAAGAGTCAATCAATAACCCGAACAAAACCCAACACGAAACCAAGGTCAGAAACATACACTCTACCCATTCAAGAAGGAGAGTCAAAAGAAAGTCGAACCCATAAAACTCCCTGGACGACGGTCAAACTTTATCGTTAGGTTTTCAGGACACAAGTAAGTTATTTTGTGAGTAATTCGAACGTGGAAGATCATATAAGTACTGGTCTCTTCCCTTACCCATATGTACACTTTTTCAACCAGTGCATTAATACACGAAACTTTAAAGAAAATGGGTGTCCATCGTTTTTCTCTATAGAAATCACTTTGGATTGGTCTCTCGTCTCGGTTTTACTCAGGGTTTGTTGTGAAACGAAAGTGATATTCTTCTGGTTTTAATTCACTTGACTCGAAATTGACAACTTAGGACGTCGGTGTTGGGT
The DNA here is from genome assembly GCA_006410555.1 of Capra ibex. NCBI lineage: Eukaryota > Metazoa > Chordata > Mammalia > Artiodactyla > Bovidae > Capra > Capra ibex. Next base: position 1,079,968 of record SJYO01049919.1, on the reverse strand, counting down.
TTATGTAGGGTAGACCGAGTATAGGTCACCTTTAAAATCTGGAAGTAATTATATTTCCAGTGGAGTAATTCTTTAACCGACATCGACCTACAATTCTTTCGGATTAGGAAGAATTCTAGATATTTACGTTTCTTACGATGTAGTTATATTAGTCAAAACTCATTACTCAAATTACCACAGTATCATGTATAACAAAATAATTCGTTAAGAGTTGGGGTAATCGGTCAATCTGAGTGACCCTCTTATAACTTTTTTTTTTTAGATCCGGAGTGGAGTCTTGTCAATTTAGTCAAGAACTTGATCCCTGGACTCTTAACCATATAAAAAATTCTAAGGGTTGCACTAAGATTACTCGTCCGACCCTACTCTTGGTGATCGAACCTACCGGGAGGGGTAGAACTATCGGGACAAGTAAACATACACCAAGAAGTTCTGAAGACTGGGACCACAGACCGGAGTTGAACATCGATCGTGGATCCCTTTCGGGTATACTTTATTGATTACCTATTGAGTTTGCTATGGACCCTCACCCAGAAGAAAATAATAAATTACAGAGAGAATCCTCGAAAATACCGTGTATAGTGACTATGAAGCGACAACTTCGTAAGTCGATTTGGGACAAATCCCGGTGAATGACTAATCATGTACATACAAGAACTGACGGATGAGTTCCTGTTTCTACTACGAGCCATTCGGTCCCATATTTATCTACGAACTATTATATACGACTAAATAACTCCTTTTCCCAGTACCTATTTTCTTATAAAAATTTAAAGTTATACAAGACAATAGTTTGATGTTTCTTGTATCTAAAAGTTTCCACTCTGTTATATCATTTAACATCGTCGATCCTGTAGGGATCACCGAGTTACCATTTCTTAGACGGACAGTCAAGTCCTCTGTGTCTAAGTCAGGGACCCGACTCTTCGAGGGGACCTTCTCCTTTACCGTTGGATGAAGTCTTAAGAACGGACCCTTTAAGGTACCTGTCTCCTCGGACCACCCGATATGTCAGGTACTCTAGTGTTTTCTCAGTCTGTGTTGAATCGTTGATTTGTCGTTCTCGTTGAAAATCCAACGAATCATTAAATTTAAGATAATACATATTATTATATACTTGAAATTCAAGTTTTTATAAAATGTAAACAAAATAGGTTCGAGGATTAGGTATTCGGTGTTATCGAAGGAGTTGTATATCAAACTTCAAAATGGTTTCTAACGTAAACTAGTGACTCTGGGTAAATGAAAAGGAAATTGACAGAAAAGTCCCTTTTTTTTTTTTATCATGTAGTTCGTGATCCTTTCGATTCCTTAAACCATTCTAGATTCAACAAAGGTCTCTAAAGGTTGTCTTTACTCGGTGATTTCGTATTATCAATTGTCTAAGGGTGAGAAAACCCCCTTACCCCTACGCCCTTTTCTCCGTATCCTAATCTTAGTGTAAAATTAATTTAGTAAACTAAAGTAAAGTAAAGGACAATTGTTGGTTTTCTCTTTATGAATAACGTACAAATAGAGACCCGATCTTCGGTGTCTCTATTTTACTTTTCATGTCAAGAGAAAACGTTCCATAAATATCAGGTCTCTCTCCTTTCACGTGGGATACATTGTTTTCCTGTTTGTTAGAATTATGTAGACACTCTGAAAGAGACTAATTGTATAAAATAAAATCGCGACTAAAATAAGTAAGATGTTTGGTGTTTGAATGACCCCGAGGATTACTTCGTTAAATTCAGATGTATTCATCTGATGACACGAGTTTATCCTACCGTCTACGAGACTTGGAACGGTCTCGGGTTCATGAGTGACGTCTCACCTCATACTGGTCTTTCTCCAGACCTGTAGTAGGGAAGATCTAGACACAACAGAAGACCCTGATGGCACAGAAGATTCTCGACAACTTCAGTTCTCCAATTTGTAAAATAAGAGATTAAACGTGACTCCTTCGTTTTAGGACTCGTGTGGAATCAAGGAATAAATGTCCATAGTCTTCCATCCCCTTTTTGAGACCACAGGTCACCAAATCTGAGAGTCGAAGGTGACGTCCCCCGTGTCTCAGGTAGGGACAAGTCCCCTAATTTCAGGGTGTACCTCTGTGTGTTGGTTTTTTTGTAATCTATTCTTCCTTTCTCTTTAAGTCATAATCTGACAGTCTTAAAGATCGTTATGTGAACACTAAAACGTTTAAAATCTACTGTCGGACCCCTTCTATGACGGTGAGTAATGTTTGGTTTTCCTTAAACTATTAGCCCCTATTGATTGTTTTAAAATTACTTCTGAGATCTTTTTAACGTTTACCACCGACACGGACTATAATCCACAACTTTGGGTCTTATAATATTTTTCCCAAACCCTTTACAGTAACAAAATAATTGAACACTGTTCAAGGTTTCCGTGTCTATCGAATTTTCAGAACGAAAAAGGTTAATAATCGTTCTGTAAGTGGCTTTTCGTACGTCAGACAACTGGTTCAATAAGAAATGGAATTTCCGAACCGAATAAGTAGGTTACGAATTCGTTTGAATATTTTCATTAAGTTTGGTTATGTTGCACATAATGTAATGACGAAGAAACTAATCGGAACCACCATCACTTCGGGAATAACGAGTTGACCATGATTAATTTTCATTTAGTGAAGGGTTTCGGTTTATATGTATATAAGTTATGTATATACTCGTTTATATATATAAACTCATGAACATTCCTTAGTCATCAATCGTTGACCGAATTATTCCTTTTATTTTCTAATTCCTAGACACATAGATCGACAAATTTTCAACTTATAATAAAGTTAATTAAATCAGAAAAATTTTTGGTACTTTTTATATAGATAAAGGTTCAACTATCTCTTTTGAAAGTTTAATTAATGAACATACGAGTAGTCGAACAGAAAAAAACTACTAATGTTTTGTCGTGAAACGGTTAACGACCCCAATCTACATTTATGTAGAAATGAGTCCATTCGTGAGTCACAGTGGTGGGGGGTTTGTGTATCGGGAAATCACGGTAGTCTTTTGATCGTCCCGTGGAGCTTACTTTTCGTTTGGGTTCAAAAATTAAGATAAAATGTTTTACATATAATGTTATTACATATGTGTTAAAATTTTTTGTGTCTCGTGAGTGTGGGTATATAAGATGGTTTCTTTTTTCTTTTTTCAGATGAAGTACGTACGTTTATGTTATGTGATTCGCATTTGCGTAAATGTTCTGTCCTTCCGTCGAGACATAATTCGTATGTGTTCATTCTCTATGAAGTGGGGTTGTCCTGTTTGAATGATTCAAATTCCTTCACTCCTGATTTGGACGTTATATTGGGTTAAGATAAAAAAGAATGTAACAAAAGGGAGTTTCAGCGGGTCTTTCCTCCCTCCCTCGTAATAAAAGTCGTTTCGATAAGGTTCTATGTAATTACTTTAGATGTTGTATTATTCTTCCTTTTCTCTTTTCGTTATTTTCGTAACGCAGGGATCCTGATCTCTACGCTTTTCATTGGGCCTTTAAAGGGTTAAAATAAGATTCTTACACAGGTAGGATACGGTGGCTCACCCCTTCCGATGCCGAGGTGTCGCGCCTAGTGACCCGCAGAGTAAGGCCGGCCCGGCGTGCTGGATTGACCGGTAGGCCTTCCCGAGTCCGACCTTCGGCTTCTCGGAAACCGGCATCCCGAGCCAGAGACGGCCGTCGAAGCGCGGGCATTTGCCTTCCATCACCAGAGCCGGCTTCACGAGTGTCACCTCTAACTGGGTCAGGGCGAGGCTCGGCTTCGCGAGTCGGAGCCGGTCTTACGCCCAGTCTCGGTACTACATCGAGTCGCGGTAGACGTCCCAGAGCATGAACCTGTCGAAAAATAGGACCGGGGTGACCCCATGGTGGGACGCGTTCGCCAGCTTCCGGCATAACTCGGGGACGTACGCCGCCGCGAGCGCGCGCAAACGTCGATCCGCGGACGCGCGGCGCGAGAGGTCGGCGGGCCGGGGGCGCGTGCACGGGCGCGTGAGCCGTGGTGGGCGCGTTCCCCCGCGCCGTGCGCGAGGGCGGCGGCATAACGTCCCGAACGTCCTGAAGTAAGGGGCGGCCGTCCTCCCTCCGCGGCTTGAGAGCCCAGGAAAGTGCTGAACACGCACCGAGTACATACTTGGGCGAGACGTTAAACCGAGAAGGATCGTTTATTCAGTACGTGTTTCGTTGACGCACCTTACCTTCAAATGTCACCCCTCACGCCCCAAGGCGGAACACAGGATAACCTATTGGTCTATCTACAGAGAAGTGAACGGTTTTAAATCTCCTTTAACTCTCCATTTTCTCTTTCAGTAAAAGGGTTACAATTCAACGTTTTCTCTTCCCTTGAAAGGACGTCGTCTTGACCACACCGACCAAGCTCTTTCCAGAAAAGTCAAGAGACCCTTTTGGCCTCTGAAGACCTTCTGTTTTAGAAAAGGCTTCGAGTCTATCCTTTCCTCGCGAAGAAGGCGTCATCGACACCCTCTCACGACCTAGTTAGAAACTTCCTCCTCTTAAATATCGTCTCCCGACTTCCTCCCTTGTCCACCACCGTCCACCCGCCCGCAGGGAGCCGAAGGTAGAGTCGTGGAAGGATGGGACCCTTGGCGTCCCCCCTTCCCCCTGCTGCGTGTCGTTTTAGGACTGTAGTGGGCGAAGCAGACAACCTTCAAAGAGGTTTCGATACAGGTCGTAATTGATTGTGTGGTAGACCTCACCGGCCCGACAGGGGTTTTCTTATTGTCCCACCCCCACCCCCTCTTAAACCAAGTAGAAAAGGGTATAGTCACACGTCGAATGTCTAGTTTTTAACTTGGTACCAAAAATTTACTAATCTTTAGTGAAAACACTAATACAACCAGAACACACTTATACAACCAGAACCTTAACATTATATATATCTGCAAGTCACTATCTTTTAAAACGAAACAGTTCTACACACCGTTAAAAAGTGTTACGACTGACTTATATAAGAGCAAAATAAAATCAATAATTGATTCAACCCTGTTTGGTCGTCCAGTATTGTAATAAAGTCTGTACCTTAAAATGACACGTTTATTAAACCGACAAAAGACTTCTTATTAAATCATATCGTATAGTTTTCTATAACTACACGAGTGTCTGTGTCTTTTGTTTGAACACCAATGGTTTCCCCTACACCTCCCACTATTCAATCCTCAAACCTTAATTGTATATGTGTGATGATATATATTTTGTCTGTTTATTGTTCCTTGATGACATATCGTGTCCCTTGAATGTTATTAGATTCACCTTTTCTTAGACTTTTTCTTACATATATATGTTTATATATACTTGACTTAATGAAACGAAATGTGGATTTTGATTGTGTAATATTTAATTGATATGAAGTTAGTTTTTACCAAATTTTTTGTAATTGTATATACATTTTTACATATAATAAAATGATATATTAACCTAACGTACTCAAACCTATGAATCCGTTTAAGTCTTAAATATGGTGTAAGGGGGTTGTGTCCAAATATTTATAAACCCCCTACATATAACTCTACTATTAATAAAGTAAACTGAAAATTTAGATTATTTTGATTAGCACTACGTGTATTTACACGTTTTACCTTTGTAGATTCATCAAACACTTCACAAAAAAAAAAAAAAAAAACGGGTACGGTACACCGTACACCCTAGAATCAAGGGGTTGGTCCCTATCTGGTCCCTAGTTTGGGTACGGGGGAACGTCACCTTCGCGGCTCAGAATTGGTGACCTTGAGGTCCCTTAGACTAAACACTCCAAAATTTTTTATTAAGGATTACCTTCTGAAAAAGGGGATGGAGGATTTCAACATTCATAGAGTATGATGAAGGGACAAAGTCAACATAGTCGACAGGAGTCTTTGTTATTACTTTGTACTAAAGGTGAGAACGATTACTCCTCGACTAAACATCTCTTTGACGATTGAACTAAGAGAATAGAGTCGAAGAAAGATCGAGAATTCTTCTCAGTTCACCGTTTATTTGGTCAAGGTTTATCTAAGTTCGGTCTTAGTAAAGACTTAAGAAATCCTTCTGGTTCATACAAGAAAGAGGAAAACTCTATACCTAATATAACCGTAATAAGAGTAAATAAAAACAAATTAGTTTAATAATTGTTCAAGGGTGTTTAGTCCTCAGAAAATTGACACAGAAGAGAATGGTAACGAACTCTGATTTTGGGGTAACACTGACGGGACTGAGGTTCAGAACAGAAGGGTATTTATCAATTAATTAGGGGTCGACTTCGTTACTGTTACTTTACTTCGACTCATTGTACTTCTGTTATCTTAAGTTAACTTGTAATTACTAGACGTTGTACTGTCTACAACTTGTGTCTGAAAACGTACCTCGGTGAGTCGAGATAATGAGACTAAGAATTGTCAGAACCAGTCCTTATCGTGAGGATACTGTCCTTTCTGACACAAATCAGTAGTTTTACAGCTTATGTTAAGAAGTTCAAAAGTACCTTTAGTCGGGTCGATTACGATAAGAGTACAAGTAAATAGAGTAGGAAGGAGGTTCCTCGGAGGAGATACGATGAGAATCCTTGAAAAGGGATTCTTTTGTGACAAAACCTGTGATGACTGGTTTTACATTTACTCTACATACTAAAACGTCCGGTACATAAGTCCCAACCACTATACTAACGGACACGTGGTTCTCTTAACATTTGTGTTGAACTTCTTTTTTTGCTTCAGACCGGCGTACGTGTGTCGTGTCGATACGACCTTATATTTGATTGTCTATTCACTGTACTTTAACTAGGTTATTATCGTAACGACGTTGTTTCCCGTCATCTTTCATATGTCAGTAAATAAAAAGTTTACATAAAACTAAATAATCATGATGTTTCTACGAAGACCCCTTTTTCTTAAGATGACAGTCATTTAAACCCTTTGTGTAAACGATAGTGGACGAATCTCTCAGTATTCGTTTGGACGATATCATTTTAAAGACTCGTCAGGACCCCGTTTCTTTGAAAGACTGAGCTCAAAGGATTTGGAAGAACTTGTGTCTTGGGAAGAAAGATGTTTCAAGACAATTGTTTCAAGGAGCCTTATGTGCAAAGGTTTAGAGGAGATTATGGAAGGTAAATAAAATATCTCCTGACTTTAGGTCTCTGATTTATTATCCACGTTTTCTATGACTCGTTGGATTGTTGACTTAATTTTGTTCTTCAGTGTAGAGGACATCAGAGACTAAAGTCTCCAAAATTTGGATTTTAGTGAATCACGTTCGGGGAGTCGAATATAACCCCGTCAACTTTAGGTGATTACGAAAGGGTTTCAGCCGTCAGTGATCATTTTCAAAGTCCTTATCTTAATCTTTAAAACACGAATTTCCTACCACAGTAAATAAAGTATTGTGACCATAGATCGTGTCACGGATCTTTTATTGTTCATTATTCGTTGGGTCCGACTTACCAACTTTTTTTCAATTAATTTACTATCAATCTATCTACGATTAGTCTTACTCACGTAAGGATCACTTTTATTGAGACTGTTTATTAAATGTGAAGGAATGAAACATTTCTAGTGTGTGATCTAGGTGTAAAATTTACGTCTTAACTAAGAAAGAATAGTTTTTTGTGTAGGAATCGGTAAATTCGGTTTTCTTGTACGTACAGTCTGATTATAGATGACACAAAGATATGACTCCCGTACTAGAATGGTCCACTTGACCGTCCATGATATACAGATCTCAACCGGGCTTTAGTTTTAACCGTCTACCTCTACTCTGTCTCCCCTACTATCCTTCTCGAATATGGTCATCCTCATCTTTCGATCCTCTTTGTAACAAAATTTTCATTTTCTAGTTACTGATCTTTAATAGCATATTTTGGGTATCTTATCCAATTTCCTATTTGTAGGAAACTTCACTTCACTTCAGCGAGTCCCAGGAGGCAGGTACCCTAAAAGGTTCGTCCTCACGACCTCACCTAACGGAAAAGGAAGAGGTCCCCTGAAAGGACTGGGTCCTTCACTTGGGTCCAGAGGGCGTAAAGCCCGTCTGCGAAATGGCACCCTCGGTAGTCCCTTCGGGTTTGTAAGAAAATAATGGGTTTTAATACAAATTAAAAAAATTATTTGAGAAGTTTCTCTGTACATTAAATTTTTTTCTCTCTTCTTGTGAAAAAGTAAGACTTAAACGTTCGTTTTATTCCTTTTACTCCTTATCCCGAAGGAAGACCTCTCTCACCGTTGACCCCCTGAAACTCCGGGACTTTTTGAAGTCTCTACTCGGTCTTTTTCGAATTGCCTACCACGTCAACACCAGGTGAATATAAAGTTTTTTTTCTAGTCTTAAGGTTCCAGAAGTTTTAAGAACATTAAAACATTTCACTAATAGTTCCTCCCCTTTCGGACGTTTTCCTAAATATACAAATCTCTTTCCTTTCCTCTCCGTTTCTAAACGTAGAGACAGGAAACAGGGAGTTTCTAGGTCCCTACTCTTTTGGGTCACCTCCCGTCTTTGATTCTTCCCCGTCTCTGTTTAGTACCCCGGTTCTCTCTCTACCTTTTTTTTACCCCACGGGACAGGATCTGAGGTCTTTACTAGTAAACGGAAGTCTTTTATGTCCAAGTGATTTAGTGGTCGACTAAGTGGTTGGGGGTCAATGAAATGTGTGACGAACTCTTAAGACCGAACCCTCGGACTGAATCGAAGATCAACGGTCCTCGACTTACTGAATATCCCAAACCTGAGACCCACTACCTAGAATCGGAGGAGAATCGAAGAAACTTCAGTTAAATCTTAGAACCTAGAGGAAAGTTGATACACGAGAGTGTGTTTAGTGAAGAGACTAAAGAGGTTCATGTTTCATCTTAGTATTATGTATGGAGCGTCCCGTCATCACTCATAATTTACTTCAAAATACTTTATTTCTTGAGACGGACCAGGGATTCTTTCAGTGAGAAAACCCTCCATCCCACCCTCCCTCTGAGTTCTCCCTCTCCTATATACATAAGTGTATCGACTAAGTGTAACACATGTCGTCTTTGATTGTGTTGTAACATTTCGTTAATACGAGGTTATTCATTTATAAAAAAAAATTTTTTCCAGTGAGAAATTTACTGTCGATTATGATGTATAAAACCTATCAAAAATGTTCACTATTGTTTTTATTGATTAGTGAAAGATATCGAAAACTAAAGTCACTTATTAAAAAATTGGGAAATGGGTATTTCGATGTTAATTCGTACTGTACTTAAGGTTGACACACTAGAACTTGTTAAATGGATTGGAGAGATTCGGAGAATGGAATAGACACAACAACGACAACAAATCAGTGATTTAACACAAACTGAGAAAACACCTGGGTACCTAACATCGGGTGGTCCGCAGTTGTTGTTGGAACAGACATTCCTTCCAATTATCTTTCTAAAATGTCTTAACTATACTGTCAACTCAATCAATGAGAAACATTACACGAATCTGGATACGGACCGTATGTTAAATTACACTATATCTACGAACAAATCGATTTATTTTAGTGAAAAACGTTAATAGGTCCTACGTCTGATCGGTGGAGTGGAAGAGAGTAGAAACGAAATAAAGGGACTAGAAGTCACGAACTGGGTGTCTCACTAGTCTCTGTTCCTCTTCTTCCATTTAAGTTTCCTCAAGGAAGACGGAAAGTGTAACCTCGGTCGATTCAAATTTTATAGTGTCTGTCTTCGTTTTTTTACGAGGGGTCCGGAATGATCCATCGTCTAAAACACCAAAGTAACATCAAACTCCGAGTCAGAGAGTGACTGTCTGTGTATATAATTTCACAATTGAAAGTCTTCTACGAGGTGGAAAGGTCACTGATTTTGTAAACGTAAGCCGGAAGGGTCCACCGTCGTGTCACCATTTCTTAGGTGGTGGACGGTTACATCCTCTACGTCCTCTAAGTCTAAGGTAACGACCCAACCCTTCTACGGGACCTCTTCCTTTACCGTTGTGTCATAAGAACGGGCCCTTTAAGGTACTTACCTTCTTGGACCGTCCGATGTCAGGTACACCAGTGTTTCTCAGCTTATGCTGACTATACTGTTTGTGTTTCATAAACGTAAGTGAAGGGGTCCAGGAAGGGAAGGAAGAGGTGACTCCATAAACTCTTCTGTTTAGTTATTAGTACTACGAAGAAAAGTACTTACGTCTACGTCTTGGGTCTCTTAGTCAAAGTCCCTACACGACCTGACAAGACACAATTTGAACCCGTCCTTCGATACAAAGAGTATTACGGAAAGGGACACACTAAGACCCAAACTCATTCCGTTTTCACTTAGACGTACTCGAAACCCTCCGTCTTCACTTCGGTGGTACGAGACTTCTAGTGACATCCAGTTTCCGACACTCTCTATCTGTGTTTCCACGGTCATCTAAGGTCGTGGAGCGAGAACAGGAAACGAGAAGGAGTAACACATCGGTCATGAGGGAGGACTAGCGGTCGGGGCGACTGGTTCTCGTCGGAGTCCGGATGTTAGTCTACGAAGTGCACTTGAGTGTCTCCGGTGTCTCTTAGACTGAAGACGTGGTCACGAGGGTGGGCCAGAATGAGCTCGGCGATCTCCGTGAACCGAAGGTCTGAGGGAACGTTCGAGACTGAGTAAGTCGGGTCGGTCCGACGAATTGCTGACAACAGAACACGAGGTTGTTAGGAAAAGCCTGAAAATGTAGGGATCGAGGAAGGGGTCAACACATTCCGGAGTAGGAATGTTATTTAAAGAAGAAGGGCTTATGTCACCGAGATGAAAGGATCGACTTAGAACTGATTATGTTCTTTATAAAGGAGACTGGTATCCCTCCGGTACCCTGGATAGGGAGGAAGGGCAACCTCTGGGAGGTGCGGCCACGGGGTGACACACAGGTGGTCTTATTCTCGAAAACTGAGAACCTGTCATTAATGATAAAAGTAGATAAGTCGGGACATGGTGCGTTGTAATTCTTTCTCTATCACAAATCGGATTTGCTTACATGTAGATGAACACCTCTAGGTTACGTGTAGTTCTTTGATAGGACTCCCTGAAGAGACAATTCACCAATTCTTAAGTAGAACGTCTCGTCCCCTGTGTTCAAGACAGGGACCAACCCCTTAATTCTAGGGTATACGATTCCCCGTTGATTCGGACGGTCGACGTTGACAATTCGGACGTCGAGATCTCGGACGTTCGGTATTGATCTCTCTTCGGACGAACGGTGTTTGTTCTTGGACACGTCGTTTTGATTCTGGACAACGTCGGTTTATTTATTTGTTTATAATTTTTCTTTACTTTTCTCCCTGAAGGGACCACCAAGTCACCAATTCTAAGACACGAAGGTGACGTCCCCCGGGTCCAAGTTAGGGACCAGACCCTTGATTCTAGGGTGTACGACGTACCACGTTGGATTTATGTATTTTTATGAATTTTTTTTTTTTTTCTTTACTTTTCTTTGATGTAACTCATCATTTGGTCCCAGGACGAGGGGTTCTTCCCGTGTCCTATCAGGTAATCTCATCTCCTTTACTAATCTTTAAAACAACTAGGAGTAAAATAGAGTAAGAAAAGTAAAGATAGAGGTCCATACAAAATATCTCATGTTTTATATTTATGCATATAAATACGTACTCGTACATGGTTAAAAAATTAATTAATGAAATAAACAAAAGTCGACACGACCCAGAAGTGACGACGAGTCCGAAAAGAGATCAACACCGTCCGTCCCCAGTGAGAGATCCACGGCACGTGTCCGAAGAGTGTAACGTCTCGTACCCGAGATCTGTGTCCGAGTCATCGACACCCTGTGTCCGAATCGACGAGTCTCCGTACGTCCTAGAAAGGTCTAGTCCCTAGCTCGGGAACAGAGGACGTAACAGCCCGTCTAAGAAATGGTGACTCGGTGGTCCCTTCGGGCACACATACACGCACGAGTAGTGAGTCAGCACAGACTGAGACGTTGGGGCACCTGGCATCGGGTGGTCCGAGGAGACAAGTACCTTAAAAGGTCCGTTCTTATGACCTCACCCAACGGTAAAGGTCCCCGAGAAGGACTGGGTCTTTAACTTGGAAACAGGGGACGTAACCGTCTACCTAAGAAATGGTGACTCAGTGGACCCTTCGGGTCCTTTCTGGTGTGGTTACCAAAATAAATATGACTATCCTTGTACACTCACCTTTTTAACCCGAGTAGGAAAATCCGTACCCCATTTGAAATTTAGAAATTTTAAAATATTGACTAGGAATAAAATAAGTAAAGAAATATGGAACCTCTTCCGTCACCGTTGGGTGAGGTCATGAGAACGGACCTTTTAGGGTATCCTCCTCGGACCATCCGACGTCAGGTACCCCAGTGCTTCTCAGTCTGTGCTGACTCGCCGAAGTGAAAGTGAAAAGTGAAAGGACGTAACCTCTTCCTTTACCGTTGGGTGAGGTCACAAGAACGGACCTCTTAGGGTCCCTACCCCCTCGGACCACCCGACGGCAGACACCCCAACGTGTCTCAGCCTGTACTGACTTCACTGAATCGTCGTCGTCCTCGAGTCTCGTCCCTCTAAGGTGACACGAGACCTCTATTCCTAAAGTCGACCACCGGTGTGGACAGACTGCAGTGAAGAATGACGACGGGGAGTTTTCCGACGAGGAGGAGGTGACGGGTGAGTGGGTGTGGAACCCCGAAGAAGTGACCAACGAGGGGGTAAGTGTTTACGGTGACGGCGTCTGGAAGGGACCGACCGAGGTAACATAGTAGGTCGAGGACAAGATAGGTACAACATACAGGAATCAACAAACAAACCTTTAAGGACCTTAAGTCCCCGAAGGAGAGAAGACAAAGATCAACATAGAGTCATAAATTACTTAACACAGATCGTATAATATCTACGAGTTATTTATGACCAACTTCCTTTGTTCCTCTTTTTCCCTCCTCCTTTTCCACATACCTTCCTGGGGCGTGTGTTTCCCTCTTATCTGTGTAAGGGGGATCGTAGTGTCGAGAAAAAGGAGGACGATTATCCTGAGAAACGCCCCTTTGACACGGCAGGTTTCCGTCCCTAGTATCCGGACGACGAAAACAAAGACGAGACTTTAACACCATAGACGACAAAGTGTCACTCGTCCACCGAATGAGGGGGTTCCCCACCAAGAGTAACGTTGGGTCCAAAGTCCGTCATGGACTCAGTCGTGTCTCAGTTTCGAGTCTTCGGAAAGGTCGGGTCTGGTCGGCGACTACGACCGAGGGACGGGGTCCCCCTTCGCTTAAAGACAACTAAGGTCAACCACAACGAAAAAACAAAGGAACACGTTAAAGTCGTAGAACCGACGTGTTCAATAAGATTTACAAGTCTAGAGACCCAGGAACTTAAGACTGTCATACAAGGACAGAGAGGAGTGGTAGTACAAGCTCACGGTCGAAGACTGTAGGGTTCACCCCTCGTTTTACTATAGTACGGATCGACTGGTCTGTAAACATGGGATCTAGGGATCCGAAATTCACGTCATGTTGTAACCATCGGTATTACTATGTATGAAAAAAGATAAGTAAACCGTTGGTAATATGGTTGAATAAGGTAGTAAAGTTTGATTAAAAGTAAGTAAAGAAGTTGTACATAAATAACATGAATGATACACGTTCCATGACAACATCCGGGATCTTTCTCGACTGGTGTGATTTTTTTTAAGAGATGTGAGTGTTTATAAATTTTGACCAAAACAACGGTAGAAAAATATTTTTCTTTTTTTTCTTTCTTCACCCCTGTATTAAGTATTGTCATCGTCACACACAGAAGTCTACGACCACCCATCGTAGTGACGAGACCTCAGTTCCTCCACTGGGTCAAGTTAGTTTGATGGTACAGACGACGACTCAAGGGTATTCGATTAAGGTAGGAAAAGACCAAAATAGGTTCTGGACGGATCTCTGTCTGGATCGACGGAGGGGTACCAGACTAGGGTCCGGGAAATAGATGCCACACCCCTCCTCTCCTTCTCACCCTCTGTCTGTTTACGTTCCGTAACCTCAGGAGTTGGTCCTTCGAGGTACTCTCTTCCGACACTCACAATTGAATACTGTACCTTTGTACTTTTGAGGTTTTTCAACCACCTCCAAAAACATTTAATACACTTCAGATTATTCGATTTCATTCTGGTGACTACTAGACTCACCGAGGACGTCTTCGCTCCTACCCAACACGGTTCCCGTCGAGAAACCCTCCTCCGATCAGTACGTGAGGTGCCGGTCTTTTCTTCTCTTTAACTTGACCAGGATTGTTCCAGAGTATAGAAATCGAGACAATGTTTTAATGGGTGGGGAACCACTGTAGGATATCTTTGGAGGGATACACTCCGACGATCTCCTCCCTTAGACTAGAGTACAATTCCCTAAAACCGGTCGAAGTTTCAACAGTGACTAGTTGCCTGGGTTTGACTGTAAACCTAGGAGTCTCCTTCGGGAAAAGTCTTCTACTCTGGTCTCGGAAGGATCAGACTCACACACACACACACACACACACACGAGAGTCAACACAGGTTGAGAAACGGTGGGGTACCGGACATCGAACGATTCGAGGAGACAGGTACCCTAAAAGGTGTGTTCTTATGACCTCACCCAACGGTAAAAGATGAGGTCCCCTAGAAGGACTGTATCGTTAACTTATGTACAGGGAACACAGAGGACGTAACCGTCCGGATAAGAAATGGTTGACACGGTGGACCTTTCGGGGAGGATCAGACTTAATCACAGGTTTACACCTAGTCTCCGTACGTTGGGTACCTTCTTCGGTAAAGATCATTATTGACATTCTTTGGGTTCCCAACGAAGTGACCTACTAAGTGTGTCGACAAGTCAAGTCAAGTCAAGTCAGGTAGAGTAGGACAGTAGGGGAAGAGGAGGACGGGGGTTAGGGAGGGTCGTAGTCTCAGAAAAGGTTACTCAGTTGAGAAGTGTACTCCACAGGTTTCATGACCTCAAAGTCGAAATCGTAGTAAGGAAGGTTTCTTTAGGGTCCCGACTAGAGGAAGTCTTACTTGACCAACCTAGAGGAACGTCAGGTTCCCTGAGAGTTCTCAGAAGAGGTTGTGGTGTCAAGTTTTCGTAGTTAAGAAGCTGCGAGTCGGAAGAAGTGTCAGGTTGAGAGTGTAGGTATGTACTGGTGTCCTTTTTGGTATCGGAACTGATCTGCCTGGAATCAGTCGTTTCATTACAGAGACGAAAACTTATACGATAGATCCAACCAGTATTGAAAAGAAGGTTCCTCATACGTAGAAAATTAAAGTACCGACGTTAGTGGTAGACGTCACTAAAACCTCGGGGGGTTTTATTTCAGACTGTATGTCGACTCCAATAAAGTTAATTAGTGACTTCCATTACAATATCAAGTAAAAAAAAATTACATGAATCGTGTTTACCTGTTCAGACACGTCGAATCTACTCGGTTCCTGGAAAAAGGTCTCTGTAAAATCGTGAACTTTTTAATTGTGAGGTCACAGTGGATAAGAATTCTTTCACGTGAATCAGTAAAACACATCCGTGTTTAAATTTAGGGTTCTATGCTCTGCATCTACATTTAGTGAATCGGTTCCTTATCTAGGTCGACCGACTGGTGGACCGTACGTGTAGAGGTACGTTGGAATATCGAGAACACCGACTTTTACGGAAAGTACCCCCTATAAAATACAATACTACTATAAGAGTTCCAACTTCTTGGGTTTCTAAACCTAATTTGGTGAACGTTTGTAGTGTCAGAATAACATGTTTTGAGTAGGGAGAGACGAAAAAAAAAAAAAAATTCAAAAGTCATCCTTTGTGGTGAATTCAAAGAACATCGTCTTTTTTTTTTTTTACCTTGGTCAGAAATTTGTTTTTCCTGCATACTCGACTATACTCCTCGTCGAGTGATTTAGTTTCCTTCGCCCTGAAGGGACCGGTAGGTCACCAATTCTAAGACTCGAAGGTGACCGCCGAGTCCAAACTAGGGACCAGCCCCTGGATTCTAAGGTGTACGGGTGCTCCGTGTCGGTTTTGCTTTGTTTTTCGGACGAATTTAGTTTCTTTCGAATCTGTTGGGAAAGAAACCGTCCTGCGTTTACTTTCACTGGACCCTGGAATCGTCGGCAACGAGAACCGGGACCTCGTAATAGTACTCTACTGAGACGAGGTTGAGTGAACAGATAATGTCAGTTCAAAAGTTTATGGGTCCTCTCTGTCAACTTGACTGGTTGAACATCCCGTACAGATCGATACAAATCCTTTGTCACTGTACCGGGGAACCTCTGACCAACACTCGATCTTCGGTGACGTCAAACACAGACAATCTATTTCTCGCTGTGAAAGTAGGACGGGGGTTATTACGTCTAGGTCTCCTTTGACATCTATTTCCCTTTTTCCTTAGTCCGTAGAGTACCTTTAAAACTAAGACCGGTAATGTGTCAAGGGATGGTTGGTGACGAGAGATAAGTAGTCTCTCTTGACCGGGAAGGAGGGGACAAGAGAAGTGGGTCGGAGTGAGTCTTCGTCCCGAAGAGCGGGGACACGGGAACAACAGAAAACATCATTTTGACCGAGACTGTACCCTCTCGTCTTGAATCCCAAGTATACCGGTCCGTCCGAGAGTGTGGTAGTCTCACAGGTCGGGACTTCTTTCATTGACGTAGGAGTCAATGTGTTTGCGAAAAGATGGCGTACTTAGTCGTAGACTGGAACTAATAGGTTTAGAGAGGACTCCTACTAGGTGTACTCTTTGTGTCGTCTTCAGCAGCGGCACGGACGACGACCCAAGGGACCTCACGACCAAGATCGTCCTCACTCCTAACCGTATTTTACAAAGATTTCGTCGTTGGGTATGTAACGTCCCACTTGGTTTTATATCGTAACGCGAACCTAGAAATAGAGAGAAAACTTTTTTACTCCTGATTATTCAGTCTTGTTCCCTCTTTACTCGTTCAATTTCTTAAGTGTATATTGAAATTGTGATACCTCAAGTTGCCGTTTTATAATTTTAAGTTCTAAAATTTTGGTCGTGACGAGTGAGTCCAGAAGACAAGAACTGATAAAATTGTACAAATAGAACAAATACCCGAAAGGTCCACCGTGATCACCATTTCTTTGACACACGTTGTGGTCTCTGAGTTTAAACTAGGGACCCAACCCTTCTAGAGGAGCTCCTCCTGTACCGTTGGGTGACGTCATAAGAACAGACTTCTTAGGGTGTCTGTGTCCTCGAACCACTCGATGTCAGGTGTCCCAGTGTTTCTCCGTCTGTGATGACTTCACTGAATCGTACGTGTGTCCGTGCGACAAGTATAGACCGGTCTTAATAGTAGTAATAGGAATAACAGTAAAAATTATGGGTTCTACCTTATTTTAATGTGGGTGCACGGTCTGTGATATGATTTATGAAAATTGTATGACAAAGAAATTATTAAAAATAAATAAAAACCGACACCACCCAGAAGTAACTCGTGCACCCGAAAGAGTTTAACGTCGTTCATCCCGATGAGAAACAAGACCACACACGCGCAGACCACAACACCTCGTGTCAAAGATCCCGTGTACCCGAAATCATCAACACCGTGTGCCCAACTTAACGGGGTGTCGTACACCTTACAAGGGCCTGGTCCCTAGTTTGGGTACAGGGGACGTAACCGTCCGTCTAAGAATTGACGACCTGGTGGTCCCTTCAGGAGTTGTATAATGGAATAAGGTAAGAGAGTCGTCGGGTCATTCCACCCATGTTAATAATAGGGGTAAAATGTCTACTCCTTTCATTCCGGGTTTCTCCAATTCTTTGAACGGGGTTACAGGGAGACGACTACTCACTACCTTGAACTTAAACAGACTGACGTCTTGTATTAGAGATATAAAAAAAACCGGTACGGAACACCGTACCCTCTAAAATCAAGGGGTTTGTCCCTAGTTTGGGTACCGGGGACGTAACCCTCGTACCTCAGAATTGGTGACTCAAGTCAAGTCAAGTTAACGAGTCAGTACAAGTTGAGAAACGCTGGGGTACCTGACGTCGTGCGGTCCGGAGGGACAGGTAGTGGTTGAGGGCCTCAAATGAGTTTGAGTACAGGTAACTCAACCACTATAGTAGGTTGGTAGAGTAGGAGACAGTAGGGGAAGAGGAGGACGGAAGTTAGAAAAGGTCGTAGTCCCAGAAAAGTTTACTCAGTCGAGAAGTGTAGTCCACCGGTTTCATAACCTCAAAGTCGAAGTCGTAGTCAGGAAGGTTACTTGTAAGTCCTGACTAAAGGA
The DNA here is from genome assembly GCA_006410555.1 of Capra ibex. Lineage (NCBI taxonomy): Eukaryota > Metazoa > Chordata > Mammalia > Artiodactyla > Bovidae > Capra > Capra ibex. The sequence goes on along the minus strand of SJYO01049919.1, from coordinate 1,061,740 downwards.
AATCCTACCTGACCAACCTAGAGGAACGTCAGGTTCCCTGAGACTTCTCTTGGTGACTTGGTGGTTCGTTTAGGGTTTTGTATGGAGAATTGGTAACATTTTAGAACAGTCAGGTTTCTTTTGACCAGATAAATTGTCAGTCTTGTAACTATTCAAAAGTTGTGACAGTGTTCACCTCCTTTGGTGTCCAGAGGGAGTCCGAGAGTATTTCGAAACCCCCGAATTTACATGACGTAAAAACCGGTTTAGAAATCCCTTGGCTTTGGTTCGTGGTACCGGGTCGGGTGAACGGAGTCAACACAGTATTGTCCTCCAGGGTTATTCCTTGCACCACGACGGATCGTTTGATTGGTCCTCTTAAATCCTCTCTGCTTTTCTGTCTCCTCTACTGGTTGGAGGGTCTCAGAGAGAGTGACCTTAGATAGAACCGACTCTCTACGTGCACGTTGTTTCTTCCTGGGACTCAGTCTGGTACCCGGTTCTTTCTACTGACCGGTGTCTGTTGGACCTTTGATTAGCTTAAGGGTATTTTGGACTCTGAAACTCGGTGTGTCACTTAATCAAGAGGACATAAGGGGATTGGACGACGAGAGACGGGTCACGGGAAAGGTTATTTCAGAGAACGAAACGTCGTGTACATAGAGGAGACTGTTAAGTAAAGTCTCACAATCTGTTCTCGGGTGAGAACTCAGGACTTTCCACAGGGGGAAGGACAGTGTCCTTGGAGGTCCGGAACCTTATTTATCACCGGACTGCCGGTCCGAGGTTTGATCGGAGATCATTTGTCTGATCGAATAGCTACCCGTCACTTCTGTAGTCTGAGGTAGTCTTGTTGGGACCCTCCTACGAGACTCGAGACGGGATGGATAATCCTCGCCATTCAAACACGTTTGTCGGTATTTTAATTTGGGTGGGTCCCTCCCTGTAACTAAAGGTTAACCGTGTCAAACGGTCTACGACAAACCAGATTCTTAACGAACTTGAGATGATCACTGCGGTGGACGGGAACCGAAACGTCCCACACAAGGGTCGTCCCTTCCGGGGAGGTGAGGATGAACGACCACCTTGAACCCGACTTCCGTACCACCCGAGGGGTATACAACGTCCCCTCTCCGGTCGGTGCGGGACCCTACCTAAGTGGGAGAATAGGTTGAGACCCCGATTTCGACGGGGGTTCTCTAATGTCTGCGAGGGTGGGAGTTGATTAATTTATCCACCGGAGGACGACGATTTTCTCTTACTCCCGCCTTTTTGTCGGCCTGGATCTTTGGTGACTACGCACGGATTCGTCAGAGATTACCCAGTCCCACCAAGATACGGGCTCTGGACCGCAAGACATCAGAGACGACTGAAACATCAAAAGTTTAAAATATCGAGTATTCCACATAGTATCTTCGAAATGTACCATAAATTTTATTATAACGGATAATTATTCGTGTAGAACGTTAGTAATAATAATATATGGTTGGGAACACAATTTTGTAACCTTATTTTCATTGATAAGTTTGTATCATAAAAAAGAGTACCTTGTTGGACTTCCAATAAGATGGTGGAATGTGTGTGTGTGTGTGTGTGTGTGTGTGCGCGCGTGCGTTTCTCCTCCGAAGACCTAAGTTTCGATTCACAGACGGATTTAATGGATTTAGATTTACAAATACGTCAATATTCAAATCTACTTTTGATTTTAGTACCAAACCTAATTCCTTTCTTTGGTAAATCTCAAAAAGTCCTCAAGTCGGGAGTTCGTTCAATAATAATCAACAAGACAAAAGGTAAGACAAAAACGGTTTTTAGCAAATCTTCCTTTCTCCTGGACTCTACGTTTCTCCTTCTGTCAACATTAGTATCCTTTAACCTGATTTAATTTTACTATGATTCAGTGTCGTGTTGAACCGGAGAAACGGTGGTTGAAAACTGTAAGATTAATCCCATTTACCAATACGTTTAGATCAGTCAATGAGTAAAGAGGGGGTCGGACTCACGGAACACTAACAAATTCACTCCTGACAACTACCGTATTAATTTCGAGAGGATTTTTAATTAACCCTCAACCGCTTGTCGGAGGTTTCTGCGGGATTAAACACCCGTCGGGTCGTGTCGACAGGAAAACAGGTCGGGTGGTGGTCCTGCGGAGCTTAAAGGGGTAGTGCATATTATCTTACACTGTGAGCTCTACAAGAGTTCGGAGTCAGGTGTCCTGTCTCACCTTCTGCGTCTGACCGTCCTCGGACGGTGTAGGTGCCAACGGAGGACCCGTACAAGTCGACTCCTTTGTGCCAACGTCCACTGGGGATTATGCCTCGTGTCTTGCGGACCCAAACCCCTTGTAAATACTTTGTCTTAACCAGCACTATTTACAACTTCGACGTATCACCCATGTTTCCCACCCCTCGTCGTCCCTTCTTCCGGTTCCATCATTGATAACAGAAGTGAAAGCGCGTACGAACTTTAACAGATGTTAACTTTTTTTAATTACACATATAATGACAATTTAATTAATTTCTTCCTCCGGTAATCTGAGTCCACCAAAAGTACAGAATCGATGTATTCGTTTGGTTTTGGATTCAGGTACCTACGGACGGTCCCATCCTTTAGTTTTGGATTCCTGTTGGTTAGGATTTGTCGGTTGATCTGAAAGGGTATGTTACGGACTCGACATCGGTTAATTTATTAAAGGAACGAGACGAGGTGTCAGAAGAACTATTATTTCGGAACGGGGATCACAGACAGTCCCTTTACGAGGATTGGCGAAAACCAAACCGTGACAGTCTAACCTTCTCTAAAAACGAGTTTACCCCGAAGGGACCACCAAGTCTATCATTTCTTAGACGGACGTTACGTCCTCTGGGACCAAACTCGGGACCCAGTTCTTTTAAGAAACCCCTTCCCTTACCGATGGGTGAGATCATAAGAACGGACCCCTTACGGCACCTGTCTCCTCGGACTGCCCGATATCAGGTACCTCAGTCTTTCTCAGCCTGTGTTAACTCATTGACTATGAAAGTGAAAGAAAGTGAAACGAGTCTATTTGAGAATTTCTATGCGGGGTCACATAGAAAATTACGATGATTCTTTATTGTAGATAGTCCTCCTCCTCCAAGAATCATCGTTTTCAGTTGAATACCAATAACAGACTTTCTTCTTGTCAGTCTCTCATGGATTAGGAAATTGTGCTCAGAATTGTAATGAAGAAGAGTGTAATTTGTGTAAGGGTGTCGGGTGGAAATTGGGAGGGGTCAATCCGTAAGTACCCGAATCCGAAACCAAACGAATACATCGATTCAATACCTTCCTACTTGTTTCTGACTCTTCTCTGGTCCTCTCTTTATCTAGGTCACCTCTCTGTCTTCTCCCTTTGACCGACTCTCCCACTCTTCTCACTCTGGAGGTCTACAGGTAGATCTACTATTGACTCTCGACTAATACTTAATTAAGATGTAGTAACAACCCGACGTGGGACGTCCGAACGTTCGGGAAATGACCGGGTCGAAGTTCTTTCGGACCTCAGTCGTCGTCTCTGTAGTTACCAAACCACCTACCCCCCTAGAACGTACAGACTTCGTTCCAGGACCTCACTTTGGGGTGAGATACGTTGACCACAACCTGTTCTACCGTCGTCAGAACCGAGGACCCCTCTCCCGGTCCCTTAACTCCAGCCCAACCAAGTAACCAATGACCCCTTTGATTTTCTTCCCGTGTGGGGAGTACCGGGAGAACTCTTCGATCATCCACCTTTTCAAGACTAGATTTCCAATCTTGTTAGTGATCGACCCTAGACCCAGTTCATACATCCTTCCAGTTAGTACCCTCGTCCACGTCCACTTCGTCCGTGACCGGCTCGTCCCCTGCATGTCTCTCGTTCTCTGCTCGGTAGTATTCACCAGACCCACTGGACTGATATGTCAGTATTTTCTTTTTTTTATGTTGGCGTAACTGAAATTTTATTGAGTTCATTTATGAGAATTTAAATTTTTTAATTTTTCACGGACTATCAGTTCCCTGTTTAAGAGAGTACAGACTGTTTGAGGGGCCCAGTCGTTACCCTACCTGGATACCAATTCTTAAGTGGGTGGCTACGTCCCCTGTGCCCAAGCTACCAACCAGGTCCTTCCAAGGTGTACGGTGGTATCCCGTTGATTCGAACACGTGGTACTGATGACTTCGGGTTCACGGGATCTCGGGTACGAGACGTTGTTCTCTTCGGTGACATTACTCTTCGGGTACGTGACGTTGATCTCTTATCGGGGGAGAACGGCGTTACTCTCTTTCGGACGTGTGTCGTTACTTCTGGGTCACGTCGGTGTTTATTTATTATTTATATAAAAAAATTTTTAAACTACCCTCGTCGTCAAACATCAAAGTAAAGATACCCACCTCCAAAAAAATTTCTTCCCTCGGGGAGCCTATGGTCTTAGTGTTACGTTCTATAATTATCGACGTCCGGATCCTTTAGTGGTCAGAAGTGGTCCCGTTTTACTACGAAAAAAGAAAATCCTTATAGGTACAGATCTCACTGTTATTAATTACTCGTTAATTTTTCGGAGGGGTCGGTCCGACACAGGTCCTACAGGATCAAAACAGTCCTTTTGCTCTCTCCTGGTCACACCTGACTAATTAACCAGAAGTCCATCATCGATGTCGTTTCCACAGAACCCAAGGGACCCTTTGGTCTCAGAGGAGAAAGAACTCTTAGTTAGTCGAGTTCTAACTACTTCCCGACGATTCCAGTCCGAATCTTTGTGTTTTGGTAGACGGTTGAGAGATCCCGATCATGGACGTCATCTCGTTAAAATCTTCTTGTCCACAAGTGAAAATTGAATGGAGAAGAAAAGAAAAAACGACTTTAACACCAAAATCGATCCTTCTCGGAGGTCAACCAACCACTTTAAGTGTTTGACAGATAACATTGAATTTTATTGGACCGAGTTTCCATAACACTAGTGGAGCTGACCGAGAACGTGTTTCAGTATTTGGTGAGTAGGGATTGTTATCGGTGAGACCGGAAAGGTCTTCGTAACCCGTCGTAGTCCTTTGTCATTGATGTTCCGAAACTGGGTTTTCCCGCGGTGTTTGACTTTCACACAGGGGTTTTAAGTATACAACTTTGACTCAGGGGTCACACTACCATCGACCTCCACCCTGTAAATCAGTCACAAATCCAGTACTCCCACCTCGGGAGTGATTAGTCTAATCCCAGGAATAATTCTCTGGGGGTCTCTCTAGGGAACGGGGAAGGTGGTACATTCCTGTGTTCTTTTTCTTACGGTAGATACTTGGTCCTTCGTCCGAGAGTGGTCTGTAGTTTAGACGGTGGTAGAAGTAGTACCTGAGGGTGGAAGGTCTTGATATTCTTTATTTACAACAAATATTCGGTGGATCAGATACCATAAAAACAATATCGTCGAGTCTTTCGACTTCTATCTCTTGATTCGGTTTCTTGTCACAAAGTGAGATTCACACCTTGTCTAGGTCAGGCCAGGTGGAGGAAAAGTCTCGTCCGAACTCTCGGGTGTTTCAGGAATTTTCGACTACGAGTATACAAAGACCAAGGAACTTTTATAGAAGACCAAGTCATTCGATTCTTGTAAAAGATTTGAGAAACTACTACTAGATATTTGTGTTGTGTAGGTATACAAACAACTACTACCAAGTTACTGACGTCAACAACAAGGAGACAAATACTTCCATAAAGAATAAGGACGATTGGGAAAAACAAGGGTCAAAGGGTTCCTACACCCTTTAAGGAGTTTTGTGAGAACACTATCTAGTATAAAAAGATTTCTGTTGATATCAGTTTATATAGGGAAGAGTGTACGAGAATAAAGTTACACCGTACTTATTAGAACGTAGTTCTCTATCCTAAACACAAGGACGGGACACTCGGACCTGTCTGGAAACATTTACGGAGTTGGTTATCTTACACCGTTTTCATTTTGGTACACTGAAGGACCATCTCAGTGTTATCCACTGTGTCGAAGGGGACCCGAGAGAGACCCGGAGCCCTCGGTTCGGATGTGTCTCGTTCAGGTCGATGGGATTTGAACGGTACGACCTTTGTAGTACGCCTCTCTGATATATATCTAATTCCACAAGTTCTGAAGGGACCACCAGTCCACCAATTCTGAGACGCGAAGGTTACGTCCCCCACGTCCAAGTTAGACAACAACCCCTTGAGTCTAGGGTGCACGGCACACCGGTTATTTTATTTTTTATTTAAATTTTTTTCATCAATTAAAACTCCCTGAAGGGACCGTCAGGTCACGAATCTTAAGGTACGAATGTGACGTTCCCCGGGTCCAAGTTAGAGACCAGTACCTTAACTTTAGGGCTTTCGTCGCACCGGTTTTTTTTTTTTTCACAAGTCCCTTCGGATTGACAAGGTCAAGAGTCAACAAAATCACAAAGGTTGAGTCCGAGGGGTACATACATTTGTTCGGAAACTACCAGAGTCGGGACGGGAACGTGAGACTGTCGTGTACCTCGTCTTTGTTCGGAAGGGGTACTACAGGACACGTTGAAGGACTGTCTGTCTTAGAGGTTCGTATTGGTCACTGGCAAGGTACGGAGATTGAAACCCCCATTGAATAAGATGTCCTATCATTGGTCTCCTTGGGAGATCCTATAAGGAACTTCATATCACTCCCGTGAACCAAACATTAGTGTAGGACCAAAATTTAGGTCTACATTAGTAATATGATCGACCCATTTGAATTGATTCAGTCAAAGAAAAGACTCGTAAATAAAAGAGTAGATGTTTTATACCTTTTATTACTGACGGAATTATATATAGTTCTGTAGTCCCTTTTATTAAGGTATGGACACTGTCTACTTTCCAGTATTACTTCTTTCACAAAAACGTTTGACCATTGTTTTACGTTAACTTTCACCCTTTTTATATACTCATCTCTTAAGTCTCTTCTCTTTTATGTTTACCGTTCAATTACAGTTTTTCATTTACGTTTAATTCATTATTATTCGATAGTGAATGGGTTAATCGTTTTAAGATGATCACCCAACACTACTTTTCCTGTTCCACGAGACCTTTATACTTGTCGATGTCTAAGAAAACCTTTCCATAGACTGTTATCGATGATTTTACTTTTTATGCGTATAAAAAGTTTAGTCTTTAGGGAGAGAGAGTTTGGATAACATTTCTTTATTTTTATGGTCATGTGTCTTTTATTTTATTTATTTCGACGAGAGACGTCCTGTCGAAGATTACCATTTTTTAGACCTTTATTTCCAGAAGTCGTCCTCTGACTCCCCGGACTCATTTACCATTTTGTCGATGTGAAACCTTATTACAATCTTTCTTGTTCGATCTCCCCGAGGGACCACCAGGTCACCGATTCTGAGACGTAAGGGTTACGTCCCCCGGGTCCAAGTTAGGGACCAGTCCCTTGATTCTAGGTGTCCGGTGTTGGTTCTGGGTGATGACGTTTTTTTTTTTTTTTTTCCATTCTTTTCTTTCTTGAACGACCTCTTACTCGATATCACACCTGGAAATATCATATCCGGAGATCGGTGGCGGAGATGTCATGACGAAGGAAACAAGTCCTAGGTTTGAGGGTCCTCTGTCAAAGACTAAACTGACTCGGGGTCATCGTACGGACGGGAGACACACGTCCCTCTCCAGCGTGGACTGGAGAAACCGAAGGAACGTCCTTCAACCGGTGGTGGAGGAACCGATGAGTGTTACTCTTAAAAGGTTGATACCACGATTCTGTTGGAACTTCCAACCACAAACCTACGATGTACTATCATCGTCACACACCAGTCAGTACAGACTGAAAAACGTTGGGATGTCTTACATCGGACGGTCCGAGGAGACAAGTACTTTAAGAGGTCCGTTCTTATGATCTCACCTCAACGGTAAAGGATGAGGTCACCTAGAAGGACTGGATCACTGACTTGGGTGTAGAAAACGTAGGAGGAGGTGACCGTCCGTCCAGGAAATGGTTGACGTGGGGGGCCCTTCGGGACCTACGACGTATTGAGGTTAATTAGTATTATTTTTTTCAGTCCTTCACCGAAAGTAAGTAGAACTCGATTTTTAACTTTTACGAAAAGGGTAATAAGTAGATAGGAAGTCAAATGGAACACCGAGTCGACCATTTCTTAGACGGACGTTACATCCCCTGTACCCAAACTAGGGACCCAACCCTTCTAAGGGACCTCTTCCCTTTCCGATCGGTGAGGTCATAAGACCGGATCTCTTAAGGCACCTGATATATCAGGTACCCCAGAGTTTCTTAGCTTGTCCTGACTCCCTGAAAGTGAAAGTGTGAAAGTGAAAGCCAAATGGTGTACGGGGAAGTTGACCTGTCAGAGTAAGGAAAGAGACGAGGTTATCTTGTCCGACACTTAGGAGAATAACACTAACTTATGTGGTCACAAGAACCGGAGGTTCTCCAGTGTCAGAACTTGAGTGGACTACGAGAGACTATGTTTCCCGACCACACACCAAAACTGAAAGGGACGACACTCAGTGTAGGGTAGTCAGTTTCGAAGGACAAGTCGTTTCTGGTAGGACGTATACATATTTTCTCTTATATCCCGGAAGGGACCACCAGGTCACCAATTCTTATGCGGGACGTTACGTCCCCTGTAGTCAAGCTAGAGACCAGACCCCTCTAGAGTGTACAACGTCTCGTTGATTCGGGTTCGTGAAGTTGATGACTTGGACACACGGATCTCGGACACGAGGTGTTCTCTTCGGTGGTGTTATTCTTGGGGTGTGTGACGTTACTTTACATCCGGGGTGAGTGACGTTGATCTCTTTCGGCTGTTTCTAGGTGGTGTCAGTTTTTTATTTTGTTTATTTATTTCTCTTATATCCTAACTTGTTGTTGGAAAGGGAAATAATCTTAGAGTGATCTCACGACATACTCCTCCCGTACTGTTGGGTAAGGTCATAAGAACGAACCTCTTAGGGTACCTGTCTCCTCAGATCGTCCGATATCAGGTATCCTAGTCTGTGTTGACTTCGCTGAATCGTGTGTACGTACGTCTCGCGATATATAAAAAACTATATTCCTAGTTAAGGACGATTCTTTTTAATGTGATAATTAAACGTCACTTACTAATTGTAACGGTTCGGTTGAGGGATTATAACGTATTTTATTTTAAAAAAAACCGAGGGGATTTTCAGTCCCAAAGAATAATAACGTCCAGAGTCGTCGAGTTGAACAAGACGTGTACCAACGTACAAATTAATCACTATGAAGACATTCACGGACGTTAATCGTGGTACTACTAATTATTTTATTGAGGAAATTTCGAGGTAAATCGATCGTCTTGACGTATTAGTCCATATTAATTAAGTAGTAATTATTTAGTACCGACTAATTGATTAGAGATATAATGGTTGTGTAATGACTTGTCGAGGGTGGACTCGTGTCGATTAAAAAGATCGACTTGTCTTGACCTTCGATACTCCCTTTTTTTTTGTTTTTTGTTTTTGTTTTTTGTCGAAGAGGTTTTGATGTACTTCGTCGTTCATATAACCACACCAGTCCCTCTAAGACTCTATTACGTGTAAAACCGAAGTGAAAAGACCGTCGGGTCACCAATCCAAAGACGTGAAAAGTGAAGGTTTCCGTACCCAATTTAGGGACCAACCCCTCGATTCTAGGGTCATTCGGTGAACCACGTCGGTTTTTTTTTTTTTTTTGTTTGGTCATCTCTTATTTTCAATAACTCGATGTATTCGTTAACAGTGAACTCTCTCTTCTTCTGTCACCGACTTATGATCCTATAACGTCTTATGTACCCTCGTTGTCGTCTCCCTTAAGGGTGGGGTTTTTCTTGAACCTTTCTCCGTCCTATAATTGGAATGAAAGACACAAATGAAAATAATGGTGAGATAGTAAGTAATGGTACTTATGATCTCCAAGAGTTTGCATTTACATGTGGACCTAACGGACCTCCCGAACAATTTTTGATCTAAAACCAGAGGTAGAGGTCTCGCAGACTAAGTCACCCAGACCCTATCCCGGACTCTTAAACGAAAAGATTGTTCGAGGGTTCATCACGTGTACGAGAAACAGGTCCTTTGGTGTGGACTTATTGGTATCAAGAGGGAAAGAGTATGTGACCCCTACTGAGTGTTAACGACACTAAGGGCAGAAAAGATATCTTTTTTTTTTTTAATTCTAATCAAAATTTTTTTCTTTTTCTTATCAAAAGTTATAATAAATAGACAGGTACACAAAGAGACAGGAACACAGAATAGAGAAGTTGACCTAACAATCAAATTATTGATGAAAGGAAATATAGAGGCGAGGATATCTTACATTGATGAAAGTTCTACATCTTTGAGATCTGTTTTGCATCTCCGGTACATGTAAGTAAGTAGAGACTTCGAAACGAGTATGGGTAGAAAGTTTTGGGACAAAAAATTGTGAGGGGACTGATGCGGTATCGTCAGTCCCAGACGTATACCGTCTGGGATTAGTGTCTGGTCATGTTCACGAGTAATAGAAAAGTACTTTCCTACTCGGACCAGAGGGGTCAATCTCAGGGAACTCTCAAGATGTTCGAGGGGGAGATTAGAGGAAACGTAGGACGGGGGGTCGAGAGATGGGACGGTCAAAGATCAGGTCACAGAATGTGTGTCCTCTGTCGTTTAACGAAAAATGGTTGGTGTAGTCTAACGATTCGTCGTCCAGACTGGGTGTCCCACTCTTAAGTCTATGGTCGACCCGTGGATTGAACGTCTTATGTATCCGCACTGTCATTCCCTCTAAAGGTGGGACTTTTCTTGAACCTTTCTCCGTCCTATAGTGTAATGAAAGGTACAAATTAAAATAATAGTGAGATAGTGAGTAATAGTGAGTAAATTTTTTAAAGACCCGCAAAATCAATAAATCGGTGTGCAGGACTAAAAATCCATAATTTGCATTCGTGCAAGGTTATTTCCTTTATTAAAAAATCCATGTAATTTTAATGAGGTTGGAATGGTAAGTGTGTATTTGAGAATGAAAAGATAGAAGTACTAGGTAAGAACAGGTATATTTAAGGATAAGAGGTGTCTGTATCGTATTGTAACGATTGTAAATTATCAGATGATATTAAAAGAAAGAATCATAATATGATACTTGATAAAAAGATATAAAGGTGTATCGATAACCCAGAAAAACTACCGACGTTTTGTCAGATAGTCCATGAGTGTAGACTCAAATTTACTAAATTAGAATGAGAAGTATTTACACAAGGAGTAAGACACTAACCACCAGTGTTAATTTCCACTGTTGTAATAAGAAACTATACCCAATGAAGCTTATACAAGTGTCCATCTTGGTTTTGAGGAAATCAATTAAGTAGTCCTTCGTAATAATTTAGGGGTAATTATACAGAAGTAACAAGATAAAGAGTCCACTCCTAATTCACCTGATGTTACGTTAGAATAAGTTTCGTCAGAGAATGTAAAGAAAAATACGTCTTTTATGAGTCATTAAGTTCTAACACAGTGGCGTCACGTTCGTCAGATCCGGTAGTCTCACGGGAGATTTTGTTCTCGGCGCGGAGGGAACTACAGTTGAGCAGGTAGTCTTGCGTCCCTTTAATAGTCAAGAGGAGGGGCCGACCTTGTGACTTTCCGATTTCTTTTGTATTTTGTTCAGTGTTTAGTTCTAGTAAAAGTGGGGAAATTAATTATTCTGTATCACTTTCTGACTAATAATGCTCGAGATGTTAGGAGGGTCCAGTTAAATTTCTTATGTAAGAAAGTTTGTTTACTTTTGTTTTATTTACTTGTTTGGTTTGTGTTTGTATACCTGTGTCTCTTGTCTCTCACCAATGGTCTTCCCCTCCCCGTCTCACTATACCCTCCCTAGTTTTACGCATTTCCTCTAGTTGACGTACCACTTCCTATCTTTTATTTAAAAACTATCACTCGTGTGACATCCTACATATCTTCGTCTTTATGTTACATGTACTCTTTGAATAAATTACATTATTTAATTGCAAGAGTTATTTTTGAATAATTGATTAAAAAATTTCTTACGTAAGGAAGTAGACAAGTATTATAACGGATCGGGTGGGCTAAGAGGACTCCTGACTCCGGTGTTTGCGTTAAACTATGTGTTTCGTGTGTCGAGATGTAGAAGGGAAGGACTCGATGAAGGAGATAATGAAGGACATTACGGGGTCTGTGTGGGATTGACATCGAAGGAGGGACCGAGGTAGATCCAGATCCTCATTCGTTGGTGTTCACTATTCTATCTCGGATCCTGATTTTTCGATTTTTCTATTTCTCCGCCACGAGAACCCGGGAAGTCTCTTCCGGGGTAGAAAGCAGAAACCAGAAAGCGCCAGACCTTTCCTGTTTTCCTCAAGGGATAAGTAACACCTATCGTTCGTTGGTGTGAACAGTTCGTTTGCACTTCATGTCGGAGTCCAAAGAACTCAAATCCCTTCATTAATCCGAGTGTTACCTTTCTCTTGTCGGTGGGACGATAAGGGTTTAGTCCCAGTGTCTACGAATTGGTAGGGTGATTCATTCTTGAAGACAGGTGATTCCAGTTTTAAGATGAAACTAACACATCGGACAAGACGTACACCATGATCGACACATTGGAGGTGACCGATGGTAGATAAAGAGACAGGACTCGTTATATAATTAGTGATCCTCTGAACCAAGGTTCCACTAAACAAAATAAATTAGGGTATTACCCTGGGACCATTAGTAGGTTAGAGTTGAGTAGTGGAATATTTCTTGGAAAGACCCGGTTTTAATGTGTCGATCAATTGAAGTAAGTCGTTTATGAATGAACCGTGAATTGACATAATCTTCACACAGACACGAAAGCCTCTTTGTCTCCACCTTCTACAAACCCCACCTCCTACAACTGTGTTCTAAGTCCCACTTCCTTAAGTTTTGGAAATCAAAAGTACTCCCATTATCAATTGTAAAAAAAAAACTATCAATTGTAAAATAATGTAGAAGTTCACCTATCATATATACTCTTCCTTATGATCGAATTTCAAATCGTCAAAAAAAAAAAATTAAACTTTTTCTTGACAGGATGGCACGTTCAGAAAGAAGGGGTCAACGAGTCTGGTCATCGATGACTCTTGTCATACACGTCTGGGAATTTTCTTCACTTTTCGATACAATGTTAGGGTTTCTTTTGCCCTCGTTGAGACGATTTAAGTATTTCCTAGTTGATAGGTCAAACTGACTTGGAATCTGTTGAATCAGTAATACAACCGGTACTGAAGTCGTTTCACACCTTAATACTTACCTTTATCTTTCCTTCTGTATCTTAAATACCTATTCGAAGAAGTTTTCTGTATAGACGACGTAGAATGTGAAAGACTTCCGACTTAATTTGACGTCCGAAATTAAGAACAGTTAAGGAACAGTCAGGTACCGTCCTCTTAATTCCGAAAGTACATTTAGACAGATATAGATAGTTCCTTTTTGTATAGGAAGGAGGATTCTGCGTGTGCGTTCCTTCCCACCCTTGAGACTGTTTTCTGGTTTTAAAGGTACTTCGGTTGCAAGGGTCAAAAAACCACGGTTTTCTCGAAACAAAATCACTCTATGAAAAAGTGTACTAACACGGGATCCACATCTAGTCTCTTATTTATGATTTTTCTTCTTTGTTTGACGATTCATTGTTGACTATCCTTTCATAAACCCTCTCCTTTTCTACCAAACTTTTTCCAAAGAGGAAGTCTTTTTACATGATTTATGATACCCTGTCCCACGGGTCCGTAGGGGCATACGGACCCCAAAGTAGTGACTTCTAGGGATGAGACTCTTCAGGAAGTCAGAGTTCGTTTGGCTCTGACAACCGGTAGTGACAGGTTTCTCGAAAGGGTGAGATCTTTTCGTACTAAGGTCCCCCCTTTTTGGAAGGGAGGCACTTTTAATTTTAGAAACCCTTCGTCGGTTCGTACACATTTAGGTGAGTATTGAAGAATAGGTAGTCGAAGGAGGTTTTTCGTAAGGTATGGAAAGTGACGAGTCGGGTGAAAATAGTTCCTCCTACTTTCATCCTTCGTAGTGTAAGAACGGCTGAAAAATAAAGTTGAGAGACGAAGACCGAACACCTTCTAGGATTTAAGGATGCAAGGACTTGGGTAAGGTGAGTGACTCACTCGTCCAGACCGTTTCCTGCTCCCCTCCTTCTTTTTGTGATAAGGACAGGGACAAAGGGTGGACGTCAGGTCCTGAACCAGGAAGTTTTGGGTTTAGTCAGTTACTAGTGTGTCCGACCGGTTACTTTTCCCGTTTCCTGAAACCCTTATATCGCCTGTAACCGGTGACCTAAAACGTTGTCCATCGAGATCTTCACAACCGAGTTCCTCGGTCAAAATAACAATTAATAATTTTATGGATTGTCGATAACCCGTGATTGGTACATGACACGAGTAATACAAAACACAAATTGTACGTAGCACAAATGTATCGGATACTCCATAATAGGTATAAAATATCTCTCCCTTGTTTTCGACACTTTTCAATTCAGTAAATGGGTTCCAGTTGTCGATCCTTCGATCCTGCGTTTCGGTCGGACAGACTACGATTTTAATTTGGAACGATATATGACGGAGTAATTGTGACAAAAAATGTTCTCTGAAGTCACTTCCCTACCCCTTCCCTCTATCCCTTTGTTTCCGTTGAGTTTTGGGTTTGTTGGACTTTCGAGTAACACCTCCCGTGAATTTGTCGTCAAGAGGAGGAGGAGGTGACAAATCGAAAGGAGTCCTAAGTTCCGTTTTTCATGGACAATGCCCCAGAAGTCGGTGTGGCATGGTACCTCGTTTTATAGACCTCATTTTCAGTTTACGAACTCAGACGGGTGGTCCGAGAGGGAACTCCCACTCTTACTCAGGAAAGTGGAAGGGACACCAAAGGTGAACGTCGTTTAAGAGACACAAGTGACAGTCCGAGAGGTCTTTACTGGAACAAGTATTTGTCCTACCTAATCCTGTTTGGGTAAGGTGTCTGATGGGTAAGGGGTCTGAGGCATTTCGTCCGGTCCGATGTCGAACAAGTTACCGAGTCGTCATTCACTCCTTCTCGTTGATGTTGGAAGGACGTGTCCTTGTCTAGTGAGACCGACACATCTAGTACCAAGTCGACTTGCACCGTGTCGGTCTAGTTCGGTCTCGATACTTAGACCACGGAAGGGGGTGTCATGACTGCTTCAGTTTTTAGAGTAAATGGACAACATTCATAGTGACTCGGCCTGGTCCTCGAAAAACCATAGACCCCTTATCGCTTGTAGGACTTGGTCGCACAGTGGATACCGTCAGATACCTCTGTCTGGTTTTGAAGGAGTCTTCACGTAGAACCCAGTTCAGGAACCTCTTGTTAGAGAGTGTTTGTAGACGAAACACGGTCCGTGTGGGTTGTAGAGGTCAGGGTTCTCAAAGTCCAGTCAAAATCCTAAGTTCCATAAAGAGTTTCTTCCGGTCAAAGGACCACAAGTCCTTGTGAACCTGGAATTATCCCCAACTCAATTCGGAGACTCTCGGTTTCTCTCCGGAACAAGTATGTACAGTGATACTCTGAGCTGTGTGTTGAGGAAGTTAACCCATAAAAGGGTGTCTATTTTTCTAAGTCCCTCCGGGTCTTATAGAGAGAGTGTATGTATGTGAAACTGGGTCCTGACTCCTCGGGACCTCAGTTTCGAGACTTAGTGATGACAGATGGTAGACATCTCCATCCCTGAAATACGGACGAAGAATCTCCTAATTTACTTTATTGTATACGTCTCAAGGACATCGATGTCACCATTGACCTACTAAGATGTGTTCTTCCTGAGCCCCGGTCGTCATACTAACCTTCACCCCTGATCCCGTGAGCATAGTTACGACGAGACGAACCGTTCGAACGACAAAAGTGAATCTGACATGTGATGTCTAGTTCTTGTATCATTGTAACAGGTTTCTGTGGGACCAAGTGGGAAATGGCTTCTGACGTATATTGGTACGAGTGTGGACTCTGTATCATACAAACAAACAAATAACCAAACGTCACGACTCCCTCCAACACTCCCCTGTTTTTGTGGAGGTTCAGTAGGAATCCGTGGTGTTGATCGACGGTGGTCTTGTCTGATCTCAATGCACCATCAACAGACTAACAGTGATCCACCAAAATTCAAGAGATTAGAAGAAATCCCCGACTCTTCGAGATCCAAGGTACCGGTTCTGTGACGACACCCATCACGGACCTTCCAGACGGAGACACTGGTGACGACTGGTTACAGGGGGAAGATCTATACCCTTGAGGATGTCGGGTTAGGGTAGACAAGAGACCCGGAGGGTTAGAGAGACTTCCCAGTAGGTTGGGAAGAGACGTACCTAAGAATACAGGTAAACTTTCAAATTAAGAGATGACTCTTAGAATAACGGTCAAAGATCCTTGTGTTTTACTGTTACGTACGTACGAGTCGACATGGGTTGAGACGTTGGAGTTTCTTACGTCGGGCAGTCCGAGGAGACAGGTGCCCTAAAGGGTCAGTTCTTATAACCTCACCCAACGGTAAAGGATGAGGTACCCCTAGAAGAGTCGGGTCCTTAGCTCGGGAATAGAGGACACAGAGGACGTGACCGTCCGTATAAGAAATGGTGACTCGGCGGACCCTTCGGGTTTTACTGTTATGAGTGCTATTTGTGGAAAGTAGTAAGGGCAAAATGTTTACGACTGGGACTCCGAATCTCTCTTTTCCAATTCAAGAAAGATAGTACTTGTTCCAGATGGTGACATTTCTAAAAGACAAAAAAACGGTTATATGAATTTCGTTAAGTAAATACTTAAACCGAACAGAGGGTTTTGGGTTGGGTATCCACTTCGACTCATATTTTCATCTTAGGTACTGTGAACGAATATAGAAAACTTTTGAATTTCGTTTTGTGATTCCTCTATTGTTTACGACATAAACTTTTAAGTGATTCTTTATGGGTATGATGGACATTGTCCGGTAAAGTCTTATTAAAAAAAAGTACCGTGGGAACCGGACCAGGACTGGACCCGGGAAGGAGGAGATTTTGGATTCGTGGACCGATAGGTCCCGACGAGACCGGAAGATCTTAGAGGTGTTCTGTTGACATCACGGATGACGGGACTCACTGTCACTCTTAATTTACTTTATTACGTAATTTTACGTACCATGGCGTGTCTTCTCTGAGAGTTTTACAAGAAATAGTAGTAGTAGTAGGAATAGTAATTCGGGGTAGGGGTGTGTCTGGGAAACTCCTCCGACGATATATAGAACAGAAGAGATAACGTCATGGGAACGAAAAGACAAGAGAACGTAGTTTCGTGTCAGAGCAGTAGAGTCGGAATAAGAGGTGACTTCTCTAGTCCTGTGTCTGACGACGGTCCGACAAAGATAAGAAAAGAAAGTGAGAGTCGGACGGTGTACCGTGAGAGGGGAGGGGGAGAAAGGTACCTCCGATTAGTTTATTACTTCTCAATCCCTTTTGACCAGTTGGAAAAGTGGTTTATCTAAGTTGTAATTTTAAGTCTGGAGTTTCCGTGGTACGTCATAAGTGGGTTCGAATTTGATCTTGTGAATGTAACCATCTTCCAGATATAAACTCTAGTTTATGTTGTTTAGAAACAAGTTTGTTATTGTCTACTAGTTTAGGGTGCCGAGTTCAAACTGAGAAAAAGTGCTTGGAAATAGTTCAGGAAGTGAAGTACGTTAAAGATCTAGTCCTTTTTTCTGTTTTAGTAACATTTTGCCCGTGTAACATATGTTACACACCGTTATTAAAATTTTTCGACTGGACCCCTACCCGACCTATTTCTCCGTCCAGGTCCTGTTATGGTAGGAGAAGAAAAGACCGGAAGTCAAGGGGTGAGTATCACTGTTTCCAATCTCACGATAAGTGTAAAAGACCGGTTTTTTTCTTAAAATAAAACAGTTTACAAACTTTCCTTAGTTCTTTATCTTTTTATTTGAAACAATATATCAACGTACAGAGAAAACTAGTGAAAATTTCTAAGAGACCGTCACAGCAAGTAAGGTCATTTCCCCAGGGTCCAAACCCAATGACCCTAGTATCACCTCTTTTGAGAGTGACCTAAGATTGAACTCTTGGTTCTTGTATTGACTGACCAGAACTGTAGTGCGACACGAGAACTTTTTTAATAAATTAGAGGAATTTGAAGTTAAAGGAGTAGTTATTTTACCCCATCATTAATTTGAATATGATTAAAGTAAAGTGGTTATTTTACCATTTATTAATTTGTGGTGAATATCCCAACGATATTACAAAAAATTACATCTACAAATATAAAATATATAAAATATATGAGAATGTTATCTCAAATATCTCAATATTTGATGATCAATTTCAATACGGTTTCCCTACTGTTTATCTTGTATGTCCAATATATGTTGTCAGACATTACTTGTTTAGTTAAAACGGTATTTGTTCGGTTTGATATATATTTTATAACTAAATTTCTAATCTAGTGTTTGGGACTATGTTATAGGGAAGTATCATGACTATTTTGAACCCGGCGAATAGAGTCTCCCCTATTGTAAAAATCACTTTTGTTTCTAAATACTGAATTTAGAAAAGGGATCATAAAGACACTTGTATAGAACTTCCACTCGTTTACAGTGTAACGACTAATCGAAAGTGTCTTATTTTAAATGTAAGACTTTGAGTTTCAAAATCAGAAGAGTAATGTTAACCACATTCTGTAGTAATAAAGGTTTCGTAAAAGAGTAGATTGGAATCCGGGGACACGTTCTGATAGTCCTGAAAGAAACAACGATGATGAGACGCCAAGCTGAAGTGTCCCACGAGTCAAGACGAAAGAACCTGAAGGGACCACCAGGTCACCAATTCTTCGACGGACGGTCACGTCCACGATCCCAAGTTGGGGACCAGGTCCTTCTTGGGTGTACAGTGACGTCCCGTTGATTCGGACACTCGACGTTGACGACTTCGGGTACACGAGATCTCGGGTACGAGGCGTTATTCTTTTCGGAGGCTTACTCTTCGGACACGTGACTTTGGTTTCTCCTCGAGGGTGAATGGTGTCGATCTCTTTCGGGTGTGTTTCGTTGCTTCTGGGTCGTGCCAGTTTTTATTCGATTCATTAAGTTTCTTTTAAAAATTAAGATTTTTTATTAATTAATTAATTAAATTTTTTAATTTTTGATTTTTTTTAAAAATTAAGACGAAAGACCATGTTCCCCGTACCACCCAACCCGTCGTTTTTTTTAAGACGAAAGAAATGCAGTGATTGTTCCGATTAGGATTCTTATGACGGGGATCAGGAAGGTCGTACGGGTACTCTGACGAAGGTCCCGTTTGCACCGGATATTGCGGAAGTGAATAATGGGGGTAGATTCATTGAGGGTTATTGTCCTTTGATTAGTTTGATTAGTGTACCTGATGTCGGAACAGATTGAGTTACTTTGATACTCGGTATGGTACATCCTGGTGGGTTCTGTCTGTCCAGTACCATCTCTCAAGACTGTTTTGTATCAGGACCTCTTCCGTTTCCGTTTGGTGAAGTCATAAGAACGGAACTCTTGGGGTGCTTGTCATGTTTTTCCGTTTTTCTATCCTGTGACTTTCTACTTGAGGGGTCCAGCCATCCACGGGTTATACGATGACCTCTTCTCACCTTTTTATTGAGGTCTTTCTTACTTCTCTGTCTCAGTTTCACTTTTGTTACTGGTCAACACCTACACTGACCACTACCTTCATTTCAAGCTACGACATTTCTTGTTTATAACGTATCCTTGGACCTTACAATCCAGGTACTTAGTTCCATTTAACCTTCACCAGTTTATCATCTCTCGTTCGCACTTGTAGTTGTAAAATCCTTAGTCACTTGATTTTACCTGACCTACTCCCTTAAATTAAGTCTACTGGTCAAATAGATGATGACACCTGTTCTTAGGGAATCTTCTTTTCCTCATCGGGAGTATCAGTTGTTTTCTCAGACTTTACGTTATGAACTCACGTTAGAGTTTTTGCTGTCTTACTAGAGACAAGTAAAGATTCCGTTTGGTAAGTTGTAGTGTCATTAGGTTCAGATACGAGGTTGGCCATTACCACTTCTTCGACTTCGACTTGTCAAGATACTTCTGGATGTTCTGGAGGTCTTGATTCTAGGTTTTTTCTACAGGAAAAGTAGTATCCCTTGACCTTATGTTTTCATCCTTCAGTTCTCTATGAACCTCATTATCCGTTTAAACCGAAACCTCATGTTTTACTACGTCCCGTTTCCGATTGTCTCGAAACGACTCTTGTGTGATCAGTATTGTTTGTGGAAGGTTGTTGTGTTCTCTTCTGAGATGTATACCTGTAGTAGTCTACCAGCTATAACTTTAGTCTAACTAATATAAGAAACGTCGGTTTCTACCTCTTCGAGATATGTCCGTCGTTTTTGTTCTGGTCCTCGACTGACACCTAGTCTAGTACTTGAGGAATAATGTTTTAAGTCTAATTTGACTTCCTTCATTCCTTTTGGTGATCTGGTAAGTCCATACTGGATTTAGTTTAAGAAATACTAATGTGTCTCCTTCACTATTTATCTAAGTTCCCTAATCTAGACTATCTCACGGACTTCTTGATACCTACCTCCAAACACTGTAACATATCCTCCGTCACTAGTTCTGGTAGGAGTTCTTTTTCTTTACGTTTTTCCATTTTACCAACAGACTGTTCCGGAATGTTCATCGACTCTTTTTCTTCTCTTCGTTTTCCACTTCCTCTTTTCCTTTCTATATGGGTAAACTTACGTCTCACAGTTCCTTATAGTGTCTCTCTATTGTTTCGAAAGAAGTCACTAGTTACTTTTCTTTACCTCCTTTTGTTATCTTACCCTTTCTGATCTCTAGAAAAGTTCTTTTAATCTCTATGGTTCCCTTGTAAAGTACGTTTCTACCCGTGTTATTTCCTGTCTTCACCATACCTGGATTGTCTTCGTCTTCTATAATTCTTCTCCACCGTTCTTATGTGTCCTCTTGATATGTTTTTTCTAGTAGAAGTCCTGGGTCTATTGGTGCTACCACACTAGTGAGTGGATCTCGGTCTGTAGGACCTTACACTTCAGTTCACCCCGAATCCTTCGTAGTGATGTTTGTTTCGATCATCTCCACTACCTTAAGGTCAACTCGATAAAGTTTAGGATTTTCTACTACGATACCTTCACGACGTGAGTTATATGGTTGTTTAAACCTTTTGAGTCACCACCGGTGTCCTGACCTTTTACAGTCAAAAGTAAGGTTAGGGTTTCTTGCCGTTACGGTTTGTTACAAGTTTGCTGGTGTGTTGACGTATGTAGAGTGTGAGATCGTTTCATTACGAGTTTTAAGAAGTTCGGTCCGAAGTTGTCATGTACTTGGCACTTGAAGGTTTACAAATTCGACCTAAATCTTTTCCGTCTCCTTGGTCTCTAGTTTAACGGTTGTAGGTGACCTAGTAGTTTTTTCGTTCTCTCAAGGTCTTTTTGTAGACGAAGACGAAATAACTGATACGGTTTCGAAAACTGACACACCTAGTGTTGTTTTACACCTTTTAAGAATTGCTCTACCCTTATGGTCTGGTGGACTGAACGGAGGACTCTTTAGACATACGTGCAGTTCTTCGTAGTCAATCTTGGTCTGTACCTTGTTGTCTGACCAAGGTTTAACCCTTCAGTTCCGACATATAACAGTGGGACGAATAAATTGAATATACGTCTCATATAGTCCGCTTTACGGTCCGACCTACTTCGTGTTCGACCTTAGTTCTAACGGTCCTCTTTATAGTTATTGGAGTCTATGTGTATACTGTGGTGAGAATGCCGTCTTTCACTTCTCGATTTCTCGGAGAACTACTTTCACTTTCTCCTCTCACTCTTTAAACCGAATTTTGAGTTGTAAGTCTTTTGCTTCTAGTACCGTAGACCAGGGTAGTGAAGTAAAGTTTATCTACCCCTTTGTCATCTTTGTCACTGTCTGAAATAAAAAACCCCTGAGGGTTTAGTGACGTCTACCACTGACGTCAGTACTTTAATTTTTCTGTGAACGAGGAACCTTCTTTTCGATACTGGTTGGATCTGTCGGATAATTTTTCGTCTCTGTAATGAAACCGCTGTTTCAGGTAGATCAGTTCCGACACTAAAAAGGGCACCAGTACATACCTACACTCTCATCCTGATATTTCTTTCGACTCGTGGTTTCTTAACTACGAAAACTTGACACCACAACCCCTTCTGAGAACTCTCAGGGAACCCGTCGTTCCTCTAGGTTGGTCAGAGAGGATTTCCTTTAGTCAGGACTAATAAATAACCTTCCTGACTACGACTTCGGTTTCGAGGTAATGAAACCGGTGGACTACGTTTCTTGACTGAGTGACCTTTTCTGGGACTACGACCCTTTCTAACTTCCGTACACCTCTACCCCTACTGTCTCCTACTCTACCAACCTACCGTAGTGGTTGAGTTACCTGAACTCAAACTCATGTGAGACCCTCAACCACTACCTGTCCCTTCGGACCACACGATGTCAGGTACCCCAGTGTTTATCAGCCTGTACTGACTCGCTGACTTGACTTGACTTCATTGAGGGTTTTCTTGAAGAAAAAGTTTAGGGGTGAGGGGGTCAATGGGGAGACAGTATCGTAGAACTATGAAGGAACAAACTGAAAGACAACAGATGTGAACAAGTACCGACGAAGACAGAGATGAAACTCCTGTAAAGGTCCGTAGAGAGGAGACGGGACAAGGGTGTTTCGGGACTAGAAATAATATGGTTCACATCGACTCTACCCTTGACCATCCTAATTTCATGACGTAGGAAAGAAGTGTCCCATTTACATATATCAAATGGAGTACTTATAAATTTTAAGTTTTATTTCTTCGAAGGTAACACTTTACTTAAAGTCACACCCACCCCTGTACAAACCCCTTTTCATACAGAAAACCAAGGGGTCATAATACAGTACAATTTATGGATAAGAGGGAACGTTCGACAGGAGGACGCAACCAGTGTCTCTGGTCTCTCGAGGATAAATTTTCTTTTACCACCCTGAAGGGACCACTTTGTCCCTATTTTTAGGTGGACGGTTACGTCCCCTGTACGCAGGTTAGGAACCAGACCCTCCCTCCTACGGTGTCTCCTTAATTCTGACGTAGGGTGTTGACGACTTCGGGGACGCGGACCTCGGACACGAGGCCTTGTTCTCTTCGACGGTGGTGCTCTTCGGGTACGTGGTGTTGGTCTCTCATCGGGGACGCCCGGCGTTGATCTCTTTCGGGTGCGTGTCGTTGTCTCTGGGTCGGGCTGGTGTTCATTTATTTATTTTATCTGATATTTGCTTTCTTTTGCCGTAAAGTCTCTTGTCGTTGGTACCGATAAGTTGTACGGACTTTTTAACATCACAAGAACTTCCAACGACAAAAACAAAGATGTATTATTTAGTACACTTTATTTGAAACGTCAGAAATATGGTCAGTGAAACCAAGTGTCCTTTTTTACATACTCTCAAAGATTTTTATAAGATAAATGATTGACTATTCAAGTATTTTCTTTTAGTACAATGAATAAAACACTTTGTCGTGTCGACGTCTTCGGTCCCATCGTACCGGTGTCTCTCCTTGGAGTAAGACACCACATTTGGTGGAATTAGGTTTCGTCCTTGGAAGTCTCCTCTTTTTGGTTTCTCTCTGGTCTAGTAAAGGTATGTTCCCCCAACTTTCAAAAGTAAAAGAATAAGAAAAGATTTGTGACATAATCGCATTAATTAGTGACTTTCCACAACACTTTTCCTCCTCGTTTCAGATCCGTTCTGGAGACGATGACGACGACGACGATACAGCGAAGTCAGCACAGGCTGAGACACACTGGGGTCTCTGCCGTTACGTGGTCCGAGGGAGCAGGGACCCTAAGAGGTCCGTTCTTGTGACCTCACCCAACGGTAACGGAAGAGGTTACGTACATTCACTTTTCACTTTCACTTCACCGAGTCAGTACAAACTGAGAAGCGCTGGGGTACCTGACATCGGATGGTCCGAGGAGGCAGGTACCCTAAAAGGTCCGTTCTCATGACCTCACCCAACGGTAACGGAAGAGGCTCCGTCCTGGAGATCCCGAGACGTTACGATCTAGACCTAGACTTTGTAAGTTTAAGTAGTCGTAGACGAGGGAATCTACTTTTAGTTTAATCTTCGAGGGGGTGGAAGGAATAGACGTACGTTTATTATTTACCTGTAAAAAGAATTTATAATAAGGGGGTGACCTTCTTGTCAAAGACCATGGTAAGTCCTTAACAAAATTTTCTTTTCTTTTTTCATATAAATGAGACACATTTCAACAGTAAACCCACATCGAAAGCCTATTTTCGGCAAAGTCTCTCCAAGTAGAGGAAACGTTAAAAAACTACGTTCAGAAGTAGGTCAAAGATTTAATCTTCGTTTTCCAATCACTCTAAGGTCTTTGTGTTTAGTCTGAAGGAACTTGTCGTTGATGGTGATCATCCTTTTTTTCAAATAATTATAATTTTCAATACATGAATTTTAAAGAAATTGCATTTTTTCTTAAAATTTTTCAGTATATGAAAATTTCATTTATTAGTGGTTATTTAAATTCCATGAAAATATTTCTAACAAAAAGTCTTTAGGTACGTACA
The DNA here is from genome assembly GCA_006410555.1 of Capra ibex. NCBI lineage: Eukaryota > Metazoa > Chordata > Mammalia > Artiodactyla > Bovidae > Capra > Capra ibex. The sequence continues at coordinate 1,037,134 of SJYO01049919.1, read as the reverse complement.
TCGTGGTACACTTCTCGACACCTTCGATCTTGTCTAAGACTTTTTGGATGGTTGCACCCGATAGGAAACAGTCTAATAATAGATCAGATAGTCTCTCTAACACGACAGAAGATTTTTGTTAACGATGTTTGTCTTTGAGGTGTTAGACAGTAAGACAACCTACTTCTCTACAATCCACGGGTGAGACTCGTCTGACCTGGTAGGACTGGAGTAAATACGTACAATGTGAGGGAAATTACTTAGTCCGAGTTCAGTCTCTAGTGGAGGAGGTCCTTCGGAAGGTCTGACGAGACAGAGGAAGGGTCATGAATGTGGTGGACTTTAATGGATGATACGGGGAAATGACCGACATGGGGGTTGGAGACTGAGTCTCAAGATGCTCTCGTGGTGACACGATGAAACGAAACAGGACCAAATCTCGTCACGAACATAAGTAGGACCATATTATCCTCGAGTTATTTATAAACGACTCTCTTAAGTCATAAGTAAATTAAACGTAAAATTTTTGTGAGTTGTATCTATAAAAATAGGTGAATGTCTATTTTTTTAATTTGCGTTTTTCAGACACATTATAGGATTGTATATCTGTACATATATGTGTATGTATGTAAGGAGAATTGAGTTCCTTTTTTTACCCAGTTTCGTATCTAAAAGAAAAGTTCTTACTTTTAGTTAAAAAAATTAGTTGTTCTACGAGTGATGAACCTAAGACTTAAGATTTCTTTAGAGTTCTATAATTGATATAAGGTTATTTTTAATTAATATTTTTCTCTTTAGAGTTCTATTTACGTAGAAACGGAAACGGTTTGAATAATTAGAACTCGAAGACCTTGAGTCTTTATTCTTAACTTTGAAATAAGATTATTCAAGTCTTAAGTGAATAGACTCAATGTAGTTCAATTTGTAGGAACAGAAAATCAACTAAGTTTGAGAAAAAGGTACATGAGTATATTGTAATGTTTCTACAAATGAATAATTTCAAATACATAACTCTTTTCCGTGTATTCTGTGTTTTGTCGTCAATGCTTTTTAATCAGTATTGAAGAATTGATAGTCGACTACATTTTTAGGAGTGTCCTCTGAATGATTCGAAAAGAATTTTCTCGTGACATAAGTTTTAGACATCTTTGAGACATCGGGATGTCTTTCTCTTTAGTGAATTCTTTAACTATGAATAAAAGACTTTTGGATTTGTCTTGTGTTACTCAAAAACAAACAAAAAATGAATGACAAAAAGAAAGTTTTCTAAATTAGGTTATTACGTATATTTCGTGAGTAGTCTCACGGGTTGTGTATCAATTCATGAACTTTTTACAATGGAAAAATAAAACTCACCGAGTTTCAGTCACGAAATTGAACTGTATGACGTGATGGAGGTGTTTTGTTTCTTTGATAATAATAGAGAAGTTGTACGATGTCCGTCTTTTTGGTTAAAGATAGTCTATTTTACCTGAGGACGTTGTAAAGACTCCTTTTCCTCGGTAGTTAGTTAATGGGTACGACACGACTCGGTCGTTGTAGTCGTGGTGAAAGTTCCCTTAAACAGTCTTTGCGTCTCAGAGTTCGGGGTGGGATCTGGAAGACTTAGTCTTAGAGGTAGAATTAGTCTTTGGTCTAATAGACACCTGACCCCTCGGGACTACATATTCTTGACCGGGACCCAAGTTCTCGGAATCGGACAGTCGACTCCTCAGTTCTGTCTATGTCTTTCGTCGTCATCCGGTGTGGTTTCTCATACATTAACTCTGTATACCTAAAATTGTAATTCAAGAGATCCTGAAACTTCCACTTCTGAACTCCGTCTGGATCGTTTTCCAGTCTAAACCCACTCGACCTGTCCTTTTTGACCCGTTTTCCAAACTTAATCTCTACGAAGAACCCGTTCAGTGAACTGAAGTGAAACGAGAGGAGGGCAATATAGAAACTAAGAGATCCTAAGACGTTCAACTCCATTCCTCTTAATCCTACCATCCTTACTTCACCTTACTCGTGTTCAGTGTGGACACCTGTGGACACCCCGATCCCTCACTCTTCAGAATGGGCTCATCTTCTCTAACTCACGACGACCCCGGTTTTTCTGTTACAAGTCTTCACTCGAGTTCAACGAAAGGGTACCAAACATCTTACAAGAGGTACCTTTGACCGGATGGACGGGTACCTATATTGTGGAATTACTTTGACCCTCGGTAAATTAAAGGATCCCGACTCACGTTAGTAGTCGAAGTTTCCACTGACTTCCCGACTATATCTCTTTGTACCTAAACGGAGGAACTGACGTCCTTGGACTCACGAACGGTCAGGAAGGAGATAGACTAAACCGGTTTAAGGATAGGAACAGGAAGGAAAGAAACGGATAACGAAGGGAACTGGAAATCCTGGTCAAAGATTTTCATAATTTCTCAGTGTGAAATCGGTTCTAGTGGTAGAAAGCCATCATCTAAGGAAACGTTTACCCGAAAAAACGTGTAGTCAATTTTGTGTGTGAAGTGACTGGTAGTCGAGAGAAATTAGGAGAGACCAAACCATATAAAGTGGTCAATGTTAAACTTAAAGACAGGGTCCTGTGACTTTTATGTAGACGATAAACGGCCTCCACGGTCTCTGTTATTTTTCAAACTATCAGCGTCGGGAGTCATACGTGGTGCCCACCGACTTAAGGATGTGACCTTGGTTTCTCGTTTTATTACCACTTAGTACTCCTCTAATTGTAACGAAGTTGAACCTCTCGAAATCCCCTTTTTTTTTCTTACTCTGATGTAAGTAATTGTTATGACTTCAAACCAAGGTTATGTCTTTACAACATAACCTTGGTTTTTACATTTTACAAAGGTAAAATGTGTTCGAATAAAAGTTTACATTGTGTGTTATCAATGTTTGACTTGGTTATTGACAATTAAGAGAACGAGATTATAGGTAAAGAGAAACGGTTAGAGTGTTCTCAGTTCAAAGGTCGTCATTTTTCTCTCGGTACAAACAAAAAGACTCAACGTTACATGACACAACCCTGTGACTACAAGATGGTTGGTATACCGAGCGTTTTCTAATTATTAGTCTTTTAGTGTCATTTCAAAATTTTATGAGGGTGGAACACCGTCAAATCTTTATACTGTCGGATTTGTCCTGTCAGAACGAGTCAGAACAAGTAAACAGGGAGACGAAAGAAACATCGTTTCCTTTTCGTGAACCTACGTCTTTCAAGATTTAGTAAGTCCTTCTTTGTCCTCTAAGGAAGACTCTGTGACCCAAAGGTTAACGTTTCAATACAGGTGTGTCACGTCGTGAGTTCGACGTTCAGTGGAAGTCAACAAGGATTTATGAAACCGGTGGACTACACTTCTCGGCTGAACAACCTTTTCTGGGACTGCGACCCTTTCTGACTCCCGCCTCCTCTTCCTCTACTGTCTCCTACTTTACCAATCTGTCGTAGTAGCTGAGTTACCTCTACTCAAATTCGTTTGAGACCCTCTCTGACTTCCTGTCTCTTCGGACCGTACGACGTCAAGTACCCCTGCGTCTCAGGTTGTACTGAATCACTGACTTGTTGTTACCTAGAATATACGGAACAGAGAGGTCGAGGTAATATCTTGGATTTCGTGTATGAACGTAACGTACGGGACGGGTAGGGTGGGATAGTTACTTTTGTTTTCTAGGTATTAGCAACCGGTTCTGAAGGGGTTTCCGCGTCACCTATTCTTAAGTGGACGGTCACCTCCCTTGTGTCCAAGCTAGAGACCAGGTCCTTCTGAGATGTACGGTACTTCGTTCATTCGGTGTCGATGACTTCGTGAACGTGGATCCCGGACACGAGACGTTGTTCTCTTCGGTGGAGTCACTCTTCGGGTCCATGGCGTTGATCTCTCATCGGTCGGGGTCGAGCGATGTTGATCTCTTTCAGACGAGTGTCGTTATCTGGGGTATATCGACTTTTATTTGATTCTTTATTTATTTATTTACTGACAACCGAAGAAGATGATCTTGGAGGATCTTCTTCTCAAACGTATTATGTTAACTAATATGATAAAGGTGAAAGTGAGTTGTCTATAAATCACAGAGGGTACACGGTCCGGGACCTACAACCTTGTTCAGTCTTCTCTAATTCTAGAGTATCTTACAGGTCTTCACTCCTTCTGTCCGTAACTCACTTAATATTCTGACTACGTACAATGGTTGGCCCTTCCCAGTGACACCCTCTTATAGATCATCACTTATAAGGTTATCACTCACGCACACGTACGAGTCAGCACAGAGTGAGAAACACTGGGGTACCTGACATCGGACGGTCCAAGAAGACTGGTGTCTTAAAAGGTCCGTTCTTATGATCTCACCCAACGGTAAAGGAGGAGGTCTTCTAGAAGGACTGGGTCCCTAGCTTGGGTACAGAGAACGCAGAAGACGTAACCGTCCGTCTAAGAAATGGTGACACGGTGGACCCTTCGCGGTCATCACTTATATCACCCAATTTTCGTACCTGGGACATCAGTCCGTCTGGACCCCACCCTAAGACCAGTCGGTGAATCTATTTAACGAATTGGAAAGAGACGGAGACAGAAGAGTAGACATTTTGCCCCTAATTATTATTTTGGATGAGTATTTCACCAACACTCCCACTTTACTTTATTGTATACTTTTGGTTAATCGTGTCATACACAGACCGCCTTGAACGGACTTTAGTGACGGGGGTCGACTCTCAAAACAAGACTTCAGTCACTCCCATGAACCCTTCGTCTCTAATGGTGTGATCGTAAAGGAGAAGGAAACGTAACGAGAGAAGGAAGTTTATGAACCGTTTTTTTTACGAAGCACAGGACCTTCTTAGAAAAGACGTGAGACGTAGGAAGAAGACTCGTATTTTGACTCTATGTTCCAACGTTGAGAGATCTTTGGGGTCCTCAGAGACTGGGTAACACCAGTGTCTCACCCATTAAGAGAGATTCTTTCCTACGGTTCACACCTTTCCCGGTGACGTACACTCCATTTCGTACCTAACTTGAGTCCTAACGATATGTGTTAAAAAGTAAATTTATGTATTGGATGGTTCGACATTTTCACCGAAAACCAATATGGATTGAAATGAGTCCTTTTGGTCTTTTCGTTCATCAAATCCTTGATTTTGATTCGTAAGGATGAATTTTCACACTTCGGTTAGGAGGAACGACAGTGACCTTTACTAATAGTCGCAAATTTTCTTATTTTTACGTGTAGATACTCGTAGTGTAAACTAGGATCGTCACAGGGCGAGTACCATCTGTCGGTCCTTTACGGTCCACTTCACCTTATTTACATATGTGACCCGGAACTTCAACAAAAATACCTATTAAATTTGTCCTTTTGAGGTCTTATTTGGAGAGAAATCTCTTCCATAGAAAACTTTGTTACCAAGAGTTGACCCCCGTTGAAAACTAACAGTACCGACCCCCTCATCCCCTTCTGATGACAGTAAATCACCCAGTTTCGGGTCCTGGACGGTTTGTAAAATATTGTCTGTACTATGGAGTGTGTTATTTCTTGAAGGGTCAGGTTTTACAATTAATGTGTAAACTCTTCGAGACGGGATTTTCGTGTGTATGTATGTGTGTGTGTGTGTGTGTGTGTGTGTGTGTTAGAATTCCAAAACAATCTTATACTCCCTCTTTTTATATTCGAGGAATGAAAACAACCATACAATAAAAGTGATTGATCATTTGGTTCAAATGTCCTTTTATTTGGTGGAAAATAGTGATGGTGTCGGACTACTGGATAAGCTTATCGACTAGTTATTAAGGATATCGAAAATTGTGTCGACAGTAACATTGCATAAATAAAGTAAAAAATTTTATAACAAAGATATGTAAAAGATACGGATTCACCGTTGAGTGAGGTCATAAGAACGGACATCTTAGGGTACCTGTTTCCTCAGACCGTCCGATGTCAGGTACCCCAGCGTTCTCAGTCTGTACTGAATCGCTGATTTGGTGGTGTGTGTCAGCAATGATATTTTACCAGTCCGTAGACTCTTGTCGGTAGTCGAAAAATTTCAAAATTTATAAAAAAAAGTTTATAGACAAAGTATAATGAATATAAATCGGGAATTAGACAAAAACGAAAGTGGATTATGTGTTACAAGGAGTACACCTCTAAAATTTTTAACTGAACAGATCGCAAAGGGACCACCGAGTCTGTCATTTCTTAGACGGAAGTTACGTCCTCTGGACCCAAACTAGGGACCTAAGCTTCTATGGGACCTCTTCCCTTACTGATGGGTGAAGTCATAAGAACGGATCTCTTAAAGTGCCTGTCTCCTCGGACCTCTCGATATCAAGTACCCCAGCGTCTCAGCCTGTACTGACGCGGTGATTGTGGAAGTAAAGTGAAAGTATCACAAGGAGTTCACTTCTAAACTTTTTATTCGAATAGATCTTCCCGGTACTGTTTGAACTCTTATAACATCTTCAAGACCCTTACAACAATGGGTCTTTCAAAAGGAAAAGAAGGTCGTCAGAGAATAGTTCATAAAAATTTCAAGTTTCATGTTAATAGATCATAAATCAGACAGATGGTTCAAAAAGTATCATAGTAGAGTCAGTTTAAATTTATTAAAATTTGTTTTGTTTTACTTTTTCTTATAAGGAAACTTTGGGACTTGAATTTTAGACTTCATAAAAGAGTGGGTATTTTTACGTTCAACGAGGTACGAGACCAGGGGTCTCCTGGACCATGGACCAGAAAGTCGAAGACACCACTGATACCCTTTTACTAGTGCAAATACGTAGATAAAGGGGACGATCTGAGACTCGTGGAGTTCCTGTCCGTTTGAATAACCATGGAGGGCAGGGATGGGGTCTCGGACCGGGTGTCGTCCACAGTTGTTTGTAAACATCTTATGTATTACTGTCCGATTTACGGATGACTCAACACCAGTCGTAATATTCCGAATCAGGAATAGACAGAGACTATAAAGGACTCAAGTGAACACAAGAAAGATCCACGAAGTTCACGGGTGACAGAGATCGACACCCATTTTTTTAAGTTTCCCACCTTGTTGTCAAAGAGAAAAGTAAAATAAAATTACAAATAACTAATACGTGACCTCTTTCACGATTCAATTGGAAGTCCTTTCCTCTAGGAGTTCAGATGTCTTATCTTTTGATCGTTTGGTTAGAAATTTATGGATAAGTCAACAGGACCTGGTTGGTAGTTTGGTCGGAGTAGAGTGTCCAGATTCTGTGTCTTTACTTGACTCTCTGAGATCTCTCGTAGGGACTAGTGTCTGAAGGAAAAGAAGGAAAGTATGACTTCGTATAACGAAACTTGATACGATTCAAAAAATAAATTTAAACATAAAGGATCAAAAAGGTTTATATATTTATTGTACGTTTTATATAAAATTATCTCTCACTTTCTCTCTCTAGGATTCAGACCTCAAATCACTTATATGATCTCCACTCTTCCTTATGTAACTCCTTATTATAATTAAGGACCATTTTTTTACCTCATGTATTTAGTGGATTTGGAAAAAAGTTTAGAGAAGATCTTATAATACACCCTTATACCCTATTTATGTGATTCCGAAAAAAAAAAAATGTGATTCTGAAAACTGTTCATCTAAATCAGTTAAGGTGTTCGGGAACTATACTTCGACACACACAGTATAACGAAGATTTCTTTCAAGTCCTAAATCTTAGACCGACAATCGATAAGAGAGTGATAATGAGGGTTCAAGAATACAATGAACTATCAGATAATTACAATAATGAAAGACGTGACACACCAACCTTTTACGGTCGGTGTCCCAACGTATTACTTACATAACAATTCCATTCTACCCCTGAAACTAGTGGTATAACGACGAAATAAACTCCCTCTTTTATTTTATATGTTCCTGAGCTAATTGTTGTAAGTGGCCAGAGTCATTTTGGCGTCGATAAGAGGTACAACTAAATGTGATCTTAGGGGACCTCTCGAAATTTTTGGTCACGACGAACCCAGAGTGGGGGGTCTCTAAACAACACTAACCAGCCCGTATCCTTAAAAATTTGATGGAGCCCACTAAAATTAGACGTTAGTCGAACTACAAATGACGGGAACTTCCGGGGTCGAATTATTCTGAATGAGTTCTAGTAGTTGACGAATGACGCATCAACTGTATTAAGAGTCTATGAGATGAGAACATGATTGACAAGACTCACCTTCCCATGTAACTGAACAAAGGATTACGGGTCCATTGTTGTGTTTCGTCGATTCCAGTTCCTTATAAATTGATAAGACAATTATGAATAGATTGATCTCTCGGAAAGAGGGGGGAGTAACGTGGTACATCGTACACCTTGAGGGTGTTTGTCACTAACTTGGGTACAGGGGATGTCACTTTCGACCTCAGAATTAGTGACCTGGTGGTCCCTTCAGGAGTTTCTCGGCAAAAATTTAACTCTAAAAGTCATTTGACTCAAGAGTGATACAATCTCGAATTAAGGAAAGATAGAAAGATGATTTAATGAATTGAGGAACGTTTTATAGAGTACAAAAACCAGGTCTTTTCTTAAAGATTAAGAGACTGGATATCCATTCCAATTTTTATATGTCGATCTTAGAAAATACGATTTACATCATAGTTGGTACAAGTCAGTGTATTTTGAGTAGATTAAAGTAACAGAAGGTGTAAACCACGATTGATTTACTTTTAGGTCACCGATGTTACCTACTCAAAAGAAAAAAAACACCAGGTCCCTATCTTAGACACAGGGGACGTGACCTTCAGAATTGGTGACTTGGTGGTCCCTTCACGGTGGATGAGGACAAAAACAAAAACAAAAAAAATTAACCGAATCCAGAAGAAAACGTCTCTTCCGTTATCGTGGGGTGAGGTCATGAGAACGGACCTTTTAGGATACCTGCCTCCTCGGACCACTCGACGTCAGGTAGCCCAGCGATTCTCAGTCTATGCTGACTCGTTGAAGTGAAAGTGAAAAGTGAAAGTACCTAACCTCTTCCTTTACCGTTGGGTGAGGTCACAAGAACGGACCTCTTAGGGTCCCTACCCCCTCGGACCACCCGACGGCAGATTCCCCAGCGTGTCTCAGCCTGTACTGACTTCACTGAATCGTCGTCGTCGTCGTCAAGAAGAAATGTATTTAGAATTAAAGGATCTGTACGCGTAGGTAGGTCTATATTCGTCAGAATAGTATATTAAACCAATTTTAGTTGAACGTCTGTACTTGTAACAATTATGATAAACTGTCTCTTGTGTTGGGTCCTTTCATTTGTTTGTTCACCCAGACTAAAAAAAGAAGAGAAAAAAAAAATTCATTTTGAACCAAGATGTTCGTAGCTCCTAAAGTCCGTGACATGAAGTTTCGTTTTATGATGAATGTAAAAGATCCTCCGTTTGTCGTCGGCCTAAGGGTGCTTTACGAAAACAACGCTTACGTAGACGATACTTTTATCCCTCGAAGTAAAAGAAACATTCGACAAAGACGTTTGAGAGTTTTGACAACCATCTGACGAAAGGAAGAATAACGACGTTTTTTTATTTTTTCAATTACAAAATGAACTACGTTTCTTTGTTGATTGTAAAGGGTTCATGTTTCAGTTCATTAATAAGATTATGTGGACGTAAATTTCCATTCATTAAGAAACTAAATAAAATTCGGAGATCTAACATAAACGAAATTTTATGACCTACTTATCTTATAAAAGAAAAGTATCACATGTGTATGAATTGTATCAATATAAGAATCTCATCGGTTTTGATCGTATTCGATACACAATTACTTCATACGTTTTGAAGGTTTTTCGTATATACAACGACTGTCAATTGGTCACTTAGAATGACGGGAAAATTTTACTACGTAAAAAAGATCATTTTTTTTACGGGTAGTATTCTTTGAACCTTTTAGTTTTTTACTTAGTATTGGTACGTTTAGTCGTTATTGAAAAAAACCTGAATTGTATCAGTTTCCTAGGAGTACAAAATTAAAACACAATAAAATATTTAGACGTTAACCTCTGAAAAATCTCGAGTACTATATCTAAACAATTTTAATTCGAAAAATAATATTCTTATTATGAAAGAGAAATGACTTTTGGATATTTTATATCTTTTTACCACAGTCCCCCACACTTCTTAGAAGACATAGAAGTACGACACCTCTATTTGACAAGTGTAAGACCCATAAAGGAAACGAAAATGATCTTTCGTACCTAAAACAGTATCCATCCTTTCTTAAGGAGAGAGAGTTTCAATATCTTGAAAATTTTTTGAGTCGTTTGATACCCCACAAAACGAATTTATATTTTATTTAATTGGGTAGGATTGTACATAGAGAACAAGAGTTCCTCTACTCCTATTTGTTACCGATCCGTCGAGGGTCCAGATGTCTCAACAAAAGAAAAAGAAAAGAAAAACAAATAATATGTTCCCAAAACGAATTGAAAGAACGGTCTAACGGATGAAAAAAGACGGGAAAAAAATCCATATTAACTATATAATGAAAGTCCAAATGTTGTATTGATTGGTTATAAGCATATATAATCCTTTACTGGATGGTGTTTTTCAGATCAATTAGATAGTGGTTTGTATCAATGTTTTACCAAAACACAAAAAAAAAAAAAGAGGTCACACCACCTTCAAACTTCTAGATGAGAGAATCGTTGAAAGTTTATAAGTTAAGTAATAATAATTGATACCAGTGTCACGACGTGTACTCTAAGGTTCTTGATTAAATAAAATATTGATATTCAAACACGGAAACCTCGGGAAAGTTCTTTGAACCCATTCAGACGTGAAAAACTGGAGGTTCGTTATTATCATAATTATAAATTCTATGTCAAAAATTAGTATTAAAAATCGTTCCTTAAGATTGGTCACTCCTCTGGTTACATTTTTAATATTTGATATTTTATGTTTTCCTTTTCTATATATATTTTACGAATCCTTGTGTTCCTCTCTCGTTATTGAGACGGGTCCTCTGTTAGTCTCCCTGGAGGTCTCTACTCGAGGGTCTCGACAGTAGGTCTCTACTGTAAATTCAGTCAGGTTTTTATGTGTGTGTGTGTGTGTGTGTGTATGTGTGTGTTTATAGGTCGCCAAGGTATTCCACCCTTGTCCGTAAAACCCATCTCACGTATCTAATTAGAGTCCCGTTCGTTAAACTATATCTTTATCTATACGTTCTCCTTTCCTCTGACGTCTCTACTCCAATAGTTCTAGACGACCTCAGTTACAAGTACTTCCTTGTCTATATACATCTGAATATCGATTAATTATACCAACATGTCGTCTTTGGTTGTGTTCTAACATTTCGTTAATAGGAGGTTAATTTGAAAAATTTTTTTTTAAAATTTATCTATTGGATGTTCCTGGATGACATGTCGTGTCTCTTGTAACGAGTTATAAGGTATTATGTCCGAAGGCACCACCAGGTCACCAATCCTTAGACGGAACGTTTCGTCTCCTACGGCTAAACTAGGGACCAGACCCTTCTAGGGTGTACGGTTCCACGTTGATTATTCGGGTACCCGGTGTTGATGACTCAGTTGTGTGTGACGGTGATGACTTCGGACGTGTGAGATCTCGGGTACGAGGTGTTCTCTTCGGTGGTGTTACTCTTCGGTAGTGTACCGTCGATCTCTCATCGGGGGTGAGAGGCATTGATCTCTTTCGGGAACATGTCGTTCCTTCTGGGTCGAGTCGGTGTTTATTTATTTATTTATTTTAGTAAGGCATTATTGGATTTACCCTTTTGTCAAACTTTTTCTTATTTATATACATGTACATATTGACTTAGTGAAACGGTATGAACTTTGATTGTGTTGTAACAATTAGTTAATACGAGGTTATATTTTAAAAAAAATTACAATTTTTTTTTTTTCTTTAGGTTTTAAGTCAAGTTGTCGATGATACACCGTCCGGTTGAGGTTTCGATCCATGGTCCCTCTCCTCTCTCAGAGTACTTACTCGGTACACGGAGATGAGACTTTCAGATTAGATCTCAAACAAAAACTTCTACAGAGAGAAAAAAAAGAGAGAGAGGAATTTTAATTAAAACCAAAGTAAAGATATTCTTTTTGCGTCTGAATAAACTACCCTTAACACAACCTAGACACCTAATGGAACTCAACATTTTAGTAAAACTTCTATAAGAAAATTAGGTTCTTGTATTCACATACTGACAATTCAACAAAGTCAGTACAGGTTGAGAAACGTTAGGGTACCTGACATCGGGTGGTCCGAGACGAAGAGGTCCGTTCTTATGACCTCATCTAACGGTACGGGAGGACGTTCCCTATAAGGGGTGAGCCCTAGTTTGGACTCAGAGAGTACAGAAGACGTAACCGTCCGTCCAAGAAATGGTGATCACGGTACGTCCTTCGGGGTTCTTCTACCTATATAGAAAGGTTTTCTTCTTTTCTTTTCCCGTCCGAATTGAAGGAGGATTTGACGGCTCTCTTTTAAACTCCGTCCATTTCAAATTCGTTGAACGGTAAGAAATGGGTCATTTGCCCGAACGTGTTTAAAACCGTAGGACCGGTTAGATTACCGACCAGGACTCGACGTCGAAAGTCCGTCTCGAGACACGTGATAGGTCGTCCCACAAAAAGTTTGCTCGGTTTCTTAAATAGGAAGAGATTAAAGTGAATGTAAGGTAATCCTAGGGATCATACCGAAATATACGAGGAATTATTACCGTTCGTTTATTCGACAAATTTATCTTTAGTTTATGAGGGTCTCCCATGGAGTATTTAGATTTAAGTATAAAGATTTGATAAGTATAGACAAAATTTTGAAAAAATCAAAAATTAGTAGTTAAATCACATACTTATCTTGGAAAAATTATTTGTTATTTTATGATGTCTTTTTTTTTAGGGTAAATTGTTAGGGGACAGAGTGATATACCTGAAGGGACCACCGAGTCTACCATTTCGTAGACGGATATTTCGAACCTCTGGGTCCAAGTTAGGGACCCAACCCTTCTAGAGGACGTCTTCCTTTACCGTTGGGTGAGGTCATAAGAACGGACCTTTTAGGGTACCTGCCTCCTCGGACCATCCCGATGACAGGTACCTCAGCGTTTCTCAGCCTGTGTTGACTCGCTGAAGTGAAAGAGAAACAGAGTGATATAAGGGACGTCAAGGTAGTCCAAGCAAGGACTCCTGTGTCATCTGTAGAAAGACTTAAGATTGGAACCAAGGTAAATAGTACACTTACATCCCTTTAGTATTTGGAGGGAACAAGTTTATCAAATCAGTAATTTAGACGGGTACCGACACGGACCCTTACTACGAATGGACAGGGAGATATTATCAGTATCGAACAAATGTCAGAGGACACGATGTCTGTTGTCTTTCAACTGAGGACATAAGACATCGACAATTATATTTTCTTGGGCGAACCGAAAACGAATACTGACGACGGAGTTTTGTTACGACGACGACGATTCAGTGGGTCAGCACAGGCTGAGACACACTGGGGTGTCTGTCGTCGGGTCGTCCGAGGCGGCAGGGACCCTAAGAGGTCCGTTCTTGTAACCTCACGCAACGGTAAAGTAAGAGGTTACGTCCTTGCACTTTTCACTCTCACTTCAGCGAGTCGGTACAGGCTGAGAAGTTATGGGGTACCTGACGTCGGATGGTCCGAGGAGGCAGGTACCCTAAAAGGTCCGTTCCCATGACCTCACCCAACGGTAACGGAAGAGGTTTTTTGTTACGATGAGTGATTATTTACGGTTGAATCAAGAAATTTTTACATTTATGAATCATTGTCTTGCGACTGACCGTAAGTTTCACATGTACTTATGATACGTGGAATGAACAACCTTTTTTCTTTTATTGATATTTTTCCTTCAGTTTAACATTTTATTCAAAATTTATTTTTTAAACCTCCTTTAAGATAAAAATTTAATCAAAGTACCGTGAGTTGATGAAACACAAATTCAAAATGAGTACAAAGGACCTGAATTATCTTCGAGACTTTGTGACGGAAACAATTTTTGTAAAAATCTGTTTAAGACTAAAGGAGTTGATGTAAATACAAGTTTGTGGATGTCAAAACCTTTGAAAAGTGAAGAGACAACTTCGAATGTCAAGAATAGTAGTACTGGATGGTAAATAGTTGGTTTAATAACGGGGAGGAGTGAAGGAGAAGGGTGACCATTGGTGGAGAATTAAACAAAAGATCTAGACCCTCAGGTTACCGTCATTTGTCGTACAGGAAAAGTTCACGTGTGCTTCGTAAAAGGTCTTATCTAGTATACAATCCGGTATTTTGTTCAGAGTTATTTATATTTCCGAACCTTAGTATGTTTCACACAGGAAGTTAGTGTTACCTTATTCTAAGGTAAATTTATTGTTCTCCTTTACCTTTAATCTCCTTACACCTTCAATTTATTGTAAGGGGTTATTATTTTCCTTGACCCAAGAGATCTCTTTACCAGTGAAGGTCCCATTTCCATTTCTTTTATGGTCTATTCGGAAGTCCTGGAAGATTATCTTCTTTCATTCTGTCAGAGTTTTTTTATATTTCTTATTCCCCCGAAGGGACCGTTAGGTCACCCCCAACCCTGTGACATGAAAGTGACGTCCCTCTTACCCAAACTAGGGCCCAGTTTCTTGATCCTAGGGTGTTCAGTCGTTTATTTATTTATCTTATCTCCATACAGTTTCCCTATGTCCTCGGTTGGACTTTCACGAGGGTCACCGGATTCTTTCTTGTTAAACTTGTTGTTTTATTCAACATATCTAATATTGGGTTTCATATTTTAATCATAGACACCCAGATATGACTGTATATATATTTCTACTTTCTTACTTACTTTCCTTTTGGAGTATCTTAATAAAAATTGAGTTCAAGAATTAAATAAATAAAAACCGATGTAACCCAGAAACAACGACCAGAACCCGAAACAGATCGACGCTGTTCATCCCCGATGAGAAGTAACGTTACACACCCGTAGAGTACTACGACCGAAGAGCAAAACCTCTTACCTGACAATTCGGACGTGCAAGTCATCAACGTTGTGTGTCTGAATCAACGGGACACCGTAAACCCTAGAATCAAGGGACTGGTCCCTAACTTGGGTACAGGGGACATGACGTTCCGTCTAAAAATTGATAATCCGGTGGTCCCTTCAGGGATCTTATTAAAGTTTATTAAATAGATCGATGAGAGGGAAGGTCCCCTACCTCGAATTTATGGGGAACTCACACTCGACGTGAGTCACTGAAAAAAGGTTTTCTCATCTCGTATTCTCCTATTTTTCATTGAAGTGTCACCTCTTTAGACCGTTCATGACGGAGTCCGTCCAAACTAATTCCCATTGTGGTAGTCACTATTCAGTCCAACTATCGTAGATGGAACCTATATTCTACTTTTACTGTGAAATGAAGTCACCAGAAGGAGGACTTTTGGGTAATGAGGATAAATTAGTATCGTTTTTGTAATCGCTATAGGGTCAACTTCTCATAAGGAGTTTCCTTGTCTCTTACGATTCCTCTTACTACTGATTAATTACATCATAGGTCCTACCCTAGGACCTTGTCTTCCTACGATCCCTTTTTGATCACTTGGGGTATATTTCACACATCAATTATTATTACTTGGATCCATCCAAGTAATCAACATTGTTTGTGTAGTATCATTTACGTTCTACAATTATTATCTCCGTTGAGTCACTCCCTATGTGTCCTTGAGAGGTATGCTAGACGAAATTTAATTAATTAATCCAACACGGTCAGAATCAACCCGTACGTCCCGGAAAAAGGAAAAATCAACGTCGTACGTCCTAGAAATCAATGTCGTACACTTGAGAATCAACGTCGTACACCCTAGATCATGGGACTGGTCCCTAACTTGGACCTGGGGTACGTAATCCTCGCCTCAGCCGGTAAAAAACATCTGACTTTGTATATGACTTTACGATCCTAAAATGATTGCGGGAGTTTAGTTAAAGATGAAATAATTGTCGTTAGCGTAGACGGACACAACCTTTTGTCGTCATAAATGTACACTCACTCACTTTCAGTGAGTCAGTACAGGCTGAGAAACGCTGTGGTACTTGATATGTCAGGTACCTTAAGAGATCCGGTCTTATCACCTCACCCATCGGAAAGGAAAGAGGTCCCCTAGATGGGTTGGGCCCTTAACTTGGGTCCAGAGGATGTGACGTCCATCTAAGAAATGGTCGACTCGGTGGTCCCTTCGGGTAAATGTACACTTTATAGTCAGACAGATGTCTACTGAGAACCATGAGTAGACTAAAATGTCTAAAGGGACCTTATTAAAAACGGGGAGGGAAGGTGTGTTGTGTCACGAATCTTGTAACATGAAAGGTTTTAAAAAGATTTAAGTGATAACTTTATTCAAAATGTCCTTCCTGGTGTAATTACTGTATTGTCTGTTCTTTGTCCTGTCTTGACCTTAATAAAGTTGACGATTAGAGATATATTGTTGAGTAAAATCTATGATTCTTTGATTCTAAGTCCCCTGAAGGAACCGTCAGGTCACTAATTCTGAGGTTTGAGGGTTACATCCCACGTAAAAAACAAAAAAGTGAATTAGTGAGTCAGCACAGACTGAGAGACACTGGGGTACTTGTCGTCGGTTGGTCCGAGGAGAGAAGTACCCTAAGAGATCCGTTCTTCCTTATGACCTCACCGGTAAAGGAAGAGTACCTACCCAAGTTAGGGACCAGTTCTTTGACGCTAGGACGTCCAGTATAGAACATCGGTGTTTGTCGGTGTTTTTGACTCAAAGTCCTTTCAATTGACGGAGTCTTAGTTTGTCGACATCCATTCACACTTTAGAATCCCAATCTTGGATCCGGTCAGACTGAGGGACCAATACTTCTGTCAAGATTAAAACAGTAACTAAAAGAAACATTTCAAACCTCGTAGTGAATAGAAGACTAAGAAGATAAATAACCAAGTTGTTTATTATTGAAACGATCTGACACCACTTTTAATTTCACGGAAGTGGGGGTTATATTGGTAACAATAAACATGTGATTCTCCGTATATATAACTATACGTATATTACTTTTGTACATAAAATTGATACGGAGTCTTCAAATTTTAGCACACTCGTTTCCCTCCCTTACCAGACTATAGACGTCACACAAGAGATTCAATAGTTATACGAATACCTTATAATTTTCGTTATATTATTAAACTAAATTTAAGGAATTCATTGATAGAAAACACCGCCAAAAGGGAAAAGAAGGTTCGTTGGGTGACCTTGTCTTTATTATAAGTTGTAAAAATTAATAAAAGTTTTTCATCTCTTTCACACGATCTGCGAAAAAAGGTTAAACAAATGAATCACATACTAATTAACCTACTCTAGAGAACCAAAGGGATTAGGGTCTTATGATTCCACTAAACTTCTTTGTTTGTTTGTTTTATAGTTCTTACATTTGACACATTAATTCGAAACAGAACTCTTTATTAAAACTTAACGATACCTCTTCTAGTGACGAAAGATTTCTGTCATCTATATAATTATATACTATATTTAGTTTCTTATTCGTAAAGTGTTTTGGTATCATGCTCTCTAAATCACGAGTCTTTCGTAAATCTTTGTGAGGATCTTTGAATACACACCCAAACAACAAAAATCAAATAAACGAAAAGGGTGTCTGTTTCTAATATTAGGACAAAAATGCAATAAAGTCTTGCACTATCCCCATACAGTTATTGATAAAATCGGTCAAAAATCGATTACACGGAAGGGAGGGGGTCTTCTCACGTTAGAGAAGTTAAAGAAAGAAAAAAGTTCGAGACGTACCTTAAAAGGACAAGAGAAGGACCACCATATCGGTACTAGTGTACAGACCCAGAACAAAAGGAGACCCTCGACACCCATGAGGATAAAGGAAGAGGAAAAAGTAGAAAAGAGAGTAAAACCGGAGATTGTTCTAGGAGAGGTCCCAGGGAGACTAAAGCTATATTATCCTTTCGTGACTTTACTACCTTTCCTTCTGTTTCTCCTTTTTTTTTAGTTTGTGTGGGGTCACGTCGACCCTCAAGAATCAAGGTTGGTAGAGATACCTTTGTTAAGGTGTCTCTGACTAGACCTTTGTTAAGACATCCCTGATGATTTCGTCACCACTCGGTTAAAGTGGTTCGGAACTTCCTGAGTTGAACGTCTACCCTTATCAACTATCTGTGAAAAAGAAAACTCTTTTCGTAACTCAAAATTTCTTAGGTGGACGGTTGTGTCCTCTACGTTCTTGGGTCCAAGTTAGAGACCCAGTCCTTTTAGGAGACCTCATCCTTTACCGTTAGGTGAGGTCAGAAGAACGGACCTTTTAAGGTACCTGTCTCTTCGGACCGTCCGATGTCAGGTACCTCAGGGTTTCTCAACCTGTGCTTACTCGTTGACTCGTCCGTGTTTTATCCTTCGGTTTATTTTTAATTCAAATAGGGATATATTACATAAAAAATTTTTTGAGTTTTGCAGGATGAACGATATTATTATTTTTTCCGTTTTCCTTATATAGACGATTAAAGTTCAGGAAGGATTCGTAAGTGCAACCGTTTGTCCTCTCACGGGTTATGTTTAACACCGGTTTTTTTTTTTGGGGTTTCTTTTGTAACGTCAAACCACTACTTTTCAGTAATCTTGCTAAAATCCTAAAACTGGGTATCGGTATTTTTTATTCACCTCTCTTACGGTTTGAGTCAGTCCGCCATTTGTTTAACTTAAGTCCGTTCCCCATTTTCCCTAATGTCTTGAGGTAAATGGTTTAATCCAACTTTCAGTCTTTCCTATTACTACATTAAACTTAGGTCCCTTCTTAAAGTAGACTTCTTCCTGGAACCTCAGAAATGATTATGTCCTTAGTAATCCTTTTTTCTCTTTTCTTTGGAGGGGGTGGAGCAGTCACTATGGTTCAAAGTCCGGTCAAGTTTTCAGAGGTCGGTTATTTGACAATTGACGTCCAGAGGTCTCTACTACCTCGCAATAAATCCCCTTGATTGAAGTTAAACGGATTTAGACAAAACAAGGGAATTATGTAGGGGTCCATCCAGGTATCACGAAAATTCTAGGATCAGGGACCCCATTTTGGTAAACCCAAAGTTAGGACCAAAGACAGTGATCCACACTAGAACCCAATAGAAAAATTTAAAGAGGTCTTAAATCCGTATAGTAGACATTTTACCCCTATAATAAAAATCCCAATATTTCTCAGTCACTTAACTCGTGTCGTGGATCGAGTTCGTTCGGGAGTTATTAGCACTCGATAGCAATAATGTGATAGGCAAAACGAAAAGAGAGAGAATATTACTTCTGGTGGAAAAGGGAAGAGGTAAAGAGACTCCCAATAAAACTCCCTCAGAGTGTTTTCCGTCATCCTGTAATGCTGGATCGGTTAAGAATGAAGGGGGGTGAACAGAATTCGTCCAAACCCCTACATAATATCGGTGCTTTACCTTCAAAGGTAACATACTGCCATTGACTGCTGGAAAGAGGTGTGATGTCTGACGTATGGAGTCCCTCCTCTTTAATAAGATCGAACAGATGACGATTATGAGGAACGCGGGCTAGTGGGGTGGGAGCTGCCCGATCCCAGACATTTCAGAGACTGACTTATAAATTCCGGATTTTGTATCAAAACAGGTGTAAGGGTTGGATGACCTTGTAGGCGAAATGAGTGTGAGTAAAGGCAGAGAGGGGGCGTAAACTATATGCAAGGAGCAAACGTTCAATTGAAAGTGACTAGAGCAAGAAAGCAAACAAGAAATTGAACGCGACTAGAGCCATGATCCTGACGGGAGGTGAGAGAATGTCTTTAAGCCGAAAAAAAAAAAAAAGAGGGTTTTCGGCAGTGATCCTTGGAATCACCATACTCTGGGTCGTGTTGGTTTTTAATGATCAACAGTGAACATGTCCGTAAAAAGTTCTTACGTTTCGTGATTGACCTTTTGTTTCAGCCCGCTGCGTTCGCCATCTACCCATTGACTTTAATTTTTCACCGTCTCTAATTTTGGTTCTCTTTTACGTTTCCTCTCCTCCTTTGTTCCTCTCTAAACGTCCCTTTGAAGTTATTGTGTTGGGCGGGGATTTCTCCGTGTGAAATCCCGCCGACGCGGCACTCGCGGTTCCGGTCCCTTTCTCCGGGTCGGGTTTAGTCCCGGACCACCAGCGAAAGAATAGAAAGGTCGCCTCTTCGGGATGAGAAAAATGACGTATTGCGTTTGTACCACCTGTTCTTTTCGGGAGGGGTGAAAACCGTCGGCTTGGTGCACCCCGGGGAAGGTGCGTCCACTGCGACCCATTCCCGCCCGGGAGATGTCTTGAACAAGAGACTACGAGACTCTTGAAAAGGTGTGGGCCTGTGGTGCCCAAGGATGTTATGCGTGCCTATCCGGATAATGACGGTGAAGTGTAGGAGGAGCTCTCTCTCGTCTTCCCAAACGAGGCTCTTGAACTACCGATATATCATTCGTCCTTTCCACCTCAAGCGCCGGAAAAAGACTGAACTGATTGGGGCAGAAGAGAGGTGGAGAGTGGGTTGATCAGTAGGCTGGTTGCGCGTTCGCGTGAAGAAGGGCGACCGGGGTTCCTCTCTGGCTGAGAGGACAGAGCGCTCTCAGAGCGCTCTCGCCTTGGCCAGCCAGAAGGAACGAGAGCGAGGTGGGTGAAGAGGAGCGAGCGAGAGAGGGTAGGGGGGTTCGGTCATCGAGACGACGCGTCGAGGGCATCGCCAACGGTGGCGACCTCTGCCAACCTTCTTGGCAACACCCTCGAGATGGGCTCCGCCCGCTGAAGATGAAGGAGTGTCGGTCCGGGGCGCTCGTGGCCTCAGCCGCGATGACAGCGGGCTGTCCCATAGACTTCATTTTCCCCCATCCAACCCGACCATCAAACCTCTCGCCTCAGCCCTCTTCCTGCCTTCTCGCTGACCCTCCCCCACCCCGCCGCCTCACCCCCTTCACATCTCCAGCGGTGAACCTCCGTCGGTCCGACGCGGAGGGACCGCTAGAGGGTGAAGGTCGTTCCGCCGGACAGCCTTCCTCCTAATTGAGTCCGCCTTAAGTCACCTACTTCGGCTCGGGGCTTCACCCCCAGTAGGTCGTAAAGGGGAGGTAAGGGACGACCAAACCGGAGGCGGTAAAACCCATGCCGTCGCGCCGCGGGAGCCGAAGGGCGGGAAGAGGAGAAAGACGAAAAACGAGGAGTCGAAGGCTTTTGACTAAATCCTCCGGCCCCCACCAATTTCGAAGCGCCTTCCCTATTCCCACCCTTCCTTCGCTCGTCCCTTTTCGACCCGTGAACCCACACCCCTCCTAGACCCGGCAGCCCGCGCGAGGGCTACCTTTACCGCGGCCGACCCGGACCGGAGGGTGGCTCCGGAGGGAAGGAGGCGTCAGAGCCGACCCGATGGACCCGGCCGCCCTGACGCTCACTGAAGACTGCGTCTAAGGGTTCTACTCTCTCCGACCTCGACCCCCTCCTTTCGGTTACCGCTGCTTCCGCGAGTTGAGGATTTAGGTCCTGTTTCCTCCGTCTGCCGGAGGAAACATTAAGGCGGCGGGCCACCGCTTCCAAAAATTCGGTTCGAACCGACGGCCCGATCCTTCACCGCATGAGAGGGATCGAGAAGCCAGAGATCCCGTCGATCTATTTGCTTTTCAGAGGCCCCGCCTTATTTCCTGCGAATCGGCCGGGAATATAAGGTGTAAACCTTGAAGCTTTTCTCATGCATGAGTAAAAGGTTTCCCAAGGGGGGGAAGGGTACGAATAGAATTTGAATGACTTTCTGACCCATTAACAAAACATTCGTCTTTTCGCTCACTAAATAGTTTATCCTTAAACTTTACCCGAATAAAGTTTATCTACTTGTTACTTTTCTCCGTAAGACTTGGAACCTCGCGCCTACCCTACCACATTACCAAAACACATCAAACCGTTTATGACCCAATCTTAATTTATTCTCAAAATAAACCCCCTTTGTCAATAATTTGGTGGTGGTCACTACCGTTTTGACATATCCTTAATAATTCAGAAGTTCCCAACATAAAACACATTTCTAACATTCCGATACCTTTGTTTTATGAATTTTTGTGTCCCAAATAAAAGAAAACCATCGATTCGGACAAAAAATAAACCACACATCGTGACATCATTGTAAAACTGGTTTTTTTATTCGGACGAGGTGTCTTTCTGTTTGTCGTTCAAGTCAGTACACTACAACGCTACCAAAATCAGGAATCTTGCAACCTCTTAACAGACATTAAAAGTAACTTCGGCATGTTTTCCATATTCGTACCCATAAAGATGTCGAAAATTTATTGATGTCAAGGATAACGACTTCTAAAAGACACGAAGAACACCTGAAACTTTTCTGTCGGGTCAAAGGATATTTAACTGTTATCATACACTACATTGTCGAAGGGACTAACTTAATGGGACCTTTGTAAAAAAGAAAGGGCGAGAAATTAGACGTACCATTAAACCTTTAGGTGGATTAACGGAATTATAAAAATTATTGACAAGAAGACCACAAGAATAAAACCATTTGTTCACTGACTTGACGTAACCGACCATTTTAACAAGATCTTTTCTTGGGTTAGTAAAATCTCCGAAGTGAAGGAAATCCATCATCACCACAGAGAATGAACAAAAATTTTAATTCTTCGTTCGTGTTACTTTCGCCTTACTACATTTTAAAGGCACAATTCATAAAATAGTAAAGAACTGGTTTAAAACTCCAAGGAAGAGTAAAAAATCATCGTCAACCCGATGGCAAATCTTTCAATGATTACGTAGTTTACGAATAAAACACATAATATAAATACTTCTACCATATACGGAGAACACAATATTTCTTTAAAACAGAGAACGGAAACAATCAACGAAAGAATTGGCGAAACCCTATGTCAAGTGTATGGTATTCAAAGGGGGTGAATTTTAGTACGTTGTAGACCAGAAAACACTGACCGTAGGAAGCTCATCGTATTACAAATCCTTTAATATAAAATTTAGAGTGTATCTTGACTGGTTCTAATACGATCATAAGGTCGTCGACCATAAGATTGTGATCCTTAAGAAATTTTTTTTAATCGGGGACCTGTAATCGGTAATCTGTGATAACGTTTCTTTCCAACTCTACCTAATAGGACTTATTAATCATTTACAAATAAATCCATAATAATTACATAATAAGTCTCTGTCGAAATAATTACATATTCTTGTTTATGAGAAAATTACTCAAATCTTAGACAGAACCAAAACAAAAGATTTATCTTAAGATCCAAGTTTTGAAAACTCCTCCATTATCACTCCGAAATAACCCATGAGAAGTATGTGGACCCTACTTCTCAACCAGATATTTTATCAAGCAGAAGGCTTAGACAAATTGAATGGGACTAAATTTAACATAATTGTCAAACCATAAAAAAATTTATCTGATAAACAAAATATATCCAGAGTAACCATGTCCGACTAGGTTTTTAGTTTTGATCAAAGGAACGGTCACAAAGAACGTTTCACGATTATTCTAAATGTCATTTCTATTCAGCCAAAGGAAGAAACCCTCCCTTCCATAAACAAGTACTTTGTCCTGGAAATGTAACACCCCCCCCTTACAAGATTTACTATCTTTCGGTGGTGAAGATTCCAGAAAAGTGTTGTTTAATCTAACTGAAACAGTTCCAGAATTCAAAAAGTAAACCTCCAATTGTTTACCTCCGAATCTAGGAAACGTAAAAAAGGTGAAGACAACCGATTTAAGGGGAAATATATTTTGCCAATACAGAACCCAACAACGAAACACAGGGGGGGGGTGGGGGAAATTCTTTTACTAGTTCTAGAGGTTTTACAGAGGAAAAGGGTTTCGGATGAAAGTCCCCCTGAGAATCTTGACAAAAAATTTAACAGATCGACTAATACATGGGTTCATTGGGGGGGGGGAAATCTGTTAAGGACTTCTACGAACTTTTAAATTCGGACACAACTGAAACTTTTTTTGAATATCAATACAGGAATAAAGGAAAGTCCTATCCAAGGATAGGAAATTCCAAGTCAATAAAACAAACATCGAATAAAGTAATCAAAATGTTCCGGGGAATCTTAGGTCATTGTCACCGGTGGTAACTTACTAATGTAAGTCACAACGTCTGATTCGAACCTAAGAACGCTCAGGTCACTCCACATTCATGGTGTCGATGTAAAATGTCAACTTACGTCTCCAATTCATCAAACGAATAATTATTTAATCCATCGTCACTCACTGTCTGATCCATAAGTTTGGTTCTCAAAGGAAACAGAATTTTCAAGAAGGGTCAATAAAAGCACGAATCCCCAATCAACATTACAGTCTATTTTTAGAACTTGTAGACAGATCTGACCGTGAATCCTATCGTAACTTTTTTCCGTCTCAACCTGATTCGTGTGTGCTCGTTTCGTTTGTTCATGTTTCCACTAAGTATATGTCTCCTTAAACGACTTATCGGTGTAAACCTATTAAAGATGTAATCGAATAAAATTTACGTACCCAAGATCCCTCTTTAAAAAGGAGAAACGTCTACGATGGGGTTTGTCAACCCGATTATTAATCTAGCACACTTTAATTCATAATTACTTATGACGAATATACTTTATAGGAGTTCGAATTTCCTTAGTTCACTTGTTTAACAAAACAAATGTCCCCTCCTCCACCACTCCCTTTCCAAACTTTATAAGTCCACTCATCCTAAGGATGTCGACGTATCTCTTTAAATATTCTAGACCATTCAAAGACGTCGACTTCCTGAAGACGTAATTGGAGAAGTTTCACAAACCCTTAACAATTTTCTTTCCCACTAACAGAGTCCTACCTTTAAACCACCTACTCAAGAAAACTCCCCCCCTTCCTCCCGAAGAACATGGGAAAAATTATTAAAACTTACACTAAAGAAATTCTTTTTGATTTCATCACTCACTTGACCAAAAATTATGTGATAGAAGTTATTAACGGTTTGTCCACCGAAATTTTTCGGTAAAAACCCACGGGAAAATAGAATCAAAATTTTAAGTCGGATTAATTCTGTCATTATTCAATCTGAAATCATGGTAAAAAGATTGTAGTTTTCCTCATGAGTGACATGAAGACTGAATCCGAGAATGACACTTACCTACCACCATGACATATGTTGAAAACTCCCCAAAAAACCCCAAAACAACAACAAAATTCTTAAACACATTAATAAAGTTCACTTATTATTTTAAACCTTTTACACTTCCTTGTAAACTCTATACTCCTTTTCTGATCTCAACTGTAATTCTACCTGTCCCATTTTTTCAACTCAAACTTCTAACTACCATCTTAATACTTCAAAAGAATTTTAATATTGTAAAATTATGAATCTTTACGTTCTAACCCCCTTCCAAAATGACGGAAATGGGTCAGAACAGACGGGACATTATCTTTCCATAACATGGTAACATATTGACATACAATGTAAACGACAACACATGGTGACTCAACCAAGAAGTCATGGAGACCGTTCTCACATAAAACTAACTGACGAAACACACGACAAATAAAAAATATCGTAAATTTAGTTTGCCATAACTCTACCTAACCCAATACTTTGTATTACCAGGTTTACTGCGATCACTACCCTGTCATGCTGAAGCACCTGACGGTAAACCAACGTCGTTTCTCCTTTATCAAGTCAAGAAAGTTCCATGGAGATCATAATCAGTTTCAAATCATCATAGAATTAACATATAAAGATAATGAGTCAAAAATTAAACATTTTGGGTAAACAAACCCCCTGAAAAACTAAACTCACATAGACCCAATTACATAATTCAATACTTTACACGAGGTCAATTATAAGTTATGTCTTACACATTTTTATACATTTTGGATTGATTACACGTTACTTGTATTAACTCTCATTAATACATACTACTTTACTTAGTACTTAATCGTATACCTCGTATCAATTTAAACTAAAAAAAAGGTACATTATAATCCTCCGGAAAACACTCACACACACATTAAAATTTTCTGTAACCAGCGTTTTTTTTTTATATTAGGTCATTATAAACTTTTCTAGAAGGAAACATAATACCCCACTACCCCTTTGATTCGAAAAAAAAACAAAACAAAACAAATCTGAACAAAATTTATAAACTAAGTCTACCCTTACAAAGTCGGAAATTGTGACAAGGGGAACTACCCCAATAAACAGGAACCCAATTTCCCAACCTTTAGCACGGTTTACCCTATTGTAACTGCTACCTGATGGTCCCCTCTTCGTGTCCCCTCCGGAAGCACGTCAAACGAAGTTTCCTCTATCGTCTTTTACGAGACCCCTTTGTGTTCCTTTCTTATCCCGTGTCCACCCCTACCTCTCAAACCCTACCACAATTTAAAAATAAAAACCCCCAACACCCAGTGATAACGAATTACCCCCCCATTGTCATTGTAAAAAGACCCCATCAAATTTTCTTAACTATTAATAGATTTAAATTGAACCTTTGATGTCTAAACCCACCCCTTAATTACGATTATCAAACGAATTTAATTTTAATCTAACAAAGGTAAAAAGACATCCTACTACAACTATTTACAAAAACATATTAGTTGATAAAAGAGATTTGTAGATAATATATGACTTATTTTTTGAATTTTAACATAAAACACTTAACAAAAGTTTACTGAATTAAACAGAAAATTTTGAATTTATAATTAATAAATTCAAACATCCACATTTTCTTACAATTGAAAACCACATAAATCCGTTAAAATTAACCCAATATAGATCTACATCTTTTTGAATGACGTAAAATGGGTCATAAAATAAATGAGATTATGTAAATACGACTTTGGACATGGAATTTGGTAAAAGTTTATCCATATAACTCTAGAAGTCTTCATCGTCCTCACTTTAGTTTCCTAAAATACTAGGTGGTTCTTCTAACGACCCGGTCGCTGGTCCTGGTATACTATCTGGTTATCCTCCTTCTCCCCCAATAATACCTCGACCCGCACCTTCATACATACTGTCTTACGCTGCTCCTCCACTACCTATACTACCACCATACACATAGATTACTTGTTTCCAAGACAACAGTAAAAGAATTACAAAGACTGTGAAACAGTTCTTTATGTCTTTACCGTCATTAAAGTCATGGATGATCCAAATTATTTAGATAAGTATGGTTACACCTAAGGGTACCCGTCGATACCCTGAACTAACTACACACATAACCGTGGATCAAATGGATGTGTTTTTAAAAATTCTCTAATGGTGCAAAACTGGAAAAGACAAAGCGTAGTCCTATTTTTAAAAATACAGATTTACACACGAAAAGTATGTTCACAATTGACGAAAAGATTATACGTGATTTTACCCACAACGTTTGAACATTGTCATTCAATTGGTCTCACGACAGTCTTCTATGTAAAAATATTTGATCTAATATTTTAAAATAGAGAACTTTCGAGTAAGTACATAAAGAGGAATTTAATGTGTCCAATACCTCCAAAACTACTGATACCACCGATATTATTAATGCCGATACCTTTACTACCGAAACTACTGTCTTACTCTCTACCTTCTCCATTTTATTTAAAATTTCTACCACTAAAAATCCACTTAAAATCATAAACGAAATGTACGTGAATCATATCCACTGAACATATGTTTTCAGTTGAGTCCGTATAAAGTCACATAAGGATGTATCCCGAAATATATCTATATATTAATGTCTTTTAAAAGACATACTATAAATCTTTTTGATTCACAATCCTAATTGAACTCCACAGTCACCTTTCACAGATTTATCCCTTTCCACACATATCCTTTCTTTGTTGGAAACCTTTAAAATAAAAGATCCATACCCTCCTGTACCAATACCACCTCGACCACTACGTTCAAGCCCAAAAGTACCACCAGTAAAACATGTATACTCTCCTGACGGAAAAGCACGTTGACTTTTACTATAACGATTACACTCATTAAAATCATCACCAAAATATATATTAGTATCACAGATTAAACTCATAATATACATCGTTCAGTCATTCAAACTCACCAAACCAAAAGGGTCTGACTATCTCTTTACTCCTTGATTTTTATTACCGATGATAATGACTAAACTTTGACGAAGTAATGTTTAACCAATCTTTTATTCGTTTAAAATCGGGAACCCCGGTTCAGTTAGTGAGTAAGTAATAAACAACTCTGGGGTTACCGGATGTTTCGACTCCCATAAATAGTAGATCGGGAATTTCTTTTTAAAACGGTAACTAGAATGACCTTCGGTTGACCTGATTAAAAGTCCACGAAACTCCCCAGTGAATTTAGACTAATTGAACGTCAATCTTAATTTACTATATAAAACCCTGGATACGTATATGTCAACCATCCAAATAGTTTGAGACAACAAGACTAAGTATTATGGGTTAAAGAGACGTACAGTCAGAGAACCCAGTGAATAAAGTTTGTTAAAACCTTATTGAAAGAACCTTCTCTTCGAACGAAAAGAAAAGAGACACTCATATCAGTCCTTTTACTCGGAAGAAGGGAATCCCACATTTGAGAAGAGATCGAATTTTATGAATTGGTTATACGTACCATTAACAGAAAGTCATCAGATTTATCTTTTCATTTTATTCACAAAAGAAATCAAGAAGAGTGGTGATTTAGGTTAGGCTCACGTATAACTATAACCTCGACTACCGTCTCGTTGTCCTCTTCGTCTACATCTCAAACACTGTGTACTTCTACGCCATCGACGGTACAGATTTCTATTCTTATTGTACGCATTCACCATCTTGAGACTAAACACTAAGGAGTTTACATTCCCCAAGATCCTCGAATCACCAGACCGTGGACTTTGGTACACCCACGATTATTCAAATCTGAACCGAAAGACTCCCCGAAAGATAACTTCTCGAATTGAGTCCGAGAAATATGAAGTGTCTAATAATCTCGAATTCAATGATTTGTCCTCTTTACAAGCAACGTGAATGGATTCAAAAATACGGCAAACCTTTAATTATGATAAAGAATTGGATATGTAACTATTGAAACCCACTCAATAAAGAGGTACAGTAGTTTAGACAAAAATTCGGTAATTTAAATTAGTGGTGATCACTAAGGGTTTAGACTGGTGTGTAGTTAGTGAACTATGAATTATTTTTATTCAACGGGACCTGTGATGGGAGTTCCACGACTAAGTCAAGATACTACCCGGACCTTATGTATATATAGTTCCCTAAAAAAAAAAAATTACCCGTGTGACCCAGAAACAACGACACGTTCCCGAGAATCGACACCGTTCGTCCCCGATGAGACATCAACGTCACACACCCGAAGAATACCACCGAAGAGCAATGTTTCGTGTCCGCGAGCCCACGAACCCGGAGTCATCAACATCGAGAACTCACGTCGCAACCAGCAACACCATGTACCCGAATCAAGACGTCGTACACCCACCTTAGAAGGGTTTGGTCCCTAACTTTGACAGGGGACGTAACCGTCCGTCTAAGAATTGGTGACTTGGTGGTCCCTTCAAGACCTTAATAAAAATTCTAAATATGGTCGTCCAAGATTTTATTACTCAATCGGGAAAATATCTATTCCTTTGACTTCGTATTTTGTGAACATTGATCAAGTTCGAACTTGTTAAATTTGTTTGGAATCTAAAATCAATATAGCAGTGAGGTGATCCTTAAACGTTCGTAAGAAAAAGTGTAATTACAATCGATCAGTCGGAAAAGCGTGAATAAATATTTAAAATAAGTTGTAAGGAAAAAGAGGATAATGAGTTTTCTTGTAGCTATGTAACTTGAAAAGGACTTAAGTTGAGGACCTCCGCCGAGACCTTACCCTCCAAGACCTTACCCTCCGATGCCGTCTCTACCTTACCCATACATTTCGAAAAATTTATAATTCGACTCAATCTGTAAATCGTTCAGTTAGAGTTTGAAAAAAAAAAAAAAAAAATTTCTATTGGTCCCTCCGATACCTAGACAACCTTCTTACCCTTACCCCTTGTTAATGTCACCTCCTATACCATGAGGACTACCGAACCCACCAATACCACTCACAGAAAATGAGACCAAGTCAAACTCAGGGGTATACAGCATGTCAAATTTCAAGTATATAACAAGGAAAAATTTTTAACTTCATATCAACTGAATGTTATAACAGATATAAAAATTATTAAATACGTAAACATAGGAGATGATTTGCCAAGAATTACAGAAAAAAGGGATTCCGGCACCACCACCTCCGTCACCGCCAATAATGCCCGTTCCACCGTACTCACCTCCACCTACCGCACCCTACATGATTTTCGTATTGGTGTGTATATTTTCAGGACTGTTGTCGTAGACCAGATGATCTGAAAGAATGTCTTAATGAAAGAAAACATAAAATTCTTGAAATATTACTGACTTCCTTACACAAAAGTTTTATAATAAACCATTTCGTTGTCTAACACTACCCTTTTAGACAAAAGACATCCAAAATAAACAACGTATGAAACTGAATTTTTTTATTTAAAAATATAAGTTTGGTGACTACAACTATGAAAAATATATGATCAATGAGGACTCCTACACGACGAAAGTATTCTAAACCCAACTACGTAAAATGATAATCGAAATTTCTTCATCAAATCACATTAGAACGTATTTGATGTTCAGAATTATTCGTCTGTAGACCTTATCTCGAACCTCTTATTAATCACAATGAGAAATTAAAGAGGACCTGTTGTGACATTTATATTTTGGATTTCTACTCAAATCCACTGAAGTCCTCATATTTAAGTCGATTAAGATATAAAAGTCTGTAAATAAACCGTATCGAGACTTTACAATCTTTAGGTCCTCCATAGACCTGAATTACATATAAGTATTGACACAATGGACGTCTATTTTCACAACCTTCAAATCTAAGATCGAGATCTGAAATCTTAGGGGAGTCGTGAACTGACTTCATGGTTTTTTTACAAAGGGTTTTCACTATCAACATTCAAGAGTTTTACAGAATCTGATCCAATTCCAAGAGTCACTGTACTCTAAGTGTTCATGTTTCCATAAATGGCACCTCATATTAAGAGTGTCCACATAAGTCAAAGGTCGGTTTATCAATTTTCGTATACCGAAAAATTTATTAACATATATCTACTGATGAAAAATTTTACATTCTGTGTTCAGACACAGAACTCTCAGAACTCTAACCTAAAACGTAGATTAAACAAAGCTCAAAATCTCGGTAACATAAATTATTAAAATACATCGTTCCTTTTTTCCACGAAATGAAAATTAGGGAAACTAGTTATACCGAAAAGAAGGTTTAACCGATTACCTAGTTTTACTTTGGACAGTTACACTTAAGTCAATAACTTGAACAATGAACAAAAACGATCTTTACAATAATTACATTATTTACAGTCACACCCTCTACTCATACCGCAGACAGGATCTTACGAAACACAGTCAATTACTAATCTTTAGTTTAACCATCTTCCATGATATAGATTGACTCATAATCTGTTTCACTGTTTCCTTACTAAAGACGGCAAGAATTCCATCGAACCATCGTATTCACCTTGGATAGTTGACCTCGTTACTAAGTAGAATGACGGACATGAATGAGGGAATTAATGATCCGAGTGTGGTGAAAAGATTTTGTCCGAATTAAGAAGTCCACAAAATAAACAATATATTTTAAGTGTAAAATCTCTTCACACTTATACTCTTAAGGTTAGTGTTAAGGAACCGTGGTACCATCGTAATCCAATGATGATCTACTCCCTTGTCATGTGTTTCGCGTGTTTCATGTTTCAAGACAATGTACTTTAGGTTTTAATCTACTATCAAAGATCTATGTTCAGTTTTGTTTTACCTCGTTCAAAGTCATAAAAGAATCTTTTTCGGACGGATGTTTTCCGGGTTTAGTTACCGTTATTGTACTCACCACTTCTTAAATTTAACCCTGATTTTTAGTGCCAAACAACTTACTTTGGTTCCAACCATAAATTCTCTTAGTCTAAAATTTCAAATTCGTGTTATTATTTTTTGTCGTGAACTTTAAAAAGTAAAAACGAAGAGTATTTTTACAATTGGGTAGGGTAGTCATGTTTTGTCAAGTCTCTTATATTAAAGTACAAAGTTTATGAGGATAGTCTCGTAATTTCTGGTGGATATTTAGACATACAGGTAAGACTAACTTCTGTTTTTTGACCTAATACTTTTTCTTTAGACTTTCATTTTATCACCAAAGTATGAAACTGTTGAATCTTTTAATTAAAATTTGGAGTTGTCTTCATACATGAGTCCTATTATTACTAGGACATCTTATTCGTTACGATAGACTCATCCCTCCCTCATCGGTACTAAATAAATGATCACGAAAATCCTCATTACACCTATGGTTATTACCGTACAAATTTTCCATGTCTAAGTTTTCATGTACTGAATTCTGAATTTTTTCATCTTGGGGTTCACCACTACGACACCTTTGTCAATTGATATGTTCCCATCAAAATTTCTAATTTAATAACCATACGATATTTGATAATTGTCCCTAATCACAAATGACTGAATTACGAACTTTATCAAGTTCATATATACATTACCGTCCCGAGATCCGGGACCGAACCTCCACGATTATTTACCATAAAATGAGATGACATCATCTGACGGTGTCACATTACGAAGGATTTTCAATGACCTGACCTTTCCATTATGTCTTGAAAAAATGAGTTTGGACAGTATTAGTTTCCGTTTCAAATTGATAAAATCTAAAGAGGAATTTTTCGAATTCCCTTTTAGTCCTCGGATATTAGGACCGATAATGTAAAAAAAGA
Organism: Capra ibex; assembly: GCA_006410555.1. Taxonomy (NCBI): domain Eukaryota; kingdom Metazoa; phylum Chordata; class Mammalia; order Artiodactyla; family Bovidae; genus Capra; species Capra ibex. The sequence goes on along the minus strand of SJYO01049919.1, from coordinate 1,004,340 downwards.
TCCTTTCAAATACAAAACTGAAAAAAAACCGGTACAGGTACACCATAAGTCCTAGAATTTCACACTCAGGGGGGGGGATTCTTTACCTATATTGAAGTTTTATAAACCTCTGTTATGGAGAGTGAGTGTTTCAAGTCGTTTATGGTGTAACTGATGTCTCTTCCTTCCGTAAAAGATTACGTTTTACCCGTCTCCTCCCCTTCGTTTATGTCAACTGTGAAATGGTTCGATTACTTTTTGGACAACTTTATAATTATGAAGATTTTACACGCAAAGGTCAGCAAGAGGTTCTTGACACTTCGAAATTTCACGTAATTCTTTTTTAATGTCCGTGGTAGTTTATAGTTAAACTGTTAGACCTCTTATTATTAGACTTTGGGATAAAAATTCTTCCGGAAATGTTTTATTCCGTTTGTACATCCGATACGAGAGACCGGAGAGGTACCGTAATTCTTTTTCAATGTACTATTGATGAGTCTGTCGTAACTATCGTCAAAATGAAAGTGTGTAAGTGGAGTGTCCTTGAGTTACATATTAAACTCTAAATGAAACGGTAAAAATAAGTTTTTATTGTCCCGTACGAAAATTTCATTGGAATTGGATTAAAGACTGACATCAATGGGACATTGAGAATTACAGTACATTTCACTTCAGTAAGTTAACACTCCGAGGAGGTATCCGACATATATCAGGTACCCCAACGTTTCTCAGCCTGTACCTGACATCGTATGATCCGAGGAGGCATCCGATGTAGGTACCCTAACGTCTCAGCCTGTGTTGACTCGGTAAAGTGAAATGTTTTATACCGTTTGCACATCCGAGACGAGAGACCGGAGGTACCGTAATTCTTTTCTCAATGTACTATTGATGTCAGTCCTTAATCTGATTCCAATGAAATTTCGTACGGGACAATAAAAACTTATTTTTACCGTTTCCTTTAGAGTAATATGTAACTCAAGGACACTCAACTTATACACTTTCATTTTGACCATGGTTACGACAGACTTTCGAGGAATTCCCGACAGACTTATGTAACATGTGTACAAGTATACATTGTAAGTAGTAAGTAACATCCATGAAACGTATGTAATCTTATCAAGACCTTATAATACCGTTTAATCTACTCGTAGAAACTTAATCATTACGCACTGTCCTTAGTGTTTGGGCATGACCGAAGCCACTTCTTCCGTTTCCGTCAAGCAACAGTCTTGTCCGTAATGTCTTTTAAAGGGGTGTCAAAGATGTCACCACGATAATTTACCTTTTTAGTCTCCCTTTTTTTACTCATTTTAATCGGTATAAACGTGGTTTTGGAAACCTGAGCGAAGGATAAGAGGGAATGGAAAGAGAATCTGTCACTCTTAAGGAAAAGTGTTTCAAATGTTACACAACGAAGAAATAGAAAGTTGGTTTGGTCAGGGACCATCTCCTCTTTATACTAATAATTACCAGTTTAATCATGATTTTCTATGTACTTTTGTAAAGACTGGTTCTCGTAAAATATCCTTATAAGTACATCTATTTGGTTTTTACTCAGGAAAAAAAAAACTGTCTAAATAAATTTGTCAACATCTAATTTGTTTACACCTTAAAGGAAGTTTTATTAGACCCACCCCTTTTTCCCTGTACGAATATATTTATTCTAACCGGTATACAAATATTTATCACTTTGACCTACTACCAAGTAAAATGAGAGATGTCGACTTATGACCTTGTAAAGTACTGTTTACAAATTGTTTTTAGGTGATACCTATCATTGATATGCCTTTCTTGGAATTATAGATCAGGTTTTTGTAAATTTCTATTCAAAAGTGATACACTTCATGTACTCAAACCGTAATACATACATAATATGTGTCGATTAGGTGTAATAAACTTCTCTTAAACATTTAGTCTACTATCAAGAAATCCATTCTGAAGTGGAATTTAAGTCAAGATGTGACGATATTTAAAGGGAATCGAAGACACTGAGTGTTTAAATTATCCATGATACATTTGAAGGTATCGTTTACATTCATCAGAATTTGTCCATCTTCACTTCAACTATGGATTTTAAAGATTGATTGAACTGACTAAGAATTGGTTGGTTCTAGAACCGATCCTTTTCGTAGAAAGGGGAGATACTTTCGTTGAAAACAATCCACCACGGGTAAAATGTTGCTCTTCTGGATTCAAAATTTCTTCAGGACATAAAGACTAATTGAGTAGTGTACAGGGAAAACCTTTGTCGGGTCGGATTCGATGTGACGACGACGACGAAGGTGTCTTGGTTCATATAGACTAAGATTGAACCTTCTCCCGCACTCGTTGTATCCTGGATATGGTCGATTGTTCTCTTTTTAGAATGTTCGTCTTTTCGGGTGTCTGTAAGAGTTTTCGGACTCAAAAGAACTTTCGGAGAAGATGGACTGTCGTATTAAGAACCTTCTTTGATTCTGCTTTTCTCTCATTCGTAAGTCCCCAGTTCTGACGTTCCAATGAAAGTGTCAGAGTCATTGGTCGTGGACAATAGACTATATCATCTCCATTCTGTTTACCATAACCCAATGGCGTGAAGTCCGTGAAAAGTCCGAAGAATCTTGTGTCCTAACATTCTTCACTTCTATATTTTTGTTTTTTTTGGGGATCTGTCGAGGGCAGTCTATGTCTCTCTGACTGGTCGTCTCAGTGTACTAAACTTAGTACCTTAAAAAAAAAATTTCGTTCTACTCCGGAACTTCTATTAAGATAGATTGAACCTGTGGTATTTTTCCTTTCACTAAACGGTTTATAGGGTTTCAGTGTATCACGTTCGTTGATACGACGGGTCGATACAAACATTCCTGCTCTGGGACTGTACTTCGTCTAAAGGTTTGTGGTAGTAAACCAAGTTTTCATTCATTGGAAGACTATAGTCCCAACTCGAAGGTTGAAATAAGGGTCTGAATACTTGATTGAAACGTGGAGAGAGTTCCTCTTTTCGACATGTTACATCCCATTCGGATCACGTAATCGGTCTTCCCTGGAGTCTTGTCGTAGGAGTTCGAAAGTAAAATGTCTATTCTTTTTGAATTCTAGGTCCCTCGACTTCAACGAAGGAGTTGTTTTGTTCCGACAAATGTTCGTCTCGGTTTTGATTTCCCCCGTTCGATGACGAGACGTTTGTTTACCGGTAAAAAGGGACGGGAACCACAAGGTCTTACAGTCGATGAGTCCAATTTAGGACGTTTGTCATAATTCCTAGGAAGAGACTTGTTTCAGTTGACGAGGTCTCTCTAGAACATCTATGGTTGTGACCCTCTTCTATGGGTCGTCTAACCTTCAACTGTCTAAAGAGAAGCCAGTTCCGGGGGGACAGATAATGTTGGGTAGGGGTGGGTGGATTGGTTGTTTGTGGTCCGAAGGTTCTGAAAAACACGGAAAGTAGTTTTGACCCTCTAAAAGATTGTAGACTCCTTACTAAACCCACACTTCATGAGGTCGGTTTATTTGTATTCTTTTCTTAAGTCTCCCTTGTCTTATCGTCGTTATTTTCTTTTGTAATTTCTTTAATATTACCTTATAGGAATCTCTGTTCTACAATAAAATTTTTCCTTTTTACTCGTTTATCCTCGGCCGACTTACAATTTTTATATCATTGTCTTTATTCAGAGTGTCTTCCAACTTTGACTTAAGTTGGTTGAAATCCAAATTAGGTCAAATATCCGAATTTATTCCCCTATCTCCTTTTTTATTCTGATAATACTTCTTCTTTAGTCTATTTTGGGTTTTACATTCTTTGATATTATCGACCAAAGAATGTTGTCTGGGTAACATTCTTTGTCTGGATAACATTATGTTATCTGGATAGTTGACCTGTTATCGTGGTTTTTTTTTCAGTATATATTTAGGTAAAAGTATGTGTATTTTTACCTTTAGATCTATTACATCCGATCTATACTTGTTATTTTGAGAATCTTTTTGTATTACTAATTGTTTTTGTCTTCTGAATGACATCCCTTCCCTTACGTTAGTCCCTCGTGTGTACAAGATAGTGTTCGATTTTGTCATACGATCGTAAAAATACAACATGACATGTACAGGAGAACGTATATACTATATATAAAGTGTCACCTTTTAAAAATGTTTTGTCGAATTTTTTACTGTCCACCCGTTTGTAGGGATACATAGAGGATTTTCTCACACTCTCGTCTTATTTCCGTATGTCCAAGTATTTTGGAAAATAATAAGTAGGTGGTAAAAGATCCATCCTCCGATGACTTCCTTCGTAGTGGGTCATTCTTAAGGTACAACTAGTTCACCAATCCTAAGGTACGAGAGTGACGGTTTCCGGGTCCAGACTACGGATCGACCGATTGATATTTCAGGGTGTTCGGCACACCGTGCCGTGTTTCTTTTTTCGTAACTTTCTTGCTTACTGTCGTCCCCCTTTACGGTCCTGTTCTCACTGGTCTGGTCTGGTCTGTCCTCGTTACTTCGTCTCTTGCAGGCTTTCCTACTGAGACTACCTTTTTCTTTCTTGACTAAGGAACTAAGTAAAAATGGTACACTCTTTGAAGATAGTTTTTCGTAAATTATCTTCACAAACTTCGATATTCTTTTGAGACTAAGAGTTTATGGTGACTTTTTCCGTCCTCCGTATTTATAATCGAGATCTCCTTTACTTTTCAACAAGCTCTTTTTTTTTGTTGACGTTATATATTATGATGGACGGGGTCCTTCCTTGTCATAAATTTATGAGTTTCTTATATGTCATCTATATAAAGTGTTTTTGAAATGAATTGATGTCCTCTTCTTGTCACGTCTCATCTGTCCGGTCCCCCTCTCACTCGTTTTGAGGAGTAGGCAGTACAACTACTCCGTTATGTATCCAGACGTTTTATGAATTCTTTGTCCCTTTACGGTCTTCTTCGTTGATTTTTCTTTTCATCGAGGGATTACCACCGCTTTCGACCTTACGTATTCCCTGTTCTCCCACTTTTTGTTTTCTGACGAAGGGAAACAAAGAAAAAAATTCAGAAGGATCATACATCATGTTACACTGAAAAATAATTAAATAAATAAAAAAATGTTAAACTGAAAAATTTCCTGAAAGTACATTGTGGACCCATTTGCGTTACCCCTCGAACACTCTATTCTTCGGTAGACAGTGACTTCATGAATGTGTCTCTGATATAAAAGAGGAGACAACATTCTTGGTATATAAGTTAACATGGTTTAGTGAAAGTGAGTTAATTGTATGAGTTATAAGTTTCGTTGGAATACGTTTTAGTATTCGGTTTTAGTCTTCTCCTTTCTCTGAGGTACCACTACACACTGAACTACTTCTAGTTTTAGATCATTCATTGTCTGACCGAGTCCTTAAATTCCTCATAGTTTAGGTTTCCGTTAAAGTGATTGGTACGGTGTTGAAGTCCTTTCCTCTGTTTTGATAAAGGTTCCAGTAAAGGTTGTACTCCTTAAAATTATTACACAAGATCTCCATATCACTTCTCCACCTGGGGTACTATGTTCGGGGGTAAGTCACGAAGACGGAGATATGTAGAATCCTAAGGTGTTGTCATGTGCCCCGGAATGGAGGATGACCTCTGAGTGTCTATAGGGAAGGGTGAACTCCTTTGGTGAAGTGTGAGTGGACGTTACGAAACAACCGAAGAAAGTACACAAGCTAAAATTCAAAACTAGATTTTTCTAATATTTAACCAAGTTTAAAGTCATGTGTAAAATTTTATGTCTTGTAGATCATTAACGAATCTTTTCATGACTTAAAAGCATCTTATATTTTGACATATATGATATAATAAGATTACTAGAAGAAACCGATCACCCTAATATAAATTGTCAAAGGACATAAAGAATTTACTGGATTTCGTTTTTATCAAAACTCTAAATTTTAAACGAAAAAAATTTGTTTCTTGCAACCTTAAAAGTACACCGATACTGATAATTACTATCGATAGTAAATAACATCGACAGTTATTTATCGACTCCATGGTCTGTGACACGATATTTGAAAGTAAATCAGAAATCTCTGTGAATATTTCTACTTTTGTCACTCCAGAATCTTCCAAATCAGTGAACATTGTACAGTGTTCTACCATTGACTCCTTCGGTCCTAAATTTGGGAGTAGAGACTCTGGGTTTACGGCTATCTAATTGGTAATACTTATGAGAAAGACATCGTCTACGATGTCTCACCATTCATTCTCACCTATATAATTCCTTCTATATTATGAAAAAATTGGAAAATTTTTATGCACAATCAATTGTACGTTATAAATAGACACTAGGGTTATGGGTCTGTACTAGTAGAGATGTACAGTTACTCATACACATAAAGTTTACCTTTTTAATAAATGTATCAAGGGGTATACTGAATTGTTATATAGGACTTTCCGAATCTCGATGACTGAAGAATAATTCATAGACGGTGTAGTATTATAATTTACCAACGTCCATTTTGTGCTTTTTCTTACAATTCATACGTCGAATGTATTAATGGATGACTACTTAAAAGTTGTACAAAGTTTAGAAAAACGGTATTTTAATAAGTAATTTTAACTTTACTGGTTTTGTAAACATAATAAAAGAATTCTATTGTTGAATTTTTACTTTATTGACCTAATTTTGTATGTATTTTATGATTTCAGACTTAGTCTTGTAATCCTTGAACGAAACGGGATGTTCACAAGAAACAAGGTTTTGAATTTTTGTCACAATCAGAAAATAGACCGAGTATTGTTGAGAATGTCACCCTTATTATTTACATTTTAATGTGTCACATTTTTATGATTGTCTCATTAGTTTAAAAGAATCGATTTGAGTGTAGATGTTTTTCGTGGGTTCCTTTTGACTACCCTTAAGACCGGTGTTATCATATATGTCTTTTTGACTTATACCTTATTTTTATCGAATGGATTACCACAAGTGATGTCTTTATGAAAGATATACTTTTGAATGACCACAACTAAATAAAGACCAATTTTACGGAAATAAGTGTTTATGCCTGGGATTTTTTCGTACGACGGGGAAGATGGGACTATGTTTAACGGTTTGATAGGATTTCTTTCTCTCATAGTAAATGTCAAGGTTATTTGTGTTGCATTTTCTTGTGGAAAAGCAACAGGACCCGTCCCTTGTCTACAGACATAATAAGTAAAATTAAGATAAGGAAAATCCTTATACATAAATTCAAAGACTTTTATAAACTGGTGTCGTACTTTTTCGTATCTCTTTCCAGTTTTATTTTGTACTCTTACATTATTTACACTATGTTAGTTGATACTGTGATATCCTTTTGTGGGTATTTAATACATTCGGAGTCTGTTAGGACTTTAGGGAGGTACTTCCTTTTTTTAGACATTCAAAGAAATATACCTTTCTTATCGTAGATATCTGATGATGTAACCTTCTCAGGACCATTAAATAAGAAATTTGATTTTCAAAAAGAAGAACCTTAAATTCGGAGTCACTCGTATTCCCTCTTCGACCAAAAAAGGAGAAGGTCAATAAAATTTGACAGTCATTAAATACTGTGTCTAATCAGATCTAAAAAGAAAAAGATTATAAAGTAGGATTTTAAAGTGTAAGGTTCAAAAGAGGTTTATAATTATAAAGTCCAAATAATGAAATTAGAAGTATGATCCGTCAAATAGATGTTAATATTGAATAAGTCTTATTAATTGAAAAAGAGAAAAAACGGACGTGGTACGAGTACGTCCTAGAATCAAGGGGTTCGTCCCTAGTTTGGGTTAGATGGACGTAATCTTCATTCTTCAGAATGGGTGACCCGACGGTCCCTTCGGGACTTATTAATTGTAAATTTCGAAAAGTTTCAGATAGTTTTAAAGAGAAATATTCTTAGGAAGTTATTCTTTAGTCAATTATCATTTATACAGTAATAGTTTTCATGAAAAGTTTAATTTTAATTAGTAAAAATAAAATTTAACGACCAAGTCTTACCTTCGTGACCTTTCATTGAAAGTTTAGATAGGACAAGTAGAATGTCTGTTCTTTTGACTATAAGACGAACTCTACTCCTTTCCATGATACGATGTACGAAATAGAAAATTAGTCTTTTTCTTGGGATATCCATAAAATATTGAGAGGTTAAATGTTTACCTCTTTCTCTATAATATTGAGAGGTTAAATGTTTACCTTTTTACGCGAATTTCTCGAATTTATTTACCGGGATTCAGTGTACCAACCATTTGAGATTTTCTCTATGAGTGAGGACAGTCACTGTAAGTCAAGTCAATGAGTCAGTACAGGTTGAGAAAGACTGGGGTACCTGACGTCGTGTGGTCCAAAGGGACAGGTAGTGGTTGAGGGCCTCGAATGAGTTTGAGTACAGGTAACTCAGTCACTACGGCAGGTTGGTAGAGTAGGAGATAGCAGGGGAAGAGGAGGACGGAAGATAGAAAAGGTCGTAGTCCCAGAAAAGTTTACTCAGTCGAGAAGAGTACTCCGCCGGTTTCATAACCTCAAAGTCGAAGTCGTAGTCAGGAAGGTTACTTATAAGTCCTGACTAAAGGAAATCGTCTCTGACCAACCTAGAGGAACGTCAGGTTCCCTGAGAGTTCTCAGAAGAGGTTGTGGTGTCAAATTTTCGTAGTTAAGAAGCCACGAGTCGAAAGAAATATCAGGATGAGAGTATAGGTATGTACTGATGACCTTTTTGGTATCGAAACTGATCTACCTGAAACAACGGTTTCATTACAGAGACGAAAAATTATCCGACAGATCCAACCAGTATCGAAAAGAAGGTTTCTCGTTCACAGAAAATTAAAGTACCGACACCAGTGGTAGACGTCACTAAAACCTCGGGGGGGTTTTTACTTTAGATAGTGACAAAGGTAACAAAGGGGTAGATTAACGGTACTTCACCACCCTTGTCTACGGTACTAGAAGCAAAAGACTTACAACTCAAAATTCGGTTGAAAAAGTGAGAGTAGAAAGTGAAAGTAATTCCCCGAGAAATCAATAAGCGAAAGACGGTATTCCCACCACAGTAGACGTATAGACTTCAATAACAATAAAGAAGGTCGTTAGAACTAAGGTCGAACACGAAGTAGGTCGGGTCGTAAAGTGTACTACCTGAGACGTATATTCAATTTATTCGTGCCACTGTTATATGTCGGAACTGCATGAGGAAAGGGATAAACCTTGGTCAGACAACAAGGTACAGGTCAAAATTGACAACGAAGAACTAGACTTATGTCTAAAAAGTCCTCCGTCCATTCATAAGGGTAGAGAATTTCTTAAAAGGTGTCAAACTACACTAGGTGTGTCAGTTTCCGAAACCGTATTAGTTGTTTCGTCTTCATCTACAAAAAGACCTTGAGTGAACGAAAAAGCTACTAGGTTGACTACAACCGTTAAACTAGAGACCAAGGAGACGGAAAAGATTTGGGTCGAACTTATAGACCTTCAAGTACCAAGTACATGACAACTTCGGACCGAACCTCTTGAAACTCGTAATGAAATGACCACATACTCTACTCACGTTAACACGTCATCAAACTCGTAAGAAACCGTAACGGAAAGAAATCCTAACCTTACTTTTGACTGGAAAAGGTCAGGACACCGGTGACGACTCGAAAGGTTTAATCGATCGTACAACTCACGTCGTGAAAGTGTCGTAGTAAAAAATCCTAAACTTTGTCGAGGTGACTTAAGGTAGTGGAGGCGATCGAAACAAGTATCACAACGAAGGATTCCGGGTAAACTGAAGAGTAAGGTCCTACAGACCAAGATCCACTCACTAGTGTAGTAGTATCAATAGACCCAACACTTCTAGAAAAAACATATCAAGAAGACACATAAGAACGGTGGAGAAGAATTATAGAAGACGAAGACAATCCAGGTATGGTAAAGACAGGAAATAACACGGGTAGAAACGTACTTTACAAGGAAACCATAGAGATGAAAAGAATTTCTCTAGAGATCAGAAAGGGTAAGATAACAAAAGGAAATAAAGAAACGTGACTAATGATTCCTACCGAAAGAATAGAGAGGAACGATAAGAGACCTTGAGACGTAAGTTTACCCTTATAGAAAGGAAAGAGGAAACGGAAAACAAAGAGAAGAAAAGAGTCAATAAACATTCCGGAGGAGTCCGTTGGTAAAACGGAAAAACGTAAATAAAAAGAACCGTTACCAGAACTAGTGACGGAGGACATGTTACAGTGTTTGGAGGCAGGTATCAAGGACCGTGAAACAGATAATTTAGATTAGGGAACTTAGACAGTGAAGGTCACATAATACCATTCCCTAAACTAAATCCAGTATGGACTTACCAGATCACCAAAAGGGATGAAACAAGTCAAATTCAGACTTACACCGTTATTTCTCAATTACTAGACTAGGTGTCAGTCGAGGACCAGAACAAAAACGACTGACTTATCTCGAAGTTTCCAGGCAGATCAGTTCCGATACCAAAAAGGTCATCAGTACATACCTACACTCTCAACCTGACACTTCTTTCGACTCACGGTTTCTTACCTACGAAAACTTGACACCACAACCTCTTCTGAGAACTCTCAGGAGACCTACTTTCCTCTCGGTTGGTCAGGTAGGATTCCCTCCAGTCAGGAACCACAAGAAACCTTCCTCACTACGATTTCGACTTTGAGTTCATGAAACCGGTGAAGTACGTTTCTCAACTGAGTAACCTTTTCTGAGACTACGACCCTCCCTAACACCCGTCCTCCTCTTCCCTTGCTGTCTCCTACTCTACCGACCTACCGGAGTGGTTGAGCTACCTGCACTCAAACCCACCTGAGGGCCTCAACCACTATCTGTCCCTCCGGACCACACGACGTTAAGTACCCCAGCGTTTCTCAGCCTGTGCTGACTCGCTGATTTGACTTGATTTGACTATCTCGAAGAGATAGAAACCGACATTTCTTATATTAGTTAGACTAAAACCATAACTGGTAGACCACTACAGATACACATCTCGTAAGAGAAAACAACCTTCTCCCACAAACGATACTGGACACGTAAGAGAACCGTTTCGAGGCAATCGGGAACGGGACGAAGTAAGACATGAGGTTCCAGTTTAAACGGACAATTAGGTCCATAGAGAACTGAAGGATGAAAACGTAACGTCAGGGGATACTACTTTTCCTGTAGAAAAAACCCCACAATCAAGATCTTCCAGAACATCCAGAGGTATCTTGACAAGTCGAAATCGAAGAAGTTGTAATGACCAACCCCGTATCTGAACCTAATGACACTATAACTTACCAAACGGAACCTTTGTTTACCTCTAGTAAGACAGTAAAAACTCTGACGTAGGTTCATGACGCAAAGTCTGAGAACAACTGATACTACCGATGAGGTAAAGAAGATTCCCTAAGAACAGGTGTCATCAACTATATTACCAGTAGACTCAATTTAAGTGGGTAAGGTTACTTACTGCAAGTCAAGTCAAGTCAACGAGTCAGCACAGGCTGAGAAACACTGGGGTACTTGGTGTCGTGTGGTCCGGAGGGACAGGTAGTGGTTGAGGGCCTCAGGTGGGTTTGGGTACAGGTAACGTAACCACTACGGTAGGTTGGTAGAGTAGGAGACAGCAGGGGAAGAGGAGGACGGGTGTTAGAAAGGGTCGTAGTACCAGAAAAGGTTACTCAGTCAAGAAGCGTAGTCCACCGGTTTCATGACCTCAAAGTCGAAGTTGTAGTCAGGGAGGTCACTTGTGGGTCCTAACTAGAGGAAATCCTACCTGACCAACCTAAAGGAACGTCAGGTTCCCTGAGAGTTCTCTATATTACCAGTAAACTCAATTTAAGTGGGCAAGGTTACTTACTGTAATTACTTACGATTAAAATTTTAAATCAGTATTGAACTTTTACGTCTAGGACTTACCATTCGAATTTTTGATAAACACTTGATAATTGAAAGAGAAAGTTGTTTTAATTTACAGAGTATAATAAGACGTACTGGACGGGGGAGGGTTGGGGTGGAGTAAAATGAAAAAAGAAAAAACCGACTCAGTGAATGTCCTACAATCAAAGGACTGGTCCCTATTTTGAGTGGGGAGACTACACCTTTACGTCTCAGAATTGGTGACCTGTTGATCCCTTCAAGGGAAAACTACGAGACACTTAAAAGATTGGTATATTTTGTAGTTTCCCTAAATAAATCCACTGTCTTAATACCCAGTGACATCGAAAGAAATTGAAAAGACATAATATTTTTTTTACTGTGAGAGATAAAAGATTACACTGTCACCATGTAAGTTATGATTTAGTTTGGAAGGTCGCAAATGGGATCTATAAACTGTTATATAAGTTAGTCCCGTGTTTCTACCCTAATCGGATTAGAGTTTGTGTTACACCTTATTCCTCCTTTTACACTCTTTCTGTCTTTAGATAAAGAGGAACAGGAGTGTCCTTGGGCCATTGTGCAGTCACGCTATCTTGGTTGGTATGACATACGTCAATTCGGGGTTGATGTCTATCGTAGTTTGTTGTAGTTGAAAAGTATTACCACCGAGGAAGAGTCTTGTCAGATTTGTTGTAGAGAGGTTGATAAGACTTTTAAACTGATGACTCTTTTTATACTAAACCTCTTTAATTTGTTGTCAGAATCTAGAGTAGATGACCTTTTATAGACCTTGATTCTAGATACAAGTAAAATCTTATATTAAAAATTGTGTTAGAGAGGGGTCAGGTGTGGGAATAGACAATTAAAACTTCAAAAACAAACCGAAACAAAGATTATCAACTATAGAAAGAAAAATTATAATTTGAAAATACGGATAAACCAAACCGTGTGAATATTGAAATATTTTCAGTTACTGATGAATCATTTTCCTTTTTTCTCTTTAATGAGCGATTCAAACAACGGTTCAAGAACTTCTCGAACGAGGACAAACACTATATAAAAAAAGTTAGCGACTAAAAGTAGGACCTCCAATTCCTTGAGGAAGTTTTATTATTTTCTGTCTTTTACGTTAAATTTTCTTTATTTGAGGTGTAGCATACGACGACGATGATTCAGCGAAGTCAGCATAGACTGAGAGACTCTGAGGTGTCTGTATGGTAATTTCCTATCCTCACATAGGAAGTCGAAAAATGTTTTTTATCGGCCAGACAAATGATAGTTGATAAAAGATAAGTAAATTAGGGGAATTACTATAAAAATTTCTTCTGGTCATATGAAACAAAGGAGGCATTTGTCCATTTAATACTGAACAGAAAAGTTCATTGAAAGTAGTGCTATCCTAAAACTTTCAAATGGTGGTAATGAATGAAAAAATTCTCATTACTAGACAACCCAGAGTAAAGACTCTACTCTATGTCACAGAAAGAGGAAAACTTCTAGAAGGGCTTCTCAGACAGAGGTAAGGAAGAGTTAGAAGTCTAGCCAAAGGTCAACGCGGGAACTTACTGTTTATTATGTCTCTGTCGAATCACGAGAAAGAGTGTACTGTCAACATACATAAGAAAAATTCTCATGAGTAACCAACTAATGAAAGTGGAAACATTAATTTAAGAAGTCTAAAAGAAAGTGTTTATGGAAAATCTTTTGTTCGAGTCATCGTGTTCTAAAAGTCTAGAGCTTAGAGTCAATTAAACAGTTAGTGTTTTTGGAGAACACTAGACAGTAAATGATTAAGATGTATGTATTTATGACCTGTTCGTACTTTTTACGGACCTTTCCGTGTGGTATGATAATTCCGAACCAAGACAGAATCTTTACCTTGGTACAAGACACGGTTCTCCTTTAAAAATGTTGTTTGATTACTTTTCATAACGAGACTAAATTTTTAATGTCGTTGGTAATTCAGTTAAATTGTAGTCATTGTCTCTTTAGTTAGGACCACAGTTCACGATGAACTGTTCTAATGACAATCTTCGACTGGGTAATGTCTTGTCTAGATTCTGGTTCCTCTGTGACCTCCTTTTAGGTGTGACAGACTTTTTACGGTCAAGTGTAGACTTTCGTGATAAAGTAGTCAGTTTGTTGTCCACGATCGACCTTTTTGTTTTCATCAGTTTAAGAGTGTAAAATCCTTTCGAAGGGTTTTATAAAGTTATTAATAAAGAGTATTCGTCTACAATAGTCCAATCCGTATGTGATTATTACGATATCAAAGATCATGAAATGTAAAATTAATATTACAATATAGAATTATAACTCTTATAGTGTCATAATAAAATTAAAAAACACAATTTTAATGAAGAAAGGAGTATACCAATCACAAAGGTAGAAATCGGTTTAATAAAAGTCCCTTCGTTTAAAACTCTAAAATATTAAGTTCAACTTCTCTGTTCTATGAAGTTTTGCCTTAAATGTTTAACAACTATTTATGATAAAGTGGTGTCTCAATTTCTCTTATACCTCCCTGTCCATATATAACGATTGTGACTCATTCGTTTCATGTCTCACGTAACTCACCGTAGTAGTAGGTCTTAGTCTTTTTTTGACTCTTTCGTTTTCCTTTTAACGCTAAAATTCAATAAAATGTATATGACAGTTTTGTGTACAACTAGTGGTTTCCGTCTTTGGTATTTCCTTTTTTCCCTTTTATATTGATATATTTTTTATGTGTTACAGATTTTTTATTTATTATTTTTTAGATGACATTTCACGGACTTACTTATTTTTTGTGATACTTGTTTCAAATTTTTCTTTGATATTGAATCTTTTGTAAAAGTGACATACACTTTCTGGGTCTTATTTATGTATTTCTCAAGAATGTTTATTTATAATTTTTTGTGGTGTCTCCTTTTTTTATCTCCTATGCTTGACTGTTAAGTGTTGTCTTTATGTTTTCCGATAGTGATTATTAGTTTCTATACGTTTAAATTTGTTATTTCGTGTAAAAAAAGTCCGATTTACTAAGGAACTCCAATTGACTCTATACTACCATGTCTGGATGTCATTAACTATACTATTTTACAGGTACTACATAGTTATTGTCTATATTATTCGTTCTATGATCTCTCATACATCGTTCAAAGGAGAAAGATTTTTCGTTTTTATAGATACGTATGGTTCTTCATTACAAGTAGTTTTACAATATTTCTTCTTTATATACAGGTCCCCTGAGGGACCTCCAGATCACCAATTGTGAGGTGACGTACCCCACACCACTCAAGTTAAGGACCAACCCCTCAATTCTTTGGTTTTAAAAAAGGTAAAATCAACTTTTTTCCCTTACACAATTTTTTTTTTTTTTTCCTTAAAAAAAAAAGAACCTGTTTCAGGGTTAACGGAAAAAGATATCTTTGTCAAGGTTAAAAAGAGTCGGTAGTCCCTGAGGATGTTAGAGATTTAACAATTGTACAAATACGAGATGGTTTTACCGTGGTTTACTCTTTGTTTTAATGAAAGTGCCAAAGTCGTCCCTGTTTATAGAGAGGGGTCGAGATGGTCGAAGGATAACACATCCAATCAGGATAACCCTTCCCGGTCCAGGGACCTCGTAATAAACCCAGCAGGAAACCCGTCACTAGTTTATGTCCGTCGTGACTTCTTATTTATAGTCTGAACAGAATGGATATAAAGACAGTTTGAGATCTTTTCGTTAAGTCATTGTGTCTAATGATTTCAAGGTTCTACCAGAAAATAACCGACCGTTTCACAGGGTCAGAATTAAAAGTGTAAAAAGGTAAAACCGTCCCGTGTTCCTTAATTTGTTCTTTTGGGAACCGTGGTAATTATTTGAACTGCTGAATTTACAAGGAAAACTAAAGACACCGGTTCTTTCAGGACTTTCACGAAAACACTTTGAAATTTCTAATTCTCTTTGACAAACAAACAATTCACCAAAGAAAAAAGCCCCCCTCCGTCCATCTTTTTGTCCGCCCAAAATCAAAGTGTTACATGTTTACTACGTCCAAAGGTTAGTTCCATTATAAATAAGGGACCGGATTTCGGAATAAGATATATGATCGAAGAGGTTTACAATAAAAATACCATCTAAATTTTCTTTGAATTAAACCAAGACCTGTTCCACCTCATTTGTGTAAAGATGGATAGACAGGTTGATTCATGTTAATTTTTGGGATCTGTAATATATATTTGTTTGTCTTATAAGACTTTCCCCCTTCTCTTCTTTCATCTGGTCGATCCTTGGGGTCCTAAGTTCATTAGTGTGACCACTACTCACAGGACTCCGAAGAAAAACGAAGGAATTTTCGAGTCTGACCCACGACTTTTTAGGGTGTACGTGTTTGTCGTTACCCGTGTCTACTTTTTTCAGGGTTCCTTTCGGATGAGAGAGGACGGTTTCTCGGTCCTTATTCGTCGGATCGTACTGTCTTTGAAATTGTTATTCGCGGGATAAGGTTTCTTTAAAATAAAGTGGTTATTTGCGGGATCAGGTTTTTTGTGGTCTCCTTCTTTGGTACGAGTGGGGTTGGTGACAGTCGTTTTCGGTTCCCCCTTCGTATTAAAGATGGAAGTGGACCGTTATTACTCCATAGGAAAGGTTAGATGGACACCATCATAGTCTCTTTCGGTTCGCCCCTCCGACTTGAAATTGGTGGTGGGTCGTCATTACTCGATAGGGAGGGGCAGGTGGAGACACTACAATCACCTTCGGTATACCTCTCGGACCTGAAGATATACGTAGTCATTGTTCCGTGAAGAATGGGAGGTGTGTTTGTGAACCGTTTCCGGTTTCCCTCTCGGGTCTAAAGATGGAAACGAATCACAGTCACTCCATGGAAAAAGTGAGAGGAGGTCCTACCACAGTTGTCTCTGGTTTTCCCGTCGGACCTAAAGGTAAGGGTAAAGTACCATTGTTCCATGGTGAAAGAGTGAGGTCACAATTACTCACCTTTCGTGTCTAAAGTTAGGGACGGGTGATCAATCCGTGGGAAGAGGTAAGGTAGGCCTTCAGGACCCGAAGATGGGGATGAACCATACTTCCCAGTCACCAGTCACAGATGTAAGGGGACGACCACACCAAAGTCACTTCCTGCGATTTTGTATTTTAAATTCCTTCTACGTCAGAGTATTGTATCGAGGGTTTACACGTCTTACGTTTACTTTTTGTGAACAATCTGGTTCTGGGTCCTTTTTAGAGTTGACCTATTCTTTTTGCTAGTTGTTTACTGTTGTACAGTCTATTAAGGTCTACGGTCTTAATTGACTGTTCTTAAAATTTCGTTGGTAGTATTTTTACAAGGGTATTGGTTAATTTTTATACGAATTCCTTGGGGAGGGTGGGACAACCTCCTTTAGATTTAACCACTGGGGTATACCTCTCGTCATACCTCTAAGGAATTTTTTTATTTTTGTCCCAATCTTTTTTGGGGTGGACTAGGACGTTAAGGTGAATATCCGTATATAGACCTCTTTTAGTATTAAGTTTTTCTATGGACGTGGGGTCACAAGTGACGTCGTAATAAATGTTATCGGTTCTATACTTTCTTTGCATTTACAGGTAGTTGTCTATTTACTTATTTCTTTTACATCATATAGATATGTTACCTTATAATGAGTCGGTATTTTCTCTTACTTTATTACGGTAGACGTCATTGTCCTTACCTGGATCTCTAATAGTATGATTCACTCCATTCGGTTTCTGTTTTATAGTATACCATAGTCAATGTACACCTTAGAACCCGCCCCCCCGCCTTTCGTTGAATGTACGTTTTGTCTTTATCTGGGTGTCTGTGACTCTTGTTCGAATACTAATGACTTCCCCTTTCCACCCTTCCCCCACCATTTAATTTTAAACCCCTAATTGTATGTGTGATGATATATATGTTGTCTATTGGCTGTTCCAGAGTGACATATCGTGTCCCTTGATATGAGTTATAGGACATTATTGGACATTTCCTTTTATTAGGTTTTTTATATATATGTACTTATTGACTTAGTAAAACGAGATGCGTATTTTGTGTTGTGAAATTTAGTTGACATCAAGCTATTTTATGTCTTGTTTTTGAAGGGTTTTACATTAAAGGAGGAGGACTTTTAAGGGAGAGAACGGGTCTAACACTGGATCTGAAGGCTGATAGTAAATTTTATTTCAAATACAAAATAGAGGAGACCCTTTTTTCTTATACGAACTTTGTTTAATTACTTATTCTTCAAGACCTTCCTTTCTTCCTTTAAAACCTTCTTTCTTACTTAGTTTACCTTCAGAATTCTTGACTTTTTATGTTATTAGAGTTACTTACCCTAAGTAAGTATGTGTGTATGTACGTTACTTAGAGTCACTTACTGTCCTTTTCTACTCCTTTCTTTCTTGAAGGTTTGTCTTGTTGTCCCCGAAGGGACCATCGAGTCACCAGTTCTTAAACGGACGGTTACGTCCTGTGTCCCCAAACTAGGGAGTAGACCCCTCTAGGGTGTTCATTGATTCGGAACACGCGGTGGTTGATGACTCGGGCACGAGGTCTTGGGCCCTCGAGGTTGATGCCTCTGGTATACGGTGTTCCTGACTTCGGACGCGGGGGATCTCGGGCACGAGACGTTGTTCCCTTCGGTGCCGTTGCTCTTCGGACCCGTGCCGTCGATCTCTTTTCGAGCGTGTCGTTCCTCCTGGGTCGTCCCGGTTTTTATTTATTTATTTAAATTTTTTCTTTCTTTGTCTTGTTGTCTCTGATGGGTTTGACTTGTTGTCTTTCTTTTGCCTGATTTTTTTTTTTTTCTCATCACAGTCCCAGGACATCCTGGTAATTGTTTTTTAGATTGTAAATGCTATAGTCTCAGGGTCTTTCCTCTCCTCTTTCGTCTACCTTGACTTTTTTTGTCTTTTTTAGACTTCTTTATTACCGACTTCAAAAAGGTTTAGACTGTTTGTATTCGGATTATTAGCTTCTTCGACTGGTTTCGACTTTATCGTATTTAGGTTTCTGTCTTAGAAGTCTCACTAATCTTCTTGTTACTAAGTAAGATGAAAAGTAGTCTTTAATACTTCTGGTTTTCTTTCGCCATGTTGTTGAAAGTTCAGGACTTTCTTTTATTGACAGTTGAGTCTTAATATTTCTATAAGACTTTGATAGGAAGTTTTATTTCAACTTTAGTTCTGGAGTCTACTTTCTTTTGATTCCTTCAAACGACGGATATCTGGATGGGATCTCCTTACCGATTTACTTGAAGAAGTCTGTGTTTCTTCCTTTTGAACCCCGTAGTACTTCTTTCTCTTTTGTTATCTTTCAAAAGATTTAATACAAATTACCAACTTCGTGTTTAATATAGTAACAGACTACACCAAGAACTATAATATATCCCCTTTATAAATTCGTTTAATATGACATTTTTTCCCTCACATTTTTCCAGATTCACCTTCATTTCGAAGGTGTAAAGGGAGTTTCATCATTTGACAACTATAGTCATCACTTTTCAACGGTTATATATTGTGTTACAGGTCTTATTGGTGAAAATTTTTAGATATGTCTCTATGTTAATTTCTATGATGTCTATTTAGTTTTTCCTTAAGATTTATTACAAGTTCATTGGGTACTCTTCCGTCCTTTTTAACTTATGTCCTTACTTTTGTCTTTTTTATTTTGTCATCTAAATTCGAGATTATATAGTTGTTAATGTGATTTACGTTTACCCGATTTATATAGTAATTCTCTCTCTAACCGTCTTACCTAATTTTTTGTACGTGATATCCTTTGAATGAAGTTTATATTACTTTGTTTAATCTGACTTTTATTTTTCTACCTTCTATATGTATTGTAACTAGAAAACAAATGATGTACTTTTGTAATCAGTCTTCTTTCGTCCTCACCGATACAATTGTACTCTATATCATCTAAAGTCTCGTTTATTTTAATGGTCTCTGTTATTTCCTTGTAATATTTTACTATTTTCCAGTTAAGTGGTTCTTCTGTTTCTTTACCATTTACACATCCGTTGTTTGTCTAAAGGTCTTATGTTCTCCGGTTTTGACTATCTTGACTTTCATCTCTATGTGTTTAGGTGTTAATATCAATCCTATAAAGTTGTTTAGGAGAGCTATTAACTATCTTGGTGATCTGTCTTTCAGTAGTTCTTATCGTTTCTTGTTGTGGAGTTGGTTACCTAAAAATTTTAATTAAAAATAACCTCATATCAACGGAAAATTCGTTACCTAAATTTCCATCGAATCGTTCATTGTGTAGTATCGACCATTCACTATAACGAATTACTACAATGTGTACTTGACGTATCAGGTACCCCAGTGTTTCTCAACCTGTGTTGACTCGCTGGAAGTGAAAGAAGTTTGTATTACAAATTGTTAAAAGATAACGACAAAACGACAAAAGAAATTATTGTTTTCACTATGTATAAAGAACCCCATTTTTTCATGACTAGATTTTTTCATTTTTCATTAAAATGAGAATGATAGTTAAACGGTAATGACAGTTATACGGTAATGAGGGAACTCTATTAGTAAAAGGTCTTAGACATAAGAAAAAAAAAAAAAAAAAACGACACACCGTACACCCTGAAATCAAGGGGTTGACCCTATTTTAGGTTCGAGTGACGTCACCTTTGTACCTCAGAATTAGTAACCTAGCGGTCCCTTCAGGGGTCTTAGATATAAAAATCTTGAAAAGAAGTGTATTTATGTGTGGATACGTTAACATTAAAATATTTTTTACCCTATTTTGAAGTGGATGTCGAACAAAAAAACCGTAGAAAGGATCGACCATTATACATCTAGATAGTTTACTTCATGATTTATTTATTTTTATAAGAGTCTTTTGTAGTACAAGAAACTATATTTGAGGCACCTCAATGTTTCCAGATAATGTGAGTCATAAATCTTTATATTACCGGTAGTCTAATTACGACTTGTTGGTCTTTCTTATTTTGAGAGGTACTCGTTCTTCTATCGTTCTGCTAACTTTCATTGAGATATTTGTTATTTCCCTCGTTTTTGTAATCAGAATAGTGTTGACACGAAAGATCAAAACGAAAAAAAAAAAAAACTTCCTTTTGAGATGTTAGATCGGTCGTAGCAATTTATTTACTTTTATGTCCAAAAGAAGGTAACGTACGTTTCTTTCCTCCTCCTTTTCTCCCCCTTTAATATAATTGTGTCCATAAATAAAGGTTCATTTTATGAGTGTCGACGAAGAGGAAAACCCTCTAAACAAAGACGTCTGACAGGTTAAATGAGACTATGAGAACATCTATAAAGAACAGGAGTAGAAGTTAAAGGTAAACGCGGAAGAGACGAACGACGTTAGACCACATTAAGTTTAGTTGAAACCCATTTTGACTCCGATCTTGATCCCACATTTTCCCACTTCTTCTGTTTATTTTCTTTTTGCCCCTTTATCTTTGTAAAGATTTACTTTTGTTTCAAACCCCTTTTTGAGTGTTTGAGTTTGCACTTTCTCGGTGTGTTACAGATCTTTAACAAAACACTAAAAAAAGTTATATTATGTATTATACGGGTCTTATGATAGAAGTTAAAACGAAATAAAGAACAAGCATTAATTGTTACGTTTCGTTATATCGGAAATGGTGAATACATTTCGTATTCTACAATTAAAAGTTTCATATTATGCACGTAATGACGGAAAAATGTTTTGGTACTTTTCATATCATGAATACAGATGTGATCCACTTCTTCGGTGTAACAATATATAATACGATCCTACACATACGGTCCTTAGTTCACACGATGTTCCGGTTCTCGTTTCTGGACGTTAACGAAGTTTAATGTCGGTTCAGGAGGGATATCTTAGAAATACGTGAATGACTTCATACGGTTACGATACACACACATATACATACATAAAATCCTAAGTTTTCTTAAATCATGATTAACCGTTGTAAGCGATCTCTAGTAAAAACGAGGAGTAGTGACTTAAAAATTTTAATCGAATTTTACACCTAAAAAAAAAAGAGGAAAATAAATACAGTAACGAAGAGGAACACGAGTCGAGGTGAGGGACAGACGATGCCGGTGGATCCCAAAGAATCTAAATTGTAGTGATGAACACATTCTTTTGTAGAGGGTTCTTAAGTTCCCTGTAATTCAGGAACTTCCCTTAGCATTCTCTTTAAAGACAAGTTGATCGGTTTTTTCAATGGAGAAAAGAAGAAATTTTAGGTACGGGTACGCCGTTGGGAGTGTGTTAGGTTTTCATATTTCCGGTGAAAGTTTCTTTTCTCTCATTGTAAGTTCAATAGAGATTTAGATTTAAATTTTATAATTCTACCCCTCTGCCCTATGGGTTCGAAAAGAGTTTCCCACGTCTTTATTTTTTTTTTCAGTCTCACTCCATCCGGCACTTCAACACGATAATATCTTCTCCCGATTCTCCTTGACCTTTCAGTTCCTCGATTTCGCATTCTACTGCCGGTTAGACTCAATATTTGATAAAATTTTGCATGAGTTTTTAGTCATTTCCTCGATCATTTATTTCTCACCCGGTTACCCGTTTTTTTTTGACACGGTTGTTTAACGCTTTGGTTTCCTATTGAATAATAATTTGTTAAAAATATAAAAAGTAGTTTTTCATCGATTTTTCTATTTTGACGTAAACTTTTAAGACTGGAGGTTTCCCAGTTATGAGTTTATTCGGGAACACGTGTTCCAAACTCCTTACACAAAAACCTTTAGGTTCACGTGGGTGAGACGAAATACCGTTACATGATGGTGTCGTCGACTAGTTTTTCACATGTCCCAAGGAAAGTCTTATGTATTATCGCATTTAATAAAAAGCTAAATTATATAATATTTTTACAACTAAGAAAAGGTCAGACAAATTTATGTTCACCAAAAGTCTTTCTATATAGAAACTGGTCGAATATGACCAGGACTCACAGTGACGACCGTGTAAAGTGGTTACTGTAACGTTAACAAGATCAAACTCAATTGTTTAGTAACAGTGAAGTATTACCTTACCTGTCTTTAGTTTCTGTCTTTTTCCATTATTTCTACAGGTTTTACATTTTTACCCCTATTTCTTTTGTTTTTTCTTTTTTCTTCTTTCTCCTACAGTTATTTTCTTATAAGTACAGTTATTTCGTAATTATCAATACAAAAAGTATTCATCTAAGTTTCTTTCGTTACTATTCTGTATACAACTGTGGTTGTACTGTCCAGTTACCTTTATGTAATGTAAAAGGTTGTTATTTTCACTTTTTACGGTTATATTTTGTTAAGTTAAATTTGTTTTAATAAAGAACCCACCCCAACTCCCAGTAGGATCGAGTTTCTTTGTGTGGACTTGACGGTTGAGTCTCTCGAACTAAAGTCTATCTCTACCACTTACTGTCCCTATACTGTTAGGTATACGTACCTTTAGTTAGTCCCTATTAAGTTAGTGCCTAAAACAAGGAAAAAGTGAAAAAGCTCTAAAACAAACACATAAACAGAATACATTATGTAATTTTGTATATTTTAACGGTTATAATCCGGAAAGATTTTTTTAGATGTTTTACCGTTTCTGTTTACTAAGTCCGATTATATTTCGTTGAACTAAGGTACGTTGTTGGTTTTGTTTTTTCCGTTTTAAGACGACCCGAAATTTTTTTTTTTCAGGACTAGATTTGAAAGGATTACCAGAAACACCGTCCACAGTCTCAACTTATGTCTTTTCCCCCCTCTCTCTTTCATTTTTTCTTTGATCCTCACCCTTACGACATGGAAACAAGGTCGACAGAGTACCGACGTCATTAAAATGACCAAAAGAGAAGATCAGCCCGTTAATAAAGTAAAAAAAGAAAGTTTGGTAGAAGTCTTGGGATAAATCTTTTTTGTATTTTCGATGTCACCGAAACTTAAAAAATTTGGGTTTATACATATTCGAAACATATGGTAAAACGATACCCCAACAATAAAACTTTGCTGGTCGGAAACAAATGTCTAATTTTATAAGGATCTACGTGAAGATTCAAGTGTCATCGTGATAAGTGGTATCGGTTTTGTATCTTTATTGGGTTTTCAGGTATCTTTCTGCTTACCTATTTCTACACCGTATAAATATGTCACTTTATGCTGAGTCGGTAGTTTTTTTCTTACTTTATTAAGGTAAAGGTTGTTGCACCTATGTTGATAGTATGATTCACTTCCTTCAGTCTTTCTCTCTGTTTATGGTACAGTAGAGAATGTACGTCTTATATTTTATACCGTGTTTACTTGTATAGATACTTTGTCTGAGTGTCTGTGTCTCTTGTATAAAAAGTGACGGTTCACACACCCACCTCCTCTACCTGCCGTACAGACCCCAATCATTTACGTTTGATAATGTGTATCTGACCTATTTGTTGCTTCAGGAGACATATCGTGTCCTTTGATATAAGTTATAGGACCCTATTTAACATTACCTTTTCTTATATTTTTTCTTACATATATATATCTATATATACACACACACATTTATTCAGTGAAACAAATATGTCGTCTTTAATTGTGTTGTATCATTTAGTCGGTATGAAGTCAATTTTTTGTTATTTAATTTTTATTTTATGAGGATCTAGATTTCGTCATGATGATAATCAGAAGTAAATTTTACATTATTTCCCCCGTAAGGGACCGTCAGGTCACCAATTCTGTGGTTCGAAAGTGACGACTCTTGTACCCAAGTCAGGGACCAACCCCTTGATTCTAGGGTATTTAGTACGTCACGACAGTTCTTTTTTTATGTGATTATTATTTCCCCTTTTTTTGGGAGTGGGAAGTCACAAAAGTCTTCTACCGTCTTATTTGAGAACCTTTTATGTGACTAAAAAAGTTTAATTTAACATTTTCCTAAGACCGTTGTACAAATGAATTGTCGTTGTAGTAAAATAGTCTTTTGAGTATTGTTAATGTCATTTCGTAAAGTTAGTTTTAATTTAGAGAGTCCTGATATGATACGTTTCTTTAAATGTTTTTACAGGACGTATAAAACTAATTTTACAGGGTTTTCTAAATTAGAAGTAGACAATTGGACAGTTGTAGTTCTTTGTTTAAGTCCACTAAAAACAGACAAGAAACTGTAATGATGTAAAGAAGTCGAAGGTAAATCCTTTTTTCGGTGACTAAAAATGATTATTTTACCGTGTTAATGTTACTTAAGTAGAGAAGTTTTAGTTTGGGAAGTATTTTTATAAGCAAGAATTAAGTATATTGTTCTTTAAGGTTCTAAAATTCTTATGAGGAATGGACGTTGAAGACTATGCAAAGATACAATTAACGAAATTGAAGGAGGTCAACAACAGCTTCCGGATAGTCTCATAGAACAAAGAGTACCTATAGAAAGAGGTTGTTGAAGTACCGTTCAAGTTAGAGTACAAAGTATGATTGAACATGACGGTCGAGTAAGAGGTGTAGGACGTTAAGTTGTGTCGGAGTCGAGTGTGTGCTAAAGTCCTACAGTTTCAGTCTATGTGTTGTCAATTAATCTGGTTCTAAGTGATACGTCTGATGACGAAAACTCAATTTTCGGGGTAATTTGCTTTAGTCGATCCGGGATATTGTTGTAAGATATAAAAGTTTCCGTGTAAAACAATTTACTTTCGTAAAATGTTTAAGATAATTAATAGTGATAAGATGACCGATTTCTTAATGCCTGAAAATTCGGAGTATTTGAGCCATAATTAAAAGGAATTTCTTTACTGTATCAGGTGTATTCCGGTCTCCATTTAGTTTTTGTGGTAAAGTGTTTCAAAATAAAGAAAAGAATTTCTTAAAATATACTCTCCTAGAATTCTGTTTACAGAGAACTAAGAGAAAAACTGGACCCAACCAATGTGTACATAAATCTTAGGTAACTCGATGTATAACCATAAAAAGACGACAATAAAGTATTGAATTTTCCAATTTTTTATTCAATTGAAATTTATTCTGAAATGACAAACCTATAACTATAGACTTATGTAGTGAGATAAGATAAAAGACATTACGACCAGTGTTACGTGATAAAGGGTTTGTCTGATATTGTGGCAAATTTTTGTGACGAATATTTTGTCTGTGTCACCCTCAAATTTTTCAATCTTCCTTAATTCCCTTACTCTAACGATAGAGTGCGGTTCCTTTCATTCAGACTATCTCTAAAATTGGTCGCGAATGCCCCTTTAATAATAGTATAAACGATTACATTGACATTACGTTGGATGAACAGAATTGACTCTAAGTAGAGCTTCGACGGAAGACCGAAGTAATATGTAAAGTAGATCGGGAACGGACCTTACGAATATACAAACTTCGAGTCAAAGGTGTAGATGAAACCATTGGATCCTGTTTTTGTATTTTACAAAATGAGATATACCTTACACGACGGTACGAAAGGGGTCCCCTAGAAGGGTTGGGTCCCTAGCTTGGCTTCAGAGAATACAGAGGAAGTGTCCGTCCGCCCAAGAAATGGTGATCACGGTAGACTATTTAGGTAAGATACTAGTGAAGATAATCAATTATGTCGTGTCTTTATAGGTCAGATACGTTTTCGGGAGTTTCACCGGTAAAGACTACGTTCAGTTAGACAGACATTAGTCAGATATGAATGGAGATCCACGACGACACAAAAGTAATTTTAGTTAAATAAAAGTGAAGCATTAACTACTAAAAGAAGAACCTCAAATTACTATAATAAGAAACGATAACGATTGATTTTTATTTTACTCCTTATTTTTTTCTAAAATTTGTAGAAATAAATATGAGCGAAATGTCCAATGCAAGTACCGATACGTGTTGTCTTCTATTTTAAGATTTTGAACATTTTACAGAGAGTGTAGATGTCTTTAAAAGTATTCTTTTTACGATAATAGGGTTCTGTGGTTGATTTCTTTAACATAAAGATAAAGGAAAACAATCAGTTTACCATACAGTCGACCTTGTATAACAAATATACTGAATGTTACACAGGACTTATGTTTTGCGTACTTATTGGTATACTTCTTAATATACGATTTGTTATTCTGTTGACAAATATACAATTTGTTATTCTGAACACGTTTTGTTTTGTGAACACGTTTTTGTTGTTGTAGATATTCCTTTCAACACGATATTAACTTTTACATTATCTGTAAGTACTATTGGTTTGTCCCGTGGGATCACTTTAGGCCCGTGTTACTCACTGTCGAGAGTGGTGGTCTCAATTCATACTTACTTTAATTTATACTTACCGATTCACTGAACCGAGACTTCGGATTTTCCTTTTTTGCCTAAGATCCTCTTCTTTCGTCTTCGGTTAGGGGTTACGACCGAACGTTTATTTAAAGAGTTGTGAAACAGTCTTTGCGTTGAAGTTGAAGTGTCACGAGGATTCCAGTTCTTCTCCGTGTTTGTTCACTCATCGAGAGCGGTTACCAGGGTTAGATAGTGTGATAGTTTGCCAGGATTTGATAGTTTCACTTTTGAGTATGTTTGTTAGTGCACGAACGACCAAACCCTGTTGACCCAGTCAAGATTTTCTTACACCTAGGATTAATTGTACCTTTTGTCTTAAGTATCAAGATTATTGCATAAAGAAGGACCTCGGATTCATTAAGACTTTTACCTTTCGTTAGGATACCAATTCACTTTCAGTCAGTCAGTACAGACTGAGAAACACTGGGGTACCTGTATCGGGTGGTCCGAGGAGACAGGCACCTTAAAAGGTCCGTTCTCATCCATCGGTGAAGGAAGACGTCCCCTTAGGGTTGGTTCCCTAGTTTGGATACAGAGGGCATAACGTCCGTCTAAGAGATGACAGACTCGATGATCCCTTCGGGGACACCATTAAGACACCGATCGGACAAAAAAAAAAAAAAAAATTAGAGTTTTCGTTGCACCGTACACACACACGAGTCCACAGAGGTTGAGAAACGCTGGGGTACCTGACGTCGGACGGTCCAAGGAGACAGGTTCCCTAAAGGGTCCGTTCTTATTACCTCACCCAACGGTAAAGGAAGAAGTTCCCTAGAAGGACTGGGTCCCTAGTTTGGGTGCAGACAGAACGTAGAGGACGTAGCCGTCCGCCTAAGAAATGGTGACTCGATGGACGTTTCGGGGTTTCGTAATGGTATGTATTTTGTCTGTCGGTTACCCTTAAACGAGATACCGAGTCCTTTAAGTTTGTCCCTGAGACATAACTATTGGATCTCCCCATCCTACCCCTCCCTCTAAGTTTTCCCTCCCCTGCATACGTATAGTTACCGACTAAGTACGACTCCAAACTGTCTTTTGTTGTTTTAAGAGATTTCGTTTATAGGAAGTTAATTTTTGGTTTTTTAAAAATTTTTCTCTCTCTACACTCCCTCAAGGAACCACCGGATCACCAATCCTGAGTCGTGACAGTGACGGCACCGTGACCGAGTTTGGGACTAGCCCCTTGACTCTAAGACGTTCTACATACCGTACCGGTTTTGTCAAAAAAAATTCAATTTTGTCTCGACTCTATTTAAAGACTAAACGTTGGTGATTTATCGATGAAACTGTTACGTCTTTTGGTCTCATGGTAGTCTACTCAAAGTGTGTACCCTCCGATCTCTTTCCCACCAGTACTAGTACCTCACTACGAACATTCCTTTTCATTGGACTTATGCCCTTGTTCCCCCTGTCCTAGTAAAAGTACCCTTAAAGATTGATATCCACTAAGGTGATAAATTTATATCCAGTAGGTTCAGTTCTTTACTCTAAGTGTCAAATAAATATCTTCTCAAACATACGTAACGTAAACCCCCGAGTAAAGATCTTCAACTCATAGAGTTTATTAAGTGTCTAAGTGGACTCCTGAACGGGCTCTTATTATATACCAAAGAGATCTTGAATACTACTAGTCAATGTTCATAAAGTAGTATTACTACTTTTACACAAACACACACCCGAGTGTGCACATAAGTCTGAATTTTACCTTTTCCTAGCGGTTATGATCCAGGAACTTTCTGTTAATAGGTACCGACCCAATGTTATGGAGAAGTTAGTCGAATCATAAACTGAAAAGATTACTCAGTTGAGAACTTACCTCTGACGACTGACACGACGACTTTAACTATTTCTTTTTTGAGTAAGTCTTAGTGTGTTTGAGTGTTTCCGTTCTTTTTTAAACAATAGGACCTGAGTAGTACAACTGACTGTACGTGGTTGACGGAACAGACTTAAAAAATAACGGTGTGAATGTGTACTTCAGGAGATTTCATCCTTTTTACTTAAAGACTTGGTCGTTTTACTGCATTTGAAAGTGGAAAAACGAGCTCCCATCTCACTATTCAGACTTTAAGATAAGAGTTTACAGAGACTTCTAAGACAAATTTTTATATCGAGAGTAAAAGACGACTTTTAGTTAATAAAAGTTATTAAAAGACATAAGAATTAAAGGTAAGTGAGAGATAGGGGAGTTGGGGAAAAGTTTACGAATAATTTTTCCTTATCCCAATTCTACTGGATTTTCCCCCCCTTTTTTTTTTGAATCCTGTTATAGGTTTACATAATTCGTAGATACACAGGTATTATGAATGAAGTCAACAGATAAATTAAGAAGTTGTATTAAGAAGACCAGATTATAACGTCGTTAAACTTGTAAGGATCTCCTCCTCCCTTTCGTCGAAAATCAATTGACCTTTCCCTAGATGACCCACCGGTTTTTTTGTTTGTTCTTTATGTGTTTTCCAGATTTAGTAGATTTTGACAACACTTTGGTATTGTCATTTTGTTGTAAAGTCAAGTCAAGTCAACGAGTCAGTACAGGTCGAGAAACGCTAAGGTACCTGACGTCGTGTGGTCCGAAGGGACGGGTTGTAATAGAACGGGAAGTTTATTTTAAGTTGTTAGAAATATTAGTTTATCGTCATTCGATACTTGATTTTTTGATAATTGGAAACAATTTATTTAATGTACGATTATAATTTGTTATGGTAATCATATAAAAAATTAAAAAACGTAAATAAATTCTTTATATAAACTGTATACTTCACATGTAAATTTCATATGTTGTACAATTAGATTATGTAAATATATGACACTACCTGACGGTAACATCGTTATTAATCGTGGAGAGTATAATGTATTAATAGAAAAGAGAAATCATCTGGTTTATTCAAATAAAATTTGTGTTGACAGAATTTATTTGGTCATAAACATTCAAGTACTTATTATTTGAATATAGAGAAAAATAGTGTCTTTACTCTCAACTGTTAATTTTACCTAGAGACCCCTTAAGGGACCGTCAAGTCACCAATCCTAAGATGTAAGGGTGACGGTTCCCGGACCCAAACTATCGACCAACCCCTTGATTTTAGGGTATTCGGAACTTCGTGTTGGTTTTTTATTTATTTATTTTTTATTTTACCCAGAGACTTGATTACCATACTGGTTTTCAGTATGAAGTCTGATTTTATGTCATACACTTTATGCTTTTAGTATGGAAAGAAATAAAGGTTATAGGAGAAGTAAGAAATTTATGTAACTTTTTAGTTAGTGAGGTTGGACTTTATTTATTTCAATAAGAATCTCTCATCTTTATGATCTTCATGGAGGTTTTATGTTGACTAAAAGTAGGAATTAAAAAGAGATCACAAATTGTCGTGACAAATGTGGACCTAGTTTGTCCTTCTCGTGTTTGACTTTTATGACATGGAAACCGTGGTCGGCAAAAGTGAATGAACACTTAGATTTAGAAGAGGGAAATGTGTGTCTAATCGTAGATAGTGTAAGTCCGGTTGGTCGTCGGGCTGTTAATGACGAGGGAGAAGAAGGTAGTAATCACGTACTATGAGTATCTTAAGTGACACTTTTACTTTTATTATTTTTGACATTTAGTGTTTAAATAAAGTTTTTGATTGAACATTTTAGAGTTATGGAATGTTGTTCGTACCTTGGTTATAATTCACTCCATAAAAATTTAATCGGAAAGATATGTGCTTATTGAATTTTAAAACTCTATATTTACAGACATTTCTTTTACATTTTCTTTTTCTGAATTCCTCTATTTTCTCCTTTTCCTTTAAACTCGCTCTCTTTTCTCTTCGTTTCTCTCTAAAATTTTCTTTTCCGTAGTGACTCCGGACCTTATAAATACTGAGAGTTTTCTGTATCCCTACCGACGATTAGACTATTGTCATGAAAATTATGCCAACGTAAAAGTAGGGTCCTAAATAGTTCTGAGAACCCTATTTCTGATTCACCGTTTTACTTGTATACTTTGTAAAGTTCAGTTAAGTAAACCATATATACATAATGTTCACGAGAATTACGATTCAGTGAAGTCAGCACAGGCTGAGACACGCTGGGGTATCTGCCGTCGGGTGGTGCGAGGGGGCAAGGACCCTAAGAGGTCCGTTCTTGTGACCTCACCCAACGGTAAAGGAAGAGGTTACGTACTTTCACTTTTCGCTTTCACTTCAGCGAGTCAACACAGGCTGAGAAGCTCTGGGGTACCTGACGTCGGGTGCTCCGAGGAGGCGGGTACCCTAAAGGGTCCGTTCTCATGACCTCACCCCACGGTAACGGAAGAGGCTCACGAGAATTATAGATAGGTATTTCTATAAATACCTATAGATTTAGGTTTTTTTTTACAAGTTTGTTTTCTGAACACTTTCTTTATCCTATCAGATTTTTGTTTCTGAACTGTTGATTACGAGTCCTAAGATCAATAGTGGCAGACTACTGAAGGAGTTCTTCAGGGTACATATAACAAATTAGTGAAATTAATTGGAAATCTTATACTAACTCTTTAACTTCCACAAATTTTCATACGAATAAGAGTAAATTGTTTACACTTTTGGTTCTGCATGGCGACCTCAGTTCTCATTTTAGTTTTTACTGGTCTAAGAGGTCTTGTAGTCTCCGTGAGACTCTCTTGTTCCGGTTTACCTCCCCGACTGCATCCGAGTAAGGAAGACTTTTGATCAGAGGAACGAAGCTTTCAGACAGAATTTGTAAACAGGAAGGTAAATTTATCTGTCAAATTTTTTATGGGTGTTATGTCGGTTTCGTCACCAGACCTATAAATTCTAGATTTTTCTTTGGAGAACTTAATTTCGGAGTTTAAAGTTATGTTTAAAGATAAGTATCTTAATTGATTGAAATTTTTAATTTTTATACTGTATGTTTAAAGGTGGAATAACCGGTTATTTTCAGAATGTCATAAGTAAAAAGTCCGATCAAGAACTAGATACAATACAGGGGTGGCTCCAAAAGATAGAGTAAAAAGAGGAAGAAAATAAAATACGGTAGTGCTACACAAAATACATAGGAAAGTATGACATAGAAGATAGGAAAAACCTTCTGTCGTATATTTACTTTATTTTTTACTTTTACTTGTACTAAATTACCATTAATGGAGTTCTCTAGGGAAACTTATTAATTCGTTGCGTCCATTAGTCGGTAAAAAAAGACGTACTCCCGATTAGCTTCGGTGCGAGAACGTGCTGGGTCCCCCCAGGACTTTTCGTTTTGGTTTACCAGTCTGTTGTCAAAGGCGGGTTTCTAATATCCGATGTAGAAGATAGAAACAACTCTATGTGCAATTATTATTCTTTTCCGTTAATTAGTACCAGAATGGAAACAAAGATCTCGAAATTCAGTCAAGAGACTAGTACGTTTGGTTAGAGATCCTCGATAAATTCAGAGATTCCATTTGGACTTGGATGTCCTGTAGATCCATGGTGAAGTACGGAACTTTCTTTACTGAGAGATTTGTGTCTCCTATAAAGATGTTCTTTATAAGACAGTCTTATCCGAATCGGGAGATTTGTACTAATACGTTTTAGGTAGTCATTTCCGTCGTACTACGGGAGTTTTTTATTGACCGGAACATAGACTTAAAATTTTTCGTATTGTTACGATTCTTCGATAGATCGACGATTAATCTCTCTTAGTGGTCCGACGAACGACAAAAAGTTTATAAAGAAATTGGGTCAACAGGAAATCTTGCAATTTAGAGGATTGCGCCTCCGGATGACCCTTGTTTTGAAGATTATATTGTTTATACAGACTTTCCAACACCGGGTCCCGGTTAAAACGACCGATATTCGTCTCAGAGACTCTGGTCTCTCTCGTGTGTCGAGAAGAATTTTGACTTCCACAAACACGAGTTCTACTTTTAATTAAGATAGATCCGTTCTCTACATGACTACACATTGGTCCCGTTTTTTTTTGGTGTGTTTGGTGTCATAGAGGAGTACTGTTTAACTTGTTTTGGTAGACCCCTTCTATTAGGTACGAGTACCTTGTCGTCGTACTGGACACGGTTTAAGACTCCGGTGGAAAGACGATTCCAGTAACAGTGTCCCTGTCTTATTTCCCTATTTTCTCCACTACCTTGTCAAATTAGTGTGACGACGACGACGATTCAGTGAAGTCAGCACAGACTGAGACCACTGGGGTATCTACCGTCGGGTGGTCCGAGGGGGCAGGGACCCTAAGAGGTCCGTTCTTGTGACCTCACCCAACGGTAAAGGAAGAGGTTACGTACTTTCACTTTTCACTTTCACTTCAACGAGTCAGCACAGACTGAGAATCGCTGGGGTACCTGACGTCGGATGGTCCGAGGAGGCAGGTACCCTAAAAGGTCCGTTCTCATGACCTCACCCCACGGTAACGGAAGTGATCCCCTGACATTTAATTTTTTTACACCATCTGGAGCCATTCAATTACTAATGAGTCCTTTCGTCCAAACGAATTGGTGTTTTGGTACGTCGTCTTCCTTTTCTGCACGGAGATTGGTTATTTTGTTGCCACTGTAGTCTGAGGATATGACGGGCCACTCGAGTCATACAATTACTAGGGGTCCTGTACGAGAGACGTGTGTATTTTTTTTTTTTCCATTAAACACCTGGATCGAACTGGTGTGTCTCTATTCTTTTGAGGGGACGAATTGGACCTCCTCCTTGACTACTACCTTCGTACTACAGATGACTTCTTTCTGCTTCCAGAAGTGGGGTGACGGGGGAAAAGGAAACTAATATTTTGACATTGGATCATTCAAGAACCCGTGTCATAAAGAGTAAGTGAACATTCTGAGTGTTCGCAGGATAAGATGATTTAGTGAATAGATAGTGAGACAGAGAACTTAAGGAAAAGACACGACTCTGTACTTCCTGATACCATGGCCTCGAGAAGTCTCGGACACTTTCCTGTGGTTTACCAAAGTTAACTGTTGTTTTAAGTACACTACAATATGGAGAGTTTCTGAATTTGAATAACTTTTACACGACCCAGAAGTAACGAAGTCCGTCCAAAAGAGAGCAAAACCACTCGTCCCCGATGAGAACCAACGGCACGCGTCCCAAGAGGTGCACCACCGAAGAGAATAACGCCTCGTGTCCGAGGCCCGGGAGCCCGAAGTCATCGACGTCGAGGGTCCGAGATCTTCACCCAAGATCTCGTATCCGAGTCATCAACACCGTGAGTCCGAATCGACGAGACGTCGTACACCTTAGAAGGGTCTGATCCCTTTCTTGGACTCAGGGGACTAAGAATAGGTGACGTGGTGTCCCTTTAGACACCGAGACGGTGAAGAATATTAAAGAAACTAGAAATGAAAAGTGTAGATATATTAATAATTATTTGAGATACGATTCTTACTACATTCGTGATTTACTCTATTAAGTACATTTTGTCAATAGAATAATAGGACTATGTAACGAGTTATTTATCTTCGGTAAATGAAATTCGGGAGTTCATATTGAACGTTTGTAAACCTACTACATTGTTGTCTTTTGTAATGGTATAAGGGTTTTGGGATTTAGCATTTCGATTCTCTTTCTTCTGAATTTTGCTTCTTTCATCCGTTTTGGTGATTTGGTAAGTCTATACTGGATTTAGTTTAGGGAATACTAATATTTCATCTTCACTGTTTATCTAAGTGCCCCAATCGAGACTATCTGTCTCACGGACTTCTTATACCTGTCTCCTACCACTGTGACATATCCTCTGTCCCTAGTTCTGGTAGGGGTTCTTTTTCTTTAAGTTTTTTCGTTTTACCGACAGACTTCCCCGGAATGTTTATGGACACTTTTCTTCTCTTCACTTTTCGTTTCCTCTTTTCCTTTCTATTTTCGTAGACTTACGTCTCAAGGTTTCTTATCGTTCCTCTCTATTCTTTCGGAAGGAGTCACTAGTCACGTTTCTTTATTCTCCTTTTGTTGTCTTACCCTTTCTGATCTCTATGGCTCCCTTGTAAAGTCCGTTTCTACCGTATTATTGCCTGTCTTTACCGTGTCTACATGTCTTCGTCTTCTATAATTCTTCACCGTTCTTATGTGTCTTGATATGCTTTTTCTATAAGTACTGGGTCTATTAGTGATACCATACTAGTGAGTGGATCTTGGTCTGTAGGACCTTACTCTTCAGTTCACCCGGAATCCTTCGTAGTGATGTTTGTTTCGTAGTGATGTTTCCTCCACTACCTTAAGGTCGACTCGATAAAGTTTAGGACTTTCTACTACGACACTTTCACGACGTGAGTTATACGGTCGTTTAAACCTTTTGAGTCGTCACCGGTGTCCTGACCTTTTCCAGTCAAAAATAAGGTTAGGATTTCTTTCCGTTACGGTTTCTTACGAGTTTGATGACGTGTTGACGTGAGTAGAGTGTGCGATCAATTCATTACGAGTTTTAAGACGTTCGGTCTGAAGTCGTTATACACTTAACACTTGAAGGTCTACAAGTTAGACCTAAATCTTTTCCGTCTCCTTGGTCTCTAGTTTAACGGTTGTAGACGACTTAGTGACTTTCTCCTTCTCTCAAGGTCTTTTTGTAGATAAAGACGAAATAACTGATACGGTTACGGAAACTGACACCTAGTGTAGTTTGACCTTTTAAGAAGTTCTCTACCCTTATGATCTGGTGGACTGAACGGAGAACTCTTTATACATACGTCCAGTCCTTCGTTGTCAATCTTGACCTGTACCTTGTTGTCTGACCAAGGTTTATCCTTTTCCTCATACAGTTCCGACATATGACAGTGGGACCATTAAATTAAATATACGTCTCATGTAGTACTCTTTGCGACCCGACCTCCTTCGTGTTCGACCTTAGTTCTGACGACCCTCTTTATTGTTATTTGAGTCTATCCGTCTAGTGTGGTGGGAATACCGTCTTTCACTTCTTGATTTCTCGGAGAACTACTTTCACTTTCTCCTCTCACTTTTTCAACCGAATTTCGAGTTGTAAGTCTTTTGCTTCTAGTACCGTAGACCAGGGTAGTGAAGGACCGTTTATCTATCCCTTTACCACCTTTGTCACCGACTGAACTAAAAAAACCCGAGGGTTTAGTGACGTCTACCACTGACGTCGGTACTTTAATTTTCTTCGAACGAGGAACCTTCTTCTCAATACTGGTTGGATCTGTCGGATAATTTTTGATCTCTGTAATGAAACCGTTGTTTCCAGACAGATCAGTTCCGATACCAAAAAGGTCATCAGTACATACCTACACTCTCAGCCTGATATTCTTTCGACTCATGGCTTCTTAACTACCAAAACTTGACACCACAACTTCTGCTGAGAACTCTCAGGCGACCTGACGTTCCTCCAGGTTGGTCAGGTAGGATTTCCTTAAGTCAGGACTTATAAGTAACCTGCCTGACTACGACTTCGACCTTGAGGTTATGAAACAGGTGGACTACGTTTGTTGACTGAGTAAACTTTTCTGGACCTACGATCCTTTCTGACTTCCGTCCTCCTCTTCCCCTGCTGTCCTACTCTACCAACCTACCGTAGTGACTTAGTTACCTGTACTCAAACTCATTCGAGACCCTCGACCACTATCTGTCCCTCCGGAACTAACGACGTCAGGTGCCCCAACGTTTCTCAGTCTGTGTTGACTCGTTGACTAGACTTGACTTCTCTTTCGTTGGACTATTAGACTGTTTTTTACCATTCGTAAAAAAATTTTTTTCAATAGAGAAAGTGTTCTTAATTCTATTTAATTTCCTTCGAGTATATAGAATTAGTATGGGACTTCTTGTATTCTTGGGTCCGAATTGTTGTTTTTTGGACGTTTTTGAAAAGTTGTAAGTACTCAATGATCGATCTTGTAAGTCGAAAATTCTGTAAAGTGTATGTTAAAGAGGAGTCATAACCCTGGGGGAGTCTATGGTTTTAGGTACCTATGAGTTCAGGGAGAATATTTTATCGTGTCATAAACACATAATGGATACGTGTAAAAGGGTATGTAAAATTTAGTAGAGATCTAATAAATATTATGAATTATGTTACATTTATGATACATTTCTTAACGGGCGTACACTGTTTAAGTTCAAAACGAAAAACCTTGAAAGATCTTTTAGAGAAAAAGTTTGTCAAACCTAGGTTTCAACCAGCTTAGGTGTCTACGTCTTGGATGTCTATCATTCCCGGGAGAGATGGAAGTAGACCAGTTAGTCCGTCCACTGTAATATCTAGGGTTAAAAGTGTTGTTCTCTTCATTAGACGGGTTCAGAATACCATATATTTACCGAATAACCACTTAAGTTTAGAGGACTCGGAGACAGGACCTAAATTGGATTTATCATGACTACCGGTTGATGACGTTTGATCGAAATCTGAGTCCTTTGTCTTGACGTATTAACTATGTGGGACAGAATTTTCTTGAAGGGATAAAGGACGTTACGTTACGTCTTAAATTCATTCACCATGTTGTGTCCTCACTTATGTCACTTTTTCTTATATTTTCTTTCTCGTGAAGTAAGAATAACTTCCCCGATTCTTTTTAAAGTATTTCCTTTATTTTAAACTTGACTAATTCTTATTCGTCTTAAAATAGTCTCTTACGTTCTTCCGATGTATTCCGTCTCTCTTATATTATTTGATCTCACACTCCATGAAGATTCTTTGTCATTTATGTCATTTGTCAGATACCAATCCCTACTTGTTCATTATCCTAATGAATGAATTCTGGTCCATTTAGGGCCTGTGATCGAGGATAAAGGAGACGAAGACCCATATCGAAGAGGTGGTCAAGGTTTCCCGGGGTCTATCAAAACAATATTGAATCTTTACTAAAAGAGTGAAATTTTTCTTTTATATTATTTACGTATGTTGAATTTGTACGTTTTGACATCGTTGAAGAACAATTTATAAATCAAAGTTGTAAAGATTGTATTGTATGTTAAAAAGTCTGTCGGAAAGGAGAGAACAGTGATATATCGGGATGACTTGTCCTCGGACAAAGAGTCCTAAGACTATAAAAGGAATAGCCTTTATACGTAGAACCGGTAAGAAGGTGTAGTCTTTATACGTTCATCCGTTAATTTCATTTTTTGTTGATCCGAGTAAGAAATGGTCATGGTTTTATTCTGACCACCGGGATCAGTCAACTAGAAATGGTTAAATAATTTATTTGGTTCCTGTTTATCAATAAAATTTGTCTTTTTAATGTTGAAATGAAAAGGAAAATAAACAAAGATTCTAAACCCATTATATTTTGGTACTTTAGTGATACAAACAAAGAATTATGACTGGTTTAGAGGACATTTAAGTCATGAGGATACCATACGAGGTGGGTTGTTCTAGCCATTAAAAAGAAACCCCTTCTTTTTAGTTAGTCGTGTTTCAGCGAAATGTTACTAAGTATTTTTATGTGTAAACTGACAATCTTATACGGAGTACTTTAAAACACTTCATTTCCTTTTATTTAAGCCTTTTCTCAAATTTTACATTGATGAAACCGGTAGTAAACTGTTTAAGCTAAAATCGTTCAATCTCCTTTTGTTTCTAGATGCAGTGATAAAAAAAAATTGTCTTTTCTTCAAAAAGTTTTGTGTCTAATTTTGAGTTCCGGATTCTATTCTTACAGTTGAAGGAATACAAAATTTTCTTCATGAGTCTCTCACCCTTATACTTCTCAACCGTTTTTACACCCCTTTCTTTGTGTAAGTGACAACAAACTAGTCACTTCAGAAATAGCTGTATTCAACGGAGATAGGAAACTGGGTCTTTAAGATGAGGTTCCTCAGGATTGCTTTGGTATCGTAGACATGTGCACATGTTTACATATTTAGGTTTATACAGGAATGTCGTGTTAAAATTATTATTTTTTGACCTTTATTGGATTCACATGTAATTCTCCTGTCATCAATTTATTCAGTGCCATACGTATATATTACTTTATAATATGTAATACATATAATACGTATACGATACTTTATAATATGTATACGATACTTTATAATAAGTGATAATAGTAGTAAAAGTCCCTCATGAGTGTAAAGATGTTATTGGGTTAGGTCTCCTGTTAAAAAGATCTGTACAAACGGTACGTGATTCCTCCCAATATAAAGTTGTTAGTTCATAAAATTACATAAACAACTTCTCTCGTGTTTGATCATTATTATCAAGTATGGTCGTAGTAATTCGAATTTAAAAAGATTTATTGAGATACGACGACGACGATTCAGCGAAGTCAGCACAGGTTGAGACACGCTGGGGTACCTCCCGTCGGGTGGTCCGAGAGGGCAGGGACCCTAAGAGGTCCGTTCTTGTGACCTCACCCAACGGTAAAGGAAGAGGTTACGTACTTTCACTTTTCACTTTCACTTCAGCGAGTCAGCACAGGCTGGGAGTCCCTGGGGTACCTGACGTCGGAAGGTCCGAGGAGGCAGGTACCCTAAAAGGTCCGTTCTCATGACCTCACCCCACGGTAACGGAAGAGACTTTGTTGAGATATCAACAGGATTTTACCTTTTTTCCAGTCTCATACGACTCTTTTTTTAAATTTAGTTTATACGAAAAATGTTTTGTGATTCCTAAAAGACTTCTGGTGGGTACTCCTTTGTATTTCGTCATCCCATAAAAGAGGTTTTTGGCTGTCATTAATACCGGAGTTTTTTTTTAATGTAAAAATTCGTACAAATTCTACCCTCCCCCGGCGAGGTTTCAACTAAAAATTTTTTAAAAGGTCATGGAAATTCTGGTACAAAGTCTGTTACAAGGTATTGTTGCTTCTTGACGACGTTCCCCCCTATTAGTCTTAGGTTTCACGCCGGTTTCGAATCTCGTCTAAGTTACTCAGGAAACTATGACTCAAATCGGTACAAATTGTTCAAACGAGAGAGATGTCGACACCCCAGAAAACATCGACTTTCGTGTTCTTTCCTCAGGTTGTAGTGAACGTTCTGGACTATAGTTTTTTATAGGTTTGGCAAAAGAAGGAGATATTTTGGTTGTCGCCAAACGAAAAGGAACCACCTATTCAGAAGGATTGATTGGATGTGGGGATCAATTGAAAGAAAGATACAGAGAGTACGTATGGTATCCTGTTACGAGTGAGGTAAATTTCAAATACTTAATAAGAGTTTTAGGACGATTAACCGATAAGAGTCCATAAGTAAAATGTTAAAAAGACACCTCAAATTCACACCTCATTACAAATTCCCAGACCATGTTTCCGCCTGTCGTCCTTGACAGTTCCTACTTAAGTTTCCGTTTTTATATGAGACTTATTTGACCGTTATTTTATTTTTCATCAATTTTAAGATTCTAAGGTCAAAGTGGGTGTTGTTTGTACTGTCCATTTATTATTTTGTCCCTCTATGTTCTCTTCGGTAAGTTGAGAGTGAGTAAAATTGGGAGAAAATTGGGAGGAACGAAAAGAGTAACGTTAACATCAAAACATAAGGCCCTGAGGAAATAAAAGGGTCTCCCAGGTCAAAGTACACTTTCAAGGGACTGGAAGGTGTGTCGACTAGGTCAATTTATGGTTCAATTACCTACGTAAAAAATTTTTAACTAAAATGACTATAAAAGTTAAGTGTTTTCTAAAAGAAAGCGTGTTTAAAATAGGAGTCAAAGAATATTTAAGTCTACGAGGGGTATGAGAGTAATGACAACACGACCGTCTTTATAAAAGTCGTTTGTGTCCACTGTTTTACTTCACGTTTTTTATTTATTTCGTGAAAGCATATGACAGAGTATCAGAAAACTGTTTAAATGATCAGGTTCATTTGGTTCACAGTCAAAAAGGAAGTGACCTATTTTTCAAGTCCCAAGGATTACTAGATCATAAGATCAAGACTGATGTTTGTCGATTCGCACTTCGGACTGTGACTTAGGATTCGTTGCATTTTTACGTCAGTGTTTATGATATCGGTTCGATCGAAAACCTCTTAGAGGTGTGTTCTGTAGTAAAGAAGGTTAGACGTAGCACTATACTGAGGAAAAAAAGCCTCTGCTTTGGTCAGCTATAAAGTATCAGACGTCGTTAAGAGTAAAAAGAATTGTCACGGGTAGTGTTATTGATTACATACTACTCTGTTAGTTCTGTTTCCCGCGGAAACAGTGATTTACGAGCCTCCTTCCAGGACCACCCGCGGTCGTCGAGGGATTCTCGCAAATGTGGACTCGGCGCGGGGCGGGCCCGAGCGCCTACACAGACTCGCGCAACGCCGGGGTGTGAGCCGGTTACCGTCCAAGGTCGTAGAACGGACCCGGATCTTGGGGAAGGGACGAAGGGACGAAGGGACGGAGGGACGGAGGGACGGAGGGACGGAGGGACGGAGGGACGGAGGGACGGAGGGTCTGTCGTTCTGACGGGTTCCCGAGGCCGGTGGAGGTCGTGGGAGTGACTCCCGAGTGGGCCCCAGGACGCGGCGTAGCGACAGGGAGAGGGCGGGAGCCGCAGGCCTTGGGTCCGGTTTTGAACTCTGCGAAGGGAGGCGGTGGGGGTTTGGACTTTTCAGTAGCGGGCAGGGGCTGACGAGGGGGCTGGGACCTCGCCGTGGGGCCGGCCGGGACACGCCCGAGGGACATTCGGCAGCCTGGCGCTTTGGAACCGGTAATCCGGGGGCTTGTCCCCGCCTCCGCCCTCCCTTGCTCCCCGCCGGCGCGCAACGGTACCGCTGGGGCCCGCGGGGACGCAGGGGCCGACGGGGGCGGGTCGGGGTTCGGGTCCAAGCCTGGGGTCAGAGCTGAGCGTCCGGAGCTACGGGTGTGGCGGACAGGCGGAGGGGACCGGCGCCGGAGTCGGGTCGTGTCTCCCGGCCCGCAGGCGAGCGCCGGGCGAGGGGAATGGGTACCGCCGCCACCGCTATGTCAGAGCCCGCTCCTGAGGGACCCGGGGCGGTCGTCGAGGGAAGTCCGCGCGCCGCCGGCGGTGCCGCAGACGTTGGTCCGGGCGACGCCGGGTGTCGCGAGGGCCGCCGCCCTCCTGCGGGCCCGCCAAGACGCCGCGGGCGCAGCCCGCCCCCTGAGATCTCGGACGTCGGCCGGAGCCTCTTTAGGCGGGAGCGACTCGGAGAGGCGCAGGTCGGCCTGGCCTTCTTCCTCGCACTCCCTCTGGAGCCCAACACTTCGGTCTTCCGCCTGAGACTAGAGATTAAACACCCGAAGCGGCCTCGTGATCCCAAGGTAAAGGTTCCCCTCCGCTCGTTTGGTGCACGTTTCCAAAAGTAGACGTTCCAGGTCGACCCAAATTAGATTGTGTGGACTGGCGCGGGGACGAAGTCATTAAGCATCCCCTGGTTTTCTTAAATCTTTTAGACTTCGTTAATTGTGATCCATCTTTAGATGATTTTGATAAATCGGGTTTAAAATTGGTCATTCAGGTGACCAAATATTTTTCGTTCCTCCTTGTCAGAGTTATTAGTTTCCACGTCTCTATTTTGGACGCAAAAGAGTAAAGTCTCTCCTTTTTAGGGAGTACCTGTCTACTATGATCCAAAATTCACAATAGTTAAACGCCTTTCATTCGACAATGGATCAATCTAGTCATTAACAATTCTACCACCGGCTCAATCTTTATCTGACCACAAAACACCTTTACCTCTCCAAATAGAGTAGTGTAACCGGTCGCATACGAAGAACTGAAGAAAGCCAATTAAAACACTTTGTTAGGATGTATCCATTTTTACATATTTCTTATGTATATGCAAATTTCTTAGTATTTGTCTATCTATTTCTCGTGGTCTAGTTCGTTCGCATCCTCAGTAGAACTCCCATCCCCCTTCGGAAATCGGTGTTACAGGGATCTTCATTTACACTGCGACTTAACTCAGCAAAGGAACGAAGAGACGTACAAAGATGGTGCATTCATACACGGGGATTAGTTGCATCAAATAAAAAGGACAGATGTCTGAAAAGTGTTCACCTTATTGTAATGCTTGTAATGAACAAAGACCATAAGTTGCAGTAGATACGGGTACTCCTCAAAGGCCCAACCCCACAAAGGTCAAAAGATGTACGCCCTCAGAGAACCGGTACATTTTTATCTAAATGACTTTTAGTTCATACGGAAAGAAATTTAAATGGTCGAGTACGGTTTCACAAAAGTTTTGAAGAGTATTGAATGTGACGATAGTCGTTACAACAAAAAGATAACGACACAGGTAGCATTACGGATCTTAATACTCCTAAAGAAGGGAAAAAACCGGTCAGAACACCCATCTAACGTACCGTCTAAAAAATAAAGAGAGGAATGACTACTGTTACTCTTGAGATGCAAATGATAAACCTTAAAGTAAAAATGTTTCTTTACCACGGACAAAATGATCACTGAACGCAACGCGTTCAATGAATTATAAGACGTATTATTAAACTACAGTCAACACACAACGGTTATAGAAACCCGATTAAAAGAGAGGAATACTGTTGGAAACTGATTTATATTTAAGAATTAAAACGACATCACTTAAATATCAAATACGGAACCATAGAATTCCTCGGGAGGAATAAAGTTTCAATACTTCTAAAAAAGAAAAGTCTTAATGTTCTTGAAGGGACCACCGGGTCGTTGATTCTGAGGTTCGAGGGTTTACGTCCAAACCCAAGTTAGGGACCAGTCCCTTGATCTAGGACGTACGGTGTTGATTTCTAGGGTTCCACGACGGTGATTCTGGGACACGTTGGTTTATTTATAAAAACTTTTCTTAATATCAAAACGGAAAGTATAAATCCGGACAATAACGTGGGTCTTAAAATCACTAATTTCTATTACAGTTCAAAGTAAAGAAACCGACAACCAAGGATGCGGTTTCGGAGTAAACTAAAAGTTTTGGTGGGATACTCTTTCCTTAATGAACAAAATGTCTATTTTGATTGGAGTCTTTCTAATTTATTGAACGGGTTTCAGTGTCATGATAACTGTGTTGGTCTTCGACTTGATTATATTTTCATCGGAGATAAAAATAATAGAGTTTTATGTAGACACCTAAAAAAAAAATTGAAAAACCGGTACAGGGCTCCCTACACCCTAGAATCACGGGGTTGGTCCCTAAATTGGGAGTACGGGATGTGACCTTCATATCTCAGAATTGGCGACCTGTTTTCTTCAGGGACACCAAAAATGTCACAAAGTTCCTCAGATTTTGAGTTTTCAGATTGGGGAAGGTAATAGAACGACAATTTGTGACTTTACTGACTTAACAAGTAAAAAGAGGAGAGGTTTGTTACTCATATTTTCCTTCCTAAACATAAGATAAGATTCACGTAAATAAAAAAATTCACGTAAATCTTTTCGTTCATTTTAATTCTAATACATAAATAAAATATTTTGGTACTCTTGTTTCCTTTTCAAAATAAAGGATCTAACGAAAGGGGGGTCACATTGTTCATCATTTGTTTAGAACAAGTCATTATCTGAGTGAAATAAATTTCGATTCTTTATAAAGAAGCTCCCTCTACAATTCGAGGTTTTATGTGTAAACGGTCTATAAGATCAGTGGAACATAACTTGTCTTAAACCTTAATCCCACATACAAATTTGGAATAATGTGACTTGTTGAAATTTGATCTTATAATCAGACAAGACTCATATGTCTAAACCATTTGTCGGTGTTTCCACTACCAACTTCGGTTTCTGACATGTTCCTCCCTCTTGTCCTGGTCTGGTTTGTCTCGAGACCCTTTCTGGTCAGAAATCTTTCACTCTCTACTCCTTCTTTTCCTTTCTTGGTCTCCTCCGTCGTTCTCTTGCATCCTCTGTCCTTGAGACTCGACTAAGTCCTTACCCCTGTGACCTTACCGATGGGAAAGGAGTGTTGGACCGAAAGGTGGCATTCCTTCTGGGACAGATCCGATTACCACGAGAACTAGACCTGGACGTGTTTCACTCACAGGTTATTGTAATCACTGACCATCGGTAACGGCGGAATCAGAAACCGTACCTACAGTATTTGACGTAATAATTGTTAAACTCCCGGGTCAGACCCAAATTGA
Organism: Capra ibex; assembly: GCA_006410555.1. Taxonomy (NCBI): domain Eukaryota; kingdom Metazoa; phylum Chordata; class Mammalia; order Artiodactyla; family Bovidae; genus Capra; species Capra ibex. Next base: position 959,381 of record SJYO01049919.1, on the reverse strand, counting down.
AGGTCGAGTGCGTTACGGAGGTTGAGTGTCGTAGAATACATATTTTCTACTCAGGATGAAGAAACTTTATTCACAGATCTTAGAACATTAGTTATGTCTAAGGGTTTACTGTTTCTTTGTACCTTGAGGAGGGATCCAAGAAGAAGGTAACCCGAAACGACACGTCCGGTATGTTTAGAGATTTCGTTGGTAATCACTTCGGTTTCTTAAAAGAATAAGGTCCTTGACTTTAATAGAAGTCTAAGGAAGGACAATATATTTGATTACTATTGGTTGGTTATAAATTCGGAATAGAGACGTTGAAGGAACAAAAAGGACAGCTTAGGTATCAGAGAGGCACTAGTCGAGGTAGGATAGGTACAGTCGTAAGGAACCAAAGTCGAAATCTTGTGATAGTTATAAAGTGAAGAGTTATGACCTTTTTTACCACCTGTTGGGACTTGAAATAATAATAAATCATAATTAGTAGTTGTGTCACTCTGGAATCTCATTTTTTTTTAAATAAATTATTTTTGTAGCAATATTAAAAATTTTTTTGTACACACCCCGTTGTCAAAAATTACATGAAAAGTAATTTTTTTTTTTTTTTTTTGAAACTCCCTTTACTCTCTAGGAGGGGGTTTCAACCTATGTGATTGCAATTTTAACCAGTGGTATATTTATTGGTTCGTGGAACTCTATTAAGACAAAATATTTTGTGGAAGTATGTTTTTTCCTTTTAACTCATTACGGGGTTTTGTTTCCCCGTATACTTGTACTTATCCACTTGTTTCCCCGTATACTTGTACTTATCCACTTTTATCCCTATGTGGAAAAAATAAACAGTAGTTAAGTCGTTTTAAAAAAGGGTTTTCTTATTATTCTTAATAAAAGAAATTATAGTTTTAGATGAGATTTTGTGATTTTTGACTTTTATTTTTCACCCTCTCCTTCCCCTTGATTGATCCTCTCATTCCCTTTAATTAATCTTTATTATTTAAATATTCATTATTAAATTTTGTAATTCATATTTCAAAAAATTTTGTAGAGACTATGGTCTTTCGTTTTCAGTCCTTTTTTTGTCGTTTTACCGGAAACCCAGTCCCTGGAGTTTTATGTCTTCTCTTAGTATGAAAAGTAATAGTGTTCTAACACGAATTTACTGTTTTTGTTTAGGTAAAAGAATGGATCAGAAAGTTTATTTTGTTCTATTTTTAGATGTTCTAGTTTAATTAGAACTTTTAAATTTGAATTTTCAAATTTGGAGTCTAACTTTTCAATTGGGTAGAAATTTTCGACCATCTTCATATAGTTTGAGATGCAGAATGTCTCTGTGTAAATATTATGGATATTTAAATCTGAAAAATCAAAACCCATGTGGACATGACTTTTTTATTTAAGATACAATTTACAACATACCAATACAAATTGTTCCAATATGTTTTTTTTATTTATTCTGGTTTTTGACCTTGAGACTTACTCATATATATAAATGTAGTAAAGAATGGGCACCCTATTTTCAATAGTAGTGTCACATTGGTCAGTGACTAAAATATCGTATAGGTTTACTATTTATTATCCGTTATCAATCTCCTCTAGTAGTACCATACTTTTTTCGTTCCTTTTGTCACGAAATAAAAGAAACTTTTAGTGAGTTATCTACTGTTTCCGAAAGTACAAGAGGACTACCTTCTAGTTACTATATTTTATTTAATTCCTTCTATATAAATTATGTTACATCTTGATGTAATTTTGTACACTGTAATAATAAATTGTAAGACATTAGAATTGTTCCGATGATCTTTCGAATATAAAAACACTGTAGGATACCTTTTATTACATGAATTCGTTATACTAAATGGAATCACACTCTGGAAGTATATTAAAAAATTTCTCTACTAGATAAAAAATTTTAATAGATGCTGTACTGTTCTTTATTAGAGATAAAAATTTGTATTATGAAACAGGATCTACATATATAAAAATTCCAATAGCTCCACTCTCCTTGGACTGCCCTATGGTCAAAAGGATCTACACAAGATCCTTTGTACGTGAGACAAAGACCCCACTCTTTAGTTCAGGGAAACAAAGGGGAAAGAGTAAAGTGTTTGATAAGAAGAGGTAGTGGAATTAATATAGTGCAAAACGAATTTTGATCAAGGATACTTAAGAGAGAGGAAACATCTTAGTCCAGAAAACTTTATGCGGTACCCTTTGTGTTCTGTCTCAAAATTAACCATGTTTGTGTATTTCGTGAGTGTATCGTGTTAGTTTGCACTGGCATATGTCTTGTTTTTCCTATAGTTAAAAAGACTCAAATCTACTAATTCATCGAAGGGGTTCCCTCCTATCGCCGAATCACTCCCGTGCGTAGGGTCCTCTTAGTCGAATACAAATCGAGACCAATATCGTTGCAATTCTGCAGCGGTTAGAAAGTTGTCAAGTGGTTCGACTTTCTTTCTATTAAAAGTAAGAAACTCAAAAGAATAAACTCCAAAAAGACTTTTTCTTGTCAAAAATAACTCGGCAGAAGGATGAAAGTTTTTGTATGAGGTTTTTTCTAAGTTGTGTAAGTTTCAGGTCTGTCAACGCTTTTTTTTGAACGGGTACTACGGTTGGAGTTCATAAAATAACACCCACACTATAGGTACCCCGAAGGGATCACCGAGTTACCATTTCTTAGACGGACGGTCACGTCCTCTATACTCAAACTAGGGATCCAATCCTTCTAGGGGGCCGCTTCCTTTACCGTTGGGTGAGGCCATAAGAACGGACCCTTTAGGGTACCTGTCTTCTCGGACCACCCGATATCAGGTCTCCTAGGTTTTTCTCAATCTGTGCTGAATCGCTGATTTGTTGTTGTTGCTATAGAAACGGTATTAAAATTTACTAATTTATACATATTACTTTTATACAAAATTTTGAAATTTGTATAATTTTTTATTTAAAATCCTGAAGGAACCGTTAGGTCACCAATTCTGAGACGTGAAGGTTACGTCCCCCACGTCCAAGTTAGGGACCAGTCCCCTGATTCTAGGGTGTACGGGATGTCACGTCGTTTTTTTATTTTTGTTCATTTTAAAAGTTTGTAATTTATGTATAGTATTTCTTGACTTCAACAGAGGTGAATCACATCATAACAAAAATTTACATTATTTTTGAGTATATTCTGAGTTTCCTCACCAATTTATATGGTACAAGGTATATATGTCACCTTTTGAAACGTGGAAATTCTCTTCTTACTTTAGAGAAAGACACATTACTGTACATTTCTAGAGGTTCGATATAATAATTCACCTTTTCCGTTTCAGGTCTTATCACATATATAATGGAAAACACGTGTTTCTTCCCTTTGTATTTATGACTAAGTACACGAATGTATACGAATTTCTTTAAGATCTTCCAATCGTTTTTGTTTGTTAGGTTTTTTGGTTTGTACACTCCTATTCTTGACTCATCTTCTCATTGTCCCTTCTTCCCTCTGAAAAATGAGACACATAAAATTTTTGATATACGTCCATAGTGTATCAGTTCTTTTTATTCAGTTCCTCTCTAATTTTTTTTTTTTTTGGTCGGACCTTAATAGATGTTTAAACTTTCATTCGATCCTTTCAAATATACAAATTTTACGAGGTTTGTATTATCGGTTTTCCAACCTTTGTTGGGTTTACAGATGATTACCTACTTAACTATTTGTTTTACACCATATATGTCCGTTACCTTATTATTAGTCGGAAATTTTCTTTTAAGACAATGTACGATGTTATACCTACTTGGAACTCTGTAATACTGTTCACTTTATTCGGTGAATGTTTTCCTGTTTATGACATACTAAGGTGAATACACCTTTTAAGTACTTAAGTATTTCAAGACAGTTTAAGTGTCTCTGTCTTTCACCAACCGTCCTTTACTTCTCTCTCCCTTATTTCCTCACCAATAAGGACCTATATCTTAAACAAAATGTTTTACTTTTTCAAGACCTCCAATCGACGTGTGTGACACTTATATGAAGTATGGACACTTAACATGTGAATTTCTGTCAATAGTACCGTTTAAAATTCGATACACCAAAAGATTGTATTAAAATTTCTTCTCTCCATTTATTACAGGGTTTGTTTATCTTTTATTTTTAGTCTTTCGTTTCGTCTTTTATGTCAATTGAGTGTCAAGGTAGAAGTAACGAAGATTGTTTTCTATGATGTTACTATGAAAACAGAGAAGGAACCATAGACAGTTGACATAATTGAAGTTGGTAGGGTTGTCTTCTTACACGGTTATCCAGTAACTACTGGAAATTGACGACGGACATACCACGTTACTATGGTTATAGTCTCCCAAATGTTGGTCGGACAAAATTTGTCTTTTCTTGTGTTAAATTTTACTTTTTTTAGGACTGAAAACAATAAATTCGAAATGATTTAAATAATTTATTTTACAAATGTATTACACTGTTGACTACAAATATTATGTACAAGGATACATATTGTGTTCAAGGATGTTCCTCCTTTATTTAATAACTTAATGAGATTCCGATGTAGATGTAAAGGACTCTCCGTTATTAAAGGCGTTTGTGACGAGGGACTTAAAAATCTTCAAGCACCGTTATATTACCAAACATACGGTGGTCTCGTCACTACGGTATGGTTTTGTCATGTTTCTTTATTTAAATTGAAAGACGAGAGGGAAAAGTGACTTCAAAGGTCAGAGGTTAGTATGACTGAAGACGTGATTTACCTGTGTTAGTCTTAATAGACTACAATGTCTTTCAATAGGATTCACCTTTGGGTTTTACGGTAATAACATAATCTATGTCATTAATGACAGAATCTATTTACAACAGTTTTATTTTTGTAAGTTCGAAGTCAGGAGAATAGAATTGTCTTCAATTACGATCTAGATTTCAAGGAACTCAAGATTGTAAGATAATGGGACGTGGAATTATAATTAAACGGGAGTTTTAAGTTAAGATTCAATGGAATTATTTTTGACTCCAGTCCTTTTGTTGCTCAAACCGAAGGTGATACAATGACTGTGGAGGGAAAAGTTGAACAAGACCACGACCTTGGATTTGTCTTTTTATTCGTAGGACGAACACTTTGTTAGAGACTTCATTTCTCATGACATACATATGTTCGCCGGTGTCTCTGTCATGACGGTCTATACCTGTGTCTACTTTTTATAGAAGGAGAATTTCAACTTACATTTTCTTAACTGTTTTTACTTACTATAATCAGTGAAAATCTTCCTTTGGGTAGCATTTGTACGATGTATTTCAAGTATGTTTTTAGAGATGCTTTCAGCCGGTATGTGACCCGAAGTGTATGTAATGACACAATAGGGGGCAAAGTATCCGTAGTTTCCGGTCTTCTCTATTCATTGGACGGGCTCGGAATGTTATGTGGGACCGTGATTCTAAGTTGAATCTAGACCGAGGTTATAGACACAAGAAAGTTAAAAGAACAATGAAAAATACGTTTATTATCTCGGTATTTCAAGGGGTCCAAGATGGTGGGGATCATTTTTAAAATTTCCTAATAGAACGAGGATGCAGTGGGATGTAGTGGAACTAATTAAAATTGTATTGAGTAAACCTTAGGACTCCGGTTCTCTGTCCTTTACACTCATCGTCTTTATTTCTTAGACTTGTTAGTGACCACTCCAATTATTAATATTGAAGATTGATTGTCTAATCTCAACACCAAATATTTTTGTCAGTATAGTTGATATGGAGTTATTTTTTATTTTATTTTTAAAATTAATGTATTTTTATATTTTCATCAGTAAATACTCTAGTCAAATAGACTTATTTAAAAGGTCTCGGACGGACAAGGAGTCACAACTAAGAAGTAAGACTTTGTGATCTCGTTACAGGTTCTGTTACTTTTAAGGTCGTACCATGTACTTACGATTCCGGGATAAAAATTGTTGGCGACTGAAGTGGGTAGAATTAGAGTTTGATATAAAATATAATTCTTACTATACGTATCTAGTTTAACTACTGATATAAAAATCAACTTGAATACATTTTTAAAGGTTTAGTTATTACTCTTCGTCATATCTTTTGTTTAACATCCTTGTGTCTCAGTTTTGAAACAAGAATCAAAGATCTTTATTCTTAGTTCAGTAAATTTCAGGAACACGTATAAAAAAACACTATTTAAACATTTCTCCAGAAAGCCACGTATACACCCTCGTCCTCTGCGTGCCCTTTGCAGACATGAAAATCGAGTCAAAACGACACCCGGATTTTGACGAGATCTTGTATTTCAGATAAAAAAATTTTTTCCAGAACTTGTAGTCAAATAGAATGGAAGACAGGTAAACATTTGGGTTTGAAAACTGTCATAGTTACGGTTAATGAAAAGATCCTTTACATTAATATGTGAACGTAAGTGAAAGATCGAAAGGATGAAGTTTTGTTAAACTATAGATAGTTAGTAGTCTTATTTGGAGGAGGGTTTCTATTCACTTAGACATCTTTCTTTTCTAAGAAAACACACTTTAGTGTTCTTCGTGTGATCAAAATTGACTATTCGACATTACTTCGTTAGCGAAGACTTTGACTCCTTAAATTTTTTATCCCGTTTGCCTCTTCTTGCTTCCTTTACAATCAAACACACACACACACACACACACAAAATGGAACACACATAATTCTTTTGTCTGTCCTAACAAACCGAGCTTACGAGGTTGGTCGGTTCCTAAAAGACTTATTAGTCGTATTTTGAGGTCAAGGTCGAAATGTAGAAATTTCAATCCATCCAAATAGTGACGCAACCGGTGAAATAGACTAGGTGTGAGGTCGAAAGGAAGCATACAGTCAAATAATGAATTCCTGTATTAAAATGATTCCCTTAATGTCTTTATCAAAATCAAACCACTACTTGTGTTTATACTTTTAGTGAGTATCGACTGTGACAATGTTTATGGACAAGTAAGACATAACGTGTCAATTGACATGTTGACGTAAGAATAAGACGAGGTCGGAGAACTTATTCGAAAGTGAGTACGGTTCTCGAGACAGTTGCTTAGTTTAAGTCCTAATAGTCAGATGACTTTAGTAGGAAATTTGTTCATAGATCAAATTTTAACTTTGGAATTACAGACGAATGGAACGAAGTGCCAAATCGTGGTCCCCTCCTTCGACGACTACCAGGGGGTGGTTGTGTTTAGAGGCACTTTTTTTGTCACCGGGATCCGTTTGTCCGACCGATTAAACTCTCCGAAGTAGGTGATATGTTTTTAGTTTTCAAAATGCTCTTTTATACCCTACCAAATAAGGGTATGTACAACAACGTTGATATTCGATTTGTGTTTCTTTTTTTTATCTAGTCAATAAATTATACAGGTTCTTTATTTGGAATAAAAAGGGTACAAACTTTAATTTTCTAGTTTTTTCTCGAGAAACAGGGGGTTTGTCTTTAGGGGTTACAAAAAATTAAATCTTTGTGAATGTTGTACGTTTGTAAAAATTAAAAAAAGATATTTAAAATTTTTTAGTTCAATTAAAAGGTCTGTGTTATTGTTACGAGTTCAAACCTAGATAGCTTTACCTCTAGACTTGTAAAGTTCTCCGTCATTCAATTACTTAAAAAAAAAAATTACACTTGATCCTGAAGTGAAGACTCTTCTACCTCATGAAAAGGAATGGTGTTTCATGTTGATTTTTGGGACCTGTAATATATATTTTCATATTTCGGAGACTTTCCACCTCTTTTCTATTTAGTCGATCTCTGGAACCCTGTACTCTTTATCGTGTCATTAAACAAGGGACCCAAAAGAAAAACGGAATGTATAGGGTCTAAAGTCTGTATACCTTGTAAGATTCACTTTTTAAGGTTAGGGTCTTCTAGTGTATACTATACACTTTGGTTCGTCCTGAAATCCCCCGGGAGGACCCGTGTTTTCGGAAAGATCCAGGGAATAAAGAATAAACATCCTATTTTCGAAGTCGGAGGATCTAGAGGAGTCTCAAGGTTTCTCGTCTAAGTATTGGGTGAAAATTGGTACGGACTCAAGTGCGATTATTCTACTGAAAGAACGTAAGACACTCAGTAAGTTCGTTTACTACCTTGGGTTCCTCCTTCTGTATCCTTAAGGGTTTTACCCGTGTTCTCTAGACTTGAACGTTAAGTCTTGACTTCATCCCCTGTCAGAACACCCAGACTCGGGAATTGGACACCTCGGACGTGATTGAGATGTATCAATCACAGTCTTCACACTCATCTCTCTTTGTCTCAAAAGGAAATGGTCCTATAAAATTTGATCTTCTAGCCTCGGGACTTTTTATCTGGTCTTTGAACAAAGTCAAGTCTTCGTTTCTCGTTTGATATTTGAGTATTTGACCAGGATACCAAATATATTTACTTAGACGTTTAAATCAGTTACGTTAACTTAAAGAGTTTCACGGTAAAGAGAGGAGTAAGACTGTCGTTTTTAATGACAGTCATACTAATATGTTATTAACATGAATGAACTGATAACATCTCAAGAAGATCTTCTCGATTTCTAAATTACCTGAAACTAGACGTTTAAAGGAGGAGACATTTAAAAACCTATAGACCTACATGGAAGACTTAGACCGGGTTCGCGTTTTTAGGTTAAAATTTGAAACGATTGAAGTTTTCTTATAACAGTTGTCGTCTCACACATATCGACCAGTTGTTTTGTGATTTTGGTGTCCGTATCTCTTAAGAATGGATAATTATTTGTTTTCTTACCTTTTCTCGTAATGAAAATCGAGGACTATTAAAAATTGTAAATATAAAAAGTTTTTCTTAATCTTTTGAATTGTCCTTCGTATAGATTCTCGGTTCGGTTCATTGAAAAATAAAGGAAACTAAAAGAAAAAAACTGACGTGTCGAACTCTATAGAGTCAAGGGGGTAGTCCCTAGCTTGGACCCTGGAACCGTCACTTTCGTCACTTTCTCAGGATTGGTTACCTGATGGTTCCTTAAGGGGTTTCATTGAAAATTTTTTAATATTTCGGTTTTACAGAATACTTTCAATTGTACCGTAATAATAGTACGATAGTTACTATACAATGGTTATATAATTAATATAGTGCTATTTTAACTCATGTATATTTGAAACTGATCACGGACCGTGTTTCATAGTTAGTCATTTATACACCACGGTAGTAGTAGTAATAAGATTCTGACGAGTCTTTAAATAACTGTACTTTTTTTTTTTAAGTTATTCTTAGACATAGTCCCTGAAGGGACCGCCAGGTCGTCGATTCTAAGACACGAGGGTTACGTCCCCGGGGCTCAAGCCAGGGACCAGTCTCTTGATCTAGGGTGTACGGTGTCGATTACTAGGGCTTCCGACGTTGATTGAAGACCACGTCGGTTTATATATTTATTAAAAAAAAAATTTCTTAGATAAATTTGGAGGAGCATGTTGAACAGTAAAAAATTTCGCTTCTTTTTGTGTCTCTAAAATCTGTTAGAATTTACATTCCATATGTGTTCTACTAATGTTGATAGCCATTAAATCAAAAAGATAAAGAGTACAGTAAGAATCAAACTTTGTTTCTGTAAAACTAAACTTTAAGTCGGGCAAACTATTGGTCATAGTGCAAGAGACTTGACTTTTCTTTTGCCTAAATTTATGGGTCGAAGATTCGTTTTCTCATCATTAAGAATGTTCTCATGTATAACATCAACAAAAAGGACAAGGGCCGTATGGGTGCTACTCCCACATCAGAAAACTTTCTTCATGGAAAAAGTACCGAACGGAGACTCCGAATAAGTTTGGATGTAAATTTAAATTTTTATTATCCCTATTCTCATAACTTAAAAGTTACTCGTTGAATTGATATTCTTTTCGTCAGACACAAGATCGGACAAGAAGTTATCAGAAGAGTTTCATTCGTTTATAGTACCACTGTAATTTTTAGTGTGCATTTGATGAAGGTCTCTCTCCGACAGATTTTTGGCATTAATCTTCAAATTACTTAGTAATTCTGTGATCTGATATTATATCTAATTTAATTTTTATCTTGGTTCTTTTTAATTACCTGTGTCCGTACGACTAATATTGTATGGAAAGTCTTACGTCCGTTGACACAGGAAACGTAGTACACCTTCTTGTCTTGACTCCTTCCTATATTTGACACCAAGTGCTTTCAGTTACTAATTTAGAGCTTCAAAAACCGACTTTTCGTTTTTTTTTTTTTTTTTACGAAAAATATTATAAGGAGTCCTTTGACCTCATTATAAGTCTAAGTAAATAGCAATGTTTGGACCGTCCTCATAAAAGGTAGTCAAATCTTTCTAAAGGATTACCCCATAGATATAGTGTTAAAAAAAGAAGGACCAGGTTAGACTTGTTTCAACTAAGACCCTCAGGACTGTTCAAGGACTTTGTCGTTTTGTATACATACACTTATAAAAAGTAAATTGTATCAGTCACCCAGCCATATTCTTTACGCAATGACAGAAAACTATGTCGTCTATTCTTAGAAGGACGGTCACGCTCCCTGTACCCAAACTAGGGACCAGACCCTTCTAAGGTGCACGACGTCTTGTTTATTCGGGTACGTGGTGTTGATGACACGAGATCCCAAGTGAACATCTCGGACCCTCGACGTTGAGGACTCGGGCTTACGACGTTGAGGACTTCGGAAACGTGGATCGTGGACACGGGGTTTTGTTCTCTTCGGTGGTGCTACTCTTCGTGTGTGTCAGGTCGATCCCTCATCGGGGGTGAGAGACGTTGGTCTCTTTCAGGTACGTGTCGTTACTTCTGGGGTCACGTTGGTTTTTATTTTCTTCATTTTTCATTTACCCGGTCTTATTGATACTTTTACCGATGGTCGGGGATTATGTATGAACGGTTGGTTTCCGTCCTATTCCGGGACCTAACCACTCGTTTGTCTTATCCCCTTCCGTTTTCCGCCACCGACCCTGAGACTCGAGGGTGACATCCCCCGAGTCCAAGTGAGGGACCAGCCTCTTGATCTAGGATGTACGGTGTTGATTCTGAAGTATACGGTGTTGCTTTTGAGAGAGTACGACGTAGATTCTGGACCTCGTCGGTTTATTTAATTTTTTTTTTGTTTTCCGTCAATTATTAGGCTTTGGATGTTGTAGACGACTGTTGAGTGAACCGGAAGGAACTTGAGGTTGGACCCGAGTGGTGGGGGTCGTCCTAGGGCTCGTGTACCGGGGACGGAGGAGTCCGGACGTTATGTACAGAGAAAGGGTTTCCGAAGAGGGCGAGGCGATAGTCCGACTGGACGCTACAAGGGCTCCAGGGAAGGTACCAAGAGACATGACAAGAAAGAACAGTAAAGGGGTGACCAGGGTACCGACGTGGACTCAGACTTAGGGTTTAGATGTAGTGGTCCGGACTGGATTGAAAGGAGAGGATGGGGTAAAGAGTGGGTTCGAAGTCGAAACTTGCAGGTCGTCCGTCGTTCTAGAAAGGTGACTCAATTTTGAGTCCGTCACATTCAAACGTTTTGCCCTGTCGAAAAATAGGGACGACTTCGGAAGAGGAGGAGGACACCTGGACTGGAGCCCATTACCGAGGACGTAGATGTACTGACAGAAAAAAAAAAAAAATTGTACTGACAGAACTAGGAAGGGAGAGGGTGGCACGTCTAGGTTAGTCCTAGAGTCACAGTCTGTTAAAATGAAAGGTTTATGAAGAGTTTCCGTAAGGTGGAAGAGGCAGTTTTGATGGAACGAGGGTTAGTGGAGTTCGGACCCGGTGATATCGTCCGCGGACCAAGGAGACGAAAGTCAAAACGGAGGTGACTAATTGAGATAAGAGGTGTCACGTAAGTGTCTTTTTGACGTTTAGACTAATAGTAAGAAAACAAGTGAATTGTACCATGTATTTGGGAAGATACTGGACTGGAGAGGTTATTGAGGAAATAGAAAATGTAAGGTCTTTCGTCAATGATGGATGTGAAAGGTCTTGTGGGGTGGAGTGTGGTAGTCCGGAAAGGTGTGGGGCAGGGGAGACAGACCATATGCGAAGGGTGTGACGAAGTGTCTCGATTGTAAGGGGGTGTCCTACTTCTAGATCTTGTTGGGAAAAGTGAACGAAAGGGGCTCGGAGGATTTTGACCCAATTTACGGAGAGGAGACAAAGGGTAATTAAGTTTGTAAACAGTATAATCTGACTTTATATATAAATAAACAATGGGTGTTCTGATGTTTAAGAAGTTCTTGAACGTTTCATAGATTGTGTAGAATCCATGATTTATTTATGAAGTGTCCTGACTGACTTCCCTGAGGATTCTTTGTCGTCTTTATAGTGTCGAATATGTGGTTATAGTACTTTGGACCTAATCCCGATCAATGACGAATTGGTCCTAATGACTAATGACCTCTCGTTCGGACCTTTAAAGGTGACGTCAATGGGAGACCTAGGGTTAATGACTAGAGGTGGGTGACTCTTTACACTGAGTACGGACGTGAATTTACGTTCCTTCCGACCCCCAGGTCCTTCTCCCCTTATACCTATAATTGCTTGTACCTATAATCGAAGATGGTGTTTAAAAGTATGGTTGATAAGATGATAAATAAATTATAAAAAGAAATGTAATTAAATGAAACAAAATTAAATATGAAATATAGTGTTGATATTTACCTTTTACCACTAACTTCGGTACTTTAATTTCTACGAATGAGGAACCTTCCTTTCAATACTGGTTGGATCTCTCGTATAATTTTTCGTCTCTGTAATGAAACGGTTGTTTCCAGGTAGATCAGTTCCGATACCAAAAAGGTCACCAGTACATACCTACACTCTCAACCTGACACTTCTTTCGACTCGTGACTTCTTAACTACGAAAACTTGACACCACAACCTCTTCTGAGAACTCTCAGGTAACCTGATGTTCTTTTAGGTTGGTCAGGTAAGATTTCCTCTAGTCAGGACCCACAAGAAACCTTCCTTACTACGATTTCGACTTTGAGGTCATGAAACCGGTGGAGTACGTTTCTCAACTGAGTGACCTTTTCTGAGACTATGACCCTCCCTAATCCCCGTCCTCTTCTTCCCCTACTGTCTCCTACTCTACCGACCTACCGTAGTGGCTGAGTTACCTGCACTCAAACTCACTTGAGGCCCTCAACCACTACCTGTCCCTCCGGACCACACGACGTTACGTACCCCACCGTCTCAGTCTGTGTTGACTTACTGACTTGACTATTTGACTATTTACCTTTTTTCGTTAAACTTGTTTTACAACTCACGGGTCTCCCGATTCCTCCTCTTTATTCGCAATGTCGGTTGTGTCCTGTAGACAGGACGGACGACGTGTGCACCAACACTCTTAATAAATCCATTCTAAGGTAGGTATAACACGAAGGGTCCACCGAGTCACCATTTCTTAGGTGGACGGTTACGTCCTCTACACTCAAGTCAGGGACCCGACTCTTCGATGGGACCTCTTCCTTTACCCTTGGAGGAAGTCTTAAGAATGTACCTTTTAGGGTACCTGTCCTCGGATCACCCGATGTCAGGGACCCCAGTGTTTCTCAGGCTGTGTTGAATCGTTGACTCGTGTGTGGGTGTGTGTGTACAGGTGTAATGATGATACCTTGTATTACATGATTTGTTTTGAAATCGTCAACCTATTGACGATTTACGGTTAATTGTATATCCGAGGGGTCCACTGTGATCACCATTTCTTGGACGGACGGTTGCATCCTCTGTATTCTCTGAGTCCAAGTTAGGGACCCAATCCTTCTAGGGGACCTCCTCCCGTACCGTTGAGTGAGGTCATAAGAACGAACCTCTTAGTAGTACCAATCTCCCCGAACCGTACGATGTAGGTATCCCGACGTCTCAACCTGTGCTGACTTCACTGAAATTGTGCGTGTGTGACTTGACATACAAATTTTACCAATTACCAATTAAAATACTACACACTTAAAATAGATTTTAAAAAAAAATTTGCGTACTTCGTGACCATGTTAGATGATGTACTTCTACTTGGAGTCTTTGTCATACAATTCATTTTTTTCGGTCAGTGTTTTCTGGTGTGTTCACATACTTAGTCTTTTCCGTTTAGATATTTGTGTCTTTCCCTTGACCACCGACGGATCCCGACCCCCTCACTGATGTCCCATGTCCCTCAGAAGGTCCCCGTTACTTTTACGAGATTTTACCTAAAACCACGACTGACGTATCGAACCACTTATATGATTGGTGGTGACTTAACATATGAAATTTACATACTTGACATACCATATACAAATGAATAGCTATTTCGAAATGGGAGGGGTGGGTTTTTCCCTTGTAAAGTAGTGGACAGATTGCTTGTCCAATGACAACAACTCAATTAGAGGAAGTGCATAGGGGATCTGTTCCGTTTGTCACAAGAGAGAAGAGGTGAATTTTATTAAGACAGTGGACGGTAATCTAAACACTATCCATACCGAGGTGAAAATGCGACCTTTAATACATTTATGACAGGTAGTGTTTGACAGAAATGTACAAGACAAGATTAGTCCGAGGGTTACGTCGACGGTGAGAGGAGGGATACTTTCTCTTTCTTTTTCTCTTTAATTAAAATTTTATGAGAGAGTCCCCTGAAGGGACCACCACGTTACCGTTTCTGAAGTTCGAGGGTTCCGTCCCCTGGACCCAAGTTAGGGACCAGTCCCGTGATCTAGGATGTACGGCGTTACTTTCTAAGGAGTACGGTGTTACTTCTGTCTTCCAGAGTACACGACGGTTTATTTATGTATTTTTAAATAAATTTTTTATTATTGGAGAGCCCTGACGGGACCACCAGGTCACCAATTACAAGTGTGAGGGCGACGGCACTCATACGCAAACTAGGAACCAATCCCTTGATTCTGGAATGTTCGGTGCACCGCTCCGTTTTTTTTTGTTTTTGGAGAGTAGTGGTCTAGAGATTCGTCCACGATCTCTCGAGGGGGGAAAAAAACTCCCCCCTTCTTAGGGGGAGTGACATGGGGGTCCACCCTAAAGACTTGTTGTACGAATAGTCGTGAAACTAAGAACTGACTGTGGGGGTGGAGGACAAGACTATGTGCAATTGCGATGTCTTCTGTTTAGTATTATTAGATTGAGACTTGGACGTCACTTCCTTCGTCATTTTATAAAGAAATCATAAATGTTCTCTTAAATATTAATAACAATAACTTTGTTTCCGTTCGTGTAATTGTTAAGGTCACACAGAGTCTTCATTCGTAAATGTCAGAGAACCCGTGATGATAATATGATGTAAAGTCTTCGGACGACCGCGTGTATGAACCGTATAAATGATATGAATACATAATACATCAGATATCTTTTACTGAATTTGAAAGAAGTGAGACTACCGTGGAACACAATTTCAGATCATAATTTGTTTATTGCAAGAATCCAGAGTTCAGTGTAATAGTTCTAAGTGAGACCTTTCTTTTCTTACCCAGTTTTTGTTGATTTATAATGATTTCTTTTTATGCTACGTTTTACGTGTTTTAATATTCAAATATTCATTGAACATGTTTTTTTCTGGAGTGTTTTATGTTATAACTGTATGAAATCTCTTAAACTTAGAGATACTTTTGAATGATTTTTTGAAAATTTTATGAGATCACAAATTTTTATAAGTCATTTTGAAGTAATTAAAGATGACACGGTATACAATTTTAAGTGGAACTATATAAGTTCATAAAATGAGAAAAGTGACTACTTTTTCCTATATTGAAATGATTATTAAAAATTTTATTCTAAAGAACTCCATATAAATCAGATGATTTTTATTGTTACCAAGAGAGGAATCTTTTTTTAAGTAACTGTCGGTAGACCTCAACCGTACTTATATACTTTGAAGTACGGAAATTGTACCAGACATTGGACACAAACAGTACTTAATGTTTAGAGTAGGGTGACCGATTAGGTTTAATGATTTCAAAATGACATAATTTACCTGGTGAATGTAAAGACTTCGTCCGTAATTGGTATGTACAACCATCAAAGAAAATAATAGGAATCTAACTCTGAGGTCCCAATTGTAATCTGTGGTTTCCGATTTTATGAGATTCACACATTCGAACTCTACGACCCAAAGAAGAAAATAAAACCCGGTGTACGACCACCCCTGACTTGACAGAAGGTAGACAACAAGTTGGCGGGATTTCTATTTCGAGGTTCAGTCTCTACGTATATTTTGTAAAGTGACCGATACTTTACTCCATAAAGATTTTATTCATGTGTATACACTGTTAGTAGTATGAAATGGTGGTGTCGTGGATGAAAAAATTTTTTCAGTAAAGTCCCCGTTTATACGACATCCTATCGTATCTTTTGTACCTGTCATTTTGTTCCAAAGTTTTTTGACACGGACATAATGTCAGGGTTTAAAGGGTTCAAGTACCAAAAACGGTAATTCTCTAGAAAACAACGACAAAACAAAACAACCGTATACGAACTACATGATACAATAAAAGTCCACACGTTACATTATTAAATTGTGTCAACCGAGAACTTGTTGTACTTAACTTGAGATACCCAGGTGAATGTGTACCTAAAAAAAGGTTATCATTTGTCGTGGTGTGCTAGGTTCTAACCGATTTATGTTCTTACACCTGTTTGGAACATAAGTTGGGCTCGAGTGGTGCGTCAACATACACCTCCCGGTTGATACTCTGTATGAGTCTAAAAACTGACGTCTCTCCTAACCTCGGGGGTTGAGGTCGTAACAAATTCCCAGTTGACATGAAAATTTTCAGGAAATATACTTAAAAATCCGACTTAATCTTCAAACCAGGACTAAACTAGAACAAAGGATCAGAATTAAACGTAGATTGGTGAAAGAACGCAGGAGGTTCTGAGAGTGACCGGATACTATCATACATATACACAATTAGTGAATCAACACAGGTCGACAAACACTGGGGTACCTGAACGTCGGGCGGTTCAAGGAGACAGGGACCCTAAGAGGTCCATTCTTGTGACCTCACCCATCCGTAAGGGAAGAGGTCCCCTAGAAGGACTGGGTCCCAAGTTTGGACCCAGAGGACGTGACGTCTGTCTAAGAAATGGCAGACTCGGTGGTCCCTTCGAGTTACTTCCATATTTATGTATATTGACGAGTATTCCGTCGATTATTTGAACGGTATACATCTTTTTATCTGTTCATATTTGTTCTGGCTAGATGACCTAATATAATTCAGTCTCGATGACCTAATATAACAGATCTTTTTGGTTAAAGGGTCAAAACTTGATGTTTTCCAAACTTTAATTTTGTAGTTGATTTTTTACCTTCTAAAGAACTTTATCGTAAATTCTTTTCAATGTAAGTGTTACGGATATGATGTAGAAATTGATATAAGATATTCAAGATGTTAATAAAGTAAAGGGGTCCTTGACATACGTCGTTCTAATTTTATAGGTGAAAACCTTTTTCAAAATTTTCGTAAGATAAAAAGAGGTTTCTTTATCCGAACAATATATTATACTTGATTGATACGAAAAAAGAGAAAGGATAAGGGAAGCAAAATTTATTGGTTTTACTTCAGTAGTTACAGCCTGGTCGGTTTGTACAATTTAGTAAGACTCAACTGTGAATGAATTGACCTTAATTATGAAAGTCTTCTGTCACAAATGGACGATATCTCTCGTGTCAACGGGTAGACACTTGTCATAAATGTCCAAACGACAAGGAGTTAATAAAGACCGTTTCCTTGTTCGAAACAGAAAAGGAGAGGTCATCTAAACAATTATGCCACTTTGTTTCTCTTACGGTAGACTAAAGAATCGGAATTATTAAGACACCCCCTTTTTTACCTACTCACAAAAGATTCTTAATTCATTTTAAATAATATATAGAAAAGGTAATGTACATTCATTTTGAAAGTCTAAGTTTTTGTGTTTTTCCTTTCTCGTTGTAAGTACATAGGGTAATGTGGTCTTATTATTGGTGACAATTGTAAAACCCTATAAAGAAAGTTGAAACCAAGTAAACTATTCAAAAGTTTCAAAAATTTGTTGGATTCCTTTTGTGTCGATGGATCTCACAGAGTAAACCATGGAAACCACGTAATCCATAGAAACCGGTGGACTACGCTTCTCGACTGAGTAAATTTTTCTGGGACTACGACCCTTTCTAACTCCCGTTCTCCTCTTGCCCTACTGTCTCCTACTCTACCAACCTACCGTAGTGACTGAGTTACCTGTACCCAAACCCATCTGAGATCCTCGACCACTACCTGTCCCTCCGGACCACACGACTCCAAGTACCCCAGCGTTTCTCAGCCTGTACTGACTCGCTGACTTGACTTGACTGTCACAGAGTTTATATTCTATCCTTCAAATTTTATTTCAAAAAATATCCTTCTAAAAAATTTAAAATAAAATAATTCCCTATTACAATTAATAATTTGTAATTAAGTATTACAACACGATTAAAGGTGACATGTCGTTTTACTAAGTCAATATGTATATATAAAAAAAAAGTATGAGAAAAGGTAATACCAAATAGTGTCCTATATTTTATATCAAGGGACACAATCAGTTATCCTGGTATGACAATTAGGTAACATGTGTATTGTGAAACGTAGACGATTAGGGTTTGATTTGCAGGTAGCTGTCTCCTTGTCTGTTTCTTCTACACCATGTAGTCTTATGATGAGTCGGTATTTTTTCTTAATTTATTACGGTAAACGTCGTTGTACCTGGGTCCCTAATAGTATGATTGACTTTATTCGGTCTTTCTGTTTTTGACATACTATAGTGAATATACACCTTAGATTTTATACTGTGTGTTTTTTGAAAATATTATTTTTTCAATTGTTACAAAAGTTAATATATCATGCGACAGTTTTAAGAAAAAAAAAAAAAATTTCATGGTGTTGGATATTTAATGTTTTACAAAATCCGGATCGTTCGTGTCACTTGTTGACTGACAGTCCATATTTACACACAGTTGTTTTCAATTTCCCTTTTCTTGTTACTTGTTTGTTTTGGGACTCTTTACTTTAATCTCTTTTGTCGAATTGGAGAAAATAGTTCTACGAACCGTCCGTGTCCCATGTAGACCGGTCAGAAATCCATCTCTTCGTCCGGCCGGAGACCCAGTCGGGAGGAGAGAACCGAATCGTCGCATATGTCTTGTTCGACACTTTTGTATCATGCAAAACAGTTCATTTTAAAATTAAAAGTTATAAAGGAATATACAAAATGTCAGTTATATATAATATTAAAAAAAAAAAAACCGGTATGGAGTACCGGCATCCTAGGCTTAAGGGGGTAGTCCCTAGTTTGAGTCCGGGACCCGTCACTTTGGTGTCTCAGGGTTGGTGACCTGGTGGTCCCTTAAGACTTATGTATAATAGTAAAATTTTAGCTTTCCAGTTAAGTTAATAAAGGTAAAACTTTTATTGTGCTAGACTTAAGTTATGTCCATTATGTCGTTTAATTTACGGTTGACAAAGCAAAGGTGTTTTGTTTGCATCATATATAAAGAGTGAAATGTGTCTTTGTTTATAAATGTTGAAAAGAATCTATCATTTACAAATCCAGAGGTTATTTACATTCTCCCTTTAGTTAGTTCTCTCCAAAATGTAAAACTTCAATTGTCAGCAATCTGTGCTAAAAGGGACAAATTTTATTCATTTACTTAATTTGTGATATTTTACGTATAATAAATACAGTATTATTGACCCTATTGATTTGCTCTGATTGAGATGTCTCAAATGACGAAGAAGGTCTTGTCTTCCACCGTAGTTCATGTAATCCAAAGACACCGCGAGAAGTCTCTTTGGTAGATTCTGTTCAATCTACATCAAGGAAATCAAGTACTTTTGTGGAATCGTCATTGTAAATTTGGATACATTGGACGAAACCCTAAGGGACCACCGAGTCTGCCATTTCGCAGACGGACGTTACGCCCTCTGGGCCCAAGCTAGGGGCCCAGCCCTTCTAGGGGACCTCTTTCTTTACCGTTGGGTGAGGTCATAAGAACCGGATCTTTTAAAGTACCTACCTTCTCGGACCACCCGATGTCAGGTACCCCAGCGTTTCTCATCCTGTGCTGACTCGCTGAAACGAAGCGAAGTTGTACGAAACCCTCCGGAAGAGTGTTCGTGAGATGAACACAACGGACTATGTCCTGCACGACACGAATCAACGAGTCAACATAGGGGTACCTGATATCGGGTGGTACCTGAAACACTGGCGTACCTGATATCGGGTGGTCCGAGGAGACAGGTCCCCTAAGAGGTCCATTCTTATGACCTCACCGAACGGTACGGGAGAAGGTCCCCTAGGAGGGTTGGATCCAAAGGTCATCCACTTGAGAAATGGTAAGCTCAGTGATCCCTTTGGTATCCATTGGTTTATTTTGAAAATTTTTAATTTTACTTGAGTATTTGCTGTTCCAAATACTTGGAACCCCGACACCTGGTTCTCTCAGTTAGGTTTAATTGCCAGGAAGATACAATTAAAAAGGGATGTGTCCTTGACTCCGTCTTCCTTCTCCTGAGACGAAGACCCTAAATAATTTTCCCTTTTTATAGACTTACTGTAAGGGAAGTATATTACTATTTTCCTTCGACCTTACTTTAAAATGTTGTAATAATATCAAGTTAATATAGTGTTCAAATTAGTGTTCAATTTATCCAAAAACACTCGACCAAATCTGTAGTGTCGAGGTATATTATAAAAAGGAAATCTTTTATACAAAGTTTACGGTTTAATGATTGAATCTTTACTTAAAAATCTTATATTAGGGTGAATGTTTTATTTTTAGGAGGAATTTACTTCAATCAGATTATTGTATTCGAAAAAGACAATAATGGTTTCACCTCTTTCAGTTTGCGGCATTCTACTCTTTAGAGGAAGGAGTGGGTGTTATGGATATATATATATATATATAGTTACTAAATGTTATTAAGACAGACGAACAAAGAATGTGTGACTTATACGTTGTGTGTGTGGTCATATAAACAAACTCGGAACAAGTTTAGTCAAAAGAGTAAAATTTTTATGTTGGTTATGTTGACATAAGAATCTTCAAGAAGGATGCTGAAGAGAAGAACTTTTCTATTTTTAAGGTTGACTTGTTTTAATTTTTGTTATTATAAAGAACGGAACTTCCGTGAAATTAAATCTCGTCACCGGAATCTTTTTTCCAGAAACTTAGATCTGGTGAAATCTGTGACTTTACGGAAATATAGAGAGAAGACAATCGTAAGTTTTCACTCAAGTTAGTTTGTACAGGAATTTGTTCACTTTTGAAAGTCGGAGATAATATATATCTTGTGTAAAGAAGTTTAGAAACTGAAGTTTTTGTCGAAAAGAACATAGAACCGTACTAAAAGGAAAGAGTTCTTCCGAAATTAGATTGGTTCAGAAATAAGTATTAAAGTCGATAAAGACAAAATGATTTCACTTTATAAACTCAGAAGATTATCCCCTTTAGATTAAAAAGATGGAAACCATAAACAATGTATTCATTCTTACTGTTCTTTCTAAATTATTCTCTTTTTAGAGAAATTAGGGACTAATATGTTAAGTCATCCGAGAGTTCAAAGGGTTGGTACATAGCTTGAATTCCGGGGTCATAACCCAGGATTTGTGACCTAGTGGTCCCTTCGAGGATAAACGAATAAATTTTCACAGATCCTGTATGGTATCTGACGGTCACACCTCCGACCGTCTCCCTAGTCTTTATTAATCTTTTTTTTGTATTGAAATACAATTAATAAAAATAAACAATTGAGTGATATTAATCATATGATAAAGTCCGTCAAAACTTCCGGTTATCTTCTAACAGTACAAATGGTTTCTCTTCTACTAAATTTTTTTGGACTTAAATTGTATTACCATTCCATGTCAATCAAGACATAAAGTAAAATTTATTTTTAGTCAAATTAGTCTAATTTCCAGTTTTTATTTTCTTACTTAAACGTGACGACAAAGGATTTCTCGTAGGATACATCTACGATGTACTTTTGTTATTGAGACACCATTTAATGCAAATCCTTTGCGACCCAATTTAATTTTTAATGGACTCGACTTAGTTTTATATATTTCGTCTGATGAAAAATTTGTAATTTTTTTAAATTTGTATAATGTGTAAGTCTGTGAAAGGAATAGTATGGACTGATGCCACAAGTTATCTTAAACTAAGAAACGGTCAAAATTCAAGGTTGCCGTAATAGAATATAAAGCAAAATGTAGGGGCTACATAAAAGTGTGGTTGACATTGTAGATAAAACGGGAAGTTAGGTTTGGATCCCCTGGTTTACGAAAGAAGTTATAGGTCACTCAAATAGTGAAGTTATAATGTACAACTTAATGATAATAATGGTAGTGAACCGGATTTTTTTTTTTTTCTTTTCTTTTTTAAATTTATCTTTGTAAATTAACTTGATAAAATAAATTAAATTAATCTTGTGACGAGTAAAGAAAGTACGATCGTGTGTCCCTTACACTCCTATCCTTGCTCGGATGTCTCGAAATACCGTCACTAAGGGTACCGTACGAAGGACTTACTCACCGTGACCGTAAGGGGCCCCTCAGACAGTATTTACGTTTAGAAGTCCGGGGTAAGGTCTGGTTGAACAAGTCTTTGACATATCCACTCTGGGTCTTTAAACAAATTGTTTGAGGTTCACTAAGACTACGTGTCAGTTCAAACTTAGAACATCGCAGATTGAGTATATTAAATTTATAAGAATTATAAATAGTAGACACGGAAAGTCAAGTAAGGATACTGTTAGAAGGATTGAGTCCCGACATAAAGAAGTCCAGATATAATAACGTTTTTCGAGTGATGAATCTAACGACCTCGGTGATACTGTTAGACATATAAAACTATATGTTAATAATGTGTCTAATTATATATTACCGAACGTACGCCAACGTGGGATCCATTGTTACCTGGATACAGAAGTACATTATAGGATAATTTGACTTATACCTACTCGACAGAAAAGGATAATAGATACGGTAGACCCCGAACTAGTTGGTTGTGCAGTAGGGATGGGGTGACAGGGGTACTGTTAGGAACCTCTTCGAACCCACGCGGATATGAGTAATGTAGGAATTAGTAATTTACTTATGTGGAGACGGTGATAGTTATGAATTTTGACTATGAGTTGTAAAAAAAATCATAATATTTTCTCCAAGACTAAAATTATAGAATTGACAATTTATTCCATTCTTGTGTCCTTCCTCCTTTTTTTTACTTAAACACTTACAGTTTCCTTAGTCTTCTCTACTTTTATTGAAAATTTCGGAGGACATGAGAATAGATTGTAAATGAGTAAAAGTCTCGTCCTTTACCAAGACGTCTTTATTTCGGTCTATTCTCGTTAGAAAATAATTAGGATAAAATGTGAGTTTCGGTATATTTTATGATTCTGATTACCTTAATCTAAATCATTTTACCTGTACTCAAACTTATTTGAGACCCTCAACCACTACCTGTCCCTCCGGACCGCACGACGACAGGTACCCCAGTGTTTCTCAGTCTGTGCTGACTCGCTGACTTGACTTGACTTATGATTTGGATTACCTTTACTTTACCTATTTACTTTTCCTATTTCAAAGATCATTATTTTGTAAAATATAGTATATTTTTAGTTCTAAATTTTTCATATTCTTAAGACGAGAGTCTTATGTACTAAATCAACTGAACAAAATGATTAAAGTATCCAACAAAAAAATTAAACGAATGAAATACCAGAACGGTACGACGTACACCCTAGAATCAAGGGGTACGGTCCCCAGCTTGGGTACGACGGACGACACCCTCATTTCTGAGAATTGGTGACTTAGTGGTCCCTTCAGGGTCCGTTGATAGAGAATTATTTAGTCTTTTATAAGGTTCTTTTTCTCACGATAGAAGTTATTAAAAAATTTTTGACAAAGTCCTACGAAGTTTATATTAGAGATTCTTTTATACATATCAAGACGTTAGAGTCTTCTCCTGTTATTTTTTTAGACCCCTTCGGTGTTGAATAGTCTTTAAGGAATTTATAATTACAAAAAAAAGAGTGATCTTCAATAGACTAGTACTGTGTGAACTTATATATAGAGATTTTATTTCGTTTGAAATAATTTATAGTTTACAGTATACGTTGGGATACCTGATATTGGGCGGTCCAAGGAGACAAGTACCCTAAAGGTTCGGTCCTTATTACCTCACCCGACGGTAAAGGAAGAGGTCCTCCAGAAGGAGTGGGTCCCTAGCGTGGGTGCAGAGGACGTGACCGTCCACCAAAGAAATGGTGACTCGGAGGACTCTTCGGGTCTATAAATTGTCTTCTGTCTATTACTTTGAAAATAATTACAACGATATGATTTTAAATAAGGAGATCTTTTTCTTCGTTATACCAAAATCTGAATCTAGACATCTTGTTTACTGTCATGAAATATAAATTGATGAGAGGAAAAGTAGTTGTATTACAACATTTTGAGGAAACTCTTGGTGGACCGTCTCTTGTATTACAGTACTTCTATTTCTTTCCAATAGAGAAATTTATCGAAAATTCCCAGAGCAAGAGACGAGATTTCGGAATTCTGAAAAAAAACTTTCCGATCGATATTTGACGACCCCTTTACTACGTTTAATTTCGTATCTCTTCACGGACGAAGTATCGTCTGTGTATTTTGGGATAGTCTTTATTGACTTTGTTTCTTCTCAGAGTATGGTTCTGTGTCTCTACTCTTATGGTTCGACCCTTAGTTCTTTAAGGAATAAGACTTGAAACGAGATGGTGGTAAAAAAGTGTATTTTGGTACAGTGTGGTGGAGTGAAAGGATGACCTTTAGATTCTGAATTAGTGTTTTAGGGAAAGTCTAGTTTCTACTAAGTCTTAGGGTTTGAAAGGATTCGAAGGTACTATGTGACGAAGATTCGATGGTTTAGGGAGCTCCCGGGTGGGTTTCGGAGGAAACTACTTAAGATGAGAAACACAGGAAAAAAAAAAAATTAAATAATAAAAATAGACCGAAGTGACTCAGAATCAGCCTCGTACACCCTAGATCAAGGGACTGGTCCCTAGCTTGGACCCGGGGGACGTAATCCTCGAGTCCCAGAATCGGTGACCTGGTGGTCCCTGCAGAAGAGGGACACAGGAATACGTACCAATGGAGGGTCCCAAGATACGGAGAAGACGACGGAAGTCGTCCAACGACAAGAGAGAGCCTTTGGGGGGACGTGAAGATACAAAAGTCGATGGTGGTTATGTGACTCAAGAACCTCCCGAAATCAGAGGGACATTGTAGATCTTGCTAGACCTCGTGTCTATGTCGTACATTATGTACAAACGACTTACCTTTTCAGGTATTCTGATACTCCTTTTGCCGTCGAATGACTGTGACGTTTTTACTAGTCGGTTTTCTTTGTTGCACACTTGTTTTACGATTTTATCGTCACTGTCTTTTTGATTATGGATTTTGTTGCTATTTTTACCTATAGGTGGTGTCAAGATTTAGAGTTCGTTTAAGTTTACCGAGTTTTTCTTTCCTTACTGAGATTATTCCTTCCTTTCTTTCCCTCCCTCCCTTCCCTTTTGTTGATCTTTCTTTGTCCCTCCTTGCTACCTTTTGTTTTAATTCAAACATTAATAATGTCTTTTAGTTCTCTGGTTTTACTGTCTTTTTGATGTTTTGTTTCGTTTCTTGGTCCTTTTCTTACTGACAAATTATTTGTGAATCGTCTAATAGTGTCACTTCTGAATACGTGGTTCTCAGTGGGGGACACGTTCTGTATCGTTAGACGAGGTTTCTTTGTTTCTTGTTTCGTAAATACTTAAGTAAAAATTCTTGTGATATTCTCCCCGTAAGGACCACCAAGTCACCATTTGTTAAACGGAACGTTACGTCCTCTGTGTCTAAGCTAGCGACTATGTCGTTCTAGGGTGTACGGGGTCTCGTTGATTCGGGCACACGATGTTGATAACTCGGACGCGAGGTCGCCAACGTGAGTCGTTATTCTCTTCGAAAACGTTGAATTCTTCGGGTGCGTGGTGTTGGTCACTCACCGTGTACGAGAGGCGTCGTTGTTTCTGGGTCGTGTCGGTTTTTAATTTATTATTTATTTGCGAAATTCTTTACCTCTTCCCTTGACCGTTGGGTGAGGTTACAAGAACGGACCTCTTAGGATCCCTTCCCCCTCGGACCACCCGACGGCAGATACCCCAGCGTGTCTCAGCCTGTGCTGACTTCACTGAAATCGTCGTCGAATTTCTTTTATTTTTACTCTTTGTAATTGGTTAAATGAGATCGACAAAAAAGAAAAAAAAAGTCCATTCATGGACCAAACATTTAAATGTTGGTGTGTTTTCATTTCTTACACTATTTATGTGGGTTAAGATCATTCTATTCGGAATCAAAAAAAAAAATTGGTGATTCACAAAAAAATTAACTGCATATCAACTGAATTTTACACAATCAGAGTCCATATGTTGTTTCACTATACGTAAGAAATATTTTTATACCTTACGAAATACTTAAACACACAGTAGGAACATATTTCATTTCATTTCACTTTCAGTGAGTGAGTACAGGTTGAGAAACACTGGGGCGCCTGATATCTCAGGTACCTCAAAAAGTCCGGGATTCTCACCTCAACCATCGGAAAGGGAAGAGGTCCCCTAGAAGGGTTGGGTCCCTAGTTTGGGTCCCTAGTTTGGGTCCAGAGGGCGTAACGTCCGCCTAAGAAATGGTCGACTCGGTGTTCCCTTCGGGGTAGGAACATATCCCCGGTACTATTAGAAGAGACATAGAAAGTATAAAAGGACATACCATGACGGTTTTACTTGTGTTGGTGATGCATGAAAAATTTATGTATAGTTTCAAGGATAACTGTTTAACTAACACCACTACCAACGTGTTGAGATACTTATATGACTTTCAGTGAGTTGATATTTATTAATATTATTAATTTATATTTATTTATTTTAGGATGGTCGTCTGTGTCTTGTAACTTTGTAACGACTATTGGAAGATTTGACTGAAATTTTTAAGAGTTTCTTAAGATCGGTATACATTTTCCAACATGTAAAAGGTTCATGGAACCTATTTCATCGGGTCAAGACTCCAAAATTGTATGTCTTTATTGACAGAGGTACTCCAGGTGAGGAGTTGAACACATGAGAGTAAGGGAGGGGAGTCACTGTCTCGAAATTCTTATTACAACGGGAGATACCTTAAGAAGAGTAACCGTATATTACACGATATAGAGGGTAGAAATTTTGTTTTGAGAGAATTAGGGTGTATTCGGAGACCGATTGTAAGGTAAAGATGTATGGACAGTCATGATCAGATGTAAGGGACTAAAGTTTAAGAGAAGATGGTAAGAGAGAGCTGGGGTGAGAGTAGTACAAAAGAGGAGATCTTAGTGGTAACTGAACAGAAAGGGAGTATGGGACGTGGGTTAGATAGTGGAACGTGGTTTTAGATAGTGGAGATGGAACTTTTAGACTGATATGAGGTTCACTATGAGTAGTGAACGTGTTGAGAGTGAGACCAGATTCGGTGGTGGTAGAGGTAAAACCTAAGGAAGTTCCTGGAGGTTTCACCAGAGTGTTGGAGACGGGAATAGGATGTTGTATCAGAATTTTCTCGTTGGTCTAACTAGGAAAGTTTTCATTTAGTCTAGTTATGTCTTTGATCGTTTCGCTCCATTTCCTTGAACGGATTCCAATGTGTCGTTTTGACACCGTTTTGACCCTAAGTGTTGGTCCGAGTCAGACAGGAAACTTGGTGTCTCTTGAACTCTTTTGTATCACCAGGTTTCTTGAGTAACGAGGGTTCTAAAGACTGAGTTTTTAGAATTTTGCTCAAGTCTAGTGTTTTCCAGTGCTATATTTTATAGGTCTTATGACTCTTTTCTACTTCTTATGACTACATTTTCCTTCAGTACTGATAAATTTCTTTTTATTTTGTCACGGATAAAAAATTTTTTTCTTTCTTTACCATAGTTTTGGGAGACACGTTTGGGACGTCACCGAGGGGTACCATCGGTCTAGTGTAGACCGGCACCTTACTCGTACCGTCGGCTACAGGACGTTCCGACGTCTCCGGGATCCTGTCGACGACCAGGAGGATCCTGACGAGGAGACGAGGGTGGAGTGAGGCAAGGCGGGTGTGACCGTCCCCACGCAATCGGTGTCCCGAAAACGGACCTCACGAGAAGTGTCTTTATCGACGTACCGAGGGAGGGAGTAAAAGAAGTCCAAGGACGAGTTGTAATGGAATAATCTCCGGAAAGTACTAATAAGATACCTTTATGCAGGGAAGTTGAGGAAAAAGAATGGGAGGGGTAATAAGATGTAATGTGAATACTAGACCGTGGAACGACAAGTGACGGTAAGTCGTCATGTCTTCGTGGTACTTCAGTCATCGAAAAAAAAAAAAGGTGATGATGTTAGGGTCACGGATCTAGTGATAAACCGTGTGTAATCCGTACCTTATTTATAAACGGTTTACCCGTTTGTCACCCTTCTTTTTTCCTGATGGATGTTTAAATATGGTTACGATGAAATTCGCCCTTTTCTTCATTTTCTTTGGTTGGCTTTCGGTTTGTCATGACTTACCGATTTGTGTCATAAATTTGTATTTCATGTTTAGGTGCCGTTAGTTGTACTTTGTCAGGTATGTAATATCATTGTGTCTCTTTATATACACTATAATTCTTTGTGGGGGTTTATAAATGTTTGACTTTTAAAATAAATTTTTTTTGGTATGGATGTAGGTTTTTAATATTTAAAATAATTTCACTTTTATCTTAAAGATAAGTAATCTAATAAAAAACCCCATGCTCTTTCTATGAGTCCTGACATTATATATTTCGTTCGTTTGGTTTTCCGATCAAAAGTCCTGAACTAGAGACACATCCTGAACTAGAGACACACACGCGAGTCAGCGAGTCACCACATACTGACGTTGGGGTACCCGATATCGGGTGGTCTGAGGAGACAGGCACCTTAAAAGGTCCGTTCTTGTGACCTCACCCAACGGTAAAGGATGAGGTCCCCTAGAAGGGTTGAGTCCCTAGTTTGGGTGTAGAGAACGTAGAGGACGTAACCGTCCGTCTAAGAAATGATGACACGGTAGACCATTCAAGTTGAACTGGAGATTTTTCGAAATTAAGTTGTAGAACTTATTTTAGGACCTGATTTGCATATTTGTGGTATATGTGTTTTTACCCAAAGAATGTCTCTCTCGACGTAGACTCCCTTCAGTCAACTTCATACAAATACGTACTTTAGAGGTCGGGTAAATCTTTTACTTCCTTCTATGAGGAGATGGAGAACAAAATAAAGTAGAACTAAGTTAAAATCCGCCATGGATAGTTTTATTCTTTATAATTTATACTTTTTTTCATTTGTTCCTGTTTTTGCAAGTATTCGTTGGGTTCGTGGGTAGTTGCTGACTTTTGTAATTAATTTACACTGTGTTACCTTACAATAAATCGGAACGTTTCCTTCCTTTAAGACTATGTACAATGTTGTATATACTTCGAACGGTAATATGACTTATTCGGTTACTGTCTTTCATGACGTACTGGTGAATTGTGCTCCATGGACGTGATCAGTTTAAGTATCTCTGTCTTTCCTACCACTGACGGTCGCTGACCCCCTTCACTCCCCAACAAGTTACCTATATTCCAAAGTCAAACCTTTCTGATTTTTTCAAGACCTTCATCTACTACCATTGCAAATGTGTTGCAGTTACATGATTACTGTGACTTGAGATGGGAATTTTCACCAATTCTGACACTAAACCCCCTAAAGGGACCACTAGGTCACCATTTCTGAGACCCGAAGATGACGTCCCCTTGATTCTAGGACGTACGGTGCACCGGTTTTCATTTTTTATTTTCTAATACTAAAAAAAATTACGATACCCATAAAATGGTGTATGTGTGTTTTTTTAGGTTCATTGTCACTGTACTGTAGTTTAAAATATAAACGAGTTTGAGGATGGTAGAGTCCAGATTATCCAGGGTCAATGTGAAGTTCCCACTTTTTTATTTGGTGTTGACAACCAGGACTTCGGGTCGTTACCTTTCATCTTTACATTTTGTCCTGTTTTCCGGTATCTTTGTCTTTACCTTGTAGTCGGAATGATTTAGTTTCCTGATAGTTGAAGGACCCAGTTTTTGGTCCTTTCTGATTGTCTTAGATCAGAGTCAAAAAGTCCCACGGACGTTCCAGTTTTGACACAGTATTATTAAGATGTTGTAATACACGGAAAAACGAGAACAAGAGAGGACTCATGTGTCACATCTAAAGGCTCAGGTGTATGTGTGTGTGCTATGTCGTTATATCTCTTACGTCTTTGTCTAGATTCTTTGATCCACAGATAATAATTCAATATTTTAGTTTTGTAAACGGTTTTGCATTTTGTTATGGTGAACAGAGTAATTTAAAAAAAGTTTTTATCAATAAAAAGTAATTTGAATAAATACAATTACACCTTACCCGACAAAAATAAAATCTTAATTAGTTATTTATAAAATTTTGACGGAGTCGAAAGTAAAGATTATGTCATTAATAGATATCTATATTGTGAACATTTGGTTTCGAGAATCCCAGGAGTTATCACAAAATCACAATTGTCCCAGGACTCTGGTGTTTCAAGACTCTTAACGATAGTGGAAGGGACCTACCAAGAGGGTCGAGGTAGACATATAAATTCGTAGTGTTGGAATTATTGATGACGTCTTATGGTTATCGTGTGCACACAGACACAGTCTGGTGTGAATCCAAACTTAGGATTGAGAAATAAATGTGTAGAAATGATCTACGTATTGAAACTCGGTCAGTAACAAAGAGAGAAAAAATTTTTATTAAAATAAATAAATAAAAACCGACGCGACCTAGAAACGACGACACGTTCGAAAAGAGATCAACGCCGTTCGCCTCCGATGATAGATCGACGTCACACGTCCGAAGAGAAACACCACCGAAGAGTACAACGTCTCGTGCCCGAGATCCCGCGTGTCCGAAGTCATTCGACGCCGTGTACCCGAGTCATTAACACGTAGGGTCTGAGAGCTCACGTTCGAGTTATCGACACCATGTGTCCGAATCAAGGTGACGTCGTACAGACGGGTCTGGTCCCTAGTTTTTGGACACAGAGAACGCGACCGTTCACCTAAGAAATGGTTACTCGGTGGTCCCTTCGGGACTCGGTAAGTAACAATTGGTTCGGAGTCAAAGAAGTAGGTATTCCACTCTACTGTTGATGGTGTGTTTAATCAAACTCCTAGTTCATTTTGTCCGATACATTCCATGAACCGTATCCTGTTCTTAAGTTGTTCTATACTTTTACTTTTGTCACTTATGAGTATATCACGACTGAGATCCGGTCCGTGATAAAACCACGAAATGTACTTGTGAAAGTTGGGAGGAATCGAGAGATACTCTATGATGATAGCAGTAGGGAAAAATCTTGACTTCTTTGACTCCGAGTCTTCAATGAAGGTTTCCTGTGTGTCGAGGTCGAACCCTTAAATTCAAGAATTGGGAATACCAGGGAGATGTGACACAAAGCACTGAAGGGAGTATCGAGTCAACCATTTCTTAGACGGACGTTACATCCTCTGGGGCCAAGTTAAGGACCCAGTCCTTCTAGACGACCTCTTCCCTGTCCAATGGGTGAGGTCATAAGAACCCCAAGGGAAAGGGCGTTACCTCCTCTGGATCAAACTAGGGACCCAACCCTTCTAGGAGACCTCTTCCCTTTCCGATGGGTGAGGTCATAAGACCGGACTTCTTAAGGTACCTGATATGTCAAGTACCCCAGAGTTTCTCAGTCTGTGTTGACTCGCTGAAAGTGAAAGTGTGACACAAAATTATTAAATAATCGTAATAAAAGAGGGACGTCGGGACTCAAGTGGACCCATGATCGTATTGGTGGCTATGAGACGTTTAAGGAAAGTTTGCTGTTTGGAATGGTAAAAGAGTGGCAGATTTCTATCGTGGTATTATTGTATAAGTAGTTTAAGACTCTGAGATCTTGTGACGTTTAAATGGTATATTGAGACGTTGTAAAGATGATAGTTTAAATTATTCGAGGGAGAAAGGATCCAAAGACGATTGAGACCGAATGGTCTTGATTGTCTCGTCTCGGGATAGTATCAGGAGATCCTCTCGGTCAAGTCGTCCTTTCTGTCTTCATCGTTGGGATCGAGACGGTTCTATCGAACCGGATTCGTGTTTTGGTTGAAGTCCAACTTCCGTTTTGACTTTATAGAGTTTGGTCCTTCGTTGACGATTATGGTTTCACGGACGTTTCACGGGGTTTACTGGATGTCTTTGTGTTAGTGGGGTGTGTTCCGTTTTCGATAAACAAACTTTTACCGACGAATTTTAGACCGTGGAAGGTCACCTACTATATCCACTCCTACACCCCCTTTGTTCCTGGTTACATAACGGATGTCTTTACGTTTTACTTAAAACTTTATATGTCTGTATAATTTAGAAATACAACGTATGGAATTTAATTATGTTATAATATACAGTTACTATAGGGTTACCCGAAGGGACCATCGAGTCTACCATTTCTTAGACAGGTGTTACTTCCGCTGGGTCCAAATTAGGGACTTCGACCTTTCTAGGGGACCTCTTTCTTTACCGTTAGGTGAGATAATAAGAACGGACCTCTTAAGGTACCTGTCTCCTCGGACCGTCCAATGTCAGGTACCCCAGTGTTTCTCAGTCTGGGCTGACTCGTTGATTGTGTGTGAAAGACTGTAGAGTTATTTTGTCCTTTTTTACTTTCTTTCTTTGTCCTGTTATAGATACATCTCGCTAGACTGTCATATATATTTTTGAAATTTACATGGGTCTGGTCCCCTGAAGGGATCGCCAGGTTGTCGATTCTGAGGAGTACATTCCCCGGGTCCAAATAAGGGACCACTCCCTTGATCTAGGGTGTACGGTGTCGGTTTCTAGGCCGTACTATGATGATTCTGGACCGTGTCGGTTTATTATCTATTTATAAAAGAATTTTTTACAAGAGTCTGACCTAGGACAGGATCTCCCCTTTTTTTGTGAAGTTTCTTGTAATGACCTGTTTTAACTGACTTGGGTGGTGTAGGGGACGTAGCCTTCCACTTAAGATTCGGGGACCTGGTAGTCCCTTCAGGAGAAATTTTGTAAAAATTCTGTTATCCAACCCCGAAGGGACCACCAGGTAACCGATTCTTAGACGGAACGTCACGTTACCAAACTGGGGACCAGCCCCTTCTGGGGTGTACGATGTCCCGTTGTTTCGGACACGTGGTACTGACTCACGTTCGAGACCTCGGGTACTCGGTGTTGTTGACTCGGGTTCGTGACGTTGATCACTTCGGACGTGCGGTTGTCGGACACGAGGTGTTGTTCTCTTTTCGGTGGTGTTACTCTTCGGGTACTTGGCGTCACTTCTGGTCGGGGGTGAGTGACGTTGATCTCTTTCGGGTTCACGTCGTTGCCTCTCGGTGCGGTGGTGTCGGTTTTATATTTCTTTAGAAGAAATTTTTCTGTTGTCCAACATACATGATCATTTAACCATACCTTAATACCTTGTATAAAGAGGAATAAATTTGTTACTTTATTTGTCTTGATGGTGGTTCTCTTCATCCAAATACAGTTGGTCAGACCTTTCGTTTTAGTGGTGATTATTTTTGTGAAGACACTTTTTTTTCTACTTGACGTTATTTTCACTTCCTCCTTTGTTTCTGTCTTATACGGTTAGGGAGACGTCCATCAGTAAGTATTCTACGGTTACTAATCGGTAAACACCCAAAGGTGCGTAATAGAGGTGGCAGTGTCTTTCAGACGTTTTGTCCATAATAGTGACAAAAGTCTTAGAAAGTCATTGAACAAGTCAGTATTTAGACCGTTTCGATCTTGGACTTTCCTCCAGTAGACTAAGGGTTGGGGTATGTTAAAAGTCGTATAGTGTTACAAAGATCTTCATTTTGTTTTTCAAGGGTAAGATACTCACGTCGATACCCCGGATAACACGTATGTTATCTTTTAAATCTATAAAAATCGGTTTCTTAAGGACAAGACGTTAAAGTCTTCGAGAAGTGTCTTAACGCCATCCTATGCCGTTGGGACTTTAGACGTAAGATCATACTATGACTGTATAAATTATCAGATTCTAACGGTTTATAGAATATCTACGGTCCCTTCTTCAATATATTGTTTTGACATAGATAGATCTCAAGGAGCGGATTAATGAATGTAAAGGAAGTCTACGGAATAAAGAACTTATCAAACTCTTCGTTCAAGAACATCGAAAAGACCCCGTTTTGATAGTGAATAACGAAAAACTTTATGAAGTACTTCTTCGCATGGTTAGTCGTAAACCGCACACCGACCTAGTCTCGAGATAGTTTTTTTTTTCAGTATATTTGTAAAATAAAGTGTTGTACAGTTACCTGTGCTAGGATATAAATAATGGATTGGATAACTTGATCGTATCGGTTTCGTGTGACCACTCTGTTTACGGTTTTATAATTTGTTAAGAAAAGACCACTCACTTTAATATCCACTGAAAGTGAAAGAAGTTAAATCTTAATGGACTTAATAAAATACTCATTCTATAAAAAGTTTAGTGACATAAAGGTAAAACTTTCTTAATTTTTATTGGATATACCTTTTTCAAGTTATATAAGGTTTTATAATTATAAATTGTATGAAACAGAGATAAAAGTGAAATATTATTTGGGTGTATCTTATCAGTTATTTCCGTGTCGAATATTTGAGTGAATATTTGTGTTTTGTTTGAGTTCTCGTCTCTAAAAAAAGAAAAAACCACCGTGACGGGTCGACACCCTAGAATCAAGGGGTTGGGCCCCGACTTGGGTCCGGGGTCCTCACTTTCACGGTTCAGGATTGGTAACCTGTTTGTCCCTTAAGGGATGTCGTCTCTAAAATTGTTCGAGAACTGTGAGTTTTTGATAAAAAGTTACTTGAGAAAATAATCGGACCTAGAAGGGGAACTTTGATAGTTTTTTTTTTTTCTAATTCAGGTGGTTTTGTGGGTAGTCATTAAATTTTTTAATTGAATGTCTCCTTAAGGGACATGATTAAAAAATTCAAGATACACTCAGATTTGAATAAAGTTTTATTTCAAAATTTTCTAATTCCATAAGTCCAGACGAAATATTATACGTCAATTTTGTCTTCAATTATCATTGGGTGGGGGGTTGTCGACTTCTTTTGTTGGTTAATTTTTTTGTGTTTTGATGTTTATTCACTATTGATTCTGATAATCTTTTAGATGAATCCATAAAAAGGAAGAAAAAGAGAAGAACGAATCGAGATAAAAAATTAAAAGATATATGTATGTTTGACATATTTCTTCTTATGGGATTCTCTTTCTTTTTTGAATTGTTAATTTTTGGGTTCAAGAAGTTTTTTATTACCGTAACTTTCCCTCACCCACTTTTCGTCTTATGTCTATTTTCTTTGATACTCTATATAGTTGGTTTATATTATGTTTCTGGAGTAAACGTTTAACTACGATTGTTTGACTTATTTTTATAAAAACTGTTTTCTGTAATTCTCTATTTGACTCTTAATCTAATTGAATTCCTTAATGACCATTAAAATAGTCCATACTATTTCTATAACATGAATATACAAAAAATTTAGGAGTCGAATTTAACCGTTTTATGTTAGAAATTCTTGTTGTTTTACCCATGTTCCCTCAAATATTATTGGTAGAGACACATACAAACTTTTAAAGGTAATATTATAGAAATTTTCTCTGACAGTATAAATGAAAATGACGCTTAGTGTACTTCGGTTCAAATCTTTATGGGTCTACATAATTTAATTTTTAAAATAGTGAATTTAATAAATAGAATAGTAATCTTAACGAATAAAATAATTTACAATTTATTCTAAGTTTCCTAAGAATCCCATGGTCGGAACTTAGGATCGGCACGGTAAATGATCGATGTCATTGAGACCTGTTCAGTGAATTGAAGAGACTCGGACTACGAGGAACAGACATTTTACATTTTACGTCGACTAATTATGGTAGATGAAGTGTTCTAACAATCCTCCTAATTTATTCTCACATTTTCACGAGACATTTCAGAATTCTGGGACATCTTTGTAACCGACAATTATAATAAGTGGGACTTACAAAGTGAGTCCTGTCGAGAAGAGTACGTAGCTTATGATGACCGATACGAACACGGTCTTTAGTCGTACAGCCCTATATCTTAGTTTATAGGTTTTAGAAGTAGATAATAGGTTCATAGCCTATACGTCAGAGGGAGGTTTACTTACTACAGGGGACCGAGATGACCATGTCTCGTGGATTTTTATTCCATGTGTTTTAAATCTAAGGATGTAAATTTGTACAATTCCCCGAAATTTTTATTTACTTATAAAATATATTTCTTTATTAAAGATTTAAAACCCCAGAACGTAGTGGATGACGTTTTTGATAGTTTAGTAAGTATCACATTGTATGTCGAGGTTCATACCTACTCCAACGATATTATTAAGAGAGTAAGAATTACTAGGAGAGTAAGACATTTTGAATACAGATGTCGAAGACATTCAGGACTCCGTACTACGGTTTGGGTTATATGATTCTTGTTTTAATATAAATAGATCAAGTTTGGTAGTTTGAACGTCGGATCTGTTTCAGTCTGAAAGTGGAGACGTAGAGGGAGAGTGGGCAGTGTATGGTGTATAACGAGTTCATCCCTTTAGATCTCAGATTCCTACAAGAATACTGACTAAAACGGGAATCACTCTTGATTTGCTCAAAAATTCGACGTTAGGGTCTTTCATGACCCTTTATCCAGCATCATTAAATTATTCAGGGGAACGTGTACTAAAAGTTTACTGTTACTTGTAGTTCAAAACCTTATTCCCTGGACTCTACGTGTTAAAAACGTCTAGATTAGACTCAAGTATAGATAAGAGAAATAATTGTTAATTTAATAACGTTGTAGGTGTGTTCGGGTGTACAATCAAAAATTCTGTCATGGGAATTCGAAGACGGTGTAGTAACGAGTTTCAGTGTGTTTTTAATGGTCAGTAAGGATTCCTATGTGTCAAGAAATAGAAGATCACTGACCCTTCGTCACTACTAATCCACGAAAAGTAGCAAAGGAAGAAGTGAGACATGTTATAACTGACGATTATGGTCCATGGCCAATAGGTAAGGAGCCGAGTCTTGATAGAATCTTTTCCTTCGAAGGTGGAAGAAGAAGACTTTAGATTTCGTATTGTGTATGTTTTGATGACATCGTGTTCGTACTTTATTCTTCGGTAGGTTAGAGGAAATAGATGTTTGAAAGATCCAAAGAAGACCTTTCGAATAGTGTTACTAGTGACCGATTTTCTCCATTTTTAATTCTCTCGCTCCCGTATCGTCTTAAGGGTAATGTCCCTTTTTTTTTTTTTTTTTTTGAAGGGTCTTTCACTTTCTTTCACTTCAGCGAGTCAACCCAGCCTGAGAAACGTTGTGAAACCTGACATTGGATGGTCCGAGGAGGTAGGTACCCTAGAAGGTCCGTTCTCATGATGTCATCCAACGGTAAAGGAAGAGGTCCCCTAGAAGGGATGGGTCCCTACCTTGGGTCCAGAAGGTGTAACGTCTGTCTGCGAAACTGGAGACTTGGTGGTCCTTTCGGGGTGAAGGGTCTTCCTTACGGTAAATTTTGCAAGTGCTATACTCAAAAAGTTTGATATTCGAGATACTCCTCAAGAAACCCTGTAGATACTAATACTCCCGATTACTATTTAACTTTTTATACTTTGTTGTTTAAGGATGGTGACCACGTTCGGAAGGGTTTCATGTTCATTTTCCTTTGCAGATCCTGTGGTAGGAAGACTTGTATTTACTACAGACAATACCCTTTTACATCATACCCGTCAAACAACCTTCAGGACACTCAAAGTAATAATATAATTCTAAAGTTAATCCACTCATGAATCTGTAAATCAGGTTGGATGATAAATTACGTCCTTTAGGATATTTTAAGGTAACCCCTAGTTGATCGAGGACGAAACATCTCTTTCGTTCGAATTATGGACAGTGTAATTGGTAAGAAGTATCTTATTGAGTCTTTAAAGAATAAAGATTACCCTTTCATTTAAAGTGTTAATAAAACATTGGCGAAGTAAGTGGATGGGGTGCATGGGTGCCCGGTACTTAAAGGATTGCAGTCGACCCAGCGAAATTCCCAGAGGGTTTTCCATAACGACTAGTTTTGGGTTTCGCGTTTGTAGGCAGTTGTTATTAATCGGAGTAATGGCTGTCTTTAAGATGTCATACGAACGCCCAGTTCAAAGGGGGTAGTAAATTCGGCTGAACTCTCATGTCTGAAGAGGGACCTTTTGAGAGGTAGATTTGAAGTTCTTTTCCTAGAACATCAACGTTAAAGGAAAGGACTTCTGTACATTCCACCGACTCTGAGGAGTTTAAGTCCTTCTTCCAATTCTTACTTGGGGACCTCCTCCTTTTCATAAGTTCGAGACCGAGCCCGAACCGGGGTCTCTCTCCTACGCTTCGCCTGGGGTCGAGGCCTTCGAGCAGCCCTTGGGGCCCTGGACTCGATCCTTGGGGCCCTGGACTCGAGCCAGTGACGCGAGCCTCGGGCCCAGGCGCCTCCGCACCTACGCCGGAGAAGGGAGAAAAGAAAAGTTTAGAGGGCGATATGAGGGTCCGGGTGGGGGGCGAGGCGAGTGTCGAGGCGGCCGCCGAGTCGGAGGAAGGTCTTTGAGAAGAGGTAATCGTCGAGGTCAAGCAGGTGAGCGAGGTAAGACCGGCGGTTCTAGCGTTTGACGGCGGCCCATTTTAGTCACCTTGGGCCCCCGTTGTCACCTCCCCTTTTCCTCGCGCTCGGGTGCTCCACGGCACGCGTACGCGGCTGATCGTCACCAGGCTTCTCTGTACGCGTCCGTCGAGAAGGTCGCGTTTCACTCATCGAGCACCTCTCAGCGTGGACGCCTTAGTTCTTGGCCTTCCGCGGAAACGAGGAAACGGAATCCGAAACCCTTTGACCCTCAGAAGCATTAGACCGGATATGGTTTACCAAGGCGGGAAAGAGATCTGAGTGGCTGGGTACACAGGTTGTGTCCGTGAATCTTACTTACTTGATAAACGAGAACAGGTTTGAGTCCGAAGGGAACAAACTTGGACCTTTAAAAGTGAGAAACTTTTCTTTTTTTTGGAGAGAAAAAAAAAAAAAAGGACCTTTTGAGTCAACTCTTTTACCTTCGACAGTCTACTCTTGAAGGAGTAGTACGGTACTGATTGAGATAGACAAGGGACAAAATATTGGAAAAATGTAAAAAAAGTCATTACGGAGGATAGGCACCCGTCAGGGAGGTGAACATGTCACCTTAGGGTTCGTGAGAATGTAACACACACACACACACAAGTCAGCACAGGTCGAGCAACACTGTGGCACCTGACATCGGATGGTCCGAGGAGAACAGGCACCTTGAAAAGTCCGTTTTTATGACCTCACCTAACGGTAAAAGGAGGAGGTCCCCTAGAAGGTCGGATCCCTAGTTTGGGGACAGAGAACTCAGATGAGGCGACCGTACGTCCAAGAAAGGGTGATCTCGGTGGTATGTAAGAGATCCCGTAAGAGAAGACAGTAATCGAACCGGGAGTAATAGTCTATCGAGGGTCCGAACATTGCACTGGGTCGTGGAGGGTAGGACTTCTACAATGGAACTACCTTGAATGAGAGAATCGGTGGAAGGACTCCTTTGGCCGAAATTTCTTAAAAAATAGTTCCGACGTAGGTTAAAGTTGAGGCTAAGTGAAAAGAAAATAAAAAATTAAAAACTTAATTTTTAGTGAAAAAATATATGTGTCTAATATTTTCGGTGGAAATTTTTATTATACGTTACCTTATAAATTTTATATGTCTTTACTCATTTTTTATTTATGAAGTATTCCCATAGTGGGTTGAGTTTTTATTAGAAATGATATACATTTTATCTATTGAAACCTTTTTTATCTATTATTCTTGGATAACATATCGTGTCCCTTGAGATAAGTTATGAGACATTACTGGATATAGTCTTATCTTAGATTTTTTCACCCATATACATATAGATTTTGATTAAATGAAACGATATGTCGTCTTTGATTGTGTTGTGACATTTAGTTGATATGAGGTTACTTAAAAAAATTTCAACAGAAAGTGTAAGTACAAATGAGAATATTTTAATAGTTCTGTACGAAACGACTTTGCGAAACTCCCTGAAACTCTATAATCTCAGTAGGTAAGGAGAACATAATCGTGGAATATTATTTACGACGTGAAAGGAAGTGGTGTTGTGTCACAGTCACCGAGATGATGTGTCCACTCATCTGGGTTCAAGTCAAGTCATTGTTCTAGAAATCGATACGTATTCAAAATTAGATATAGTTCTGACTGTAGGTAAAGAGTAGATACGAAAAGTGAAAGACACTGGATTCCTTAGAAACGGTTGAGGATCCTTCATTTCTATAAGAGGAAGCAAAAGAAGAACTTTAAGTAGTAAAATAAGTAAATCCAGATACTAGGTACAGTTTAATTAAAAACATACACTATACTCCATCTCTTACTCAGTACAAAGGGGGGGTTGGTACACATATAGGTCAGAAGGGTCATCGTGGACGACTTTTCTGAAGAGTTGCAGGTGACCTAACAAGACCGTGGAACAACTTCTTTTTTTAGTTTAATTCAAGTCCAGGTAAAGACCGAGATAAGACAAGAAGACTACAAATAGTCAGGAACACAGACGTGGGGTAACAGTACTAATGATGTCGACATCTCATTCAGTATGTCGTCCATGAAACAAGAACATTTCTAACGAAACATGTAAGACGACGACGATAACGATTCAGTGAAGTCAGTACAGGCTGAGACATGCTGGGGTATCTGCCGTCGGGTGGTCCGAGGGGGTAGGGACCCTAAGAGGTCCGCTCTTGTGACCTCACCCAACGGTAAAGGAAGAGGTAACGTACGTACGTACGATTCAGTGAGTCAGCACAGGCTGAGACACGCTGGCATACCTGTCGTTGGGTGGTCCGAGGAGACAGGTGCCCTAAAAGATCCGTTCTTATGACCTCACCCAACGGTAAAGGAAGAGGTAACCTGTAAGATCCAGGAAATGTTTGAAATCTTACTCAAACATATTTTTGACTTAACATATTTTTAAACATGTGTCATATTTTTAACACTCAAAGATGTTTTTCGGATAACCTTCATACTAACTCTAACGTAATCTGAATTTTTAGATAAACTCTTAACTAAATTTTATATCTCTGGAGATTGAGTATTTGGACCAAAGAGAGAGGTAAATATATCTAAAAGAAATTACAGAGAGTCGTTATAGAATATTAATAGTTATATTTTGAGGACATATAAAATAATTTAAATTTATAAAATCTAAAAATACGATAAAATTTACTCTAAAAAAAGTTAACGAAGGACGATCATATATTTTTATCAAAAATTTTAAACGGAATATAGGACTCTGGAACGATCATTAACGCTCAACTATCATCATCTAAGTAATTCTGAAAGATACATTTATTAGTACAGTAGATGTTTATCTCCTTCAAGATGAAGAAGGAGACCAGAAACAAAAATTGAAGTAAATGTATTCACTTCACTTCGTGAGTCAGCACAGGTTGAGAAACAGTGGGGTACCTGATATCGGATGGTCCGAGGAACCAGGTACCTTGAAAGGTCTGTTCTTATGACCTCACCCAACGATAAAGAAAGAGGTAGTAAATGAATTCAAGTGACCAATTTACCTTCAAGACTGTGACCCGTAGAAACAGAAGATGACTGGAGTCCCCCTTTTGTAAAGTGGTAAGTATAAAGTGGTAATTTACACTACGATCGACATCCAAAAGGTACTTATGGACGATACTAATAGATTAGATATATTTTTTTAGTAAAAATTTTAAATAAATTAGAAAACCGGTTCGGTACGTCGTACACCCTAGAACCGAGGGGTTGGTCCCTAGTTTGGGTATGGGGGACGTAACCGTCGTACCTCAGAATTGGTGACTTGGTGGTTGGTTGGTGAAAAAATCGTATACTTAAAAGTAAAACCCGTCCTAAAACACTCCTTTCGAAAAGAAACAGGTACTTCGTAGTAGTCCTTCGACTCGTTAGTTGAAACTCCTACGGAATGAGTTTACCGACCGTTCAACTCCGATCGGAGATGTCCCTGACGGATCGAAGGAGTGTTGTACGACACTTATCGTCGTTTGTCCCAACCTCATCTGTGTTCCGTCTACCTAAACGAATCCCGACATATTCTATACCATTACTAAAACAGAAAATAAGATTTACGTTACCCTACGGGACCTTCCAAAAGTCGTCCCCTTATTTTAACGGACTAATACCCAAAAACAACAGCAAAATTCCCTAAATAGAAATTAATAAATACCGCCGAGACTTAGAAGTAACGACGTGTGTCCGAAAGATATCAACACCGTTCACCCCCTATGAGAGATCAACGCCATGGACCCGAAGAGTAACGTCACCAAAGAGAACAACGTCTCGTACTCGAGTTCCACGAGTTCCTGAAACTCATCAACGTCGAGTGTCCGGGGTCTCGTGTCCGAGTCAATTAACACTGAATCGACAGGGTACCGTACACCATAGGAGGACCTGGTCCTGACTTGGACATAGGGGACTTGAACGTCCGTCCGAGAAGTGGTGACTCGATGGTCCCTTCGGGGACGTACTAATATAAAAATATTTCTAGTGAGATGAAATTAGTCGTTAATAAACATGAATCTTTGTCTTTAATTGTTTTATTTTTAGTCTGTTACCTCTTTTAAGTTTTCTAACTATTCTGAGGTCAATTTGGTCATTGATCTTTCTTGTATTTAATGGTTAGAGTTTTTACCCCTTTTGTTGTTTCCGTGAAAGGTTTTTGACATTAGTAAGATAATTAACTAAACATAAAGAACTGTATAATCTCAAAATGGACTTATCCTTCCTATGATCACACAACTACCTACGATCACACAGATGATCGTAGCATAGATTATCGGTTTCGACGTCTAAGTCTGACCGACTTAGACTTAACATCTAGGTGGTGAATGACACACTTGGACTTGTTCAATGAACTCGAGGGACCCAGAGTTAGTAGGGTTGACATTTTTTTCCTCATAAATTATCATGGTAAGAATAGTCATAACAACGTCTTTGTCTCAATTCCGTAGTCTTCACGAATTTTATTCGTTGCCTTGTGTCATTTAGGAGTCCTTTATATGTACTGCGTAATAAACAGTAACTAAGGATCACGGATTGTCACAGACTATAAGTTTCTTAACTAGACTCCTTCATAAATTCATATACCAACGATATATTCATACAGTCTATAGTAGCCGGGTTAAGACGTTCCATTACTTAATGAGTACATTATATCCAAAATAATAAACGGTAAGTAGGACCGAGTTTGACCGTCGTTCTGTATAGACACCCCCTTTTTTTTAAAAGAATTGACAAGAAAGAGATGTGATCATCATGGAGTAAAGAAGGATGATCTTGTAAAAGAGGTTTTTGTCCCTGGTTTGGAAGAAAATCGAGTAGTCATTTGTAGTGACTTGTTGATAATACCACGGTATGTGACACGAGGAATTTTCCCTACTTCCCTACTGAGACGGGTACTCTCTTGGTTGATCCTCTTGTCTTCATTTGTACGTCATTGGTTTTTCACACCATGCATGGGACGGTCATATTATGGGTCTCTGTCTACGAGAACCCTTGGGTCTGGTCTGACATTCCTGTCGACTCTCTGCAGAGTTCCATACGGGTGTTTTACGACTGTATTAGGGACCGTATGTTACCCACGATTTATTTACTTACAACTCATGGTCCCACACACACACACACACACATCACTATCAGTGAGTCAGCACAGACCTGAGAAACGCTGTGGCACCTAACATCGGATGGTCCGAGAAGGTAGGTACCCTAAAAGGTCGGTCCTCTAGAAGGGCTGGGTCCCTAACTTGGGCCCAGAGGGCGTAACATCCGTCTACGAAATGGTAGACTCGGTGGTCCCTTCAGTACATATATATATATATAGTGGTGATTTGAAAGTTAGAGGTGTGTCCGGTGATAATTCTCGATCCTTCCCATGTAGTGAGTAGTTAGAGATCTGTTTTAGTGACAGGGTAAGGTATCTGGTCTCCCGACATGGGTGGTTTTCCGTTCTTTTCTTAATGTTTCCGTTAGTTTTGTCTGTATCAGCTGGAAGTTTACGTTCTATTAGATAGTTCTAAGTGAAACTCAATAGTTAGACTTTATTTAATCTATATTTATGATAGTAATAAAGTTCATAAGAAGGTAAGACTGGCGAATACAAATAAATACGAAGTTATCACATTTATCAATTTTCTCTCCTCATTAACAA
Organism: Capra ibex; assembly: GCA_006410555.1. Taxonomy (NCBI): domain Eukaryota; kingdom Metazoa; phylum Chordata; class Mammalia; order Artiodactyla; family Bovidae; genus Capra; species Capra ibex. The sequence goes on along the minus strand of SJYO01049919.1, from coordinate 915,047 downwards.
CTTTATACTTATTTTAAATAAGAATTATTGGAGTCATGAGACTTGTCTATATCTTACGTTTAAAATAAATTTTTTTATAAACGTCAGGAGGAAATAACTATTGTATTGACTCTATGAATAAAATATGTAAATTTAATAGAACTCTAAACTATCGTCATAAATCGATGTCACATCGGGTTTTTACTTTATATGTTTTATCAAAATCCTTGTGTACATGTGGACACCCATATGGATATTTAGTATGTTTCTATTTGTAAATAACATTTTATTTCTGAAACTTTTACTTTGGTCAAGTATATTAAAGTGGTTCTATACTGTTCTTTAGAAATACGTTTTTTTTATTTTTAACTTTGTCTTTATTGTGAAGTTGAATCAAAAGATTACGGAATTTTTAGCATAATTAAGATGTTTAACGATAAAACCTCCTGTCTTGATATTGACAAGGGGAGAGTAAAAAAACAGTACGAATGTTATTTTGTATTTTTTCATGAGACTTGTATTATTTACCTTAAGAATGTAAAATTTGGTAAAATGATATTTCCTATCGTTAAGTCTAGTACAAAATGTAGAGATGAATTCAAATATAACGTGATTTTAATAAAATACACCTTCTTGATCAACTATACAGTATTGTATTATGGAACCTTTGTAAGAAATTGTAAGTGTAGATATAATTACCTATAAAGTGTCAGGTGAATTTATTTAAAAGATTGTATGTGGTTTAGTAGATTGTTTTTGTTTAGATATTACGATTAAACAAAACTCTCGTTTCTATGAATTATAAATAATAATGACTGGAACCCTTTATGTCACTTTAAAATTTTGTATGAATTTAGTGAGTCTTTGACCATTATGGTAAACTCGTTCTGGACTTTTAAACACTGAATGACTACTCACAGATGTACCGATGAAAAAATTATGTTATAAATAGTTTTTACTTCTCTTTTTCACAAACAGGAAAATAGGTCACCTCGTCTTAATACTCTTCTCTGTATAATCCTTATTATGAAGTTACGACCGAAGATTGGATACAAAGTATATTGAATTTTACAGTCAAGAGTAGTAAGACGACATTATATTGGTTCGGACAAATAATATTGTTTTTGGTTACAATGTCAGAAACTTTTAGTACTAATATTAATTTTCGAACCTTATCGTATTATTTTGATTACTGTTGGAGAACTTAAGTAAAGTTCAATCAAGACGAAAGTTTATTGTGAAATTTTACCAAAGGTTATTGGAATGACTAATTGGTCGTAGTCGAATCCTTAAAAAAAAAAAAACGTTACAAGATTTTATATTGATGACCGTAGTTTTTCATATCATTCGTGAAAACTAAACACTACTTATCTTTTTAGTTCATGATTTATGGTCACCAAGGACACTGTCCCATTTATAGGGGGAAGTTCATTACAAGAGGGGGTTTAATTTAATTGTAAAATAAAAAAGGAGACTCTTAAATAATTCCTTTTCTTTAGTAATAAAAAAATTAACTCCACTTTTTTGACGAAGTATTCAAGTATACAACACTTTCGGTGACGGACTCTTCCTTGCGTTGCTTACATTAATTCTCTATTTGGCGCTATATTAGGAAAAGCTTAAGGTACCACAGGTATCTGTATGAAGTATCAGAGGGCGTACCATGACTTTCTCTTTCTAATTTACTACTGTGGAAATACGGGTCAGTGCTTGTCTGTTGAAGTCCTAGTATTGTCGTAAAAAAATTTTCTTCGATTTTAAGGTAGAACTCATCGAAAACCTATCGTTCACAATTTTGTTCGATTTTTAAGTGTTATTTTGTCGTTAAGTAAGACTTGTTTAAGTTTCGTAATGCGTATCTTCAACCCCCAAGTACTTATGTTATATAAAACAAACATAATACAGACACTGTAAATGATCGTTGTGTTAAAGGATTATTATAAACTTTATGACTACATCAGAAAAATTTCCTATATACTTGTCAACGGGAAATTCGAGAGTAAAGACGAGTTCAACATACGATATTACTCGTCTACAATATGTTGATTTCGAACTTCCTGGCAGAAAGTCTAAAGTCGTTATTTCTGAAAGAAAAAAGTCACAAGAAAGGAAAGTTTGGTTGTAAAACTCGAAACGGAAAGAGAAAGTTATACGTTCCACCTGACTTTAGAAGTTTTTTTAGAAAACCCACTTATTTCCGTTGAGTTCAAGGACTTATTTATAAGACGAGAAAGGGACTTCCTGTTGTGTAGTGGTTTGTCTTACTAAGCTTTCAATATTTAATATCTTTTGAGATATCACAATACGATACGTTATCACAATCGGTGATCGGTATACACCGATGACTCATGTACTTTGAGCCACCGTTTAGGTTTTGACTCTACACGACATTAAAGTTTATACATCATAAAAAATTCCCTAATTTTTATATTTATTTATTTATTTTTACTACATTTTATTCTACTGTTTCACTATTTAAAATCTATATAGCCAAATTTATTTTATAAAATTTTGTTAAAGTAGACAAAGAAAAATATGAGAAATTTACACCAATGGTCTTTTTAAATTTAATGTATACACTAAGTGTATTATAAAGATGCATTGTCTCGACGAAATTTTACTGAAAAAAAAAAACCGAAGTACGGAACGACCTAAATTCAAGGGGTTAGTCCCCAGCTTGGATCCGGGGGTGTCACTTTGAGGATTGGTGACCTGACGGTCCTTTAAGGGATTTTATTTAAAATTATCCTCCTAACTTTCACTTTCACAATCAACGAGTCAGTACAGGATGAGAAACATTGGGGTACCTGACATCGGACGGTCCGAGGAGACGGACCTTAACGGTACCCTAAGAGGTCCGTTCTTATGACCTCACCCATCGGTAAAGGAAGAGGTCTCCTAAAAGGGTTGGGTCCCTGACTTGGACTCAGAGGACGTAACGTCCGTTTAAGAAATGGTAGACTCGGTGGTTCCTTTGGGTTATCTTCCTAATCCTGGACTAATTTAAGAATATTTCAATTGGTTTTGTGTGATACCCTATATTTTAATTTAGAGATATGACGAACACTCTAGTGTCAGGATAGAGGGATGAATAACACGTGTAATGTAAAGGATTACTTTACCTTGTTACTGTTCACGTCTTGAATGTCCGTGAAAAGTTTAAGACCTTCTTGGCAAGGATTGACGTAAGCGGCTGCACAATGTAGTTTACCCATCGATTTTCTTCTTTTTCTGTCTTCCTAAATTTTTGCTAAAAATTAAAATATGAGTCGTTAATAACTTATGTTTCAGGATACATACGATCCTTTATTACACAAGGATGAGAGACTAACAAAACAGATTGGACCCTCAGTCCTATATCCGTGTACTTATTTTGGTTTATTGTTTTTGTTTCAGAGAAACGGGAAACGTCTTCACCAAGAGAACCCTAACCACTAAGAAGAGAAAGTAGTAGGTTACAGTTCAAGATAAATAAGGGGTCTCCTTTTACTTTACGGTGAAGGACTTCTTTATTTGACTCATGAAAGACAACGACATTGGGATTCTGTCCCAAAGAATTGAAACAGTGATAACGGTAAACCTAACCTATTAAGAATCAACGCCCCCGACAGAACACGTCATCCTACACATTCATGTAGAGACCGAAGACGGGTTATCGACGGTCATCGTGTAGGGGCTGACATTGTTGGTTTGTACAGAGGTCTGTAATGATTTGTAGGTGATCTCCGTTTTTGGTGGGGGTCAATTCTTAGTGATGGTAAGTCGTTCACGGCAACATATGTTCTCCGGTTGTTTTTAAGAGTTCCCGATTTTAATTGTTATGTCTATTAACATAAATCTCCTGTCTCCATTAAAATACACCTTTCTAACGGACCAAGACATTGAGACCTACCACCCTGTTTACAATTGATCTGAATGACCGTACTAGTAAAACGGTAGATATGTTCGCAGTTTAGTAATACAAAATATGGTCTTTCATTATCTTATACAGTTAATATGGAATTGAATGTTTGAAAATCCAACAGATGTCACTTTATATGTTTTCATTAGAGAAACCTCATCCTGAGTCCACTAAAAAAATTTAATATAAAAATCCCGATTATAACTGATGAATCCAGGACACGATTCGTTCTGTTTCATATAATAGAGTAGGGTAGAAATGTATTAACGCACTCTATCCATGAGAATAGAGTTACAATTCTTTTAACTCAGAATCTCTGTAAAAGGGACGGTATTTTGACGAAAGATGAAAGGATAAGTTTCGAGAGTAAGTATATATATATTTTTTCACTTTCAGTGAGTTAGTACAGGTTGACAAACGCTAGGGTACCTGATAAGTGAGGTACCTCAAGAGATTCGGTCTTATGACCTCACCCATCGGAAAGGGAAGAGGTCCCCTAGAAGGGTTGGGTCCCTAACTCGAGTCCAGAGGACATACCGTCCACCTAAGAAACGGTCGATTCGGTGTGTACAATATTTATGTATATATTATATGTGTATCACTATGTACTCTTTTCATACATGAAGATATATGTAAATTTAAATGATACGTTATCAGTATTAATTTTTTGGTGGGTATATGGTTGGTTTGTCGAATTCTTTAATGTAATCATTATCTACTTCACGCAATATGTAGAGTTATCATAGAGGTACTTGATGGTTAGAAAAAAAAAAAAAAACTGGGACGGAGTTCCGAACGTCCTAGAACCAAAGGGTTGGTCCCTTGTTTGGACACGGGGGACGTCACTTTCGTGTCTGAAGATTGGTGACCTGGAGGTCCCTTAAGGGGAGGTACTTAGTAGAATTTTTTTTAAATAGTAAATAAATAAACGGACACGGTCTAGAATCAACGTCGTGCACCCTAGAAGCTAGAAACAACGTCCTAGAAATCGACCCTGTACGCTTGAGAGTCAACGTCGTGTACCCTAGATCAAAGGACTAATCTCTAGTTTGGACCCGTGGACGGTCTTGACAGGGTGCTTAATAGCAAATTACCCTCCACCTCTCTACTTTTTTAAAACACCCCTTATTTCCCTGGTTACCTGCGCTCAGGTTCACTTGAGGCCCTCAACCACTACCTGTCCCTCCGGACCACACCCCAGCGTTTCTCAACCTGTGCTGACTCACTGACTTGACTTGACTTGACTTCGTCTTTTTCTACATAGACCCATCTTCTTTAACTGATTTATCCCTCTTTCATTCTTCTGTTTCATGTTCCTAGTCTTGTTCCCTTCATTGTTACCCTTTCTTTCTTTTGTTGTAAGTCCGTTACAAGAATGCATTTTTTAACGTTTTGACAAACCTATACATGTGACACTTTTTACGAAAGTCCCATAATAGTCCTGATAATTCTAATTACCGATAGTTATTGTTATCCTTTCAACCCCCGATTCCTGTCCGTGTTTTTTCTTTTGTTCTTTCATCATATACTTAATACCTCAAACGTGACTGCAGGTCCATCTTTGTAAGTTCTCCAATGGTCTCCCTTGGCCATACTTCTAAAGTTATCTTAATCAATAGACATGTCTCCGACTGGAAACTTAGGAATTTCTGTCTACTCGATGAGATCTATAAATGTCCTTCTCGTTTCCTGATTTAAGACCGTTCCAGAATTGTCATAGTCGTGTCTATCCATCCTCCTCCTTTTGTCCTTAGTCGTTCTATGGACTTTTCCCTTTCCACCCTCCTACTACCGGTTCTCTCCCGTGACAAATGTTTTTGGTTCCTTTGTTTTGTTAATCTCCTATTTCCTTGACTCTTCTCGGTGACCTAGACATCCTCAGTTACGCACACCTTATGCTTCTCTTCACCTTTTCTCTTCTGTCTGAAATTCCGAGATTTAACCTTCATTTATTATTTCTTTTCCCGTCATTTTGGTTCTTCTCTTATGTCTTATCGATCTCCACTCGTAAGAGACGTTTACTTGTTCCAAGGTGTCGATGTAAAGATTTTCATTTGATGTGAAAAAAAGAAATGGAAGTTGGATCAGACGAGGATGTTTCATGTGACTCAGACGAAAATGTTTTCATTAGGAATTAAGTTACTTGTGGAATGGAAAGTCATGAATAGGATGAAACTGAAAAGAAAGAAGGTAACCTATGATAAAAAAAACTCGGAAACACTGAGATCATGAAGGACAACAGAAGGACAAAAAGTCCTATGAGGAGTCAGTGTCTTTAGAAAGGAAGAAGGACAAGGACTTTACAAGGACGGAGTATCATAAGGTCGGAGTAAAATAGAGTAGATAGGTTAGACAGAACCAGATGTCTTTAAGAAACTTCGGTGGAAAGGTATTATGAAAGGTGGATTAAATAGATACAGGGATTGACCAATAACAAATCAGCGATTCGGAACAGGCTGAGAAAACACTGGGATACCTGACATTGGGCAGTCCGAAGAGACAGGGACCCTAAAGGGTCCGTTCTTCTGACCTCATCCAACGGTAAAGAAAGAGGTCCCCTGGAAGGACTGGGTCCCTACCTAGGACGCAGAAGACGAACCGTCCATCTAAGGAATGGTGACTCGGGGGACCCTTCAGGGTACAGGGATTATGTTGAATATAATTATATCTTAAGGGAACTAACGATGACAGAGTTACTCTCATAATCGAAGAACTCCGTTGTCAAAACAAGAAGGTAATCGCTTTTAGGGTTACGAATCGTATCAAAGACCGTGTTTCGTCCAGAAATTCTAAATGACGTTCTTTTCAACATGGATGTGTGTGTGTATATATGTGTATGAACTATTTACCGAGTCTAAAGTTTTTGAACATATCCGTTTAAGTATTCTTTTGTACCGACTTCTGATATGAGTCACAAAGAAAGATCGAAAGGAAAAGGAAAGAAAATTTTAGGTGTCTTTGACTCATCCAAGTTTGATTAAACCAGTTAAACCGTGTTTCAATAAATATTATACGAAATTCCCGTCCGTGTAACCTTTTTACATAATTTAATTATAAATATAAAAAGTTTCCTAGGACATAAATTATTAGATAAATTTTTATTTTATTGGTTACGATTTTTAGTCCGAACCCATTTGCATAAACTGAATTCAACTAATCTTTGAATGCTATAACAGACACGATAACGAGGTCGTTGTGGTGGTGTTTCATTCAAATACACTCAAAAGTTTTGATTCTGTAATCCTAACAGACTACTTCCAGACGGTTCTTCCCACCCTCGTATCCTTTCGGGTTGTGAGAAATTCCATGGTTTTCATTTTTTACTTTGTGGACTTTCTCTTTTATATTTAAGTGGTGCTACGAATTGTCTTACATTTGATGCTCTTCTGTGGTAAGAATGTATTATTGGTTAATTGAGTTCCTTGATTGATACATAAGGGACTAAAGTCTATAAACCGAATTAGATTCTGCTTTTCTAAATTAATTACAAATATTTATTGGATTTCTGTTGTTTTAATGGTGGATATTTTTTAATATCGTAACAAAATAGTGTATGATCATATTACAAGTCGAGTGACTTATTTCCATCATCACCTCATATTACGGTGGAATACGTACTTATCTTAATTTGTCAAAATGTTCTAAAGTGTCTTCATTTTCGATTTAATTACTAATAATTAAAATTCATTTATATTGTATAAGTATTATTACTACTATTACATTCCTTCTCTGCTGTTTAAATCCTCACTGTTTCGTAATAAAGTAAGTCACAGATTAAAACAGAAGTTCCTTATCGATACTGTTACTCACTGAGTCTTCTGTGTACCTGAGATTAATTATGACTCAATTCAATAACTATTACACGTTAACCATGACCGACTTTACATGTACTATATAAAATATCATCTTTGTAATTTTCAATATATAATTTTTTTTATTCGTTTTAAGTTCGTAAGGATAGTTGATTTGTAATGAGTTCTATAGAACTATAGATGATTTAAAATTTTTGTATAAATTTTTCTATGAATTACGAATTCTTGTTTGTTCGGGATTGTTTTTAAGTCAGATCTTATTGAGTTATCTACGTAAATAAGAAATATATTTTAAGAATACTTGTATATCATAAATTATTACTACTATATGTTGAAATCTTATGAGTATGTGAAAATATAAACCCTTTAGATAAGTGGTTGAATTTGTGTCTATGAAATTGATGTTTTTTTCCAGTGTTGTTCCTTTAAGTTTCGTTTAATTTGTGTTCATCCTTTTTTTGACTTTATGGATTTAATACATCTTACCATAAGTCACTTTATACTGTTTTAAAAAAAATTACACTTATCATAAGTCTTTATACTTTTTCTGAACCCTTTGACTTTTTTAATTCTTTGTTTTAATACATGTATGTTATTGTTACATTTTTTACAAAGTTTTTATTTTGATTCTTGTTTTTTAATCTTTCTTTTCTTGTATATCATTTTTTTGATTTCCCAAGAATAGGGTCGTATTACCGTCACTTCCATAGGGTTCTTAGAAGTAGTAATGTCTTGTTGATATAGGTAACGACCCGGAGGTCTTTCCTTAGGGATCAAAGATCCTTAGGGATCGTCGTGGTGGAAGGTTTTTATATTAGACTCCAGGTGAACCCTCAACACCGGGTACTGTCTTCACCTCACTAAGATACAAAACTATGGTTGTCAGTTCGGTAACTCTGTCTAGGACGATAACCCGGAACTCTTCTACCTTAGTGACCCAGTCTTTGAGTTTAATTCTAGTTCATTGTTGTTGTTGTTTTTTTAGTTCATTGTACGACCTGAAGGGACCACGAGGTCACCAATTCTAAGGTGTGAAAGTCATGTCTCCGGTACCCAAGTTAGGGACCAATCCCTTGATTCTACGGTGGACGGTACACTACACCGGTTTTTTTTTTCCATTATCTTTGAGTATCAATTTCTAGTGGGCTCTTTTTTTTTTTGGGTGTCCTTTATTGTTTGATTTATTTGTTTCTGGTGGTCCGTATCCTCCTTCGTTTATTTGAAGATATAAATATTTTTAACCCCCTCATTCCTAAGTCCTTTTGTTCGTTTGTTCTATTCTTTCCTTATTTTTCTTTGTATTCTTCTTTTTGTTCACCTTTAGTTATAGTTCCATTTCTTTGTTCAGGTTTATATAGTTATTAGTGTTGTTGGTAATTCGTCTGATTGATCGTTAATTTCTAAAATGACTGTCCTAATTTGTTTTAAGTCGATACCCTACTAATGTTTTATTTATGGATTTTGTTTTGCACGGTTTCATCTTTTACTTTCCTACTTCTTTCTGTTGGGTCCGTTTATAATTGATCCTAGATCCACTTTTTTAATACTTAAGTCGCTTAAACTTGTTTCTGTTATATGATCTATTGTAATTCTTTCAAAGTATTACCATTCTGTTTATGGTATACTATCGTCAAGATACACCTTAGATTTTATACTGTATTTACTTGGATAGATTCTTTGTTTTCGTCTCTGTGTCTCTAACCATCAAGGGTTCCCTCTTCCCCAACCCCCTTCCTTCCGACCCCAATCGTCAAAGTTCGAAAATATATATCTTGTCTATTTGTTCCAGGATGACATATCATGTCTCTTGATATAAGTTAAGGATACTATTGGGTGTTACCTTTTCTTATATAAAAAATTTTTTCTTACATTTTTATTTTCAAAGTAGTACCAGACACCGATATGAATAATTTTTTTTTTTTCGTGTCTCGACTTGAGTAAGATACTCTGGATACATTGGTACTATGGGTTTGGTGTGTTCCTACAATGTTCTTCTCTTTTAACGTTTGATTAGAGTGTAGAGTGAGTTTTTATATCTACATTTTGAAGATTTTTGTTAATCACTTACCTTGGGTTGTCCTATATTTTTCTAGTGACATAGTATTGGTTAAACCCGACTGTAATCTTGTAGATAATTTCAGTAAGTCGTTTAATTATCTAAATTTACTTTTTTGAATAGTATAGTCATTTACGTCTTTTCCCACAGACTATTCTAAGTTGTGGTCAAGTCTATTTTTAAGAATTGTATGATGGAGTTGGACTATTTCTCATGTAATCCGATTTATTTATGATCTTTGTAAAGGAAATTTTAAGTCATTACTCGGTTTTACGGTTGATAGTGGTGAACATGAGTGACTACGTGACATGTAGGAATCGATCATGTCGTTCTATTTGTATTTATCTGTTTATTACTAAATTTGACTTCATTCTTTTTACTACAATAAACGTGTCCTACACTACCAGGTGTGTCCTTTAGGTTTCGTGAATGTACCATTGACCGATATTATGGTTGTTCATCTTACCGATCGATATTTTAGTATATTTTTAATTTAGTTCGTTATTTGATTTTTACATTACAAAGATTTTCTGTGTCGTTTCGAATATTCCATAGATATTTATGTAGATTGTTTTTTACAGTTTCGAGACATACGTTAAAGTAAGTCTTAAGGTTGTTTCTGAAAACATGTTGTAGTTTTTTACTAAGATTTTACGTACACCTTATCGTTCTATAAATGTCAGGAATGTAATGAGTTTTTTTTCTTTGTATGCCAGTTCCCTGAACAGGATGGTTTACATTCCTGAATATTTTGACGTGAGATAATAACAAAGTTCTTCATTGTGATGTCTAGTGACCCCTTTCTTCTTTAATAAATTAGTTACCAATAGGAATCTTACCTTTTTTTTCGTTAATGCCTGTCTAATCCCCGAATTTATTATCTACGAGTTGAAATTTTAGTAAGGATGTTGTTTACTTTTTGGGTTCTACAACGGTTTAAATTTTGTATGGACGTATACCTCGGTAAGGATTATATCATCCGTAGTTCGGAGACATTTTAGGTTCCTTTGGTGGAAGGAAAACGTACTTCTTTTTAATCTTCATTTTAATGTAACTCGAGTAATACTATTTACGTTTTCTTGTTTTCGTATGTAATATTACCTTTATAATAGGACCTACGTGTGATCTTGTGTCTATACAAAAGTATTAATAATACAATTATTAATATTCATTTTGTTTTTGATGAATCTATTGTAATTTTTATTAACGGATTCATATTTTCCCGTACAATATCTGTTCTTTTCATTTTTACTTTATGGAAACGTATTTAGTAAAACTTACGTACTTATTAAGGACATATTCACACAAGGGGAAAGTGGACCTTACGATCCGCATGAGATTGGTACAGTTCTCCCATTCATGTCTATTGACGACAGTATGGACTTTTCTTTCATCTTTGAATTTTACACATTCTTAGTAAAATATATATATATATATATATAGAAAGGATAGTAATCATTACAGAGTTTAATATATCATTACTACTTTTGGGTTACTTTAGTTTCCATTATAATGACTGTCTTAATATACTATGATAGTAGTCGATTTTTGGTAGAAAAGTTTAAGAAGGGTGACACTTCAATTTTACAATCGTGGTTTTCTCATGTCACAATCACCTAGTACTCATAAAATTTTTAAGATAATGAACAGTCTATTCTATAGTCTTTTCTTTTTGACTGATAGAGGTATCGTCATCCGTCCTGTAGACGCCAAAATGAAAAAAAAAGATTAGGATTTTACCTCTATACGAATTGAATGGATTTATTAAGAAAATTTTTATTTTATTCCCGTGAAAAAATTTTTTTAAGTTTCGTATTTAGTCATAGAAGAAAAATTTTAAATTCATTCCCTTTAAGGGACCACCAGGTCACCAATCCTGAGGTACGAGAGTGACGGTTCTCGGACCTAAGTTAGGGACTAGTCACTTGATTCTATGGGACACCGTACTGTCTTTTTCTTAGACTTTTTATATATTATAAATCCATTTAAACAATGACTGATTTGTATTATTCCCCGAAGGGACTATCGAGTCGACCATTTCTTAGGTGGACGTTACGCCCTCTGGACCCAACTTAGGGACCCAACCCTTCTAGGGGACCTCTTCCCTTTCCGATAACGACGACGACGGTGAGGTCATAAGACCGGACCTCTTAAGGTACCTGACATTAGTCTATACTGACTCACTGAAAGTGAAATTTGTATTATTTTTATATTACAGGTTTCATTATCTTTATTAAACAAAATCCCTATTTTAGAGAACTATTCGATTAAATCAATAATTCAGGATCTAAAAATAGTTGTATACTAGATATTTTTTAAGGTATTTGATTGTTCGACTCAAAAATAAAAATAGAAGAAATAACGTCATATCAACTACATACTCAATGAAAAATTTAAATTTTATCAGAAGATAAAAACATTTCGTGGTTTCTGAACTGGTTTAGGTGTCTCAAAGACATACTGTCTCATCTTAAACTCTGATTTAAAAGACCAAGTATAGTGTTGTATATGACGGAAGGGATATTAATGTAAAAGAGTTTGGAAATGAATTATGAAAGATTGCAAATTTAAAAATCAAGTCTTTAAGCTCGTCAGTCCCGAAGGGATCACCGCATCACCATTTCTTCGGCGGTCTTACGTCCCCTGTGTCCAAACTAGGGACTAGGTCCTTCTAAGAGTGTACGATACTTCGTTGCTTCGGACACGTGGTGTTGATGAATGGGTTCCGAGATCTCGGGTGTGAGGTGTTGTTCTCTTCGGTGGCGTTACTCTTCGGGTGGCGTTGATTTCTCATCGGGGATAAGCGTCGTTGATCTCTTTTTGAGGACGTCGTTGTTTCCGGGTCGTGTCGGTCTTTATTTTGATAAAGAATTTTTTCTTCTTACGGTCGTCAGGTCAACAACCTTTACAGTTAGGAAGTAAGTGAAGTCAGGTAAACTGACATTCGAGAGGTAGACTCGATAAACAAAAGTTCGATAAGTAAAGGATTGATAAATTGAACAAAAAAAAATTAGATAACCATAAGTTTGATCAGTACAGACCGTCAGGTCCGTCACTGAAAAGATTTACCGGAGAAGATTCAGACTCAGATTTGGTTATGTTACGTTTACACTACAAGGATTCTGTTCCAAACCGACATTATGGTACAAATTAAGTCTCGTTTATAGAATAATAGGTATATAAAAATTTTGATGTATAAAACGTCGTACCGAATTAAAAAATATCGAACACGATTTATAAAACGTTCCCTTTAAAAATGTTTTATTTTACTTCTCTCTAAAAGATATTTGTTCAAAGTACAAATAACTTTACCAAGTATATTCCCTCAAATTGTTGATATCTTTTCTTAATTTTTTGACTGGTAAAAAATTCCGAACTAGTATTACTGTGTTAAACCAATTTGTAGTCTAAAACGATCCTAAATACATAGGTTTAGTAGTGATGAGTAAAGTAAAAAATTTAAAGACATTTGAAAATGTTGAGGACATAAAAAAAAGACGAAGGATAGACCTAGTGAAAACAGAACAGAGAACGCAAACGAGAGGGTCTGAGGTAAATAAAGAAGAAAGGAGAATGCACAGGGTTCGGAAGAGTAACAGAAGAATGACCGAAGGTCACCGAATTGTACCTTATTTACCTAATTGTTTCACTGGTTTTGTCATTTGAGACATCTTTTACTCCAGTAGGTCTTTGTACACTTCCATCTCCTCCGTAATCGAATTTTCGACATTCTGATATTGAGTCCGACTCCTTGACGGTATTGTATTGATATGGAGTCTCTTACCATTTTTGTTACGGATACTAATGATATTATGAGTTGACTACTAGATCAAAATGTTAAAAAGTCGGTCAACTAAAGTCGTACAAAAATATACCACACAAAGAAAACTTAAAGTCGTTAATTAGTTTAGAAGGATTTCTTTTTGTTTTAGAAAATTGGTCCTACAAATTTTTAATGTTTAAAAAAAAACCCCCCCCCTTACACGTCCCCAACAACAGACTATAAAGATTTTCGTTGAGTTACTAAAATTACATTAAAATTTGAAATCTTAAATCGTTTTTCTAAAAATCATTAAAACATGAGACTATTTAGAACTCTTAAGGACTTCTAAAATTTGTACGAATAAATAGGAACCTTATTTACCCTCCACTCTTGATAAGACTATTAGCATAAAATGGGAAGTGAGTTTCATATTTTAATGCTTCGGGATTCATCTCTTTTCTAATACTGTAGAATGTAACTAGTTTGTTTGTTGTTATGACGTGACATTTCATTCAGACTCCAATAAGTTGGTTCAAGACTAAGTGAAGTACTACTGATACAGTTACGAAAAAGTTTTATGGTGTAACCTGAAGTCACCACCAGGTCACCAATTCTGATAGGTGGAGGTGACGTCCCCCACTCCCTAGGTAGGGACCAGTCCCTAGATTCTGAGGTGGACGGGACCTTGTCGGTTTTATTATTATTATTTAATTTTAATTTTGTATTAACTCCCCGAAGGGACCACCGAGTCCCCATTTCTTAGGTAGACGGTTACGTTCTCTGTGCCCAAGTTAGGGACCAGGTCCTTCCGACGTGTACGACACTTCGTGGATTCGGGTACGTACATGGTGTTGATGGCTCGGGAGAACGGAATATCGGGTACGAGGTGTCGTTCTCTTCGGTGTGTTACTCTCCGGACGTCCTGTGTTGGTCTCTTCTCTCACACGTCGTTGTTTCCGGATCGTGTCGGTTTTTATTTATTTATTTTGATAAAATTTTATTAAATATTGACTTCAAGGAAACCAAATAAAAATGAAAGGGCATATATTACTTTAGTACTACAATTCTACTGAAAGTAAAGTCTTTTTACTTCGACTTTCGTGGTTTACTTGTACGATAAGTTAGTTATTAGTTCACAGTACTTTTCTTTTATTATGTTTCGTCCTAAATTGAGTATTAGGATGACGTAGAAAGGATGTTGGGACTTTCTTTCTCAAACTGGTTAGTGAAAATGTTAAATTCTCTGTTTTTTTAAAAATTCACTACATTCTTTACTATTTAGTATTCTAAATTTTTGAAATAATTGTAAAAGGAAGACATTTTACTCTCTATTAGTATCGTGAAAGAAGTATCATAACAAGAAACTTGATGTACAGTTCACGGGTTTCTAATGTTCAGTTCATGTTCATGAGTCCAGACACTGGTCATGTTTCTTTCATGTGTTATGTGTAATCGTGACAGAACGGTCACACTTTATGGTCAACTGTCTGTCGACAACGAGGTCGAGGGTTCTAGAGGGGGGTATTACGGACACTATCAGGAGAGGGTATTGGTCTTGAGGGTGGTGGTGGTGTATGGTAAAGGACTAGGTCAGTACTTTTTCAATTAACCTCCGAAAGTTTTGGACTGGATAAAAAATCGTAGAGATGTCAACAAAACGACTTGTAAAACTTATGATAAGGACCAATAAAAAAAGATGAATGACTAGAACCCAGTCGGATAGTCTTCACTTTTTCTTGATTCATTTGTAACCTATTCCGTTTTGATACCTATTCCATCCAGTCCAACGTGTGATATTTAGATCCAGGTTTTTATAAGTTTTAGAATATTTGGAACACTATAGGTATTTTTAAATTCTAAAACTATATAGTGGAAGGGTACCAGAATTATTACCATGTAAGAATGGAATTTTATGTTATGTCAATAAATGTTTTTATTCTTTCTAGATCCATGACTATGTCCTTTCTCAGAACTCTATTAACATTTTCTTTTCAAGATTAGGATATCTTATCATAACCTTTTTTCATATTGTATTCTTTGACGATAATTATTATACTGACGAAGGTCCCTCACCTTGATAAAAAGTAACATATCCTTATACATAATGATATCGGTAATATTAAATTTTTTTAAAAAAACTTTCTTTTTTTATGTGTAAAGGTCTTCATCTAGACAGTTTTCCTTGTATACAAAGTGTATCAAAATTCACATCCGATGAGGAATGATAGAGGATGACGTTTTCAGAAACTCAACCCTATATTTACTAAAGAACGTATTGAGTCGTATCCTTCTATTGTTTACACACGATACACTAGTTACAGTGTGTATGGTGGATTTCGTTTAATTCATAAATTTATCCTTTAATTAAACGTCTTTATTTTATGTGGGTGAGGAATGGACGGTACCTAGGTCGGTAATTAGACACGTGTACTGGTCTTTGAGGGTCAAAACATCATTAATCGATCTTTGGTTTTCGTTGTTTAATTTACTCTATAAAGAATTTACGACGGTTGAAGTGACAAATTACTATTTCTGACAAAAGTTTTCCCAATATCTTGATCGAAAAAAAAATTTTTTTTTTCCTTTAATCATGACTTACACTCACTTTACTCGTGTTCATATATTTCGACTCGTCACAATATAGTGTAGTTTTCCTCCAGTCAATAAAGGAGACAGCGTTGGAGACAGCGTTTTCTCAACCTGTGCTGAATCGCTGATTTGTTGTTGTTAAAGGAGACATCGTAGACGAGACTAATACGTGAAAATGTCTTTGTTATAACGGTTTATATGATATGACGTGTGACTACTGGTGTTTATGAATTTACCCTAATCATCCTTATTTTACATTTACTTCGTAAATACCTCCAGAACTATATTATCGTAACTGATAGAGACAGACTGATCCAATCTTACAACAAGGGTTAGAGATGACGAATGAAAAGTAAAATTCTATGGGACACTACATTACGTAAATTAGGGAAAGATGTGATTCTACAAACTCTCCTATTTGAAGGTCAGTCCGTCTCTTCTCTTTGAATCATCTACCCCTTTCCACAATTGAATATTACAGTGAATTTTTGTCTGAAAGTGTTATACCAAAGTGATAAAATAAATAATCCTTTTAGGTTTCAGAGTCATGAGGAGAGGATGTTGACTCTTGGTTTTTCGTGTAGTTTTTCGTTAATTATAAAATACCTAAATGATAATAGGTGAACCGAGAAGAAGTATTGAGACTTGTGTTTGTTAGATTAGTTTTTATTGATTATTAAGACCTTGTCTATTGAGGTTTGAGTTCAATATGATTTTTAAAATTAATAGTCTTCAAAATAAGGAAGTTTTTCCGTAATGAAATGGGTAAGTAGGTTTCATTGCAATTTCCGGTTTCGTTTACGGAACTGTTGATTCATACGATAAATTTCTATATTTTCTCCTTTTTTTTTTTTTCTATTTTCAAGTTCATGGCAAAATATAACGAGTTTACGGTATTTGACCTAACGTGGTATCCCTTTTTAAGCTTAGTAGTAACGTGGTAAGGGAAATATGTTAGGTTCCATAGGGAGGAAAAACCCTTGTCGTGCGTTACATCTTTTATGAGGATAAAAATCTTTCTAAAAATCTTCTTTTTATGATAATGTTGTCTCTTTTGATGGATTTAGGTTTAAAAGTACTGTTAGTGTCTATTTTTAATGATACGGTAGTAAGTACTATATTAAAACGAACTACTTAATGTACTCGTCATTAAAGACATATTGTGAATTTCGATGAATTTTATGTAGTATACAGGTTTATTGTGTTTGTAAGGAGTACATTTGTACAGTTTGTGCTGATTCGTGTCGTACATTTGTACATTTTGTATCGTTTTGTCGATGTTCAATATCATTTAATAATTAATTTAGATATTATTGGTTTTTTTAATTATCTTTAATATAAGTTTCAGGTCTATAACGTTACGTCTACTGATCCATAGATCTTCCTACTTCCTTCCAAAGGATCTGACTGGGTCTATATATACACCAAACAAGTTCGTCCTTTGACGATTATTTTCTTTGATTTTTGGATGGTTAATTTTTGATGTGTTCGTGTGTCGTGGTGGATACTATATAAGAATGGTATTTATTTTTTACTTGGATATAGGTTAGTTTCAGATCTAAATTGATAGTGACATGTCTTTTATGTCCACTATATTCTTCTGTGATTTATTATACCCTGTGACCACCAGGTCACCAATTAAGCAATTAATTAATTAAAAAATTTTATTGTACCCTGTATTAGTTGGTTTAAGTCTTGTACCTCCTAAGATGTCCTATTTATTGGGTCAAAAGAAAGGGGTATTGATTTGTCCTTTTTTCATTTCTTCATATGCTTTTACAATATCCGGTGTTCATTATATAGTTGGTTAAGATTGTGACATTGTATAACTATAGTATACTTAGGACTAATTTGTGTGGTTGACATTTTAGCTTTTCTTTCAACTGTTCTGAAAGTACCTTTAGACTTGTAAATTACTTATAATATATTATAATTATTTAATAATAATAATAACAAACCCCCCATCAGAAAGATCAGATCTCTACATACGACTCCGTTAATACTTATCTTATTATAGACCTCGAATTGAATTTTATAAGGTCACCCCTCTCCCTTACCATATTCTTTACCTTAACTGGTATACAACGATTAACAACTTCGTCTCATTACCCTTGGACCCAGAGTAATATAGTAAGAGAGATGAAGACATACGAACTTTCAAAGGTATTATTTTTCATTTTTTTTTTTTCGATTTAAGTCCCGTTTAAAAATAATTATCATATGAAGTTAATCCTCATGTCTATTTTCTGATTGAGACCAGACTGTATGACTACAAATAATAAGGTTATTATGGTTAGTAATTAGGACAAACATCATGTCTGAAGATGTAAGGTAATAATTTGATAAATTTAATATAATAATTTGATAAATACAAGTTCAAAGAAAGGTTTAAAAGGTTTGTTTTTAAAATAGTTTATACTTCCATTTAGTGACCCGACTAAAGTTTCAAATCTTAAGTTCTTTGGAAAACTAGAGAAGGGTCTTTAATTTTGACCATCCATGAATGATGGTAGGTTCTTTTCTATTTGGGTTTTCGTAAAAATTATTCGTCTATATATTCACCTGATTAATAATTTTTCTTAATATATATATATATATGCCTGAAGGGACCACCGAGTCTACCATTTCACAGACAGATATTACGCCCTCTGGTCCCAAGTTAGGGACCAAACCCTTCTAGGGGACCTCTTCCTTTACCGTTAGGTGAGGTCATGATAACGGACCTTTTAGGGTACCTGTCTCCTCGGACCATCCCATGTCAGGTACCCCAGCGTTTCTCAGCCTGTGTTGACTCGTTGAAGTGAAAGTGAATAAATATATATATTTGTATATATGTATATTATGTATTATAAGAAGGTTTTATATACTTATTATTTTGATTTATATAAGTCTGTGGTGGGGATTCAAGATAGTTTTTGTGGAAGGACGACCTTTTCTTCTGATTGTAGTTCGAGTCAAATTCTATGAGTTTGCACAAAAATTGTTAAAGCCCCATTAATTTAAATCTTGTTACCGGTGCCTCGTCATTGTCCTTCCGACTGTTACTGCCTCTTCGTATCTCCTCCAAAGTTGACATGACTATGGCTAATAAAGACTTCAAGACACACCGAGGTTTATACAAATAATTTAATAAGAGATTCTGAGAAACAATGTTTATAAATTTCTCTTTATTAATCATCTTCACTTTATCTATTTCATAAAAGTTTTTTTCTCCTTTGGTCCTCTGTTTCTCGTTCCCTCCCACCGACCTCTCCTGTGTTCTTTTCGTGTTACTTGTCTTTTGTATTTAGATATTAACTTTTTCTTTAGATTTAATATATTTAAGAAGACAATTTTCGGTTTCTGAGAGTTTAAGACAATTTTCCGGTTCAAATCGGTATACGAAAAGTGTTTTTAGAAATGGATCCCCTTTTTTTTTTGTGACCTACAACTTACAAAAGTTTACCGTAAATTTATAAGGAACTCTATTAATGTGACAAAAAAGAGGAAGTTGGATGTCAGACATGATAATGATGAAACCCTTTAACTCTAAAAAGAAATACCATATTGTAACTTGGTTAAAAACGTACACAATGTTCGTATAAACCTTTCTTATATATAAGAGACATCCCACGTTGCAGAAGACACAGATACAATATAGTTCGAACACACAATGAATCTAGGAAAAGATATAGGAAGAATAAAAATGGTTCGATCTTAACGTTCCTTGTAAACTATTTTATATTCGTATACGAACATATATATGTGTATTGGAGACTTCCCTTTACCTTCTTTTAACATTTTTACGAATTAAGATTACTTTCCGATTTCTCCCTCTTTCTACAAACGAAAATATGAAATACTTAATACTTGAACACTTTTATAATATGTAAGTTTTTTATTTTTATTTTGTATTTCTATTGTTTTAATTCTCCTAAAATTTTATTCGGATAATATTAAGTTGAGGGATAAAAATATAGTGTAACCAATATTTTTCAATTTACCTCCAGTTTCTAGTCCTTTTTTTAAGGAATGTGAGTAACGTTTAACACCTCTTCCGTTACCGTGGGGTGAGATCATGAGAACGGACCTTTTAGGATACCTGCCTCCTCGGACCTTCCGACGTCAGGTACCCCAGCGATTCTCAGCCTATACTGACTCGTTGAAGTGAAAGTGAAAAGTGAAAGTACGTAGCCTCTGCCTTTACCGTTGGGTGAGGTCACAAGAACGGACCTCTTAGGGTCCCTACCCCCCTCGGAGCACCCGACGGTAAATACCCCAGCGTGTCTCAGTCTGTACTGACTTCACTGAATCGTCGTCGTAACGTTTAACCCCTTCTTCTTTAAGATTAATGTTGGGAATAAAAAGTAAACCAGTCTAATTAAAACTAAGTTTTATTTTTCTTCAAAAACTACGGAACCTTCATTACGATATGTGAAAAATTTTCTTCGATTTCACCTTCAGAATAAGTTATCGCATAGAAAAAGTAGAAACACTTTTTAGTACAAACGAAAATGTAAATTCGTTTCGAATTTTTGATGGAATACGTACATTTGTCCCTCCGTAGATCTTATGTTACGCGTTGTAAAAAGTTTATTTAATTTTTCGGTGATTATGAAAAAACCCCCCCGCCCCCACATGTAAAGTTTCTATGTACTTTCATATGGTTATACAAGCAAGGACGTAAGGTCCTTAAGATAAAGTTTAAAACTTACGGAACATCCTATGTGACGTTGGGTACCGTACGTCGGGACATCTCGCACTTTAGATTACACTTATACATTGGATTACTGATGTTTAGTCCTTTGTTTTGTTGTATGTAGTCGTACCCCTCTTCAAATTTCCTTATTTTGTTATGACGAGTCTGTAAGTATACAACCCAGTAACAATTTGTGGTGGTCTATGACTTGTTATATTGAGGAAAGTAGGAGTTAAATCTGTTGTTTTCTTTTGGTAAAGGAAGGAAAGGTCAAAATATATATCAGAGAGTTATTAAAGTTTCTAGCCTAAGAAAGATATGGACTCACTCGTCATGTGACATTTCTATTATTTAAGTAAGGACCTGTGTCTCTATAATCGTTAAAAAAAGAAAGTTAAATTTCTCGTCTAAATGAATGACTGTTATTTTACTCGGTGTTATTTATTTATAGTTTAGTGCAAAATTTTTGGGTTAACAATTTTACTGACTTAATAAGTGAGACAATTTATAGGAATATTTTACTACCTATCTAGTACGTCTCGTATGTAGTAACTTCGTATTTTGACGTTTTCGTTACCTCATAATACTCAATCAACGGAACTGGATTGAAAAAAGAACCACAGACAGGTGTAATTAAAAAAACAAAATTTAGAAAACAAGAGATTAAATTTTCAATTATATACAAGTTATACATAATGTTTATTCAAATCTCCTGTTTTTAATGGATATTAGAGTGGTAACTTTTAATTCGTGAATTACAAGTATAAAGAGGAAGATCGTAAAAGAGATTTGTCTGTAAATGAATCTATTTTACGTTACAGTAATTTAGTAAACGTTACAAAAAAGTAAATTGATAATACTTGTAGGAAGGATCAGTCAATTTTAAGAAAATATTAAAAATACTAACGTTTTCTCAGATATTATACCTGAATAAATAAATTTATTACGAATAATAAATTGAATTGATTAAGAGATAATAATTTGTAAAACCAACCGAGAATATAAAATTTGGTTGTTTTTATTATGAAACGAAGAACATATATGGAGAAACTCGTATAAAGACTAATGAAAGAATTTTGTTGAAGGATCTTGATCTTAACGTTTCGGTTTCTCCTGGATAGAAAAGTTCTGAAACTACATATAATAGTTTTACGGGAGGTTTTTCTCGATATTTTTTAAGAATAAAGGTGGTTACTATGCAATAATCTCACAGGTTCAATTAATATTATCGACTAAAAATACAGACATTCCTTCTTGATTCCTGAACTATAAATAAATTGTTACGTTCAAATAGTTATATATGATTGACGTGACCTAAGACAAACAGGATTCCATAGATGTTGTGTGTGAATTCACAAATTTCCTCGTTGGATTAGACATAGTGATTGACATAAAAAAAAAATTAGTTCGATTCGACAATGCACACAGACAATTCCTGCACTAAACAATTAGAGTTATTTGTTTATACATCATAAATGAAGTTACTAAGTTTCTAAAATCAAGTCTCATGTAATCATGGGATTTTACTATTGATGTATTGGTGATAGTGTTTACTTTTATAATTTTACCATTGTCGATGTAGAGGACATTTAAACGGAGGTTTGAACTTGAGGGAAAACACAGGAGAAAGGTGATATTAAGTGTTGATCTTTGGTTCGGTCGTTTACGTATTGTAAAAGTAAAAATAGAAGTCGTAGACAGTTGAGTGGGTTTACAGACATTACCACCAACACTCGAACATTGTTTTGGAAATGAGCTAGGTTCCCTCGTTGACAACAAAACCGTGTCGTAGGTCGTTATGGATGTTTTAAACTTTTCTAGTCCTTCTGTACCGTATGGTAAAGAAAGGTTTATCTTTAGTACTAATTTAAAACTAATTTAGTACTAATTTGTTTATTATTTATGTATTTAAACCGATTATTTACTTTTTATTTATTTAAGTCTGTGTTGACTTGACTACGTTTCTTGACTGAGTAACTTCTCAGACTACGACCCTTTCTAACTTCCGACCTCCTCTTCCCCTTCTGTCTCCTACTCTACCAACCTACCGTAGTGGTTGAGTTACCTGTACTCAAGCTCACTTGAGACCCTCAACCACTAACTGTCCCTTCGGACCGCACGACGTCAGGTGTCCCAGTGTTTCTCAGTCTGTGCTGATTCGTTCACTTGACTTGACTAAGTCGATCGTTTGAGAGATTAGAGAGTAAACTAGAGGTGTTTCTCTTGACGGGTCTTCGTCTCTGTACTTCTGCTAACCGAGGGTAAGAGATATTGAATTATTAACTCGTACAGTCCGAACTTTTAAATTTTTAAATTTAAATGTACATTTAAATTTTAAATGTGGGGGATTAACGACTACTTGTGACCTTAGAACGATTTACACCACTACCCTGTCTATGAACCTCCATAAATGTATCGATGTTCTGAGACAAACTTTATAGAAGACCTACTGAAGAGTATCTTTATTGATTTAAAATGGGTATTTTAAGTCAATAAGTGAATGTCGTGTTCTTCAAATAAGAATGTTCAATGGGTCTAATATCATGAAAACAATGTCTTCCGACTTGTCTGACTCTGTATAAACACTTCATGGAATGTACATTATTGGTGAGTTGGTTTACTCAATAATGATAATGTTTTTCCATCTGTTTTCTCAGGAACCACAGAAAAGACACTAATACAGGTCAGGTCGAGAAGTAGTGACGTATAAACGATTCTTTCTACGTTCTCATGACCTGGAAACACCCAGGGAAGTGATGATGTAAGTCAGTAGGTCGTTAATACATGAAACAGGGAGGGTGTACGGTGACACGTCTGTACAACTACTCTCATTTCATGTATGTACCCGAAATTGTATTTAGTCTTAGGTCAAGTCGGGATGATCGAACCGTACGAAGATTCCACTATTATATACTTCTGAAAAACGACATATGTCAAACACAAGGAGCTTTAAGGTTTAGCCCTTTCCTCATGTAGGTCCGACATATAACAGTGGGACGAATAAAGTGAAGATACGTCTCATGTAGTACGTTATACGGTCCGACCTACTTCGTGTTCGACCTTAATTCTAACGACCCTCTTTATTGTTATTTGAGTCTATCCGTCTAGTGTGGTGGGAATACCGTCTTTCACTTCTTGATTTCTCGGAAACTACTTTCAATTTCTCCTCTCACTTTTGCAACCGAATTTCGAGTTGTAAGTCTTTTTATTCTAGTACCGTAGGTCGGGGTAGTGAAGTACCGTTTATCTACCCCTTTGTTACCTTTGTCACTCTCAGAAGCAAACCCCCCCGAGGTTTTAGTGACGTCTACCACTAACGTCGGTACTTTAATTTTCTGTGAACGAGGAACCTTCTTTTCAATACTGGTTGGATCTGTCGTATAATTTTTCGTCTCTGTAATGAAACCGTTGTTTCAGGCAGATCAGTTCCGATACCAAAAGGTCACCAGTACATACCTACACTCTCAACCTGATATTTCGTTCGACTCGTGGTTTCTTAACTACGAAATCTAGACACAACAACCTCTTCTGAGAACTCTCAGGGACCCTGACGTTCCTTTAGGTTGGTCAGTTAGGATTTCCTTCGGTCAGGACTTGCAAGTAGTCTTCCTGACTAGGACTTCGACTTTCAAGTTATGAAACCGGTGGACTACGCTTCTCGACTGAGTAAACTTTTCTAGGACTACGACCCTTTCTAACTCTCGTCCTCCTCTTCCCTTGTCTCCTACTCTACCAACCTACCGTAGTAGTTGTGTTACTTGTACTCAGACTCATCCAAGACCCTCAACTACTACCTGTCCCTTCGGGTCACACGACGTCAGGTACCCCAGTGTTTCTCAATCTGTGCTTACTCGCTGATTTAACTTAACTTGGCTTTTAAACATACAACTTTTGATTAAGGATCACTACCATAAATCTCCACCCTCCACCATAATCTCCTCCATTAATCCTGTGAGTACTTACCTTGATTACGGGAATATTGTCTCCGGGGTCTCCCTGAAGGGACCACCAGGTCACCTATTCCGAGACACGAGGGAGACTCTTTTCGTCTCCAAGGTAGGGTCCAGTCCCTTGATCCGAGGGTGTTCGTGGTAGGGGGGTTTTCTCTCCGGAGTCGCTATGGCAACCGGGTAACGTGGTACACTTTTGTGTCACTCTTCAACTGTCGATACTACTTCGTCCCAGAGGGGTCTATCAACGACCGTGGTACTGGAACCCTGAAGGACCAAAGTTCTTGAACCTCTTTCTTCAAAAAAGAATACTCAAAGGGTCTAATATCATATAAACAATGTCTTCGGACTTGACTGATTCTGTGAAAACACTTCATCGAATATACATCGTTCGTGAGTTGGTTTACTCAAAAATGTTTTTTCGGAAACCACAGAAAAGATACTAATACAAGTAGTAGTGTATAAACAATTCTTTCTGTTTTCTCATGACCTTAAGGCACCCAGCGAAGTGATGATGTAGGGGTCTCTGATCAAGTCCCCGACCGTAAGTTGTCCATGAGTTATGGGTAAATGAGTTACTTACTTACTTACGTCAGAATGAAATGTTTTAAAAAAATTTACATTCTGTTTTAGAAAAGTTTAGGTGTGTGTAAATGAATTATCGAGTCGTACATTGACCACGATTTTGGGTATAAGACTCTATAGGTCTTTATTCAACGGATAAACATGAGTTTATAATTTAGGTGTACATTCGAAGACATAGTTCGAAGAGAATAGACTTGATTACCTTTATTGTCAGTACCAGTGAGTTTTAACTCCTATTTGATTTTTGTTAAACGTAACCCCATATAAACCAAAGTCTTATCAAACAATAGAAGGGTCAGTAATACTTAATTGGTATATTTTTAATAAATCTTAGACGACTTATTCATCAAAGAAAATATTATAGAACGAGTAGTATAATGGAATACCGAGCTAATTAGTAATGTTTTCAGGTGACTCAATCCAGTACATCGGAAATTGAAGTAAAATTCGTTGATTTGAACTCTATAAACGGTTTCTGGTAACGATTAGTAGTCATTTTTTTTTTGTTCATACGAAAGGAAACATGCTCAATGATCCAATTCTCTAAGTTAACGTTCGTGACACGGATCCGAAAAAGTCCATGAAAATTTAAATTAGTAATGTTAATGTAAGACTCCAGTCATGAGGAAAAAATTATGAATAAATAAATAAACCGCCAGGGTGTGTCCCCTAGAAGTAACGCCGTACGTTTGAGAATCAGAGTCCTGTACCCTAGAATCAAGGCACTAGGTGTCTTTCCAGTGGGTTTAGTTTGTTTACCTTGTAATGGTCAGAGGGTTTTCAGGGAGAGAATATGAGTTTAGTGATAAACAACGAAGAGTCTCTGTTGGTTTACAGGAGGCGCAAGGTTGTTATACTTAAATCGAAACCGACAAAGACTCGAAATATGTTTATGTTAGTGTGTCATACATCACTCATGTAGACCGAAGGAGGACAAGTAATAATGTGAACACTCTAAGTATGTGTAACAACTACACCGTCCTTAAATGAGTAAAAGTCACAATAATCGTAAAGTGAGATACTATTATGGTATAAAGTCAATATATAAGATTGTGACTACCTGTACATCCAACGAAGACGAAATCCCTATCATACTTATAGTTTTTAATCTTGTATTTATGGATACAACCCATATATGGAGTCTCACCTTGACAACCTAGTATCGACCTAGTTGACGTCCATATGTTTACGGGTATCTATTGGTGTGTCGGTCAAGAGGGTTCACTGACATGGTTAAACGTAATGGTAGTCATCGTATACTCTCAGGATCAACGATTGGACCGGATGTACAATGGTTCTGAGATGAGGTCACAGTCGTAGTGTTTTATATTGTACGGGTTTGACTTAAGGACTAGAAAGGGGTGGTGATAGTACTTTCGACAAGGTTGATGTCCGACGGACAAAGTTGAAGTAGGAAAGTCCACAAGTCTGGTTTTATTCAGGGGGAACTGAAGAGAAGGAATGGGATAGAGATTGGACAGTCTTTTGGTACATAAGAAAAGTATAAGTCTAATAGTATTAAAAAGTGGTGGAGGGGACGATGATTGGACTAAGTTCATGGGTTGTAGATTGTAGACTTAATAACATTTTTGGTGGTTTGACGGGGGGGGGTAGAGGGCATAAATGTAGGGATGTCAATAAGGGGTGTCTCGTCGGTTTCTCTAGGAAACCTTTATACAGTATAGTCCGGTGAAGAGATGATGTCTGGACATTACCGAGGAATGAAGTGAGGTCATTTTTAGTCTTAGAAATGTCACCAAACGTTCTGGGAAGTGAAGGACAGGGGAAATTGAAAGATTTGAGGAACGGGGTAGTTATAGTGAACCGAGGTCGACGTGTCCAGAGTGACTACAAGAAACTTACTGTTCCGGGAGGAACTGAAACTTCTAAAACGAAATCGAAAAGAGAGGTGGACCTTACGAGGTGGAATCTTTAGTTGAACGATTTAAGGGAGGGGAAGAGTTCACACGAACACAGTAAGAGGGTCACTCTAGATGGTGTTTAATAGGATAAATTATGACATGGTCAATCGAAGAGGTAAAGAAACCGGGTAATAGGAAAAAGGAAGAAGGGTAAAGTAAACAGTAGAGATTATATGGCATGTTGAATAAAAAAAGTACAACAAGTAATAGAAAGAGTGGTGTTCAGGGGTTGGCTATATTTGAGATCCTAGGAACAAAACAAGGGACTACATGTTACTCGAACATTGTCTTTGTCTCGTCCGTGAGTTTATAAAGGAACATGTTTATTACTGGAAAATTAGTCGACGACGACGACGATTCAGCGAAGTCAGGGTACAGACTGAGACACACTGGGGTATCTGCCGTCGGGTGGTCCGAGGGAACAGGGACCCTAAGAGGTCCGTTCTTGTGACCTCACCCAACGGTAAAGGAAGAGGTTGCATACTTTCACTTTCACTTCAGCGAGTTACCAAGGTTGAGAAGGACTGGGGTACCTGACGTCGGATGGTCCGAGGAGGCAGGTACCCTAAAAGGTCCGTTCTCATGACCTCACCCAACAGTAACGGAAGAGGCAAAAATAGTCGTCTTGTTTTACTAATAATTATGATGACGTTACATGTGTATAGAAAGATGTTCACGAATATTACACTTTAAAATTTTTCAGGGTCGGAATTTTTAATTCACTACTGTTGGGTCGGTTAATTCTCTCCCATCTCTGACTTTATAGAGAAATACCCTTTCGTCTTCTTTAAAGACTCTCTATTGTACTTTGAAGGCCGGGGTGTAAGTGTGGTCGTCATCCCCACGTGGTCGATGTACAGTTCATCGATAACGTGTCAAACGATCTTGGTGGCCCTGGTCAAAACCAACATCTGTCAAGACGTGTTAAAGGGTCAGTAAGAATTTGTCGACAGAAGGTCATAAACGAAGAAGAAGAAGAAAAAAAAAAAAAAAAACGAAAGAAAATTCGTTTCGTTTGTCGTTTTAGGTTAAGATGTGAGCTAGCACGCGTCAGAGATATTTCTTTTCCTCACGGGTCGTACAAAGTGACTCTAGGACCCCAGGAAATGCCCCGAGGGGAGAAAAGGGACGATAAGTTGGGACTTCTTACCCACGGACCAATACGGGAAAGTGTAGGGGTCGGATAGGAGCTCCGGCAAAGAGGGGTCTTAGGACGACAGTGATCAGGTCACTAATAATCTCTAATGTCGTCTAGCCCGTTTGTGGACCGACCCGTGACCTCGTCGGTCTCAGCTTCTTACAGTAGAGACGACGAATGTGGGCTAGACGGGCCCTAGGGTGGGACCGGTGAGGCGCGCGCCGGTCCAGGGGGTCCCCCAGTGGGTGGAGGTCGGTCCTTCCTCGCGTCGGTCATCTTCAGAGCCGCCCGCCGCCCGGGAGGCCGAGGACGGCGGACGCCGTAGCGCCCTCCACCGAGCCGCCGACGGTCCCGGCGGCGGCGGCGGCGGTAGTCCTGGTCCCGGCGCAGCCCTCGAAACCAGCAGTTAAATGTTGGGTTCCCGGGATCGGTACCTGCCTCGTCTGTCACTGTCCGGTGGCTGGCGGCGCGCCCGCCCCGCCTTATGGTGCCCGTCGTGGCGCGCCGCGTCCGACTACCGCATTGGTCCCCGCCCCGGACCCAGTTCCGGGCGACCGCCTCAGCAGGGCCGTCCTGCGGAGGGGAAGTGGGTCGAAGTGGGGTGTAGGGATGAAGACCGAAGCGAAAAGTCCGGAGAAGACAATGTCTGTCTTCTTCCCTTCATACCGGTCCCCTCTTCTAGGAAAGGTTTGAGCGGCGGAGGCCTTTCGAGAGAGGGCAGGACATTGGCAGGTAGCCCGAGGAAGACTTGAGGGATTTTACTTGGAAAAGTCTTGGTTTAAAGCCAAGAAGTGAAGAAGGTCCTTGAATACTTTAACATGAGTGTAACGTGTGAGAAAGAGTGGTTTAGTCAAGACGGAAGAGACTTGAAGAATTACTCGGACAAAGACGGAGGGATTGGAGGATGATCCTCTTCCGTTACCGTGGGGTGAGGTCATGAGAACGGACCTTTTAGGGTACCTGCCTCCTCGGACCTTCCGACGTCAGGTACCCCAGCGATTCCCAGCCTGTACTGACTTCACTGAATCGTCGTCGTCGTAGTTGGGGGAGTCAAGTCAAGTCAAGTCAAGTCAAGTCAGCGAGTTAAGGTAAGGGTAGTCGAGACGGTTTCTTTATTAACGATTTCGTTCTAGAAGAAAGAAACCCCGGGATCCTTAATGTGTTTATGAAGACGAAACGGTCCTGAAAGACTTAGACACGGAAGACGAAACGAGACCTAAAGACGGGATAAGGGGTGGTTGAGGATTTGAGGGTCCTTGAAGGTTCAAAGAAGAGGGACCAGGGTGACGTAATATCTGACAGGAAAATTTGGTGGGGAATGGACCGTGATAAGAGAAGGACTCGTAGGGAGTAGTTGAGATTCAACTGGTTTTAAATAGGGATAAGTGACACTGGTTTCAACAAGACTTGAAAATAGGAGAGTCTTTCATAGATAATTCTAAAAACAATCATAAATGAGGTTGGAAAGGATAAAAACTGTGACCAAGGGGTAAAGAGAAAGATACCTATTCGGAGCCGTTTCAGAAAGATCGCTTATAAATAGTGATTACTTCTCAAGTCTAAAGTTTGAACAAAAAGGGTAATAGGATTATGAGTTAAAGGTGGTCTTTTACGATAGTAATAAATATTAAACGGACAGATTACACTTCTTAAATTTCCAGGACTTTCACACCTACCAACGTCTTGTAACACTAACATTAATTACGATGACTTAACGTGTGAATTTTTACCAATTTTACCATTTAAAAAACACTTCATACAAAATAATGTTAATTTTTCATGTTCTTTTTGAAGGTATTCTAAAAAAATACATAGTTTTTTCTCTTTCTAGATACGAAAGAATAATTTATTGATCGTTTTAACAGACCAAGGATCAGGATTGTACAACAAAACAAAAAAAAAAGGAACAGGACATTCGACATGACCATAGAGGAGAGTAGATAAAGGTAAAGTTTACTTTGTATGGAATATCTAAATTTAATAGTGTATTACCGGGAGTTGAGGTTTTGACTCAGGTCCAGGTTCTACCTTTCAAATATGTGTACTATTGACTGTTCAGATCACTGAAATTTATCGGTCAATAAAGAAGAGATGAGTCGACCGATGAGATAATTTGATGAGTTGGATGTTTACAATGATGTGTGTTGAGAGTCTCTAGAATGGGTTGGAATCTCAAAATTTAATAAGAAAGGACCTTTTAGGGTACCTGTCTCCTCGGACCACCCGATGTCAGGTATCCTAGCGTTCTCAACCTGTGATGAATCGCTGATTGGGTGGTGGTATTCTCAAAATTTACCGTAAATGTCCAACAACCCCAAAGGGGACACCAAGTCGACTATTTCTTAGGTGGACGTTACACCCTATGGACCCAAACTAGGGGTCCAACCAATCTAGGGACCTCTTCCTTTACTGTTGGGTGAGGTCATGAGAACGGACCTCTTTAGGTACCTGTCTCCTCACCCTGTCCGACGTCAGGTACCTTAGCGTTTCTCAGTCTGTACTGACACACTGATTGAAAGTGAAAAATATCCAACTACTGAGGGTTAGAGGTCGGGAAGGGTGAGTGAGAGGTTGACATAACTAAGTATAAAGGGTAAAGTGGTGAACAAATAGATTAACCGTAGATAAACGGTGACCACCACAAAATTGTGATTCAGTACAGGTTGAGAACGGTGGGATACCTGACATCGGACGGTCCGAGGAGACAGATACCCTAAAGGGTCCGGTCTTATGACTTCACACAACGGGAAAGGAAGAGGTCCCGTAGAAGGACTGGGTCCTTAGGTTGGGTCCAGAGGACGTAACGTCCTCTAGAGAACGTGACGGGCGTCCAAGAAATGACTGACTCGGTGGTATAAGTTTTGATTTAAGGAGTAGAAAGAAGAGTTTGTACGATATGCACGTTGGAAAGGAGTAAAGTAATTTAGTGTTGAGGTAACAGTCAGGTATTTCGAACTGATTAAAGGATTTATTAGAGGGATGAAAGACAACGAAGGATGACAGATAAGGGTTCTACCGTTAGTTTAGTCAAAAAATTTTGGATTTCGTATAGAACAGTGTAGAATAGGGTTTTGGGAAGCCACCGAAGGGTATAGTGAACCCCTTAAGGATGTTACCAAATGACAATACAGAGACTGGAGTTACGGATCTTGAAGGAGGTCAATGTGACCGAAGAAACAAGGAGTATTTATGGACCGTACGGAGAGGGTCCCGAAACGTGTTCGACAATAAAGATGGACATGAAGAAATGGAATGGGTATCTATAAGGTACATTGAAGGAGGTTAGAGGACGAAGTCTAAAATATGTATACATTCGAACAGTTGGAGGTCCAGACCAAAAACGACTGACATATGTCGAAGAGGTAGAAACCGATGGAGACAAAGTAGGTGATGTGACTTCGGAAACTGACACACCCGGTATTGTTTGACACCTTTCAAGAATTTCTCTGTCCTTATGGTCTGACAGAATTGACCTCTTTTAACACACGGTCAGTTCTTCGTTGTCAATCTTGGGACATACCTTGACGAACCAACTCCTAACTCTTTCTTCATACTATCCTGACAGACAACAGTGGGACAAATAAATTGGATATACGACTCGTGTAGTATACTTTACGAGCCGACTTACTCAATGTTGCCCCCTTAGTTCTATCCGTACTCTTTGTAGTCGTTGGAGTCTATACGTCTATTATTGTGAGATTTCCGTCTTTCACTTCTCCTTGATTTCTTGGAGAACTACTCCCACTTCCTCCTCTCACTTTTAAATCGAATTTTGATAATCATTTTGATTCTAATACTGTAGACCGGGGTAATGAAGTACCGTTTATCTTCCCCTTTCCACCTTCGTCACTGTTCTAAAAGAGAAGAACCCGAGATTTTAGTGACGTCTACCACTGACGTCGGTACTTTAGTCTTCTGCTAACGAAGAACCGTCCTTTCGATACTGTTTGGATATGTCAAACAACTTTTCGTCTCTGTAGTGAGAGGGTTGTTTTCACGTATTTCAGTTCCGTTACCAGAAGGGTCATCAGTACATGTCAACACTCTCAACCTGACATTTCTTCCGTCTCGCGGTTTCTTAACTACGGAAACTTGACACCACGACCTCTTCGGAGGACTCTTGGGAAACCTGTCGTTCCTCTATTTGGTCAGTTAGAATTTCCTTTAGTTGGGACTTATGATTAACCTTCCTGACTACGACTTCGATTCATTCATTCACTTAAACGAGTTAACACAGGCTGAGAAACGCCGGGGTACCTGACATCGGATGGTCTGAGGAGGCAGGTACCCTAAAAGGTCCGTTCTCATGACGTCACCCAACGGTAAAAGAAGAGGTCCCCTAGAAGGGTTGGGTCCCTAACTTGGACCCAGAGGGCGTAACATCCGTCTGCGAAATGGTGGACTCGGTGGTCCCTTCAACCTTCCTGACTACGACTTCGATTTCGAGGTCATAAAACCAGCGGACTACGTTTGTCGGTCGAGTAACCTTTTCAGAGATTACGACCCTTTTTGACTCCCGTCTTCCTTTTCTCCCGTAGTCTCGTACTCTACCGACCTACTGTAGTGACCACGTTACCTGTACTTGAACCCGTTTGAGACCCTCTACCACTCCCTGTCTCTCAGGACCGTACGACGTCAGGTAACCCAACGTTTCTCAACCTGTGTTGACCCTCTGACTTGTCGATCGAAGAGTTCCTCCGAGAAGGATTAACATTATAAATTTTAATGATGGGTGAAGTGGGAGAGGGGATGGTTTTGAGTAAGAGAAGAAAAGGAAAAGTTAGATTAGTGTGATCCTGGTGTCGGAACAGATTGAGTTACTTTGATTCGGTACGGACACCCCGTTGGGTTCTGCCCACCCAGTATCACCTCTCCAGACTGTCTAACACCAGGTGACCTCTTCCCTTACCGTTTGGTGAAGTCATAAGAACGGAACTCTTGGGGTACTTGTCATACTTTTCCGTTTTACTATCCTATGACTTTCTCCATGAGGAGTCCAGTCATCCACGGGTTATACGATGACCTCCAGTCACCTCTTTATTGAGGTCTTTCTTACTTCCCAACCTCGGT
Organism: Capra ibex; assembly: GCA_006410555.1. NCBI lineage: Eukaryota > Metazoa > Chordata > Mammalia > Artiodactyla > Bovidae > Capra > Capra ibex. Next base: position 881,604 of record SJYO01049919.1, on the reverse strand, counting down.
TTCGTTTTTGTTATAGGTCACCACCTACACTGACCATTATCTTCGTTCCAGACTACGACATTTCTCGTTATAACGTATCCTTGGACCTTACAGTCCAGGTGCTTAGTTCCGTTTAACCTTCACCAGTTTATCCTCTACCTTCTCACTTGCAGCTGTAAGATCCTTAGTCGCTTGATTTTACCTGACCTTACCCACTTAAATTGAGTCTACTGGTAATATAGATGATAACGTCCGTTCTTAGGGATTCTTCTTTACCTCATCGGTAGTACCAGTTGTCTTCTCAGGCTTTACGTCACGAACCTACGTTAGAGTTTTTGCTGTCTTACTAGAGACAAGCAAAGGTTTGCTTGTAATTTATAGGTAATTGATAGTGTAATTTATTGGTAATTTATAGTGTCATTAGGTTCAGATACGGGGTTGGTCATTGCGACTTCTTCGACTTCAACTTGTCAAGATACTTCTGGATGTTCTGGAAAATCTTGATTGTTGGTTTTTTCTATAGGAAAAGTAATATCCCCTGACCTTACGTTTTCATCCTTCAGTTCTTTGTGGACCTCATTGTCCGTTTAAACCGGACCCTTATGCCTTACTTCGTCCCGTTTCTGATTATCTCAAAACGGTTCTTTTACGTGACCAGTATCGTTTGTGGGAGAAGGTTGTTGTATTCTCTTCTGAGATGTGTACCTATAGTGGTCTACCAGTTGTGGTTTTAGTCTAACTAATATAAGAGACGTCGTTTTCTACCTCTTCGAGATATGTTAGTTGTTTTTGTTCTGGTCCTCGACTGACACCGAGTCTAGTACTTGAGGAATAATGGTTTAATTCTGAGTTTAACTTCTTTTGTCCCTTTTGGTCATCTGGTAGTCCATACTGAAGTTAGTTTAGGGAATACTAATAAGTCACCTTCACTCTTTATCTAAATTCCCGGATCTAGACTATCTATCTCACGGACTACTTGATACCTGCCTCCAAACATTGTAACATCTCCTCTGTCCCTAGTTCTGGTAGGGGTACCTTTTCTTTACGTTTTTTCGTTTTACCGACAGACCCCTTCGGAATGTTTATCGACACTTTTCTTCTCTTCGCTTTTCGATTCCTCTTTTCCTTTCTATATTCGTAGACTTACGTCTCAAAGTTTCTTATCGTTCTTCTCTATTCTTTCGGAAGAAGTCACTAGTTACGTTTCTTTATCTCCTTTTGTTATCTTACCCTTTCTGATCTCTAGAGAAGTTCTTTTAATCTCTATGGTCCCCTTATAAAGTACGTTTCTACCCGAGCTATTTCCTGTCTTTACCAGACCTGGATTGTTTTCGTCTTCTATAATTCTTCTCTACCGTTCTTATGTGTCTTCTTGACATGTTTTTCCTAGAAGTACTGGGTCTATTAGTGCTACCACACTAGTGAGTAGATCTCGGTCTGTAGGGCCTTACACTTCAGTTCACCCGGAATCTTTCGTAGTGATACTTGTTTCGATCACCTCCACTACCTTAAGGTCATCTCGATAAAGTTTAGGACTTTCTACTACGACACTTTCACGACATGAGTTATGCGGTCGTTTAAACCTTTTGAGTCGTCACCAGTGTCCTGACCTTTTCCAGTCAAAAGTAAGGTTAGGGTTTCTTTCCGTTACGGTTTCTTACGAGTTTGATGGTGTGTTAACGTGAGTAGAGTGTACGATCATTTCAGTATGAGTTTTAAGAAGTTCGGTCCGAAGTCGTTATGTACTTGACACTTGAGGGACTACAAGTTCGACCTAAATCTTTTCCGTCTCCTTGGTCTCTAGTTTAACGGTTGTAGACAACCTAGTACCTTTTTCGTTCTCAAGGTCTTTTTGTAGACAAAGACGAAATAACTGATACGGTTTCGGAAACTGACACACCTAGTGTTATTTGACACCTTTTAAGACTTTCTCTACCCTTATGGTCTGGTGGACTGGACGGAGAACTCTTTAGACATACGTCCAGTCCTTCGGTGTCAATCTTAACCTGTACCTTGTTGTCTGACCAAGGTTGATCCTTTTCCTCATGCAGTTCCGACATATAACAGTGGGACGAATAAATTGGATATACGTCTCATGTAGTACTCTTTGCGACCTGACCTTCTTTGTGT